>CM053585.1:537672969-537688881 GCA_028646515.1 Pseudochirops corinnae
AAAAAAAATTTTTGGAGATTCCTCCCTTTTTTCATATACCAGAACTTCTAACCACCTGTTGCTTGTCTCCACATTGCTGACCACCATGCCCCAAAGGGCACTGATGGGAAGTCTAAGATCATGTAATTCTCTCTTTGACTTAATCCCCAAGGTTAAGAAAAACACCAGCTTCAGATTTTGTTTTTCTTACTTTTTTCCCCTAGAGTCGCTGCTTTTAGAACTGTCCTTGTGTAATTTAAATGGCAATATTAGCACTGGCTTTTATTTTATTAGGGGAAGAAAGCAGGAAGTCTTCTGATCTTCTAGAGGAAAAACAAACACTGTTTGCAGACGGGGCTTGCTGGCATCTCCCTGTTCCTGGCTCCTTTGATGCTCTTTGCTAGAGTGAATGAGACAGGCTGGCAGAGTGAGCAGTTCTGCTCCGCTCATCCAGGCCTGGGCAAAGCCCACTGACTGACCGCTGGTTTATATGCTCCCTGTTTGTGATAACCTCTCAAGAATTTGAAAGTCGAGGGCCTTCCCATAACTTCACTCTCCCATTTGGCAGGCTCTGTGTTTCTCATGGATCAGAAATTAATGGGCCTTTCGCCTTCCTTCTTGAGGCTTCTGTACCTTGGGCAAAGTCAGAGAACTCTGGGAGCTGGGGTAGACCATTACCAGCTACTGCACATCTGGCAAGACTAGTGCAGGATTCTTCTTCCCATGTCCCTTTTATAAAATGTTCTTGGTGGCCTGGTCTAGCACCTTCCTTCCTGAGAGGGCCCTTCTCTCCTAGTCATGACAGGGCACAGCCTTAGGCCATCCATGGAGAGCATGATGGACTTCCAGTGTGGGAACTCCCTCTACCAAAACAGGACCTAGCAGGTGAGTAGTAGCAAGACACCAGACACAAGCAATTTTCCTGACTCCAAGTTCACCATGACATCCATCATAAACCATGTTGTCTCTACTCTGAAACACATGGGATAGAGTCACCTATCATTTACCCAGAGGCTGTGTATCATGCATACCCAATGAAATCAATAAGCATTTATTAAGCACCTCTTATTACTTTGGATACTATTTCTTGCTTCTGCCCAAGCTTCTAAGCTGAGAACCCACTTCCCTGTTCGTTGGTGCCTATGAATGTTGTGAAGGATCATCGATCTAACTCTCAATTCGATTCAGAAAGCATTTTTATGCACCTCCTATGTTCCAAGCACCGTGACAGGCACTAGGGTGACAAAGGCAAAATGAAACAGTCCCTGCCCTCATGAAGCTTACATTCCATTAGAAGAAAATGTGTACATAGATAAATAGGAGAGACAAAATACATGCAAAGCAATTGGGGGTGGAGGTGGTGGAAGCATTAACAAGTAGAGTAACCAAACAATCAATGAGCATTTATTAAGGACCTACTGTATACCAGGCACTGGGTGAGCACAAATACGGAGAAATAAAACAATACCTACTTGAAAGGAGCTTCTGTGCTAATGGCAATCAGGACGGCCTCCTGTAGGAGGTGGTGCTTGGGCTAAGCTTCAACGAATGCTGAGAAGGCTAAGAAGTGGAGGTGGTGGAGGAGAGCACTCCAGGCATGGAGACCAGCATGGAGTCAGGTGGAGCAGTGTTGTGAAGGGAGAACATGAGGCAGGCCAGTGTAGAAGGAAGTCAGAGAGAGCCGACAAGGGGGAGGAATGTAAAAAGATGCCTGGAACTGGCTCTTTGGGTTCACCCTTTGATCTGCATTGGTCTCAGCAGTCTACTGGGGAGGGTCCTGCTGCAACATCATCCACATCCTTTCACCTGCTCACTCTTAGAGCCTGTTTCAAACACTAGGACCAGGGTGGACCAGAAGGATGGTTGGCAGCAACAGAAACAGAGGCATTCTCTCCCCGAGACTTGTTGGCCCACACAGAGCTTGAACCATTGACCTCTGAGAATTCTGCCTCCTGAGCTAACTGCCCATGATGAGTTGGGGGGACCAGATGCCCACATCCAAACCACTGACTCTAAAGGATGCTAACCTGCCTGGTTTCTTTTCCACAATCCTTTGGGAATTAGTTCACCTTCTCAGCTCACTTGTTTTAAACACTTGCTCAAGAAAAAACACAAACTTCCCATTACTTGACCGAAAGGCAGAAATGGAGATACTCCCCTCTCTCTTTCTGTATCCCCCATGCTCCATCTCACCCCAGCTCCTTTAAAGAAAAAAAAACCAAAACAACCCAAAGTTGGCCACAGTTGCAATCAGCTTTAATTCATTCTTTATTGGTGCCCTGGTTCTGTGTTATTTGAGCTGGCTTAACTGTTAAGAGCGTTTCAAATGTTCACATGGTCTGCATTAGGGTACTGAATTAAAGCAAGAACAGCCCACAAAATGTAACTTGCTGAAATGCAAACCACATGAACTTGATTTCTTTGCGGTATAACTTTAATTGGGTTCAGAGGTCTTTCAGATTTACCTGTCTATCTGCTCCAAGATGGCATGATCTGATAAGGTTAACGTAAAGAGGCTGTGGGTTTGGAGCTGCTCAGGGGATACTGCAGCTCAGTCCTGGAGCTGAGGGCTCTGGGCTGCTCCAGAGCTGTAGCCCTTTGGCTACCCCAAACCACCTCTGTCTGAATAATTCAATATGTGCATGCCCCTATGTGCTTGGAATGAGAGGATACTCCTAGGGCAGAGACAGTGCTTTACCAATGGATCTGCCCATTATTCTCTAATATAACTGGGCTTCAGCATATCTCTCCAAACTGAAACATGCTTCTCTCCTTGGAAATCTCTAATTACCAGCCCAACTGCTCATCTTGCCATTCCCCATCCATGACATTACACTGTCAATCTCTGCATCTGCATTAGCTTTGCCCTTGTCTGGATGGACCTTCCTCTTCTCCTCCACCTCTTGGAACTCCTAGGTTCCTTTGAGGCTCTGACTGACTGCCACCTTCTGCATGAAGCCTTTCCTGGTCCTCTCTCCCCCAGGATCCGTGCTTTCATCCCCACAGTTACCTTCTATCTACTCTGCTGTGCTGAGAGCATACTTCTCTATGTTCATGTCTCTCTTTAGAGGTGGAGCTTAGAAGGTAAGTTCCTGGAGGGCAGGTACTGAATCACTTGCTTTTGTGTACCCAGCACCTAGCACAGTACTTGGCATGCAGCAGGAGCTTAATAAATGCTTGTTTAATTGATTCCAGTCCTGAAGTGGCTGTGGTCCAGGAAGCCAGGAGTCAAACTCAGGCTTCTGTCACAGTAATTCAGAGCAGTTGGCCAGAGAGGCTCTTCATATATCTCTTTGTATTGCTCCAGTTTAATTAGCACAGTGTGGAACTCTTTTGCTCTTATGTCAGTAGCTGTCATTTGGGACAGAAGGGGGAAGAGGTCAGGAAGGAACCCTGGAGCCCTGCTCTGTGGACCTGAGATGCTTTAACATCCCTTTAGGCCAGCTGCAGAAATAGCATTTCCATCTATGAGGAAGTGGTATTTCCTTAGTCATACTGCTGAGCTGCTTCACAGGGCACGTGGGATAGAGTCTATCTTCAGCTCCAGCAGGAAAAGGTTGTAGGAAAAAGGGTGGAAGTAGAAAGAAGGATATGAACAGAATAAGGAGAAAGGAATCATGTAGGAGACTTAGAGAGGTTTGCACTTATGAACTAGGTCAGAGGTTAAATTTGGAGAAGAAATATTTACTGATATTTGCATGAAATTAAGGAAAATTTGAAGAACAACCTCCAGATGCAGGTATTGGTCCAAATTATACTTCTGGGTCAAAAGGGGAGCAGGACACAGAACAATTAAGGATGGAAAAAGCTTAAGGAGGATCCAGGAGTAGACTATGAAGAGGCAGATTCACGGAGGAAAAGGAGAAAGCAGTTAGCAAGGCAAGGTCCAGTAAGTAAGAAAAAAATTCCGTGGAACAATTACCAGGTAAAGAAGTCATAGAAGGAGGGGCAGCTAGGTGGCGCATTGAATAGAGCATTGGCCCTGGCATCAGGAGGACCTGGGTTCAAATTCGACCTCAGACACTTGTGACTTTGGGCAAGTCACTTAACCCCAACTGCCCTGTGTTCCCCCCTCCAAAAAAAAAAAAGAAGTAATAGAAGTCATTGGTGGGTGGGGCAAATTGGTAAAACAAGTGGGAAGTTGGTAGTGGGTTGAGGGAGGAGAGATCACGGAGATGTTGGGACCAAGGAAAGGACCTTGAGGGACGTTGTCATTTAACGGTGATGTGATAACTGGCTGGTAAACTTTGAACCAGGAGTTGAGTGACAAATACAAACTTGGGGTAGGGGAAGCTGAAAAGCTCAACCAATATAAAGAAGAATTGTTTAAGTGACTTGTGCAGAGGGTGGGAAGCTGACGTTTCTTACACAGCCAAGTGACTGCTCTCTGAGGAACAAGAGGAGTAAACCGATTTCTCTCCTAGAGACGGGGGTTCGAGGAACTCATCTCCACAACCCAGATTGTTGAGAAGAGTGACAGGCTTCTTAAAAAAATAAAAATGAGGCTTCAAGGGGGGAGACCAAGGGATCTGAGGCAGAAGAGAATGTTGGAGAAGAGTGTTCTCCAGGGGAGAAAGGGAAAGAAAAGAATCACAATGAGAATTTAAAGGCAGATTTGGGGTTCTTCTGAAGGGGAAAGAAGAGGATGTTCTGAAGAGGAAGGATCTGCTCATTCCCCCAAGGATGAGAAAGTGGAGTCCCAGAACCTCTCAGCTGAGAGATCAACCAGGAGAGTGTTCACAAATTTCCTGGATCAAGAGTGCTGAGGCATCCACTAGGTTGACTTGGTAGCAGTTGAAGATAGGTCTGTTAACACCTGGTGATTCTCACGGGCACCAATGGCACTGAAGACACATTACCAACGATTATGAAGTTGCAGGAAAGAAACCAGAGATCCTGAGAGGAGAGACGCTGTTCTTGTCACTGTTGTCCACTGAAGGCAAGGGGTGAAAACAAGAAAAATTACTTGGAGAAGTGACCAGTTAGCTAAGAAGGTGGGGTCTGGGAATGGCATTTGGACATCTGGGCTCTGGCGTAAAATACAGGGAATGGCAGATTCCTGGTCAAAGATAGAATGATTGGAACAGCAGCTGGGAAGAATGCATTCGCCAGGTGTCTTGCATATATAACCAAAAGGAAGTTAAAGAAAAAAAGAGAGAGAAAACTATGAACACTCCCCAAGTTGGATATCAAAGAAAATAGTTACAGAAAAATATGGCAAAAGTTATTTTTGGTCCAGACTTGGGATTTCCTTGGAGGAGGGAATTTCCAGTATGGAAACTCCTTCCGCTAATGCAGATCCACGACTCCTAACTTCAGGTCTTTTAGAGCTGCTTAGGGCAGCAAGAGGTGAAGAAGCTGGTCATGAGGCTGGTATGTGTCAGAGCCAAGCCTAGAACTCAATTTTTCCTAAATTCAACATTGGTCCTACAGTCTCTTTCTCATTCTACTCTACATGCTGTAGAAACTCTGAGCACCATGTGGACCTTCATACACAGAAAGACAGATAGTCAGTGTTGGCTTTCTGATGCACAAGAAGTCAGCTCTGGAGTAGGAAGACCTGGGGAAATTTTCCCCATGTCTCCAGGCTGTGTGTCACTGAAAAAATCATTTAACTTTCCAGCATCCTCAGGCAACTCTCAGAGACCATAAGCCACCGAGGAGAGGCTGATCTAGGGGTCTCATCAATGAGTTCCCTGTACCCAAGAAATCTTATTTTGGAGACCCAGAAATTGAGAATATCAGGAATGTGCCATACCTTGAGATTATAACAACAATAATAATGGCTGATATTTAGGCACTACTTTCAAGTTTACAAAGAACTTTCCATATATGATCTCATTTAAGCCTCACAAAAGCCTGCGAGGTAGGTGCTAGTTATCATCTTCATTTTACAGATGGGGGAACTGAGGCTGAGAGAGCCTTGCTCAGGGCCATGAGCAAAGTGACTCACTCAGGATCATATGGTTAATAAGTGTCTGGGGCAGAATTCGAACTCAAGTCTTCCAGATTCTAAATTCATAACTACAGTCTATATTGCTGCCTCTACCGTAGGCATATGTGGGCTATGAAAAGCCAATGTTCAACCTTAGTTACAAAACTTCTCTCATCACTATTAAAGCTGCAGCCCTTTGCTTTCTCACTTGGGTCAATCCATTGATACTGTGATTAGAAAAGGGGTTAAGAAGAGGAGGACCAGAAAAGCAATGAACATGTCCCAGAGACAATTTTTAGTGAAGGAAAAGGAGTTAATCTCCACCAAAGAGCATCATCCCATTGGAGCATCGCGTGAGCTGGCTCCCTCATTTTATAACCACAGGCAAAGCTGAATCTGAAACCCGCACCATGAACCTTAGGAAAATAAACCACATGAAACAAGCCCAAATTGAAAATATGACACAAGAGATTTCATAGGAAATTGGCCCAAATTTGGCCCTGCTCTTTGTTCACTGAAGTCCTTATTCATTTCGTGGAACTTTATATCAGAATTTTAACATGAGTCACCCCTCCCTGCCCCCACCATCACACCCATAATAGCTTATTTAGTTTTGCAAACCTTGTTTTCTTAACTCCACAAGAATCCTGCTACCTTTGGCCTGTTCCTTCAATGTTCATTAACACATGTCCCCAAACTCCACAGATGACTCACAGCATTCAGCTCTAGGTGAGTTAGAACTCAGTCCCAGAATCCCAGCTGCTGCTACAGCAGACATAAGGTAGGCGGGCACACAGCACACAGGGTTTATTTTCCATCTGATGGGAGGCTTTGTAGCAGGAGATGTGGGCAATGCCGTGACTCAGACCACCATGGCCACCCTCAGCTCGTGAGCAGCCCGACTCTCCTCTTCTTCTCTCCTTCCTTATTTAGAATCCTATGGGATCAGCCCCTCCTTCCCCTCTCCCACCTCCGAGGTGGTCATAGCTTGGACTGAGCTCCATCATCTTATTCAAACCACTCTGGAAGAGTCAGGGAAGCCATCGTAGGCAGGGCCACTTCTCCCATTCCAGAGCCAGCCTTGGCTCTATTTCTGTGCCTGAGACTGCCCGAAGACAGTGTTATTGCTCCACCCTAGAGGGTGGCTGCCAGTTAGGAGGGCTGGTGCCAAACCATGCAGCGGTTTTGTGGGGTGGACAAATGTCCCCTGGGGCCAAGCTGAAACTGTCACATTCTTCTTCACTTGCTGTTGACAGCCAGAATCTGAATTATGACTCGGGTTTGCATAAAAACTGATCTTAGAAGCCTTATTATATTAAGATGTCGCTTTTTATTTAGCTTGGAATTAAAAATAAAAACCTCAGAGGGAGGAAGGTTGAGAAACCTCCCTAATGTCTGAGATTTTATGACATCTCCTGACTTCTCTTTATCAAGACCAAGGAAAATCCTTTCTTGAGCGGAGTTAAAAATCTCCTGGCCTCTTCTCCTCTTCCTTATAATAATGATAGCTCTTCTCCTTATGGAATCTATAGAATCCTGGTTTTGAGACTATCAACCACAAATAGAGGCTGACTGCAAATTGGAAAATAAATACTTATTAACAAAAATCCATTGCCATTATCACTTAACAGTGCCCACTCTGTGCCAAGCTTAGCACCAGGTGCTGAGAATTCAGAGAGAAAAGGAAAGTCCCTGTCCTCAACGAGTCTACTGCTTTGTGCAAGATTCTATGCTAGAAACTAGGAATCCAAAAACAAAAATGAAATCAATTCTCGCCCTCAAGGACCTCATATTATATGAGGAAGGTTATAATAAATATGGAGATAAGTCAATGCAAGACATATTCCAAGGAAGTGGAGGAAGCATCAACAGTTGGGGGGATTTGAACAGGTCTGGGGTAGGAAGAAACTAGAGTTTAGGCTTAAAGAAAACGGGGGAGTCTAAGAGATAGGAGTGTAGAATATGTGAAGAATAATAGGGATGGGGGCTTCTTGTGAAGGAGCAGAAGTGATCACTCCTGGAGTCAACGGGAAGACAGCAGAACATCTTCAGCAGAGAGTGACATGGCCAGCCTGGAGCTGTCAGCTAGTGGGAGGATGGATTGGCATGAAGGTGAATCAAGGACTCCCCCATATTCCACCATTCCATCATCTAGAGGTGGATGTTCTCAAGGTTCCAGTCAGGGAAGTCTGATTAGATGAAACAGAGCCTCAGCTCTCTGCCCTGGTAAGAATAGAAACAACAAACAACCAGAGAATTGGAAAGCATCCCTTCTTTGACTGTCCAAACCCAGTGGCTTGGCCAAAAGTATGTCTTCAAATTTCTGGTTCATTAAAAATCCTGAGGGTTGCAAAGCCACATCAACTCTTAATGGTTCCCCAAACCCACCAAAAAAGCAGCCTTCAAGGCTGAGTGGTGGCCAAGCCTCACCAACTTCCTTATACTTGAAAGACAGAAATATCTTCGGACTGCAGGACCCTGGATTCAGAGCGGGAAAGATGCTAGAGGTCATCTATCCTGAGCTCCTCATTTTAAAGACAAGAAAACGGAGACCCAGAGAGAAGGGACTTGTCCAAGGTCAAGCAGGGAATGAGGGACAAAGCCAGGATCCAATCAAGCACTCTTTCCCATTTCATTAAATCGTAAGCTCCTTGAGATCACAGACTGTCTCTTTGTAACCCTAGCACCTGGCCCACAGCAGGTCTTTAATAAGTGTTTATTAATTGAGTGATTGATTGAATTCCCTTAGTGTAGAGGTACAGAAAAATTCTGAGTTCCTACTGTGCCACGAGACAGATCACCTAATTATAGGGGTCACGTTAGCACCCAGAGCTCTCCCCTCCATCCCCTTCTCTTCCTACATTTCATTCTGTCCAGTTGAACACTGGCTGAAGCCCTGCTTCCCTCAGAACAATGCCAGTAGTGGGCTAGATTGGATTTCTTGGAATGTTAGATTTCTGGAATTACATAACTCTTGAGTATGTTTTCTTTTTTTAAAATGTCTCAGAGAAGGAGGCCACAGAATCCTTCAAGAAGAATTAGATAAAGTCAAAAGATCCAAAGAGTGGCATGTCCTGTGTGTGGCTTCCTTCTTTGGAGACATGTCTTAGCCAATGGTCATTCATTCAACTACTGATCACGTTCACATAAAAAGAACAAGGACCTGGGGGGCCAAGAAGCTCAGAGAAATTCCACGGTCTGAAGAATGTGGAATGGAAGGTATGGGCCACGGCCTGCAGTGCTCCAGGCAATCAAGGCTCCCTGTGCTTTGAGGCATTCCTGCTACCATCGATGTGGCCAGGACTTGGGAAGCTTCAGGGCTGCTAAGAACCTGTGGGAGGCTGATTTTAAAAAAATACTCACATACACACAATCTATTGGCGATGCTGATTTGGCATTCTTTGGAAATTATAGGGAGGCTTCCAAGGACAAGTTTGTGCTTCTGGATCAAATAAACTCTCCCCTGCAGAGAAGCAAACACCACCAGATGGGGCTGAGGTCTAGACTGTTGGCTACCCTGTGGTGGTTTTTTAAATCGGGGTTTGTCATAAGGTTCAAATGAAAAAATGTTGTAAAGCATTTAACAAAACTGACTTAGAGGGCGGCAGGAAATTTTTTTTTTTGAGAGGCAAAGTGACTGAATAAAAAGAACACTCGACCTGGAATTGGGAAAACCTGGATTCAAACCCTGCCTTAGACACACTAGGCACACAATTAATGCACAATAACACAAGTAATATATATGAAGTTTGTACTGCGCTGGAGAAGGAAATGGCAAACCACTCCAGCATCTTTGCCAAGAAAACCCCATGGACAGCATCAACCTACTGTGATCCGTGGAGTCAAAAAGAGGAAGACATGACTCAGTGACTGAACAACAACAACTGCACAAAACAACTTCTCTAATTGCTGAGAGAATCAGAGTAGGCTTCCTAGAGGAGGTGGTGTTCAAGCTCAGTCCTGAAGAAATCAGGGATGAAGGGAGAACATTCTAGGTGCAGAGAGCAAGGAGTGGGAGATGGAACATCATAGGCAGGGAGCAACAAGTAGGGCCAGCCGGACGGGACGTGAAGGCTGACTGTGCACTGACTTATCTGGGGGCAGTCATTCACAGAGCCTGTTTCATGGTGCCGGTACTGACTGCACACACACACTCAGCAATATGCACCATGCATCCAGATGGGTAGGTCTACATCTGTGTAAATGCACACATATGCCTCAAGGCAGCCAGGATGGGGCCAGGAGTCAAGAGGACCAACCCAAATCCTTCAGACACTGAATAAGTTTCCTTATCTGCAAAATTAGGGTGTCAGAGTGAATAATCTCTCCTTTCTTCTTTCTTTCTCTCTCTCTCTCTCTCTCTCTCTCTCTCTCTCTCTCTCTCTCTCTCTCAGAATCTGTCTCTCTTTGTCTCCCTGTCTATCTCTGTCTCTCTCTCTCTCTCTGTCTCTCTCCATCTCTGTCTCTCTCTCTGTCTGTCTCTCTCTCTCTCTTTCCATTTGTCTCCCCCACCCTGCTTCTGTCTCTGTCCCCTCTTCCTCCTTTCCTCCCCCTCTCCTTTTCTGGGTGGGTGTAGATGGGTGTCTATATGCATATACAGACACACTTTAAAGCTGCCTCCACAAGCTACAAGGGGCATGATGGTTCCAGGGGACACTGAGGCCGCCCAACCCTGTCTAATTATTTCTCCCCCCAAGCTGTGCAGTACCATCACTCACATGGGCGGAGGACCTGCCCTGGGCTCTCTCGACCTTGACTAAGAAGCTCTGTATTCCACTGCTCAGACTCTCTTGCTCTTCCTCGCACCAAGGTCAATGCAATGCCCTTCCTGCCTCTGTTCCCCGGGCCTGGGAGAGCTGCCTGCTCAGGAGGGCTGGGTGGAGGAGGGTCTGGCAGCCAGGCTGGAGGCTGGGGGGCAGTGAGACCCTGAGTCAGCAGTTTTCACCACAGGTTTCACCCCCAGGGCTTTGACTCAGCAGCTCCTGTGCCGCCCTCATCCCCACTACCAGCACCACCGAAAGGGGGAGGCGTGGGTGGAGGAGAAGAGCCCGGGCTTTTCAGACACCATACCTGAGGGTGTCCCGCGGTAGCCGGGCCCACATGCCCCTGCCTGCGTCAGGGCAGCAGACTTTGGCAGGGAACCAGCTCATCCTCCAAGAGGAAATCAAGGCGGAGAGAATGTCTCTCTCGGACACATTATTTGCCTGGGTCCTGTTCCCCCAAGATGTTGCCAGAAGTCTCCTGGGCACTGCCAGTCTCAGCTCACTGAGGCCCCGCTTGTGAGGCTGCCTTGCCAAACCTGCCTGAGATGCACGGTCAGCCACAGAGCTCTTGCTCTGGGCTTCCTGAATCCTGAGGCAGAGAGGGACAGGGAGAGCAGCGTCCTGCTCCCCGAGGCGGGCAGCTCTGAGGCAAAGTAAGAGAAGACTTCGGTCTGCCTCAGTTTCACCAGCTGTAAGATGGAGAAAAGAAGAGCACCTTCATCCCAGGACGACTGGGAGGGGCCACAGGGGCATGGATTTAGGGCTAGAAAGGGCCTCAGAGGCCCCCAGCCCAAGCCTGGCCCCACAGCCACCAGGCCGCACTGAGCCCTGAGACCTGGAGCCTTTAATTCCCGTGATTTTTCACATATTCAAGAATAATGGCCAACGTTCACCGAACATCTTAATCTTCATTAGCGTCATTTAGAGTCAGAAGAGACAGATTTCAGAGGTCATCCGGTCTCACTCCCCCCCCTTTTTTACAGATGAGGAAGATGAGGCACACAGAGGTTTAGCTCACCGCCCGCAGATGCACGTCCTCCAGCTGCAGCTCCGAAGCTCTGCTCCGGACGGGGCTCTTGAGGGAGCCCAGAGAAAACGGAGTGAGAAGTGAAGGGATTCAGGCCCATCCAACTCCCAATCCTATCAGATCCCCCCATCCAATTACACACACAGGGCTGTGGTGAGGAACAAGGAAGAGAACATACAGGGAGCGCTCTGCAAACCTAAAGCGCCACCTAAATGCTGGCCACCATCCTCATCTTCATCACCATCATCTTCGTCCCAACAGCCCATCATGGCAGCCGACTGTCTCATCACAGCCCTTCCCATTTCTCAGTGTTTGGAGGTCAGCGGGAGATGTCCTGGGGTCCCGAGAGGTGGAAAGGCTTGACCCAAGCCACTCAACCAGGATGTTAGTGGAGTTGGGGGCTTTAACTCGGACTTCTTTGAATACAAAACCAGCTCCTTAACCACTATGAAATCCTGCCTCTCTACACTGGTGAAGGAGTCACCTATGAAATCGCAGGTCCTGCTCACTAAAAACAAATGGAGGAATGATGAATAAATACATAAATTAATACACAAATAAAAGTTCTTTCTTTCCTCCTAGGGGAAAAGGAAGAAGAAGCATTTATGGAGAGCCCACTATTACCAGGCACTGTGCCCCTCTTTGCAAATCTGATCTCGTTTGAGTCTTACAATAACCCTGGGAGGTAGACTATCAAACTCCCTCATACTGGGCCAGCACACAAGTCACTGGCACACTCTCAGGTTAAAATCAATAATTACTGACCCATTTTACATATGAAAAACCTGAGGCTCTCGGAGCCCACTATTCACCCAGCTAGGAAGCTCCTCCATCCTGAACATCTTCACCACTCACTACTCTTCCTAGCCAGAGTCTAGTCCTGGGATGAAGTTCCCTCAGACTATTCTCTCGATGGTTGAATTTCGGGGCATTCAGTCCAGATTAACAAGCATTTCTTATGCCCCTACAAATGTCCGAGTACCACACTAGGGACCCAAAGTGAAACTCAAGCAAACGAAAGGAATGTGATTGAAAAAAAGGCAAACTGGTTCATGACCTGTGACTGAGCAAGAGGCAGAGAGGGCTCCCTAAGGATCAGGATGTTTCTGGAGGACCATCAGTGCTGATGAGTGCGAGGAGAGGAGGAGGAGGAGGATCAGCATCCATTCAGCACTTTGGGGTCTGAAAAATGCTTCCCACAAATTGGTTAAATCATTTGATTTCACAACAGCCCTTTGAAGGAGGAATTATTATTATCCCCACTTTAAAAATGAGCACACTTGAGTCTGAGACAGGCTAAGTGACTTGCCCGGGGACACATAGCTAATAAGTGACCGAGGCAGGATTCAAACTCAGGTCCTCCTGACTCCAAGAACAGCCTGCTCTCCTTTATGCCTACTTTCCTCCTCTTATTAGACAGACAGGGGACTCTCTGGGCAGAATGGTGCATACATGCCAGATGCGGTCACCATCTCAGCTGTTTTTCTTTAGTACAAAGGAGGGTTTAAATGGCCAAAGAGATGAGGTTGGGTGGGGAAGGGGACCCCAGGGCAAATCGCTGGGGCTCAGTTTCTCCATCTGCAAAATGAGTATAATAATAGCACTTATCTCCCAGGGTTACTGTAAGGATCAAAGGAGATGGTATTTGTAAAGAGCTCAGAACAGTGCCTTGGAAATAGTAGGTGCTTAATAATACCCAGAAATGACTGTAATGCCAAAAAAAAAAAAAAAGGCCTAGAAAATTTAATTTAAAAAATGCTTCCAGAGCAACCATCCTTGATCATGACTTACATTTTTTTCTTTCCTTCTACCTGAAAGTCTATAGGCATGAGAGCGCAGGGGCAGAGACCTTGCAGGGACGACTACATCTACTGTCTTCCGACAGCCCTTGGGGGGCCCTGAGGAGCCCCACTCTCAATCAGTCACTTAGCATTTCTTAGCTGACAATTATCAGGTGCCTACTACGTGCCAGGTGCTGTGCTAAGCACCTTGGATCCAGATGCAGGGCTGGGCAGCTGCTTGTGGCTTCGGGCACCGCAGCCTGTGTTTCACGAGCTTTTTGCCTAAGGTCTCACACAAACAAACATGTTCATGCACCGAAACTGGGCAAAATACCGACCTTCCTCAGCACTTCCAGTGGGTGGCTGAGAACCACCTTAAACAATCAGTAAATCAATCACCGAGGGTTTGTCCAGCACCTACTGTGCGTCTGACACCATGTTGGGTGTTGGTTTATGGTAGACTGGGATGACCTAGTAAGAGTCTGGGTATAATTACTCCCATTTTACAGATGAGGAAACTGAGGACCAGACAAGAGAAGGCATCCAGGTGGGGACGGGCATGGTCAATCTCCCAGGTCACAGGCCATAAGTGGAAAAGCTGGGATCTGGGCCATCTCAGCACTTTGCAAAACAACAGATTTCCCACTTACCATGTCATGGTTCCCTGAGCACAGAGGAAGCAATCATGCAACAGATAACTGATAACGAGACCAGGGAAAGCACATTCAGTGGGGCCACTCCCAAAAGGGTGAAGGGCACCATTGCCATGCCCAAAGCCCGGCTTCTTTGTTAGCGATTTACCTACCCTGTATCAATAATACAGTATTTACAATACCCACAGTAACTATAAATATGCTGGTATGGTTATTAATCACAAAATGTAACAGGATCTCTACATGGGAAATATAGCTAGAACATTTATTCAAATACCAGAAAACTGAGTCCCAAAACCAGAAAGTCAAAGCCATCATAGTAGTTATGAAGTTGGCACATGTAGTTAATGTAGTAAACACCCACTTCTCAAGCCTTCAAAACAGGACAGGCTGTATCAGGCAAAGATCCTCCTCTCTTCACTCAAGACTACTGCTCAGGGTCCAGGTAGTTTGCTCCCAGCAGCTCCAGCCTCCTGCAGTTCCCATCCCTGGCAGTCCTCAGCAGGAGTCCTTAGCAGAGATTCTGGCTGGCTCAAAAAAAAGGAGTTCGCGCCACAGCTGCTGCCACTGCTTCCAGTCACCACCCCACTGACTCTAGCTTGGCTCAGCTTCCTCTTGCTCTACCCCTTCCTGCTCTGTCAGCAAGTTCAAGGGGCATGAAAGATCTTTAAATCCCATTACCATTACACTACCACATGGGAAGGTGACTGTTATAAAGGGATGCTTGTTCAAAAGAATACTGTCTGACCAAGCAGAATCCGTGAATGACGGATGCCAGCAGGGCCACAGAAACAGCCTTGATCCGGAGGAATAGGATCAGGGTCACAAGATCGCTATGCTGGAAAAGACTTAGAGTGACCCTTTCATCCTGTAAGTGGGGCAACCAAAGCCAAGGGAAGTCAGGGGACTTATCCAAGGTCATGCAGGAAGGTGGGACAAAGTCCAGGTCTTTGGACACTGAGGCTAGTGCTGGCCTCTATCTACACAGACAAACGGATGGATGGATGGATCGATGATAGACAAATAGATATGACAGATATAATAGATATGCTGACAGATGTAGAGAGGGAGAGAGGAGGAGGAAAGGAGGGGTGAGAAAGAGGAGAGAGGGAGGAGAACATGGAAAGGGAGAGAGAAATCACTTACTAAGCACTTCCTATGTGGCAGGCACTGTGCTAAGGGCTAGAAATACAAACACAAGCCAACAAGACCGTCCCTACCCTCAAGGAGCTTCCATTCTAATGGGGGAAGCTGACACCTGGAGGAGAGCTGGACTGGAGAAGGGGAAAGGCAGCCTTGAGGGAGAGGATGAAGGAGAGAGGAAGTAGAGAGAGGAAGCAGAATGAGGAACAGTGACGCTGGCCGGAGCCGCTCACGATGCCCAGTGCCATGGACAGAACCATGTGAACAACACCCACAACATCTGCAGTGATATAAGTGAAAAGAACACTGAAAGAATCTGGCAATGGTCCTAGAGAGCAGGGAACAACATCTATCTCCCCACTTTCACAGGGAGGTGGGCAGCTACCAGGGCAGAATGGCACATACATGGTCACACTAGATCACTCCATCTGATCTTTCTGTTTTATTATTTTTCTTGGTTTTAAGTTGGAGAGAATTAAATTTGGGGAAGGGAATATTCCCAGAAATGACCTACACACACGCACACACACACACACACACACACACACACACACATACACACACATACACCACACACATACACACATATACACACACACACCATACACATACATACACACACACATACACA
>CM053585.1:537689381-537721626 GCA_028646515.1 Pseudochirops corinnae
ATACACACACACATACACACACACCACACACATACACACACACCACACACATACACACACACCACACACATACACACACATACACACACACCACACACATACACAGACATACACACATACACACACATACACATACACACACATACACACACATACACACACACCACACACACCACACACATACACACACCACACACACATACACACATACCACACACATACACACACATACACACACATACACACACATACACACACCACACACATACACACACATACACACCACACACACACACACACCACACACACACACACACACACACCAAAAGCCTAAATAAAAATTTTCATTAAGAAAAGGCCCAAGACTTATTAAAAATGGTTAGCATCTATCTGGAGCATTAAGACTGGAGAAGCGCTTTGCACCTGTTGTCTCATTTAATCCTCACAACAACCCTGTGAGGGAGGTGCTATCATTGTCTCCACTTCACAGATCAGTGAATTGAGGCCGGGAGAGGGTAGGTGACCTGCCCAGGCTCACACAGCCAGACTCAGCTTGATTTTCTTGTGGACAATGGGAGAGCCACAGGAGCAGCTCACTCTGTGTAGTGGGTTGGGAGTCAGTAAAAGAGCCCCAAACAAGGCACTTTCCTAAGGTCTGGGGAAATCTGTGGTGCTCCCTCCCTCTTCCCAGCTCTGTGCCCTCCTCCCCGCCACATTCGTGGCTCATTTCTTGGCTGTTCCCACCTTCGGCCGTCTCTCTGGGAGCCTGACAGAGAATCCGAGTGTCTCTCCAGATCCCAGGCTGGTTCTCTCTGGCCGAGCAAAGAGGGAATTAGGAATAGGAACAAGGAAGCTTCACTCACCAAAGCGTCATAGAGATAGAGCAACAAGGGACCCTAGAGGCCATTTAGGTCATTCTTCTCATTTTAGAGATGAAGAGACTGAGGGTCAGAGGTGAGAAATTCATCCAATTCATCCAATACCACACACACTAAGTGTCAGAGTCAGAATTCTAGCTCGAGCTTTCTGATTCTGGACCCCAAACCCTTTCATTCCCAACTTATACACCCCACATGGTACCAAGTTCATCATTCATCCATCCAAGCTGACATCCTTCCCGGTTTGTTATGTTATGGTCCGTGAATCATGGCGTTTTTTTCTGAGTGTATTGTCTTAAGCCAACCATGGTGTGTAGACAAAGCAATCATGTAACAACAATACACTAACAATAATTTATGGAATGCTTTAAGGTTTGTGAAGTGCTTTATGATTCCTGTTTCAGAACCTGGGTTCAAACCTTAGAACCCCCATTAACTCAATGCGTGATTCTAAGCAAGTCACTTTGGTCTCAGGGTCTCAGGCTCCGTTGGCCCAGATGCCTCTGACATCTTTTCCATTCACAATTCTGGTTCAACTCTCCCTACTCCACAGTCGCCAAGCTAAGGAGACACTCACAAGTCTTCCTTTGGAAATCAAAGGTCACCCAGCTAATTTTCTCCCTGCAGCAGAGAGAAAGGGCAGACAGAAGAGGGACAATTATTACTCACACCCTTCCCAGTCAGGCCCTTCACTCATGGCTATCTCTCTTCCTACGTAATCCACGTCCCTTCCATGATGCAAGAGATAGTGACTGGAATTTTCCATGTCTACATGGGGGTAATCCTAGTGCAGTGGCCATAGATTACTGTGAAATGGAGGCATCCATAGCCTATCGGTGCTAGAAAAAGAAAATTAAGTCCGTTTCCACACACACACACACACACACACACACACACACACACACACACACACAAATGATAAGACTTCCTGAAGACATGTTTGAGTCACAAGCTAAGTGTCTGGAATAAAGCTGTGCATTCAACAGGACGTACCTGGAGCTGCTCGCACTCAAAAGACAAGTGTGATGCAGCGGGTTTGAATTCTAGTCTTGGGATCAGGAAATATCTGAGTTTGAACCTTGTCTCTGACACTTAGTAGCTATGGTACTTTGGGTGAGTCACTTCACAAATTATATCCTCAGTTTCCTCAATAGTAGAATGAAGAAACTGAGTCAGATACAATATGTCATAGAGGGGAGAAGGCCAGCCTTTGAGTCATGGAAGAGCTATGTTCAAGTTGAGCCTCTGAGTTTGGATAAATCATAGGTCTGGGGCCTTGCCCTCCTCTCCTTTCCCCACCATCAAAGAGAGGCCCTTACAGCTCTGAAGTCCTAAGACTTCCAAGTTTAAATCAGCTAACATTTCTGACTCCCCACGCACAACCTTGTCTGACCCTTACAACTCTGTGAAGTGGGTGTTATGGACATGATTGTCCACATTTATAGATGAGGAAGTTGGAATTTGGAGAAGTGACTGCCCAAGATCACAGCTAATAAGTGTCATAAAGTGGATTAGAACTCAGCTTCAAAATCTGGAGCTCTAAATTCCCTATGTCAAGCTTCTTTCTCTCTTGGGATTTATAAAGCCCTTGAGATGGGCAAGCTTCATTACTGATACCTAAAAGAGCCCAACTGTGTCTTGCTTGCACACTCAGCATTCCCATGTGGCCAAGAGGGGTTTTGAACCCAGAGTCAAGCCCGAATCCAGCTTTCCTTCTACCTTCTTTCCCTCAGGCAAGGGCCAGTGACCTCCTTGAGGACTGAGAAGACTAAATTGGGGCAGGTTCAAGTAGGGACACTGGAGATGCTCCCTGCCTCAGTAAGACTTTGGGGACACCCTGTTTTTACTCTAAAGTCTGGAAACTGCTATTACAGAATCTCAGAGCCAGAAAGGACCTCGGTGGCCATTGAATATGACCCACTCCTGGGCAGGAATCTCCTCTGAACACATTTGACTCTGCCACACTCCTTACCAAGGTCATTGTTGGGGGCACTTAGGCCATTTCCCATCAGCCTGCTCTTAAGGTCTGAGCACCAGGACCACAATCATTTCTGTCATTTCATGGTGCCCAGCCAAAGGCCACGTCCTTGACCACACCCCAGTCATCTGGCCTAAAAGCTCTGCTCTGTTACAACTTTGGGATGTTAAGAGGCGTTATATTTCAACGGGCCTTGGTACTTAAAGGTTTTGTTCCACACATAAAAATCTGCAAGCAAAGAGCCTGTTAGGCCTCTTCTCCAAGGTAATTTCTCAGCGCCTTGCATGGGGATTTAACGGGAGCCATATGGCCCAATCCCCGGACCCTCCTCTCAAACTCCCCCTGACGAGGTCTCATAAATGTTCCCAGGGCTGTGAAATATCCAGCAGTGCTCTAACAATAAAGCCACGCTCTCGGATTCTGTCAAACGCAAAGCAGGAAACGATGGCTCCTGCTCTCAATTACTCAGGATGGCTTCCAAGTGGTCTTGGCTGGGAGATCTGGGCCAGGGAAGGGAGGCCTGATCCTGGCCTTGGGAACGACTGATCAGTCCTGGTCGGCAGGTGGGAAAGTGGGGCTCTTGGTGCCTCTTTTATTTCAAACCTCCATCACATTTTCCTTCTTTGGAGAGCAAGCCAGTTTTTAAGACCTGAGTTCAGATCCTGACTCCGGTACTTCCAAACAGGCTAGGCATGTCACTCGAATGTTTCTGGATTCGATTCCTCATTGATAAAACAAGACAGTTGGACTAGGTAACTTCAAAGGTCCTTTCCAAAGTGAGGTTTGGGGAAGAGTTGACTCAGAGATTGTATAACTTGCCTCATAGGGGCAAATGGGAAAACACTTTACATTTCTCAATGTCCTTGCGTGTGATATGTGCAGAGCAGAATGTTAACTCCTTCAGGGAGGGAAGAGCTTTTGGCTTTGCTTCCTCACCGTCTGGTACCGGCACGTAATAGATGTACAGCGCTTTGTTTGTTGATTTGAAGCTATTACTGTTACTATAAATGATTGCCTAATAACATCCACAGCATAGGCAGAAGACTTAGAAGACCTCCAGGCCGGCTTCCTGCACGGATCCTGCAGAACCAATTTCTAGGTTCCAAAGTAATTAACGATAAAAAGGATGATGAAGGTGATCACTAACATTTATGTAACATTTTGAGGTTTCTATATATCATCTTATTTGTCCTTCAGGATAACCCTGGGAGGTAAATGCTGTTATTAACTGGATTTTACAGATAAGGAAACTGAGTCTCACAGAGGGTAAGTGACTTCCGCAGGGTTAGGCAGTTAATATCTCAGGCAGGATTCTAATGGGTCTTCCCATGAAATTACTGCAGTAATCCATTGCCTTTAAAAGACCCATCCACTCTGGCACAGGCTCCCTGCACGCCATGTTACCCAAACGCGTGGCTTCGGCGTGAGCGTTCATGGTATTAGACTTCTAAAAGTCTCACTGTCAGGAAGGATTTCCCCTAACACCGGCCGCAGCAATTCATTTTCCTAACTCTCTTGGAGATGTGGACAATGGGCAGTTAAGTCCTGGACCCAAGCTCCTCTTTTGGGCACAGGCACAACTGTGGGGCTTCCAAATGGAATCTCCACCAAGCCCTGCAATGAGAGTTCAGTCAAAAACAAGGGATCCTCAGGGAGCTTCCGCCATGTTCTTCTTCTCCCCGGTAGAGTCTCACAAGCACAATCCTGGGTTTTCTTCACTGCTCTCTCGAAGAAGCGTCTCTCCGCTACATCTGCTGATTCGACTTCCAGAGGAGGTCAAGGCCATTGCTGAGAAATTCAGGTCACCTACTCAGCCTGTAAAGCCGGCCGCTGCTAGGCTACAGTGGCAAGGCCACCTCTCTGGACACTGATACCAACTACATAACCAACCACAGACTACAAGAACAAAGGCAAGTCCAACAGCCGTGTGAGAGGGTGGCTGCTGGTAGCTAATGGTCCTCTAAGTGAGGAGGACCATCTATTCCGACATGGCCACCAACCCGACTCACCACCAACTACTAGGACTGGTGGGAGCCAGGGGACTGGATGAAAACGATTCACCTTATAGGCAGCCCAACTGTTAATCAGCCACCCAGTGGCCACTAGAAAAAACATAAGCATCCAACCTATCTCTTTGGAGACAACTAGGTGGTACAATTAGAGCTGGGCCAGGAGTCAGGAAGACTTGAGTTCAAATATGACCTCAGACACTTATAAGCTGTGTGACCCTGGGCAATGCACTTACTATTTGTCTCTGTTTCCTCGTCTATAAAATGGGGATAATTATAGCACCTCTCTCTCAGGACTGTTACAAAGATCACATGAAATATTTGCAGGCAGCTTGCTTAGCATCGTAAAACATATCTATTATAGCATATAATAGGCGCTAAATAAATTTTACCTAAAAGCACAATTATCTTATAATAATATCATCAAATTACTGTATATAAGTATATTCATATCAGTTCACATAATATATAATAAAAGGTATACTTATATGTAAATATAGATCTAATATAATTAACATAATTATATAATATACTATATATAATCACATATGCTATTATGTGATATGTATAATAGAATGAATAATAATATTATTAAATATTATTATTTTTATTGTTATCACTAACTTGCCTGAGCACTAACTACCAGGAAAGAGAGGAAGAAAGACAAGGTACTTCTCCATGATCCGTCCATGCCTCCTTGTACCTGATCTGAGCAATGCACCAGGGTTCAGTTACCCCAAATCACACAGGCAGTAGGTGGAAAAGCCAATAATCGAACCCAGGTCCTCAAACTCCATCCTGGTTTAGAGCTGGCCTGGTCTCATGGGTTTGTGTTTTGTTTTATTTCATTACTTACTATTCTCTGTTCTGTTTTTCTGTTCTTTTATTCATTCATTCTTTTCTCATGTGTTTTTAGCAAACACCCTCCTTCCACTCCACTTTTCTTCCCTGGGGCTCCCGGGTTCCCTTCTTTTTTCCATCTGTGGCACCGCCCTCCCAACCTGTGCCATCAGTCAGTCAAAGGCGCCCTTCCTGGCACCAGGGTGAGCACAAGTACTTACTAGTTGGAGGATGCCTCCCACACTCCAGCTATTTCTCAGTCTTATTCTAGACTGCCTAACCACATAACTACAGCTAGGATATTTATGCTAGCCTGCAAGTTTGTGTCGGTGAGAAGATCACCGCTCGTGGTGCACTGGGCCCAGGGAGGAGGATGGAGGGCTGGAGCAGGGATGGGCGTGAGCCAGGCCCCCCAGGCTTCTCTGACTATTCCTACTACGGCTTTCTGCCTGTCACCCCCCATTTGGGGCTGATCTGGCCCAGGGCCCGCTCGGTAGCCTTGCTCATCTGGGACCTGCAAGCGATGTCTCTGTACCGTCCCAGGAAGCCTCCCCTGTGGACCGGCATCCCATCACACATTCCAGGCCTTTCAAGCCTCCCCAGATCCTCATAGACAAGGGAAGACATGGCAAAGCTGGGGAAACACCAAAGCCAGAGGGTTGGCGGGAAGACCAGGGTGGGCACCCAGGAGATGCAGAACAAAGAGAGACGAGCTCTGGCCCTGAATCCCAGCTGGGCCCACGCCCCTGGGCTGCAGCAGTGAGCTGTGCGTGGGCACAGGTGGGTGCCAGGCTCCATGGCTGGATCGCAGCTCCAAGTCCTGGGCCTGAATGGAGACTTTCATCGCTGTTTGCTGTTTTTCTTGGCCGCACGCCATGGCAAACATTTGCAGGTGGCTTGGCCAGATTTTGACACTTGAATATTTGAGGTTGTGATAGAAATCAGAATATTACTACAATATGGGTTCTGTGCAGTCTTACAAAAAATAAAATAAAAAAGCAATCTGCAGTTTCAAATGCTCATTTAAAGACACAGTCTCCAGAGGAAACTCATGTTTTAAAATAAGTGCTCATTTCCTTTTTGCTGGGGGAAATAAAGAAGGGAAAGTCATCCCCGTGGTTTTTCATGGTTTTATTTTTTTTTTTTCAAACCACCTAGATCTCAATATTGAATCCACTGGTGAAACGAGCTACTCCTTACTGAGTCCCAGGGACCACTCCAGCCAGGTCTGGGGACAGGTCAAGCACAGACAGAGGGTACAACAGGGTGTCTCCCTTGGAATCTGCACCGTAGGCTTTGAAGGGTACGGCCTAAAGAAAGAAGGAACTCCATCCATCCAGCCTTGGCAGCGAGGCAAAATCCCCAAAACAGCAATTATCTCCTAGGACACACCATGGAAGAAACACAACAGCCCAGGACTAGGAACACACTGCAGGATGGGCCTGGCCAGAAGGTCATGGAATCTCAGGAGCAAGCCATGCCTCCCAGAGACCTGCAGGAACAACAGAGCTCCAGGCTTGGGCTCTGAGGGCCCCATTCGGAACCACGTCCCCATCCCACTGGCCTTTGAGATAGCGAGCCTGTGCTCAGGCCAAGCCAGAGAGGTCCTAGCCTTATAGCAACAGTAGCTGGGGGCCTCTCAGGGGCTGCTGGGGTGTGTAGCAGGAGACCTGGGGGGTGGGGGTGCAGCAAAGAATGTCAGTAAAACTGCTTATAAACTCGAGCACAATTCACGTTTCTTTTCTTTCCCCCCCCCCCCGGAAGGAAAAATAGAATAATTGCAATTACTCGACATAACTCTGACTTGTTTCTCCCTGGGCCCAGCCACCGCAGGGAAACAGTCGCTTGAGATGGAGGCGTTTGCCTGTCTTTAATGAGCCCACCCCACCCTGGGAGGATTACAGGTTCTTGCCTCGGCTCCCCAAGCTTTTATGGGAGAAAAGACATCCTTAACGGGAGAAGAATTCGCTCATTCGGCCTCGTGGCCTCTCCAAACAAAGCCAGGCATTCAGCCGGACAGTCTCATTTCTGAATCCTGAATGCAAACGCCAGGGTACCCATAGCGAATGGGTGGGTAGTCATTAACTATGGTGCTTTGGTTTGTTACGGCAAGCCTTCCCTCACGAGTCACAACATATTCGTACAGACTGACAGAGGCCAAGGACAAGAGCTTACCTTCCCAGGATGGGCTTCTATTACAGAGAAATATGGGGATTGTCCCCCATGAGGAGGGGTCACCCTGGAAACACCTAGGGATGAGGAAGATACAGGGGCACTGGCAAATGGGGGGGCGGCAGCCACATGTTCCCTATTCAGCAAACCTGCCTGATCTGGTATAGCCCCATAATACCAATCTGTCTTTCATCATCTTACCCAGAGGGTTCTGGGAAATAGCAGTCATACATTCTCCATATGTAATAATACAAGAAAATTGCCAGGTTTGGGACTGTGTGTGTGTGTGTGTGTGTGTGTGTGTGTGTGTGTGGTGTTTTTCTTCCTAAGAATTCAAGAGGGACCAATGCTATGTAGAAACTGTGTGAAGTCTGAGCTCCCTCTCCCCCAAAACCTGGGTAGGTTTGAGGAGACTATGACCCTGAGGTGTTGAGCAAGAGGGGGCAACATTTGTACTCCTGGTCTTATCACACGCACAAAGCAAAATCTAAAACAGAACAGAACAAAAATTCAAGGGCATTTAAATCTCTTAACCAAAACTCCCAAACTCTTCATCTAGTTTATGTCCCTATGCAAGTGGGATAGGAAAGATGAGATTATTATCCCCATTGTACAGAATGAAAAGCTGAGTCAACGAGAGGTTAAATTGGCTGGTTCAAAGTCATATGGCAAGGACTGAAGGTCAGCTGAGGTTGTACAGACCTTGGGGGATGGTCAACACCCAGGATAATGGGTTGGCTGGGTCTAGAGGTAGGATGGATGCAGAGGCCTTAGGAGGGGTCAAGAGTCAGGATAGGGGCAGAGAGAACACATGGCTTAGGATCCAAAGCCCACCTCCCACATGCCTTCCTTCAAGAACTGCTGTTCCAAGGGGCGAGATGCCACAAACCACACAACACAATGCAATACAACACAACACCATCACGGAAGTCAGTGGGAACGCTGGGACTGGAGTTTAGATTTCCTCCGTTCCAATCCGGCAAGCTCAGTCATTTTGCTGGATCATCCCCCTGGCACATCACCAGTTGGGACGATGGATCCATGTTAGGTTTTCTTAGCCCAACCTTTTCCCAACAGCCTCAGTTCCTTAACATCTTACAGGTCAAAAGACTTCAAAGTTCACTGAATCTCTTGAGGCTCCAAGCTCTGCATCAACCTCCTATTTTTTAAAAAAATGTTTCAGGATTCCCAGGCTGGTGAGAAAGTTAAATGATCTTTTCTTTCTCTGTCTTTCTCTCTGCCACTTTCCCAAAGGATCAGGTTCTCAGGAGAGCTATGTTCTATCTTCCTAGAGAAGCTGGTTGATATCAGGAAACCTTAACCATGGTGGAAGACCAGGAAACAAAGGGGTCTGAGGGGCCTGCCTAAGGAGCAGCTGGATGTGGGTAGGAGGGTTGTATGGGTGCATCATTGTACCACCAACACTCAGGAGTCTAGAATGCTTCTCGCCTCTGTAAATTTCTCTGTAATCTCAGAGAAATAGGGCACCAGCCTAATTTCTTATAAAACCCAGGCACACATATGACACGGACAAAGAGTATTGCTTTGTTATAAGTTCCCTGCTTGGCAATATCTCTCTGTGATCAACATAGCTTTAACTCTCTCACAGAATAAATCAAAACTTCAGTCAGGGCCTGCCCTGGGAGTTGGGCAAAGAAAACCCTAAGGATATCCCCCAATCAAGGCCCTGCATAAAGTCAACATGAAGACTGATTGGAGTCAACCTCCAACCTCTCCTTACCCGATCTGACGGTTTGTGGAAGGTGCCTGCGTGATCACAGAGCTGGACTGGGGGGAGGGCATGGCCTGCTGAATCACAACGCTGGTGTCATGGTTGGGCATCCTCGTGGTGCCCAGCTGATGAGGCCCTGGCATCGCTCCGCCAACTGCATTGTGCATTGGGATAGTCTGCCCAAAGAAGGAGGGGAAGAGGGAGGGAAATCAATATTTCATTCTTTCTTCATGGTCTCCAAGTCCAAAATTAGGAATCTCACAGTGTCACCCAGATAGAGAGTTATTGGCCCTCACAAAACTTGAGCCGATACATCTTATTAGCACTACCCATTGGGACAGAATAAAATGCAACTGGTTTCATTGACAGTAAGAAATATGAAAATACCTGGGATATTATTAGTTGCTTTGCTCACACTGACATGAGATTTATCTTAAAGACATCTCGCATACACGTCTCTGACTAGGCATGATAAATACCACTTTGGAAAGTGAGCTTTTTGTGGCAAGCTCGCAGCTCCATGATTTAATGGGTTGACCAATCCATTGAACCTGTGGTCAGCTTTGAAGTCCTCTGGCCTTTTCATGTTCTCTGTCCAGTCCACAGAGAGCACAGGTTGCATTTCATGAAACCAGCACCTCTCTGGGTCACAGGATGGCAAAGTTATACAATGAGGCCCAAGAGTCCGGGGGAAAGTGGATGATGGAGACATAATAGGAGGAGTGAGTGCTAAGATCTACAGAGATCCAGCCACCCCTTTTAGCTTTACAACTACAAAGATCTAGGGCACTTACTCAGAGATCTAGGTCTGGAAGGAAACTCTGAGGTCAGTTAGCCCAATTTCTTCACTTTACGAGTGAAGAAACTGAGGCCAAAAGAAATGAAAGGCCTTGGAGCTAAGTGATGGAGCTGGGATCTGATTCCACATGGTGTGCACTTTCCATGTATTACACAGTCCTCTTCATATACAAAGAACTTTTGCATTTATTTTAAACAAGTCCTTGGCTGGTCCTCCTATGACACCTCTCCATGGTAGGGAGGTGATCCTGGGCTCCACGGGACCATGGTGATGGAGCAAAGCTTCTGCTAAGCTGGAAATGCTTCAAGGACATGGTCTCTCATGGTCCCTATGGCTGAGCTTGGTTAGGCAGGTCCTGAGACCACGAAGAGGCCGCCAGACTGGCCACAGGGGAATGAATTCTGCAGGCTTAGCCAATCTCAGAGACGATCTGCAAAGCTAGAGAAGGGAGGTAAGCAGCCACAATGGGTGCCAAACCCCACCAGGAGAGAATTATGGATATTATGGACCTCTCTCTCTAAAGATAAGGACATGGAGACCCAGAGGAATTAAGCGCAGGGCCAGAGCTCACATGACTAGCAAGTGTCAGGGTCAAGATTGAACCCATGTCTGCTAACTGTACAGCATTACACTCACTAGAGCCTGTGGCTGCCTGCGTCAAGGGGAGCTGTTAAACAAATGGGGATCAGGAAAACTCTGTGTATGCGTGTGCGCATGTGTGTACACGTGTGTGTGTGCGTGTGTGTGTGCGTGTGTGCGTGCGTGTGCATGTGTGTGTTTGTGTGTGCGTGCATGCATGTGTGTGTATGTATGCATGTGTGTGCATGTGTGTGTGTATGTGTGCGTAGGGGGGAGCAGTTTGATAAGGCATTGTTGAGGGGGAAGATGGAAGGAATGGGGTGTCATTACCAATTTGCTAGTGGGGGAAAAAGTCTGCCAGAGCACTTTAAAGCTTAGCACAGAGGAAAGCCGGCATCATGCCCCTGGAGGACAAGGGAGAGCTCAGCCCTGCTCTGCAACAGAGAGCAGGGATTTCCTGCACTGCGTGTTAAGTGATGGTGAGAACATACGTGGTCTTTGGGCTGCCGGCGTCCATCACGTTGCACCTTTCCCAAGGTTTCTGATTTCTGAAGGCTGACTGCCTGGGCTGTCATGAGTCCATTAGGAAACTGGGCACCTGGCTTAGATTGTGGGCTGACCAGGGTGCGCATGTGTGTGCACACACTTATACACTCATGTGCTCTCATACACTGCCCAAAGGCTCCCTCTAGGACTATTTGAAACCCTAACACAATGAGAAGAGTCACAGGTGCAGTTACTCTGGGTGACAGTAAAGACGGGAAGAAGAGAAACCGTAGGAACACTTTTGTTGTTTTTATGCAGACAAGATCTAATGAAGAAAAATGACTAAAGATAAGAAACATTTGAGTTACACATTCACAGAATCCCAGAATCTTGGAGTTGGCAGCAAACTCGGCAACCTGTAATCCAGTAATACTAGGAAAAGAGTATCGACCCCCCCATTAGAATAACAGCACCAGGGGATTATCCAGGCTCAGCTCAAAGACCTCTGCAGAGCTGGACTCACCAGCTCTGGGGTAGGCAGCTTATTCCTCTTTGGATCAATGAAAGGGTCAAGACTTTCTCCTGACATCCAGCTCAAATTGGCTTCTTTGTCATCACCCCCTGCTGCTCCCACTTCTTCCCTCTGAGGCTCCTCAGCTCCACAACAATTTTACAAGTAGTTGTACACAGCTAGCATGTTCCTTCTGTGTCTTCTTTGGGAACCAAGTATCCCCAGATTCTTCAACCAGTCCTTCTATGGCATGGATTCAAGGCACCTCCACATTCACAACCTGACTCCAGCTTACCTTTAGGCTAGTCACCCTCATGCACTCTCTTCCAGGCAAACTGGGCTGCTTACAATTCTTCCTGCCTAAGATTCCATCTAGCACCCTTGAATGGGGTCAGCTAGGTGGAGCAGGGATAGAGTGACAGGCTTGGAGTCAGGAGGACTCATCATCTACATGAGTTCAAATCCAGCCTCAGACACCGCCTAGCTGGGTGACCCTGGGCAAGTCACTTCACCCTCATTGCCTCATTTTCCTCAACTGTAAAATGATCTGGAGAAGGAAATGGCAAACCACTCCAGTATCTCTGCCAAGAAAACCTCAAATGGAGTTACAAAGAGTCAGACAGGACTGAAATGACTGAACAAATGCAAGCTTCTCTCGGAAGGCTTGTATCCGTACCCCAGCATCTAGCTTTACACTTAAAAGGCTCTTAAACAGATGACTGAGGATGAATTTAGTCATCATTGTCATCATCATCATTACATTGCAGCCTTGAGAATGTGAGATATACCAATCGATCCACTGACAAGCAATTATTAAGCACCTACTGAAGACATGAAGATGAAAATGGAACCATCTCTAACACCTGGGCAGGACATCGGAAACAGCAGCTTCTCTTTCTCGCAATGTAGCTGGTAGCTCTGACCAAGGGCAGAGGAAAGGTGAGATGAGCAGCTGAGCTCTGTCCCAGCTCTTCCCTCTAATTCTCTGCTTTGTACCAGCAGCAAAGAGGATGACCTCAGGACCCAAGAGGTCCGGGCTACCCAGCCATCCTCCCTCTTTCCCTTGCACATATAATCTACATTTTCCCTACAGAGACAAGAGACCATTAAAAAGAGATATTTCTCAGAAGAACAAACAGCAGGTCTGAAGGCAAAGCCCTATCATTTCCTACATAACAAAGAAACTTTTCTTCCTAAAACAACATGCCATAACTTGAATGTGAAACTCTTCTTTGAGTTCGAATTTACCATTTTCAGCTCACAATCTGTCTCCGTGGGCAAGAATGGCAGCACTTCACCACCAGTTCCATGAACCATTTTTATTCAGTGAAAAAACCCACTGGATTCAGAATCAGAGGGCCTGAATCTGAACCTCACCTCTGCTCCTTGCTACCCACAAAGCCTTGGGAAAGTCATTTAGCCTACTCTGAGTCTGTTAAAAGAAGAGGCTGGACTGGATGAATGAAATAATCCTTTATTAAGTACTTACTGCATGCAAAGCACTGTCGTAGGTTCCAGGGATACAAAGGCAAGTCAGGCAGTCCCTGCCTCTGGGGAGCTCACATCCCATTCGGGGGAAAAAACATCAAGTTTCAGCTGCGAGTCAAATGGAAGGGACAGAGACAAAGGAGGTGGCCAACACTCTTCTTCGATGCCGTGGCCACTGATGAAATAATGTTCATGTCTGATGCTGAGCCATTTGACAGGGCCAAGGACTCTGGGGACAAGGGCTTTCTTTTCTGCATCTTCAGCAACTATGATGGCAGCCCTTGTGGACAGACAGGTCCAGCCTGCATCTCCACAGAGGCTGCTTCCTAGGAAGATGGCTCAAGGACACTGGGTTGGAAGACTTGCTCCTCCCAAGGCTCTTGGAGACAAGGTCCCGGGCTCTTTCCACTGGGGTCTGAGGTCTGAATTCTGCCTCAGGCACTTACTGCCTGTATGACTAGTCAAGTCTCTAGGCCTGGCTCTGCTCATGGGGAAGACCAGGTGGTTGGTCTTCCTGGTTCCAAATCTATAATCCTATGAATTTCGAGTAAGCATAGAGGCAAGGGAGAAGGAAGATGAGTGTGAATCAGGAGACTTGTGTTTGAATCCTGGCACTGTCATGAGCATACTTGGGCTGGTCATTGGACTCCATTTTTCTTATAAAAGTACTTATGAAGAACAGATTTTCTCAAAGGCCCCTTCTAAGTCTAAAAGTAAACTGTTCCATGTGTCCTCAGGATTCTGATAGGCTGGAAGATTGTTGAATAGGGAAGGACCTTCAAGGCTATATAGTCCTTCATTTTACCAATGATGAAAGTGGGGCTCAGAAATGACAAGGGGCTTGTCCGAATTCATGCCATTAGTAAAGGGCCAGATCTGGGACTTCCCCCCTTCCTGATGTGAAATTCTGAGATATTACCATATGATGCCGAGCTCTCTCATCCCTACCCCAGCCAACGCTTGCTTCAGAATAGCAGGAAGGTGCATTCATGGGGTATGTTGTATTTTTTTATTATTTTTTTTTTAATCCATTACTATAGAGAATAATGTAAGTTCCTTGAAGGTAGGATTTATCTCATTTTTGTTTGATTTTTTTTTTTGTCTCTCGATCTGGCTCCAAGCACAATGCCTGGGACATAGAAGCTGCTTAAGAAATGCTTGTAGAATTGCATTAGGGGGATTGTTTTACATTGCTTTTAGCAAAGTATATGTCAGAGTTTCACGGCATCCTAGTGAAGCCTCTCGTTGTAGAGAGAGGGAACATGGGGTGGAGGTGGAGGGAAGAGAGAACATAGGGGAGGAGAAAGGAGCAGAGAGGGAGGGAGCATGCTCTAATTATACGTCTAGGGCTATCGGCTCATGAATTCCCTTTCCTCCTTCCCCATTTCATGGTCCATTCATTTGTAGCAAACACTTGCTCAGAATGTAATAAAAATGTGCTTATTTTCAACTGGAGAGAAAACGAATTATAAAAGCACAGACAGCAAACGAACCAAGTTTAAAGAGAGCAGGAAATTGCCAGGGATAAAGAATTCCAGTCTGCCAAAGAGCAGGGAGGCAGCACCAGGGGAGGAAGTGTAGAGAGAAGAACTTCACCACGTGCCAGTAGCAGCAGCCTTGAAGGAACCTGCAGAGTTCTGCCCAAGCAGGCAGCTCTTTAGCGGGGTCAGCAAGCCAGACAAGGACCCAACTTCCCATGATTATATTCCATTCAGGGCCATATCCTCTTTCATGTGTAATCTGTATCCACACACCAGTGCCCCCCCGCTCTACAATCCTCCACGTTTCCTGGACTTCACCTGCCTCCATTCCATCCTTCAATCTCCCTTTCCAGCTGTGAAAGGTAGACTTCCCATCAGCTGCCTTCGCTAATCTTACCATATTATTTTTTAAATTTTTTACAAGATTTTTTTTTTTTTACCGAAAACTATTTACCAGATTTTTTCTTTTTACAACATCAATAAATGTGGTGGAAATGTTAGTACAATCAAATTAATTTGTGCCTCAAATGTAGTGCTCGGTGAAGATCTCTAAAGCACACTCTTAATAACGTGCTAACATTCTGTTCAACACCAATCAATGATGTATAATATTCATTTATTAAGTGCCTATGCCAAGCACTGTTCTAAGTACTGGACTTGGGGGTGTTCAGGTGAGAGAAAAGAAAATCTGGGAATTCAAGGGTGAGGCAGGAGAAAAGGACTGAACTTGGAGTCACAAAATCAAAGAAGTTCAGAGATGGCCAGGACCTCAGGGACCAGAGTCTGACCCATACATAAACAAAATTCTTTCTACAATAACCTAAGTTGGAGGCTCTGAGTTTGTCTCCCTCTTCTGACTCTTGCTACCCATATGACCACTAGTGAATCATTTGGCTCAGTTTCCTTATCTCTAACATAAGGACATTGGATCAAATGACCAAAGTGTCCTCTCAGCTCTGCTTTAAACCCTGTGATGCCACAGTTTATCAAGTGTAGCTAGAAGAGGAATGAATGAGGACCGATGGTTGGATGTTACAGGGGAGGCCAACTTTGGCTTAATATAACAAGAAAATTTCTAATGATAAGAGCTGTTTAAAAATGGCATTAGCGGTCTTGAGAAGTAGTGAGCTCTGTGTCACTGCAAGTGTCTGAGGCTGGTTAACCATCTGTCGGGGCTAGTGTAAAAGCTTTTCTAGTCATGGGTAAGAAATGGATGAGGTGAACATTCTGACCTTGACACCCTTGAATTCCTAATCCTTGATTTCTGCTTTGGCCAAATCATCTCTAAAGAGTTTGAAATGGATGGCAATAAACTTGTGACCACCAAGTAGGAGAAAATGAACACCCAGTCAGCTTCAGGCCCTGAACCATGACTGGCCCTGATCCATATTCTTTTGTTAAGGAAAGAGAAGATTGTGTGTTTGACATCTCTTCAAACCCTACCTAGCTTCCCAAGTGCAGCCCATACATCACCTCCAATGATGATTCCCAAAGATGCAAACCCCAACTCAACCGATATCCATGAAGAATCCTTAGACCTTTGATACAGAAGGCAAGAAAACCCATCTTTCACTTGTCTCTAAACCTCCTGGTTCAGAAGGATTGTAAAATTTCCATTGGCTTCTTCCCATCTTCTCTTCCCACAATCTCTGTTTTTATGATAGTTTCAAGACATGAAGGGTGTGCACTCAATGAGAAGAAGGAGAATAAATAAGTCTTGATTGCATGCTGAGGAAGATGTGATGAAGGATGGTAATTGTCATTCTGCATGCATGGACATGGAATGCATTATGCAAAAAACACCCCATATGTACATGAACATATAGACAGATATTTTGACTATAATTTGGGGGTGTGGGAATGAAAAAAGAAGAAAGACTCTGGGTAAACCAGCAAAATAAATTTGATTCCCACAGGGCGTCCAAATGCTATCTTTCGATCTGAAGCCTTTCTAATCACTGAGGAGCAGAGAAAGGATGGATTTCCCAATGAAGAGGCAGGGTCAGCCTGACACTCATTTACAAGCAGGATTGTGCAACCTTGGAGCTGTCTGCATCTAAATGATGCTTGGGGAGTTAAGGAGAATTTTAAATCTTCCCAGATGCAAACATCTATAAACTGGATTGAACAATATTTAAACTATTCTAAATAAATGGAAGGACTGAATCTAAGGGCATTCACTATCTGCTAAGATAGAAGCGTTTTGGGGGCAATCAGGGGAAATTGAATAGGAACAAAGGACATTAGAAAAACCAATGATTCTGGAATGACAGGATATGGATTCAAATCCCACCTCTGACACTACCTCTGAGACCTTGAACTGGTCACTGATGTCCTTGGACTTTATTTTCTTCATGTATAGAATGAGGAGGTTAGACTAGAAAGTCACTGAGGTCCCTTCTACAGACCCTTCTGGTCTGTGCTCCTGGTGTCTCTTTTGAAGGGATGCAAGCTTTATGTGATAAGCTATCTTGCCATCCTCAGTCTCTTCCACCACCATCCACACAAAACTGCCAGCTTGGTCTTCCAAAAGCATGACTGATCATTGATCAATACGCAAGCATTTATTTGATGTAGGGGGTGGGAGCCAGTTCAGAAGGCTAGCAATAGCCCACTGGTAAATTTTCAATGTAAGCATTTACACCTCAGAAATTAGCAATTACTACAAGCCAATGCTTCTCTGATTGTTTTGTTGATCATCTAGACTTAAGGAAGCATGTACAAAAGAAAGGTTTCTGAATATAGATTAAACTTGAAAGTGTGTCCTGTGCAGACATTTTATTTTTTTCTGGAGCTGGCTATTAAACATTTACCAACACACCCTTGGTTAAGCTCCTATAATGTATCATACACTATGCAAGGTGTTAGGGCTACACTGACGGAAGAAACAGTCCCAATTCTCAAGGAATTTACATTTGATCGCTAATATTCTATCATGTCAATTTTCTCTTCAAAAAATCTTAAATGGTTCAATCATTTGCAGAATAAATTCCAAAGTTCTTGACCTGGCATTCAAGGCTCTCTATGATTTGAACCCAAACTACCCTTCCTGCCATCCAATATTTGCCTTCATACACCCTTCACTTTAGTAAAACTAAACTATTGATCATTGCCCAGCAATTTTCACTAACACCACTGGGTCTGTACTGTTCCCTAAGCCCTTGCTTCCTGGATTTGCCCACTGGGTTCTTTCCATCCCTCAAAGCTCAAATTCGTCACCATCCTCTCATTTTCTACCACATGGAAGTGACTTTTCCTTCCTTGGGACTCTCGGCACCTTTGTTAAACTTATTTTTGGAAATGTCTACATTTCCCTTTGTTTGAGAGTTATTTGTACATATTATTTCTCTGCCCCCACTAGAATATAAGCTTCCTGAGGGCAGGCACTCTTTTGTTTTTCTTTGCATCTTTGCCCTACTCTCATACCTAGTAGAGTGTATTACATATATGAACCATTTAAATATTTGTTCAAGTCCAGTTCTGACTATAGCCAGAGAAAGGAGAAGACACTTGAACCTCTAACATGCTCTAACATGGGGTAAATTATGTGTAGGGTGGGGGAAGTGAGGCACAAACCAGCACTGTTTCTGCCAGTACTCTCTCAGTACAAAGACCTAGGAAAGGCTTTGTTTTTATGCTAGATGGGACCATAGAGGCCATCTTGTCCTAAACTCTCATTTTAAGATGAGGGAAGGGCGGCGAGGTGGCACAGTGAATAGAGCACCAGCCCTGGAGTCAAGAGGACCTGAGTTCAAATCCGACCTCAGACACTTAACACAAAACTTTGGGCAAGTCACTTAGTCCCAATTCCCCTGCCCTCCCCCCTCCAAAAATAAGTAAATAAATAAAGATGTGGGAAACTGAGACCCAGGAAAGTTGAATGATGGAGGTCACACAGGGGGTAAAAGAGACAGGATTTAAACCCAGGTTCTCTGACCGCAGAGTCACTGTCCTTTTCACCATACCCATTTGTCTTCTGAAGTCTTGGGATTTATTGCCAACGCTTTAGATCTGGTACCCTGGACCCGAGTGTCCCTAGAACAGTCCAGTGCTTTCCCAGATAATGGAAAGTAGCCTCAGTAAAATCCAAAATGTGGAGCTGGAAGGGGGAGCCTTGACCAAAGCTTATTCTTCTGTGTATCAATTCCTCATCGCCTTTCTCCCCAGTCTTGGGATTGCTGCCAACAGCAAAGGTGGCAACCCTATTGGTACTCAGCCTTGTTGTGAAAATAATTTCCTTTGTTGTAAATGGGATGGACAGAGGACAAAAAAAAAGTCCCAAGTGATCATATTCCCCTTAGGGGCACTTTAAAAGGTGATTAATTGGGTCTACACTGTGATCTCAGGAACAGTATTCCCATTCCTCCCACTTGGGGTCCCATGTCATCACCACTAACTTCACACCTTTAAAGGCCTGGGAATGTACTCTTAATTCATTTTGGAATGATTGATTCTGAGCCCTAGGAAAGGGTCCACGGCTTTAAGATCATGTTGCCTACACATGCATTTCTAGACAGGTTTACAATGAGCAGGAGAGATTAGGATTAGGGAGGGAGGATTGTGGGTTTTTCCTTCTTCCTCAAAACAGTCTGATGAAATTTTTAAAAATCAACATCCTTCTCCTTCTCCATAAGGCCATTCGACCTTGGCACAAAAAGCTCTGAAGATGGCTCTAGGTTCAAAATTGACATGTAGGACACTTCAGGGAAAGCTTCACACACACAGACACACACACAGACACACACACACACACACACACACACGATCTCTCCTTTACTTTGGTATACAGCTTTGGCTTCATGGCCAACTTTCAGGATAGGGGCATTGCTGTGAATTAGGGAGAAGGCTTGGAAGCCATGGTAACATTCAGTTAACTGAAACCAATATGGTGGTAGTTGGCCAAAGGGAGCCAATCTTCCTTGAGGGCAAGAAAACATCTTTGAGTCTATAAAGTAGAAAAGAGTAGGGCATCTTCCTGGTCTCATTACCCATCCTCCACCCTGTCCCACCCTCAATCCTCTTTGGCTCTTCCTAACATTGTGCTTAAGGCAATGTAGCAATGAACTATTCCCATAACTCTTTTATAGCTATTCATTTAAACTGGCAGTAAAACGCAAAAAACAACAAACATCTTCTCAACAGCCACCTTGGACTGTGAGAAACACTCCCCTGGCACCATGGCCAAGGTCCTGCTCATCCCAGCATGTTCAGATTCTGTATGGATTGTGACATTCATGTGTCTTCCTTCTCTTCTTGGAAAGTCTTCCTTCTGGTTTCCTCTTTTCAAAGTAGAAGCTGCCTCAGTAGCTTCCTCTGAATATTGTACTACTGGTCAGATGAGACCAGACTTGAGGTTCTACAAAGACTGCCACAGTTTCTGGAACCACGAGTGAGAGAGTCCAATTGGACTCTGCCAAAGCCAACTCCTATCTGACGTCCTGTGCTCAGTTCTGGGCACCACATGACAGCAATGGCTTTGAAAACTTTGTGAGTATCTAGGAGGAGGAAATATAATGCAATGGAAAGAGTTCTGCCTCTGGAACCAGAGGACTCAGGTTTAGATCCTGTCTCTGCTAGTAACCACCTATGTGACCATGGACAAGTCATTCCACCCTCCCAAAATGAAGGGGTTCAGCTAGATGACCTCTAAGGCCCCCTCTAACTCTAAATCTATGATTGTACAACCTGAATCTCCCTGGCCTTTGGTCCTTGGCTGTAAAATGGGGGTGTTTGATGAGATGGCCTCTGAAGTGGGTACCAGGTATAAACCTATGATCTCCTGTGACCCTATGTTTCAGATGATGAAGAACAAGGGAGGGACAGTTAGACCTCTTCTCTGGTGAGGTTACTTTGCAGCCTTATGTTCAGTTCTGTCTGCCATGTTTTATGAAGAACACTGTGAAGGTGAAACATGCCCTGAGGAGGGCTACCAGTATGGTGAAGTGTCTCAAAATTATGCTACATGGGAGTTGGCTGAAGGAAGTGGGAACCTTTATCCAAGAGATGAAAAGATTTGGGGTGGGTGGATGTCACTCCAACTACACTATCTTCAAATATTTAAAGGGTTGACATGTAGATAAGGGGAAATATGCCTATTTTGCTTGGCCCCAGAGAAGAACAAAACGAAACAAGAAGCAATGGGTGAAAGTTGGAAAGAGTCAGATTTGAACCCTTCCTAATGATGAGAGCTGCCCCGCACCTTCCCCAGTGGAATCATATTCCTTGAAAATCATAGACTCTCCATCACCAGGGAGAGGACTCCAAGCAGACTCTAGATCAATGGCTTGCTGGAGATGCTAAAGAGGTGATTTGGGTCTAGGTATCTGTAAGATTAGAGGACCTCTAAGGTTCAATTCAGCAGGCCAATGTCTCTTCCAACTGTAAGATTCTTTGATTTGAGTAAAATGCTATTGAAGAGTTATTAACACCTTGTTTCTTGGATACCTGTGGCCTCACTGAGGTGAGTGCCCTCTCCCAGGGTGGAGATGCCATCCACCCATGCCTTCTCAATCTATGCCACTCTCACCTATGACTCTTGTAAATCTTGCATAAGGATTCACTCAATGGGTAGGGGGCCTTCCTCCAAGTGTCTTGACATTCTGTGGGTATCCATGGAGTTCACAGATAGTCTATCACTTATGTCTCCCTACTTGTCCTTCTTTGCTGGTCACACATTTCTTGGATATCTTTAATGCCACTTCTTTTGAAGAAATGGTTGCTGATACATGAGTCTGTCCATACTATCATGTTTCTCCTCATTGGCCTTTGGACAACATACAACTTATTCTTTGGAAACCATGTTTCATAGACATGTGATATCACTGGCAAGCCAGTGGTATGAAGAGGATAGCCTGGCAATGTGCTTGTCAGCTAGTAAAACACTTTGTCCAGTGAACTAATGGAACCTTGGCAGTCAGAAATGATTTTTGCCCGTCTAATAATCGCTGAGATAATTTAATCCTTCCTCACTAAAAAGTAACGTGTTTCTCCAGAATCTCTCAAGAAAATTAACAGTGGTCGTACAAAGAATAATTATAGTTACCTAATGCTCACTGTCACGAAGAGGCATCCTTTGTAACATGTGGATTGTGTGAGTTGAGACCAAAGACCAGGACATATTTGGGGAAGACAATGATAATCTAAATGCAGATATATTCTGGAGAGTGGTTTCTTCCCAATAATGGACTTGTCATTTCAATTCAATTTTATTTTACTCAATTCAACAAATATTGGTTAAAGACCTACTATATGGATGGCAAGCAGCTGGGTAGCACAGAGAATAGAGCTCCAGGCCTGGAGTCGGGAAGACTCATCTTCATGAATTCAAATCTAACTTCAGACGTTATGTGTGACCCTTGGCAAGTCACTTCACCCTGCTTGCCTCAGTCTCCTCACTTTAAACCGGGCTCAAGAAGGAAACCACTCTAGTATCTTTGTCAAGAAGACTCTAAAAGGGGTCACGGAGAGTCAGACATGACTGAAAACAAACAAGAGGAGTGCATCGTCACAATTCACCATCAGCATCAGTTATCAGCCCCACAGGTTACCAGGCTTTGATAGATCGTTACCAAGAAGAACAATCTCTGGGGCCAGTTCCCGGTACCATGGATAGAGAACTAGGCTGGAATAAGCAAGAACTGAGTTCAAATTCTTTCTCACAGACTCAGTAGCTGTGTGACCTTGGGCAGATCAGTCAAACTCCCTCAGCCTCAGTTTCTTATCTGTAAGATGGGGCTAATTGCCCCTACTTCACAGGATTGTTATGAGGATCAATGAGACAATATTTATAAAGCGCTTTGTAAACCTTAAAGTGCTATATAAATGGAGGCTATCAGTATTATTGTTACTGCTATTAATAGTGATATGATTATGGCGGTGCTTCCCTATGAACAGGAGGACAATTCAGCCTTGAAGCTTAGATGGGAAACTTTTGTTTTCCCACATGCAAGGCACAGTTGGTAACATGCCATGACCTACATCTGCCCACCATGTGTCTTTCTGTTGTCCTTTGGGTGATTTGTAAGTTTATGCCTTAAAAGACGGTGGTGGTTGGTGATTTACAGTCATCTGCCACCCTCAGTAGAATGCTAATGTTAACTCAGGGAGCAGAATCATGGGTCCAACAGTTTGGGGCCAGTAAAAGTCCTGCAAATGATCCCAAAGGGGATCCAGCCTGCTCTCATCCTGCTCTCTAATTCTGATGGCAGCATATTGACCATCTGCAGAATTCGTTCTAGATAGCCATCATTTAATGCTTGAGAGACGCGTGATCTCCCTGATGTGAGTGTGCCTTTCAGTGGTACAAATAGCATCCCATCTGGGCTTTCTCATCACATGGTACTCTTGGCTACAGCTGACTGTGGGTAGGGCACATCACTTTTCTGGGTGCTGGTATCTTCATCCATCAGATGAAGGAGTTAAGTTCCAAATCTGAGAATCACATTTCAGTCGATCCCCTGAAGAGGGCACACCCAGTGTTCCAGAACCATTCTTCTAGGTTTTTTGATATTATGTGACTAACAGTGGAGCAAAGAGTGTACCCATCTCCCCTCACCACTGTGCTTCTGATTTGGGGGACTCAGATGCTGTCTCCCCTTGGAGCCTCAGCCAGTGCCAGGGCCTTCCCACCCTGGAATATCCTTCTACCATATTGGCCTTCTCACCCATTACTGAGTGCCTTCATTTTGGAGAGGTCCCAGGCTGGCCAACCTTCATTCCCCTCCCACTTTCCAAACTTCAAGACCATGCCCCCACACAAGGACATAAGTAATTATAGCAAAGCCAACTGAAAGGCAGAGTTGAAACAGTTAGAAGCCTCAGACACTAATCCCTAGTCTAATTCTAACATACTGTGGGACCTTGGAAATTTGCTTAACATTTCTCTTGGGTCCATTTTTTCTTTCTGTGATGCCTCTCACAACTATCCCCTTCCTTTCAATTACCACCTTGTTGATGTTGTTCAGTTGTATCAGACTCCATTTGGGATTTTCTTGGCAAAAATTCAGGAGTGGTTTGCCATTTCCTTCTCCAGCTCATTTTACAGATGAGGAAACTGGGGCAAACAGGGTTAAGTGACTTACCCAGGGTCACACAGCTGCTCAGTATCTAAGGCTGGATTTGAACTCAGGTTTCCTAACTCCAAGCCTGGCGTTCTATCCACTGTGCCACCTAGCTGCCAATTTCTACGTATACCATCCTAATTAAAGCTCTCATTAATTCAGGTCTTGACAATTCCAATAGCCTTTCTACTGGTTTCCCCTGCCTCTAATCCATTTTGAATTCTGTTTGGTAGGGTTTCAACAGGATCATTCACCCTCAAAAGAAAGGATCAAAAAAGCTTTAGTTTTTCAGTCTCCGCTGCCTCCAAAAGTTCATGAGCAGCTCCAGGGGTGGGGGCTTCCCTGCATTGAGGGCTTCAGGAAGAGGCAGATGGTCATGTGACTGAAGAGACTATTTGAAGGTATCAGTTGGACTGGGGTCCCATCCATCTCTGAGATTCTGTGAACTTAGGGGCTTCTGTAGTATTAATGTGGCACATGAACTACTGTCCTGTGTGACTTCTCCATCCCTTCCTCTCTCTCTCTCTCTCTCTCTCTCTCTCTCTCTCTTTCTGTCTCTGTCTCCCTCTCTCCCTCCCTCCCTCTCTCCCTCCCTCCCTCTCTCTCTCTTTCTCTGTCTCTCTCTCTCTCTCTGTCTCTGTCTCCCTCTCTCCCTCCCTCCCTCTCTCTCTCCTTCTCTCTTTCTCTCTCTGTCTCTCTCTCTCTTTCTCTGTCTCTCTGTCTCCTTCCCTCCCTCTCTCCTTCTCTCTCTGTCTCTGTCTCTGTCTCTCTGTCTCTTTCTCTCTTTTTCTGTCTGTCTCCCTCCCTCCCTCCCTCTCTCCTTCTCTCTTTCTCTGTCTCTGTCTCTCTGTCTCTGTCTCTCTTTCTCTCTGTCTCCCTCCCTCCCTCTCTCCTTCTCTCTGTCTCTGTCTCTCTCTGTCTCTCTCTCTCCCCCTCCCTCCTTCCCTCTTTCTCTTTTTCTCTCTGTCTCTGTATCTCTTTGTCTCTCTGTCTCTGTTTGTCTGTCTGTCTCCCTCACATTTTTGGCCAGACCTGTCATTCTAAGGACTTCCCAGTGGTGAAAGTCTCTCCACCACTGCAGCTCTGCAATCTTCTGTATCTTACCCTAATAGAGTTGCCTCAGGGGCACTGTAAGGTGACTTTACCTATCCATAGGATAACTACCACATGTGAGAGGCAGGACCTGAATCCAGAACTTCCTGACCCTAAGGCCAGGTCCTTAACCATTATCTCGTTGAGTTGCTATAAGGCTAAAATGAAATGTCGGTAAATGCTTCAGGAAATTTTTTTAAGTGTCCCCTTGTTCACATGGCAGGTGCTCCAATTATTATGATTATCATTTCCTGGCTTCCAGGAGGATGTTGGACAAAAAGCCCCAGAACTACAGACTCCTCTTGTCTCAGCAATGCCAGAATATTGTCCTTCTAGCCTGAAATCCGGAGACCAAGGGATAACACTTGGTTGGTTTATTTCCTGACTATTCAAATCACCACCCACAGGACAGATCCCAGCTGTAGAGGCAGCTCCAATTGCCCATCTTGTGAGTTAGCCCAAACACAAGGCCATTGATGACGCTGAAGCAAGGCTGGCTTTTGCAGGAGCCCGGAGAGTCAGGCAGAGACCAGCAAAGGGATGCCTGTTGGGAACAAGGACCAGCCCAGGGCACAGGAAGCAGGAGTCAGTTCGGGTGGGTGAATGGAATCTGGAATAAATGAAACTTTCAGGCTCTCACATCTGTACAGGGTGTGAGAGGAAAGGGACTTAAAAAAAAAAAAGGTGATGGCGATGTTGAACATATAGGAATGACCTGCTGGGAAACTATTCAAAATAACATTACACACACGGAGTACTGATAGAGCCCTGGGTGGGAAACTCCCACTCTACACCCGCTGAAGTCAACTTAATTCCTTTACTTACTGCAAAACATGAAGTCACCGAAAAATGAAAAGATGCAGAAAACTGCCCAAGTGAAAGCAACAGGTCATTTTTGCCAGCATTTCAAAGAGAATCAAGTGCTTTCTTTCATGAATGGAAGAGAAAAGTAGCTCTCTTTCTCACACTGCTAGTGACATAGTACAGACCTGAGGAGGAAGGCTCCTCCCAAGCCCCTTTCCCTGAGAGTTCTCTGGGCCCCATCCTCATGCCTCCAGAACACCTGTGGGATAAGAGCTTGAAGACCCCACTGCCTGGAGCATCAGTCACCCATCTGTGCTTCTGAATGGCTGGCCACATCTCTCCCAGCAAGCAACAGAAATTTGATCTTTGAGAAGGAGAAGGTGCCCCAAAGACATCCTTCCTCATCCTGACTAATGACTCTGGTGGAGCCCGCGTGGCAGCTGGCTCTCTGACCAGCTAACAAATAACAACTCCAGAAAGCTAGCTTCAGAAAGTGGATTTTTACTTGAGGATTTGGTGAGAGAATCCTAGCCATTTGTTGCTGTCTGTGTGACCTTGGGTAAGTCTGGTGTTTACTCAGGGTATTAGGCAGGGCCCTTCGCCTCTTCGTGACTCATTTTCCTCACCTGCAAAATGGGTAAGTCGGACAAGGTAATCTCTGGATCGATGGTCTAGTGTCTCTGAATACAAACAACCTCTGATGTCCAGCTCTCTGTATCTAGACAAAGTTTAGGACATCTCCAAAGATCAATGCCCCTTCCTTAAGAAATGGGAGGTTCAGTTTGAATTCTCTCATGGATGGACTGAATATATTTAGAAAAAGTCACTTTATCATCCAGAAACTGAGGCAGGGTATGAGATCACAGATCAGGAGCTGGAAAGGCACTCCTCCAAAGCTCTCATTCTACAGAAGAAAATGGCGAGATTGAGAAAGGGCATGGGGCATAACCCTGGAATCATTTCACCTTTTATTTCTAACACTCAATGCCAACTATCTAAAATATAATTATGTAACCCATGACTCTAAACCACCACAGTGTTGGGCTCCCATGAACCATATGCAACCTTGAAGGATACTCAATCATTCCTTAATGAAGGGCTTTGGCTTTGGCTATAGAACATCCGAATCTGGCCCCCATCTTTCTTTTTCCACCACCTCCCATTGGTCCCCTGCAAGCACTCCAGGCTAACAAACAGCATTTAGACAGAGAACGGGTTTATTAAAAAGCTTATAAAAGACAAAAAACAGACTAGCATCCATCTGAGCCTTGTTGACAAAGCAATAGTTATTGCCCCATAAAACTCATGGCACTAACTAGTCAAATCCCTTCCTGGTGCTTGGCTCCCAGGGTAGATCAATAGTCAGCTAACCTTTTCTTTGTCAGCTAACCTTTCTCTCTCTTCTTGATTTTCTATCGCTATCTGTCTCTCTCCTATCTCCCTGTCTCTGACTGTCTCAGTCTGTCTCTGTCTGTCTCATTTGCTGTCCCCAGTTCCAGCTTTGTGTTGCCTGTATTCTGGCCCCTGACCCCTTTGGCAGCCTCATCTCATCTTCTGAGCTTAGCCCATCCATGCCCTGCCTTGATGACCAGGCCAGCCCAGAAGCCTTTTCTTCTTCCTCCTCTTGTATTGCTAGTGCATTTACACCCACTGCATGATGAGAACGGAGGAAGGGTGGACCCCCTGGCTGTCTCTGAAGCTGCTGCTGCATTTACAGACTGGGCAGCACCTTCTCTGCATCTTTCCTGACTCCTTGGGAGGGGAAAGGTGACACACTGGACAGAAGGTGAGACTGAGCACCAGGAGGCCTCGGGGCACATTCGGCCTCAGATGGTGTACAAGACCCTGAACCTCTCGGGCCAGTAAAATGGAGCACATAACACTTTCACTGCCAATCATTGACATCAAATGATGATGGGTCTCTTTAGCAGCCCTGGGAACAGGGGCCCAGAGAGCTAGAGGCACTTGCCTCAAGGTGCACTAACAGTGACAGGGTCAGGATTCAAACCTGACCCCTCTTGTTAGCTGCATCCCCCTGCTTCATGGGATCATAAGGATAGAGCTTTGTAACCTCCAAGTTCTGTATCAGTGTGAGTTGGCATGATCCCTACTTTACAAAACAGGAGCCTAAGATATGTCAAGTACTTATCCAAAGTTATACAGGTAGAAGATCCAGGATTTGAACCCAGACCCTCAGACTCCAATTCAGCACTCCTTCTCCCGGACAATAACTGCCTTCATTATTATCTATAAGCTCCTTGAGGCAGCAACTACAGCACTGCTATGCTGCCAATACACTTACGCGTAACTATGCTAAAGTGGTGGTTCTCACACTTTCCAGTCTTATCACCTCTTTACACTCTATGAAAATTATCGAGGATCTCGAAGAGCTTTTATTAATATGGGAGTATCTATCAATCTTGACCACATTAGAAATTAAAATATCTTAGTATTATTATGATGAAAAGAAAATTTGACCTTGTGAACTCCCTGAAAGGAGATGTCTGGACCACACTTTGGGACCTGGGAGCCATTGTTCCACTCTGAAATACCTAGGCTAGAGCTGGAAACTCCCTCCTCCTTCCTTATTCATCCCATGTCCTGTAACTCTTTCTGGGAACTGGTTACTACAGATTTCCTGCATATGTCCTGAAACTCACTGGTCTATTGAAGAGCTAGGCTAGAGCCAACGGCCAGAGGCCGATAAAACAACATCCTCAGGAGCCTCCCTCCCAGCCCCCTCAAATAACCAACAGGCACCATCCCGACTCCTCCGGGCCCACTCAACACACTGATATTAAACCCTTGATGATTTCAGGGCCAGAATCTGTCTACATTTCTCCTGTGGGGAACCTTCGTGCTTGGACAAAGCAAGGCATTTGGTGTAGGAAAGAGAAAGGAAGAATCTGGCACTCATTGTTTTGTCCCAGAGCCAGCCCCTTCTCTCCGCAGGAGCTATTGAAAGAGGAGGAGAAGAAAGAGTCACTCTCAGAAGAGTTCGGCTCAGGGGCCCCTCTTTTAGAAGACCCTTCTGCTCTCCACCCTCCACCTCCCACCCCAACTGGTAGTGTTTTCTCCCTCTTGAAATAACTCTATATTCCTCTAGATCAGTGGTTCTCAATCTTCCTAATGCCGTGACCCTTTCATACAGTTCCTCATGTTGTGGTGACCCCCAACCAAAAAATTATTTTCATTGCTACTTCATAACTGTAATTTTGCTGCTGTTATGAATCTATCTGATATGAAGGATATACTTTCATTGTTACAAACTGAACATAACCCACAGGTCGAGAGCCCGTCTAGAGACACTTGTTTGTTTCTCTGTGTAGTCATCATATCTCCCCAGTAGACTATAAGCTCCCTGAGGGCAGGAATTATAGTTGCTGTCACTGTTATTTTGGCTACTCATCTACATACAACTCACAGCACCACTGCAGGAACTTAACGAATACTTGTAGAACTCATTCGGTTCAGACAAGCGGGCACCTCTAAGAAAAACAACACTGAGATGAATTCTACTGGCTGATTTCTGGCCGCCAATCAGTCAGTCAACATTCATTAAACACTTCCTGTGTTCCAGGCATGGAGCTAAATGCAGGAGGTATCAAGAAAAGCGAAAGACAGTCTAATGGGGGGGACAATATGGGAACAGCCGTGTAGACACGTGATACAGACAGGAAAAATGATAATCAACAGAGACGCGGAGGGCTTTGCAAGCCTTAAAGCACTGCATTATATCGTTAAACTAGTTATCACTAATTAGCATTAATGATCTGATTATTAATTAATAAGCTATGGATAAACATTTACTAAGTGTTTGCTATGGGCGAGGCACTGTGCTAAGTTTATTGTTGTTATTAAGTTACTTAACACATCAGGAACTCTAAGATTATAAACTATAGACTAGGTCAGACTCTGAATTGCTGGAAGGAATTTCCTCAGCCAGTCCCTACCCATAACATCTCTTTTTTTCCATTTCTGGGATACGTGTGTGTGCGCGCGCACGTGAGATAGCTCCTCCAATAGAATACGAGCTCCTCAAGGTTAGGGATCATTTTTATTTTCCATTTCCATATCCTCAGCTAAGTGGCGTAGTAGACAGAGCACTGAATTCAAATCTAGCTTCAGAAAGTTAGTAGTTCTGTGACGCTGGGCAAGTCCCTAAACCCTGTTTGCCTCAGTTTCCTCATCTGGAAAATGAAATGAAGAAAGAAATGCAAACCCCAAAAACCCCAAATGGGGTCATGAAGAAACAGATATGACTGAAAGTGACTGAACAACAACAGAAACCATTGCCTGGCCCTTAGCAGGTGCCTAATGTTTGTGGGTCGACCGAGTAATGGCATTGCCCTTTTCCTCCCCGGCACCTAGCACTGACCCTGCCCCACAGGAGGTGTTTCCTAAATGAACATCTAACTGGATTGGACTGAATTCCAAGTCTTGCCAAGGCTGACATTCCCTGAGCTCTTTCCCTTTGAGTAATTCAGACCCTGGCTCGCTCTATCCACACCGATGATTTGCCTTTTCATTCTTTTTTTTCTCCCTCTGGAGAAACTTTAATGTTTGAGTCTCTCATCTTCCGTGAATAGCCCAGAATGGGAAACCAGCCCTGAAGGCCCAGAAGCTCCCATTAATTTGTCTGTCTCTGCATCCTTCCTCCATCTTTTCTAACCATCTCTCCCCTCTCCACCTTTTATAGGGTAGCAGGCACCGGTGTCCAAAGAAGGAATGGCATGATTATAAGACACATCCTCTTTCCCCCTCTCAGTGGGATTAAAATATCACTTGTCTTCCGATTGACTTTCTATCCCTTTTTCACTGAATGATTCTTCACTCTGAGTGCAAGGGAGCAGGGGAGGGGAGACCTTTTTCATCACTGGTCTCACTCCTTTGTCTAGTTACGGACCAGAAACCAGACAGCGGATATGAAGTTATAGGCCCACATCATTCAGAGACTTTTCCCCAGTGTGTTGGCCCCTGACTTGCTCTAAGACAACTAAATGACCTCAAATGGTCTGAGCCCCCAGGACTGACTGAGCAGAATGCAAGGGGCAGGGGTGGGGGGAGGATGCTTGGAGGAGGAGAAGGGGGCATGTGCTTTGGGTCTTTTATCTTAATTTTTGTGACATGATCCAATTATATCCATTCATCGGCGCCCTCTAATTACTGAGCATGAATAATGAAAGATGGCCCTTGTATTCTTGCCCTTCCCCCAGCCCTGCTCCCTCTTCTCAGCCTATCCAGGCTATGAAAGCAGAGTTACTACAGAGTCTGAGTGAAAGAGAACTAGGTTAAGAAGCTAAGGTCATAAATCAAGGCAGGAAGGCATTGGGGATTATGCCCTGGACTTGGAGCCAGGTAGACCTGGGTCTGAGCCCTACCTTTGACACACAGCAGCGAGGTCTCTGTGTGTAAATCTTTCGGAGTCTCTGAGATTCAGCATCTTCCTGATGGTGGCTGGGGCAGGGGAGGGGAGTGGCCTCTTAATGAGAAGAATCTGGCAAAGAATCAGGTCTAAAGTCAGAGGGCACAGGCTCGAAGGATTATTCAAGCCACGAATGGGAGAGCTGGGAGCAGCATCGGCAGCCAGTGAGAACCTACATGATCAGGCATTCCACAAGTGGTCACTCAGCCTCTACTTGAAGACCTCCAAAGAGATGGAACCCCCTACCTCTCAAGGGAAACCATTCCACCTATGGTCAGCTCTCCTTATTAGACTTTTTCCCCCTGATGTCAAGCCTAAATTTGCCTCTTGGCAACTGTCAAAATCCTAGTTCTGCGCGACCTTAGCACAGTCATTTAATCTCAATGGGCTTCAGTTTCCTTACCTGAGCAATGACAGGGTTCAATCAGTTCTAAGTTCGTGATCCTAAGTGCTGAGCAGAGCTGGCTTGCTGAAGCCCCCTCCTTCCTCTTGTTAGGAAACAGTGACTCCAGGAAACGTAGCCCTTCTCTAGGTGTCTACACTAGATCGTAGGAGCATAGAAAGGGACCTTAGAGGTCATTTAGAACAATCCCTTCACTTAGCCCAGAGGAGTTAGGTGAATTCTCCAAGGTCACACAGCAGAAAGCGGCAGGGGTGAGCTCTGATTCCCCCGCTCCAGCCCAGATCCATCGCTGTTCCCATCTCCTGGGCTGGGGGTCTGGACGAGAATTTCTATAAAGATTGTCATCCATTTACGCCTTAGATCTTGCATACTGTTCTCTCCCATTAGACCTGGAGCTCCCTGAGGGCAGAAGCTGTCCTTGTCTTTGTATTTCCAGCAGAGTACATAGCCAGGCACATAATAAGCATTTTATGATTACTTTGCTAACTTGACTGTAGTGGGAGATGAGG
>CM053585.1:537722126-537732126 GCA_028646515.1 Pseudochirops corinnae
GGGAGGCCCAAGAGGCAGAAAATTGCAGGTTTAAGGTGATAGTTTTCAGAAACCTGCTTGGAGCTGAATTGCATGCTCTGGTAGAATTTTTCCAACAGCACGTCTAGCCCAGCCCCGGGCTGCAGAGTTAAATAGAGTGAGGCCCAGAGAGGGGGAAGGAGCTGAAGCCATCTGGCCACCAAGTGGAAAAATCAGCATTAGGTTCTTGGGTCAGCGCTCCCTCCACTGAACTACACTGTCTTTGAAAAGCATAGCAGAAAAAGCCTTTGACTTTAGAGTCAGAGGGGACCTGAGTTAGAATCCTACCTCTCTGGGCCTCAGTTTCCCCATCTGTAAAATGAGGGGAATAGACCATGATGACCCCGGAGGTCCCTTCCAGCTTATAGTCTTGCCGTGAGAGGTGACAGGAGAGGGTCACTTATCTCCAGGTACTTACTGGGTCTAGCGCCGTTTAACATCATGATTTCATTTTAGGAGAGAGAAAGGCATGTTTTCAATATAAAGGAAAAGAAGAGAAATACTATAAGGGGGAAAGACTGAAGTTACAGCTGATGACAACCTTGTCAGCATCACTGTCAGAAGTTTGGGGTTTGCAAAGGGAAAGAAGGAAAAAAAAATCAGTCCTTCAAGCCGGGTCTTCTCATCCTTCTGCCGGCCCTCCTCCCATGGAGGGATGGGGACCTCACCTTGCCAAAGGCCTGAAGAAACTAAGTGGCTCTTAATTGTACATGAAGGAGACGTCAAGTCCTCCCTCCCTCCCACCAAAGTGTGGAGGCAGTCATGGAGCCAGGCTGGTCAGTCAGGGGAGGGTCAGTACCCAAGCTGGGCTGACCCACTCCCTCTCATCCCTTTGGCCGAGAACGACTGTACAAATAGGGTCATTTACTCCTCCGAAGCTGGGCAAAAATGCCACAGACACTGGGGGAATGAGGCTGTCTGGCAGTTGACACCAGAGTTAGTGGTAAGACCATAAACCCTCTATTCCTCACTCCCCCACCCCCCAAGCTGCCTATCATGCAACTTATAAACAGGAACCTGGCATTGTGTCAGGGGCACAAATTGATTTCCTTTCCCAAATAAAATTTTAAAATGCAAATAAACAGGGTGATGGTGGCTAATGAAACAGTACACGCCAGGCTGGGGGGAATTCTTTTGGAAAGCACTGAGGCCTCCTGACCACCACCCCCTCTCCATTTCAGCAACAATTGGTTTATACAGAAATGCATTGCTGATTAGTACAAGAACCCTCTATTCAGCCTTCTGGATTCATTCCATTGGGGTCTTTAGGAATAAACACGTTTCAAGGGTTTTTGCAATCCAAGAGATGGGCTGGTCAATGAGCCCCAAAGGTTGGCCTTGGGGCCTCTGAGCCTGCTTCTAGCCCTAATTCTCTGATTCGGGGATGAAGCAGGTTTTGTTTGGAGCAAGGTTAATGCTCAGGAGTGTCCAGGCCAGTCCAGTCGTCAGGGGATTGAGTCTTCCACTTCACAAAGGGGCTCCTAGCCCTTTACCTACTGGGAGCAACGGCAGCACCGTGCCAATCACTCGACCTATGAACTGTGGTGCCCACAGGCGAGCCCTCTGAAAGGGGGATGCCACTGACTGGCAGCTTGCCCTTAGGACCGCTCCACATAGAGACAAGCGCAATGCCTTTAATTTACAGATAAGAAACTAAGGTAGACAGAGGTTAAGTGACTTGACCAAAGTCACACAGCTACTAAGTGGGTTGGAATTTGAATTCAGGGCCTCCTGACTTCAAGTACAGCACTCTGTACACTATGGCGCCACCTGGCTGCCAAGATGCCATAGTGATGGGAGGACAAATAAAGAAAATGACCCTCCCTTTCTAGGGGTCTCTAATCCCAGCCATGTCTTCATTCACCACCCGCTGTCCTGAGTGGTTTCAGCTTCACCCACCGCCGTCATCGCTGCCTGTGCCAGGCATCTTCTGCGCCCCCGCCCCTGCCAGCCTGCTAGGCATCCCTACTAGACTGTAAGCTCCACGAGGGCAGGGACTGTCTCCTTATTATTTGTTTCCCCACTCTTAACACAGAGTCCAGCTCTTAATAAATATTTACAGTATCTTGTAGATTGACTGACTGTACGATTTTGTTGAAAGCTTTACACCAGAGAGGAGGTAGGAGAGACTGAGAGAGACACACACAGGGAGGGGAGGGCAGGGTGTTGGTTCTGGTGAATGCCCTCTGCCCAGCCTGGACCCCACCTAGGAGAAGGGCACGGTGGACAGTTCTGGGAGCACATTGAAGAATGATGTTGGCAAGCTGGTGGTGCCTGGGATGGACAGAAGCCTGGTGACAGCAGTAAAGCCCCACCCTGAGGGCATTAGGGCACAGGCATGTGCCCCCCAGGGCAGCACTGGAACGTCCCCTAGAGGGAGGCATCAGTGGACATCAGCAAATATCCTTCATTGTGCCCTTGTGCATGTCAGGAACCCTAGAGATATGGAGGATAGAGTCCTGCTCTAATAGTCAAGAAGCTGTTGTCTTTCAGTTGTGACTGACTTTTTATGATCCCATCTGGGGTCCTCTTGGCAAGAAGACCATTTTTGCCATTTCCTTCTCCAGCTCTTTTTACAGATGAGGAAACTTAGGCTAACAGGGTGAAGTGACTTGCCCAGGGTCACACAGTTAGTAACTGTCTGAGGCTGGATTTCAACTCACGTCTTCCTGATTCCAGGCCCAGCAGTCTATACCTTTTGCCACCTAGGTGCCCTAGAAGTCAAGAAGATCTGGGTTCAAATCCCACCTCACACACTAGCTGTGTGACCTTGGGCAAGTTACTAAAATCACTGCCTCGGTTTCCTCACAAGTAAAATGAAGATAATAATAGCCCCTATCTGGGGGTGGGGGTGGGTATGAGAATCAGATGACGTCACACATATCAAGTTCTTTGCTGACCAACTCGGGTGCCCTCTAAATGCAGTTAACATTATCGGCAGCATCATCACTGTCGCCCCGCCACTTCCATCCGCAGACACCTATGGCCACCTCCTACAGCACATCAGGGAGCAATTGTGCCCAGCTCCCCCATTTACCCCAAGCCAAAGAGAGCCACGCCCCTCCACTCTCCATTGTGCTCAGTGCACTTCTCCCTTAACAGGGACCCACATGGCTCAAATGTGCCAAGGGCACCGTGGTAGAGAGGTGTCCCTTCTCGCAGCCCCTCACAAATTCATATCCAGAACGGTTCTCTTTGGGTCCATCTGGCATCGCCCTCGGACCCCACGCTCCATTTGGGTTCTCTGGCAGCACCAGCCAGGGGAGATCCACAGACGGTTGTTAGGAATTACCAAGTTCTCCCCAGCCCACGCTTGGGGGCACGGTGTTTGTGATGCCAGGAAAATCTTTCCAGCCTCCTCCGGGTAGATCCACCCCAAGGTTACAGAGCTTAACTTGTTAAATCACACCGGGAGTTTACGGCGAGATGACATCATCTTCGGCCCGGCAAAGGTCCCTGATATCACCCAGGAGTTACAGCAGCGGCCACCTGTCTGGGACAGCGACCAGGACACTTCTGGGGACAGAGGGAGGGAACGGAGCTCCCTTCAGCCTTCTGAAAGCCAGATGAGAACAAGGAGGACAGAGACGGGAGGGAGAAGGTGGGGAATTTGGGTCATCTGTTCTTCCCAGAGGAAACCAAACGCCCCAGACTTCCATCTCCATCCACCCTCTCCGGACCTCCCTCACATTCAGGTTGAATACCTTCAGGACGTCAGCAAAGGACACGGATCCGGCCCCTCCCTGCCCCTGGGGCATCCTCCCCGCCCAGTCCAATGAAAGAGCCCCTCTAGGATGCCGACGTCTAGATTCTGCCTTTGAGTACCCACCACCTACAGCTCAATTCAATTCCACAAACAATTCTAAAGCTAGAAAGGAAGTCTCCCCTGCCCTCAGAGAGAGCGTGTTCTATTGGAAAGGAGGGAGAGAGGTCCACAGAAAGTAAACACCGTGTAATTTATTGTTGTTATTGTTATTCAGTCCATTAACGTTTATTAAGCGCCAGGCACTATGCTAAGGACTGGGGAGACAAAAAAAAAAGGGGGGGGGGGGGAAGGTAGTCCCGGCTTTCAAAAGCTCAGAGGATGGGGCAAGTAGGCGGAGCCCTGGATAGAGCACCAGCCCTGGAGACAGGAGGGACCTGAGTTCAGTTCAAATGTGACCTCAGACACGTACTAGTTGTGTGACCTTGGACAAGTCACTTATAAAAAATAAGCTACATGCTTAATAAATTGGAAAGAATCAACAGAGGGAAAGCACTAGAATTAAGAAGGATTAGAAAGGGCAACATATATATACATACATACATACATTATATGGAAAGTGGGATTTTAGCTGGAGCTTCAAGAAAGCTAGGGAAAGCAGGAGGTAGAGATGGGGAAGGAGAGCACTCCAGGGGTGAAAGGGGGAACGCGCATTTTAAAAGCACCTACTATGCCCAGGACACTGTGCTAAGTGCGCTAAAAACATTGTCTCTTTTGATCCTCAAAAGTCTGGGAGGCAGGTGCTTATTATTATCCTCATTTTATTGATGAGGAAGCTGAGGCAGAAGAGCTGCCCAGGGTCACACAGCCTTCTGGACTCCGTGGCTCGTGGCGCAGGGCTCTACCCACTACACCATCCTGTCTGCCTCCGCCATTATCCCCTGACAGGTTCAGAGCAAGCTTCCCTGAGGGTGCCACCCTCTGTCATAAGATCTGTTCCTCCAGACTTGTAAGTCTGCCCAGGCCATCACGAACAGGTCTCATCACATCCCCAGGAGGGAGGGACAGGTGGCACTGATAGCTCCCGGTAATGAATGAAGGGGACAAGGACAGGAGAGGTTGGAGGGGAGGGAAGGAACCTGTGCCAGGGTCTCTTCAACTCCAGCACCTTTTCCTCCCTAAGCTAAGACCTGATGAAGGGTAAGGAAGGTAAGAGGGTAGATGAGGAGAGAATACATTATAGGCATGGCAGGCACAGCCTGTGCAAACTCTCCAGGGGTGAGAGACAGGGCATCGGAGGTGGAGGATGCTTAGTCCTCTACCTTAGTGGGAAGCCAAAGTTCATGAGGCTGGAAACTAATTTTTGAGTGGTTATATCAGGTAATACACATCAAGGGCCTTGATACAATACACCTTAGAGGCCATAGGGAACCGCTGAAGGCTTCCAAACAGGTTGGTAACACGATCAGATCTGTGCTTTCATTTAAAAAGCAGACTATGTGGAGGATGAGAGAAGGAAGGAGAGGCAGGAAGCCAACCAAATGGGATTTATGACAGTATTTCGAGATAGAAGATAATCAGGGCCTGAACCAATATAGCAGCAACTTGGAGAAGTGAATGGGGATTAGACACAAGTGATGGTATAGGGACAGAATTATCAGGACGTGGCAACTGATTTGGGGAGAAGGAAGAGGGAAAAGGGAAGGTCCAGGGTGACCTGGGGAAATACTAAGAATAAGTCCCATTTCAGTCTGTTTTCCCATCACACATTCAACAGATACAGTGAGAAAAACTGAGCCAGGGACTAGAGCAATGTCCTCCCCTGAGTGATAAAAGATTCTGACTGAAAAATGCAAATTATTGAAAATGAGAAGCATGTGAAAAAAAACAAAAAACAAGGCCAAGGAGACTCATAAAGGGAAGAAAAATATACCATGGATACTCATCTCTAATGACATCATGAGACTTTATCAAGGGAGCTTGAAGGTCAGGGCACTAACATCTACTGAAGGGAGCTGGCACACAAGCAGATGAGTCCCAACAGCAACAGAAGGACTAGGCCAGTCCTGCTTCACAGACTCTTTCCTAGCTGTCTAGTGACCAAGCTGGCCGAAGGCAAACCATCAGAAACCTGGCCAGCTAGATACACCTGAGCATGAAAGCTCTCTTCCTGGCTGGGTGCTATATAGACCTTTGTATGCTTTGGACACGTAAAATAAAATAACTTAAAATAACCTAAATTACGGCAAAAATTGGAGGTGTGATAGGGAGAGGACTTGGTGGGTGGAATCACTCTGTAGATTTGGTACCTGCCTGGATAAATGTAATCAAGTGGCAAGGAGGCAACCAGATAGGCACTAAGTGATGCTATACAATTTTAAAGAAATAAGGGGAAGAGGAAATATCTCATAAGTAAAATATGTCACAGACTAAAGAAGAATGAGAGCTTACTGGCTGTATAACATGGTCCTTACAATATAGGTGGTCTAACAGTGCAGAAAAGTTTAGAACATAAGCTCCCTGAGGGTGGGGGTTGTGTGTCTCACCTGTTTTATATCCAGTGCTTAGCATGGAGTAGGCACCTTATAAATGGTCATTGATTGACTGTAGCACCAAGGATAGAATGCTGGTCTAAGAGTCAAGAAAACCTGAATCCAAATCCAGCCTAGCTGTATGGCCTTGTACAAGTCACTTCACATCAGTCTCAGTTTCTTCCTCTGTAAAATGAGAGGGCTGGACTCCATGAATTCTAAGTTCTCTCCTAGCTCTAAATCTGCAAATAGCTATCCCAATGTCCTCTTCCTTGTGGCTGAGAAGTCAGAAGTGGGTCTGGATGACTGCCTTGGGAAACATGATAGAGGAAAGGAAAAAGTAAGGAAATTAGGGGAGATCTGAATGGGAACAGATTCCCCCCAGGGTTAGGGGTGAGATGGCCTGTGGAGTAACCTGTGTGAATAATGGCAAAGGGGAATGGGCTGCTTTGAGAGGTAGGGAGTTCCCCATCTCTGGAAGTCTTCAAGAAAATGACAGACGACAAAATGTCTAAGATTTTGTGGAGGGGATTTTTGTTCAAGAGCCATCAAGCAAAGCTCCTGCTCTCTGCAAGTTTACATATTATTGGAAGAGACAATGAAGTACAGATGAAATATTCACCCCAAAGTAAAGTGGGGAGTGGGGCTGGCAGCCGGAGGGATCAGGAAATGCTTTGTGGAGAAGGTAATGTTGGAACTGACTTTTCAAGGAAACCAGGAATTCTAAGAGGAAGAAATGCATTCCTGGCATGGGGGACAGCCAAAGTAAAGACAGAGGTGGGAGATGGCTGACAATGCACGAGAAACACCAAGGACAGTTTGGATGAACTGTAGAGTGGGAGGGTGAGTCTTGTACGATAGAGTTAGAAAGATAGGTTGGGGCTAGGTTTGATCCTAGAGGTATCAGGATCAAATTAATTCATTTGCTTGGTGGCATCGGGAGGGAGCCATAATGTGAAAGTAATAAGGAACTTTATTGAGTAAGGAGATGATGTGGACTCTAGGAAAAGCACTTTGACCTCTGTGTGGAGGACAGATGGACAAGGAGGCTAAAGAAGATGCTGTTGCAATCATTGGAACACCTTCAGATCCTCTGCTCCTTCATCTGTAAAGATGGCCATTCCATTAACAGAACTGACCTCAGGGCTGCTGGGAAGATCATGTGAAATCAGGCTTGGCCAGTCCTAGAGAACTCTATAAATGGCAGCTGTCCAGTTGGTTACTCCAGATAAATTGGTTTACTTGCACTTTCCCAACCACAGCAACCCATCTCCCATCTCCACACCTTTGTACAGGCTGTCTTTCTTGACTGAAATACCCTTATTCCTCACTACCTCTCAGATCCTCAGCTGGGCAACCTCCCACCTCCTACTGGAAGCCTTTCCTGATGCCCCCAATCGTCGGTGACCCCTTCTCCATCAAAGTATTTTCTATTTGCTTCTCTGATCTCAAGTTGTTCCCCTGTGAATCAAGGTAGTCAACTCATGTATTAGATCCTACTATGTTCCACTCCTAAAAAATTACAAGCTCCTAGAAGGCAGGGAGTTTTAAAATCCATCTCTGTCCTTGTATTCCTCAGTAATACAAGTGCCTATAGAGCCCTGAACATAATACACGCTTGTGTATTAATTCCCGTTGAATTGAATTAAACTAAAGCTGCATCCTCTTGAGGCATTCGATCATTGTTTCTCATGCATTGTCAGCCATCTCCCACCTCTGTCTTTACTTTGGCTATCCCCCATGCCAGGAATGCATTTCTTCCTCTTAGAATTCCTGGTTTCCTTGACATTGGAGAGCTCTGGGTTTTAGCAAGTTTTTCCTTATGTGGACCCTAAATTTTCACTCTATAATTCCCACCTTTCACCTCCAACTCTGGCAGTGAGGGCCAAGTCAAACAGGCCTAATCCCTTGGACACATGAAAGGCCTTCCAATCTCCCAGACAGATTTCATGTCTCCCCTACACCTGCTCTTTTCCAGGTAAAACATCTCCAACAAAATACCCCTGAACACGGATTCCTACAATCAAGCCTTGGATGACCTGATTTCCAGTCCTCTCACCCCCTCTCCACCCCAGATCACCTGCCTTTGGATGGGCTCCCGATTGTTTATTTCTTTCCTAAAATGTACTACAGTCCTCCCAATTTCACCAATCAAATGAATTAATTAGATAATGTTAAGTGCTTATGGTGGGCCAGACACAGTGGGAAGTGCTGGGCATGCACAGACAAAAGCAAACCTGCCCCTACCCTCAAGGGGCTTACATTCTCTATAGGGAACAAAGAAAGGCTGACCACTCTCTCATTCTTGGCCCTTCTAGGCTCTCTTGACCCAGCCTATGAAAGCATTAAACCTCTTGGCTGCCAAGAGGTTTCTAATAGTTGTTTACAAACTTTCAGGACAGTAATTTTAAGATTTTCTAATCACTAGCAAACATCGCATATTAAAAACATGGGCTCATAGATTTGAAGCTAGGAAGGACCTTAGGGAAAGACCATCCAGTCCAACCGTGCATTTCACAGATAAAGAAACTGGGGCTCAGAGAGGAGTCTGACCTTGCCCAAGGTCACACAGGGAGTAACGAGGGCAGAGCTGGCATCTGAGTCCACACCCTGGCTCCCAGTCTGGGCTCTCTCTGTCCACTGCTCTTAACCAGGGTGAATATGGAGCAGACATTTCATTCATGCATCACCACCAATGTTCAATGAGCTTCCTCATACCCTGGATCAAACAAAAACTCCTCTACTTCACATTCAAGACTCCTGATACCCCAGCCCTTTCCTAGCTTCCCGCTGTTCTTATTCCCCCACATCCTCTCTAGGGCCCACCACACTGGCCTTCCTGCTGTGCCACAGAGGATCTGCCATCTGTACTCTCTGTCTTTGAGGCTAGCTGCCCCCAAACCTGAAGTGATGGGTCCCCTCCCTTCTGCCTCCTTCCCCAGGCTCCCCCCAGCCCTCGTACCTTCCTTCTGAGATGACCTCCCAGCTACTCTGTAAGGATCTTGTTTACTGTTTCTCCCACAGAGTCTGAGCTCCTCAAGGTCTGTTTTTTGCATCCTTAGTGCAATGCTAAGGTTGGTACCCAGTAAGCATTTAATAAATGCTTGTTGGCTCAGTGACTGAGCAATTGACAAGGGTCACTAAGAGAAGAATCGCAGCTTCACCCTGGCCCATTTCACATTTCAGCCCTACACCATCTATTGCCTTGGGGGCCACAAATCAGTGAACTGGGGCTCTACCTCCCCCCAAGGGGGAGAAGGCAGAAGAGACACCCTTTGCCTTTTATTTTTCATTCGAAGGCTATGGAAAGCGGCCGGGCTAGAGTCATTCGGCAGAGGCCAGTGAGGATGGCAAGGGAGGGGCAGGTTTCTACAGGACCAGGCAGGAAGCGAGGTTCACACCCTGTGGCCAGATGTTTCAAGGTGCTGAATAAGTCAACAAAACCCAGGCCAAATTCCTGGGCTGGTTTCAAGGAGCTGAAAAGGGGCCTGACTCCAAGGAAGGATGGAAAATGCTTGGCCAGCAGCAAAACTGACCAATAGAGAAACAGCTCCAGATGAAAGATTCATTTTGGGTGAGCGACAGAGAAAGGAAGGGGGAGGGTGAGAGTGAGGTCCTCCTCCTGGTTCCGTAGCTCATCCCCAGTCACACAGCTGCTAAGTTAGCATCAGAGAAAGGATATTACGCGTTATCGTAACATGAAGCTAGAGCAAGATATGGCCCCTGACCTCTACAGGCTTATAGTCTA
>CM053585.1:537734626-537750741 GCA_028646515.1 Pseudochirops corinnae
AGGATCTGCACAGAGGCTTCTAAAGACAAATCCCACACTCTTTCCATTGTGCCCTGGTGCATTCTGGGCTTCTGGAAATAGTGCAAGCAAAATATATTGGTTGGCTTGTTTTAACTACCCTTCCTAGTTACAAGGGTGGGTTCTTGGTGGTGGAGGTAGCATTGGAAAGAGACAACAATGTCAAAAAATGCATCAATAAATTTTTTTTTTTTTAAAAAGAATAGGCAGTAACTGAGCAGCACTAATTTGGGGCAAGGTTCTTGTTTGCCTTGTGAGATTAGCAACCAGGTGACCTGGAGTAAGAGTCAGAAATCCCATGGAAATCCCCTTATTTTTCTTGAATGTACAATCAATCAAAGCAATCTCTCTGTTTAAGCCCAGATGGGCTAAAATCCTTGAGAGAGCTGCTTCTCATTTCAGGGTAGTTCTAGTGGGGAAGTCAATTGTCTCCTAAACAAGACTATACATTTGCCCAAAGATGCTTCTTACATCATCATTGAGCCAGATTGGCTGGTGGAATCATAATATAGACACAGTGTCCCAAAAGTCTTAGTGTACTTTAAAGCTTTAAACAGCTTGAAACTGGTTTGGTTTTGTTTCTTAACTATCAAGTTTAAATAGCTTAAAAGTATATCATTAGGACTTTGGGACACCTTGCAAAACATGCATACATAGAGACTCTTTTGGAGAGGATGGTAAGGAAGAAGTAACTTTAAAAGACAGAGACAGGGAGATTTTTAAGTACCTTTGGGAAGAAACATAAAGTCACAGATTTAGAAATGGAAGGGGCATTAAAAGCTGGCTAATTCAACTTCACCCCATTTTACATTTGAAGAAACATAGGCCCAGAAAAGCCATAGAGCAGTTTTAGACCTAGAAAGCACCATAGAGGGCATCAGGAAGCTGAGACCTTCGAGATAAAGTGATCTGGCTAACGTTCCACACCTAGTGATTGAAAGAGGCGGGATCTGAACCAAAGGGAAAGGTAGAGAAGGGAAAAGAGAGAAAAGGAGAGGAGGGAAGGAGATGGAGGAAAAGAAGGAAAAGGAGGAGGAGGAGGGAAGGAGGAAAAGGAAGGGAGGGAGAAGGAGAGAGAAGTCAAAGAAAGGAGAGGGAGGGAAGGAGAGACAGAGATAAAGAGGAGGGAGAAGGAGGAAGGGGAAAGAGAAAGAGAGAAAGGGAGAAGGAAGAAGGGGAGAGAGGGAAAGAGAGGGAAGGGAGAGGGAGACAGACAGAGAGAGAGACAGAGAGAGAGACAGAGGGAGAGACAGGAGAGAGAGAGAGAGAGAGAGAGAGAGAGAGAGAGATGCAGAAACTGAGACAGAGACAGGAAAGAAAGACAGAAACAGATAGAAACAGAAAAAGAAATTGAAGGAAGGGACAGTGAGCTTTAAAAAAAAAATTGGTTTTCTAGATGAAATTCCTCCATCCTTTGCTACAGAAGGCTGTGTCTGAGATTGTCAGGTTAATCCACGCATCGCTTAGATGAAAATGGTTCCTTCCAAGGGCCAGAACAAACCTTGCCCTCAGATGCTCTGTCTCTCTGCCTCCAACACTCATGGCTGCTGCCCTGGATCCCAGCTAGAGCTCTCTAACTGCTCCTGCGCTCATCCCTCCCGTGCTCTTGTCCCTCCCGGGTTGCGCACATCTTGTGCTTCCTCCGTGTGGCTCTCCCTCTCCCACCCTCACCCACTCCCTGCCTCAGCCTCCAGGTCTCCTGCACCATGCCCATGTCTTCACAAAGCAACAATAAACTTTCCCAAGAGGGGCTCATGCAGGCTCTGAGCTGTTGGGAGGGCAAGCCTGGGCATGGCCTTGCCCAGTACCCAACAATGCCCTGTTTATCTTTGGAAACATCCTCTGGAGAAGCTCGTTTTCCTGAGAAAATAGATGCTGCGGTGTTTTTGCAAGCTGGCGGCCAAGCCCGAGCCGAGTTTGTCAGGCTCCTTGTAACTGACAAGTTGGAATTCAGCTGGGTAATTAGAACCTCCTCTATGAGCTGTCTGCCCTATTAGGATGTGGTCTTGAGAAGAGGTGTGGTGCTGCTTTCTATCGGCATCCTGCACACTGAACACCACGCTTTGTAAACTGAAGGGCTTAATAAATGCTTTCACATTCAATCTTTCATTCATTCATTCTTTCATTCATTCATAATGACTATAATTGGTCCTGGATGAGAAATGAAAAGAAAGCATCTCTATCCCTTCTTGGCAGAAGGTGAGAAAGGATGGTGTGGATATGGAATCTTGTGTTTACTGTTTCAATCAACGTGTCAGTTTCTCTAATTTTTTAAAATTTCTCTTTCTTGTTTAAACTTTGTTACAAGGGATGGATCTCTGCAGAAGTGAGAGGGATATATTTGGAAATTAAGGTGATTTAAAAACAAAAAGATCAGTATTCACTTAATTAGAAAAATAAATTCTAAAAAGTTCAAGTTCAAAAACCTCCACAAGCTAAGGAATTGATCTGCATCAGACCGTCTTTTCATCATAAATAATGAAGCAGTTCACGTCCATTATTCCATTAGCATCTTCAATTCAGAGACCATAAATATTATTATCCCCATTTTACAGATGAAAAAACTGAGGTTAATAGTAGTAACTTGTCACAAAAGGCTACAAAACTGTGCATATCCTTTGACCCAGCAATATCACTTCTAGGTCTGTATTCCAAAGAGATCATAAAAACAGGAAAAGGAGCCACATGTACAAAAAGCACTTGTAGCAGCTCTTTTTGTGGTGGCCAAGAATTGGAAACTGAGGGGATGCCCATCAGTTGGGGAATGGCTGAACAAGTTATGGTATATGAATGTAAGGGAATACTATTTTACCATAAGAAATGATGAGCAGATGGACTTCAGAAAAACCTGAAAAGACTTGCATGAACTGATGCTGAGTGAAATGAGCAGAACCAGGAGAACATCGTACACAGTAACAATGTGCAATGACTAACTTTGATAGACTTACCTCTTCTTAACAATACAAAGATCTAAGACAACTCCAAATTACTCATGATGGAAAATGCTATCTACATCCAGAAAAAGAACTGTGGAGTCTAAATGCAGATAGAAGTATACTACTTGCTCTCTCTCTGTGTCTCTGTCTCTCTCTGTCTCTGTCTCTGTCTCTGTCTCTGTCTCTCTGTCTCTCTCTCTCTCTTTGTTTCTTCTTTCTCATGGTTTCTTCCATTGGTTCTAATTCTTCTTTACAACATGACTAATGTGAGAATACGTTTACTGCAAATGTATATGTAGAGCCTATATCAGATTGCATGCCATCTTCGGGTGAGGGGAAGGGAGAAATGGGGAGAAAATTTGGAACTCAAAATCTTATGGAAGTGAATGCTGAAAACTAAAAATTAGTTAATTAATTGAAAATTTTTAAAAGAGAAGTGACTTTTCCAAGGTCACACAGCCACTACGTGTGACAGGTGGGATAGAAACCCATTTTTTGTCTTACTCAGAGTCTAGCATTCTATCCATTATGGCAGCTTGCTTTGCTTAAGACGTCACCCTCCTTAGCCTAGGTATAGTCTAAGTATATAATAAATGAATTTATAAAGCCTGATGGATAGAAAAGAGAAGCAAGAGCAGGAAGACTTTAGTCTTTCTGGGTCCTGTTCTAGCACTGGCATCTTCTATATCATGCAAATTCAACATTGAAGAAAAGCTGACTTCAGGGAGATGTTTGGGGTCAGAATTTTAAATTCCAGGCCCCCCCTTCCCCAACACTATGATGATCAATTTGGCTTCAGTAAACAAAGAAAAACAGGGTGTGAGAGCTAGAGGAACCCTCTAGGGATAGAGCCAAGCGCTTCTTCAATTGAACTAGCCTTGCTTAGTCATTCACTAGGTTTTAACTGAGCATCTACTGTATGTACATGAGAGTCAGTAAAGAGAATCTGGATGCAGGAGACCTGAGTTCAAATGCCATCTCCACCACTTTCTACTGGTATGACTTTGGACAGTTCAGTTTCCTCATCTGAAAGATGAGGGGACTGGACTAGATGTTTTCCAAGATTCCTTCTAGCTCTAAATCTATGACCCTGTAATGATCTATATTACAACAGACCCTGAGGTATTCAAGGAAACTGAGATGACTTCCGTAAGCCACAGCATTAACCCAACAAGCATTTATTAAGCACCTAGTACAAATGAGGCACCATGCCAGGCACTGGGACAAAGAAAAGACACCATTGTAGGAGCATTTTCTCTTATTTTATATTCACCAAGCATTCATCAGACATATACATTGTATTTGGCACTATACTAGACATTGGTGATACAAAGACAAAAACAAAATAGTCCCTGCCTTCAGGGAGCTTCCAGTCTCTCATATTCCTATTTTCATATCACATGACTGGAGTTTTCCAACTAATTTCTTTTGTTTATTGTGAAGGTTTTGGATGGAGGCCTTGCTAAGGGCTAGGATGCTGGGTCAAGATTTAGTTCAAAGAATCCTAGAACTGGAGAATTGGAAGGCACCTCAGGTGTGCCCAGAGGAATCTCCATTGTTAACATACCCTACAAATGGTCATCAAGTCTCTGTTGGAAGACCTTGAAGAAGGGGAAACCCACCACTTATGAAGAAAGTCTACTCCCCTTTTGGAAAGCTCTCATTATGAGGAAGTTTTTCCAGGCACCAAGTCAACTTCCAACAATCATTGTTCCTGACTTTGCCCTCTGGGGCCAAACGTAGCCTCCTGGGGCCCCTCCCTCTCTTCTTTAAGGTAAACATCCCAACTTCCTTCAGCCATGGACCCAAGGCCTTCTCAAGATATCATAGTTGTTCAGTGTTATCCCTAAACTGTGGCACTCAGATTATTGATCCATTAGAGTGTATGTGAACTGACTTCTTTCCCCAATGGCACCCTTGACCATGACATTAAAAGAGAAGACTGTCTAAAGACCGATCAAAATCCTATCCAACTGACTTTCAGAAGAAATACAAACGTTGTGAATTTCAAAATGCCAAGAATTCCATAAGAGAAAATGGAGAGAATGAAGGGACCACCAAAAGAAGAGAGAGAGGACAAAGACTCAGAAAAAGAGGGGGTGGTTCTGATGCCAGAGTGAGAGGGAAAAAGCTGGCTGGTAGAAGACGATTTTTTTTATCAGTATTTAACATTCAGTCATGTACACCCCAAAACAGGAGTCCAGTAAATTAAGGCTGTAACTCCATGTTGGGGTTATGGTGACATGGAAAGAAAACACTCAGGCTGGGCTTTCAGGCTTTATGAAGTTAGCAAAGTCCCTTGATGGAATTACAGATGATTATGGACAACTGGGGGGACATTATTCCTTATCTTAATAGCAGTTAAAAGCTTGGTGTTACCATAGGGCACTAAAATGCCAGTTTCTTATTACTGAAAAGCAGGCAAGACACACTGATGGATTCACATACACACACATACACTCACACAAACACATACACAATCACACACAATCACACACTCACACAGGGACTTCTGCAGAGGATGGTTACTGGTCTGTACTGCACACGAACTGTACTCCCTTTACGATTTACCGTGTCCTCTGAGATCATTTACAGAGCACTTTACAGGTCACACAGTCTGAAGTCATTGATGGCTCACCCCTTCTGGAGGAGAAAGCCAGTGAAGGCAGATGCTCTCCTTTTGAATCTAACTGCCAGAGGGAGAACACAGACATCTGGACACAAGATCTAGCAGCCCAGCCATGTGCTTTCTACCTAGAGGTGTGGGTGTGCACAGCCCCTTCCTTCTCCCTTTCCCCTGGATCCCACCACTCACCAAATGCTACCTTTCATGGTATCACATATACCCAACCTCTTCTGTCCACTCTTGTAGCCACCCTCATGGTAGAGGCCTTTGTTGCCTCTCCCATGGCCTATTGAGACAGCCTCCAAACTGAACTGAGCTTACAATTTCTCCTGTCTCCAATCCAGCCCTCACACCTCTACTGAAGTAATCTAAAGCATAACCTGACATGACTCCTTGAGGCCCCACCCCATCAAGAAGGTTCAGTGGCCCTGTTTTCCTTAGGACAAAGTCCAAACTCCTCAGCTGCAAATTTTAAGTCCTTCACAATCTGCCCCGCACTCACCCTTCCAGATGGTTGTACATCACCCTTCTCATGCACTCTGCTGTTCCCCAAACTTGGCCTTCCACTCCCTTCATGTGGAAGGGTCCCATTCCACATCTCTCTCTGTCCTTTAACTTTTCAAGAGCCAGCTCACACACATCTCTTATAGAGATCACATCAGTGATGCCCATGGTTACGACCATTTCTCCTCTTGAGAGGGTCACGTAGGTACTTCCTCTGCTTATATATTATGTCCCTGTACCATCACTTTAATAGGAGAGTTCCTTAAAGATCCCTTTTCCTGTTGAGTCTTTTCAGTAGTGTCTGACTCTCCATGACTCCATCTGGGATTTTCTTGGCAGAGATAGTGGAGGGGTTTGCCATTTCCTTCTCTAGCTCATTTGACAAATGAGGAAACTGAGGCAGAAGGGGTAAAGTGATATGCCCAGGGTCACATCCTTAGGGACTGTTTTTTGTATCCTCAATAGCTGGCACACAAAAAATGCCCAATAAACATTTGTTGGAATGGATTGGTGAGGATACCTTATCTACACCGTGCAGGCTCCTGAGACGTTGAGCAGCCTTGGGTCTCTCTGACCAGTAATAAAGGCTAAGGAAGGGAAAAGATAACCACACTCTAGAACTGATAACATCTCAGGGTTTTGTGCAGAACTTGGAACTCTTTGTGCATAGTTTCCCCAGAGTGGCCCTGGTCAACACCACTTGAATAAAAGTAGGAACAAACGGAATTTCATAATCTCAAGATTTAAGGAAAGACCAGGAAGTAGTAAAGGCTGCCTAGGAATCTGATGCAGACACAGAAATGTGAAGAGTACAAACCCTGTTTGCCTCAGTTTCCTCATCTGTAAAATGAACTGAAGAAGGAAATGGCAAACCACCGTATTATCTTTGCCAAGAAAATCCCAAATGGGGTCATGAGAGTCAGACAGGACTCAAAAATGACTGAACAACAAGAGAAATGAAAATAGTCACTTTAAAATATTGTACAATTATGAAGTTAAGACTTCTAATGTCCCTTTGTATTACTCAGCAATCTCCTTCTCCTTGTTTACTCTTTACTCAAATCTTCATTCTCTAAAGCAAAACTTAATCAAGAAAATTGATGATAGAGTCATTCACACTATAGTATAAATTACTTTTTTGTGTGTGGTAACAATGACACAAATATAACCTCATTGAAAACAGAGAACATTCCTCCTTTTTCTTCCTTCCTTCTTTTCTTCCTTCCTTCCTTTCTTCCTTCTTCCTTCCTTCCTTCCTTCTTTCCTTCCTTCCTTCCTTCTTCCTTCCTTCCTTCCTTCCTTTCTTCCTTCCTCTATCTTTCTCATTTCCTTCCTTCTTTCTTTCCTTCCTTCCTTCTCCCCATGATAGCTCCCTGTTTAGAATATACTTTCTTCTCATCATTTCCTTCAAAGTACAGCTCAAGTGCTATCTCTTCCATGAGACACTTGCTTGTCTCTCCAGCCATTAATGTTCTCTCTCATGAAATGATTTGATATTAGATTTTTTTAAACAGAACTTATCATTTCATCAAAGTGGGGAGCTTCTAGTGAAGAAGTCCTTCACCAATGCAGATTGGTCCCTACCCTACAACTTCAGAGTCTCAGATTTCTGACATTGATAGGTTAAGCAATTTGCCCAAGGGTCCCACAGTCCACCAGACTGAGACCAGCTCTCTCTCCACTCTACCAAAATGCCTCTGTTCCTTTGACTAAAAATATGGATTGGACCTATGACTTCATGCAGAGAACTCCCAGTGAGGAATTGTCTCTACCAGTGTGAATGGGGACCTTGGATGGTCTTCAGGAGCTACCTGGTGCCCTGAGAGGTTAAGTGAGTGTCCAGGGCCACACAACCAGGTTGTGTCAGAGAGAGGTTTGAAACCCACATCTTTCTGGCCCTGGGGCTGTCTCTCCACTTCTTATGCAACACCGACTGCCTCTCATGACTTTGAAAATGCTAAGTAATTATTTTTCTAAGTACATGTTGTATTTCCTGCCTTCGCAATAAAATGCAAACTCCCTAAGGTCAAGGGACTTATCTTTCATGCCGAAGAGCAGAGCTCAGAGCTCAGGGCATAGTTAACTACTGAGTGAACAAAAGACTTAATGGAAAATCAGTCTTTATAAATTATCTTGGGGTTTGGGGAGTGAGGAGACAGGGAAGACAAGAGGACATCCCCATGGAGATAAGGAAAGAAAGCCAGTGGGGAAAAGGAGGGGGGAAAAGAGAATAACATGTTTCTAAAACACATAAATGAACCCCAAAAATGCCAAACAGAGGTTTGATGTTTGAGTTTTTTATAATAGTAGAAAGAGACACAAGGGATCAGCCACAACTCTGAACTATAAAAATACAAGGAACATGGAAAAAGAAACCATCTAGCCTAGTTTTGCTCACTGTTCTTTGAAGCTAAAAATTGGCATTTAGTCCAAAATCTCCCTCTGAATATTGTCATGGTGCCCAGAGCACAGAGGATTTACAGCTAAGCAAATGGTCTTAACTCTACTACAAAGACTTTCGGGAAATGGCAACTGGAAATGCTAATGTTATGTCAGGATGGTAGAGATATACACATCTCCCAGAGGCAAGTGAAGAGACTCAGCCATGGCCGGAGACAATCTGTGGATGTGACTCGGAAGTTTCTTTTTAAAAGACAGTATTCTATGGAAAATTAGAGCTTTATTAGTCACCATCCTACGAGCACCATCAACATGATGGTATGTGTCCAATCAAGTGTAGTAACTTAGAACACCATAACTGCCCATATAAAAAGCCTCTGTAGAAACTGAGTAGTGTAGGGTGAGAAGAACAGTCCACGTTCCCAAACAGGGCAGAGCTATAAATGAGGATGGGGTGTGTGCTGCTCTGTTTATGACAATAATCGCTGGGAACATCCATACAGTAATGGATGGAGAACAGGGCCAGGAAGACCCGGGTTCTCGTCCCATCTGTGACATGGACCAGCTATGTGAATCACTTACCATCACCTTGTGCCAGGCAACTCTCCAAAACCATAAGTGGTAGAGAGCAAGTGTTCCCCTGGACATTGAGGAATTGTCTCTCCTTTCCCTTCACCCAATACTTATTTCTGACTGCTTCCTTAGCATATCACAGGAAATCACTAAAACAAAGGGGGGAGGGGAGAGAATGAGGGAAGTAAATGGGGAGTGAGAAGAATAAGTAAATATTAGAAGTGAATTATAGGATAGACAGAAATTGCCTGTGGGGTTGTGGGGGTGCTTAAAGAAAACACGAAACTCCATTTCCCAAGAACCCATGCTTTATGCAGCCTTGTCTCTCTACCTGCAGAGAATCAATCCCAAAGGCCACGCTAGATGAATTTTTTTAAAAGATCAAACACAGTAATGCCTCAGGGCAGCAACTCCTCTAGGCTTCTTTTCCATTGAAAGAGAAAACTAGAAATTCTCCCTATCTCTGCTCTGGATACTCACCCCTGCCACCTACCTGAGAGAGTCAAAGGGTAACTGACTGACCCAAACAATGATCCTGCCCAAGAGCAGGGGAAAATCACCATAGTCCCCAAGTAGTGGTTAGCTTAAGGCCACAGGAAATCCGCTGGCAGGGCTCTGGGGGACTTGCTTATAGTGCTGGCCTCTTGCCCACGAGCTGATCCAGTATGTTTCAGTTAAGTTACAGGGAATCCACCCCACCCTCTTCTAAACCACCATTTCAAGTATCACCGGATAGTCTGACGCGGCCAACGTGGAAGACCAGCTGCTATGGGGAATTGAGAGACACGAAGGGAGAGAGATCAGTGTTTCTGAAGGGTCTAGTCTAGGTAGCAGCCCTTCCACGGCATTTCATTTCTTGTACTTTTCTAAACGGGTGGCTGGTGTTTTCCAGACAGGCTGCCAAGGCCAGGCTTAGAGGACACCGGACTCTGTAGTCTGGAAAAGACGTCCTGCCCTTCACAGCTTAGAATGAGCTATGGGGTTTACAATGCAGAGAACTGAGTTTGCTGTCAAGCAGGTCCAGAACCTCCCGCATCCAGGAAAGAGCAGTGGGGTCAGATTTTCTCGGTGACCTATCTGGGGAGAAGGTCAGGGACAGAAGTTGGGTAGGCTAGAGACAAAAGGACAACCTCGTGACCCAACAACTCACCCAGGGTCTAGGCAAATGAGGCTTGGGACCTGAACTCTGAGAGGCCACAATGGAAGAAAAGAAACCACAAAAAGGAGTCAGTCAACACATTTGTACTAAGCACTTACTGTGTACCGTGTGTTGCTAAGGGCTGGGCATGTCACCCCTGCTTTCAAGGAGCTGAGGGCAAAACACCTGAAATCCACCCCATATCATGGTGGGTTAATCCTTCAGTCTGGAAAAGAGAATGCTTGGGCAAGGGGAGGGGGGCACGGGAGATATTTTCAAGTAATTAAAGGACTGTCAAAGAGGAACAAGCTTTGATCTATTGGGCCCCTGGGGGCAGAAATGGGAATAAAGGGTGGAAATTATAGAGAAGCAAATTTAGCTTGATGTCAGGAAAGCCCTCCTAACAATGAGGGCGACAGGGCTGCTTCAGAGGCCGGAGTGTGCCCCTCCCTGAAGGTCTGCAAGCAAAGCTTGGACAGTACCTTGTCCCTGATATACTTAAATCATGGAGATTCTTTTCGTGAGTCACACAATCACAGATAAAGGACTGAAGGGGATTTCAGCAGGTATCCAGACCAGCCCTTTAATTTTCTAGATATACATATATATGTGTGTGTGTGTGTGTGTGTGTGTGTGTATATGTGTGCGTGCATGAGGATACATAACACTAGATGATCACTGAGGAACCTTCTAATTCTGAATTCTACTATTCTATGAGCATTTTCAGGGTGACTGCTGAAAAATGGACAGATAGTGTGATGGGGCAGATAGAACACCAGATTTGAAGACAGGAAGACCAGGGTTCAAATCCTGTGGGACTGTGGACAAGCCACTCACCTTTATCTGTGAAATGGGGAGAAGGTAGGGTTGGATCACAAGACATCTAAGAAGACTTTTAGCTCTAGACCTTGTGAATAAGCATTTCTGAGTCCCACTCTTCAAGAACAAGATAGATAGATAGATACAGATATATGTGTGTGTGTATACATATATATAGAGATAGGTTTTTTTATTCTTTACTAATAAGATTATATATATGTAACCCCTATGTATATGTGTGTATATTTTATATATATATATATATACTTGGAGTAACTTTATAAAGAAAACTAAAAGAATGAAGAAATATTTGAAGTGAAAAATACTATTTGAATGAAAATATATTATTTTATCTAAAATTTGGAGAGGGAAGAGGGAAAAGGAGAGAAAGGGACAAGGAAGAACTAAACACAATCTAAATTTCAACTCGTGCAGGAAAACGCTTGCATTTGGCCGAAATCTGCAGCTCTGGGAGTCAGAGGAGCATTTATACCCCACTGTGGTGTCTGATTTGTAATGCAATCTTTCTGCAATCACAGGTCTGCTATGAACCACCAAATTATGAGAGTAATTGCCTTAATTCTAGCTTGCTACTATTTCTCCCCCAAATCTAGAGGTCCACTTCATGCTAGCCTTCACTCTCCCCTGAGACATGGGCGCAAGGAGGATAAAGGACAGAGCTGAGAACCCTAGAGTCAGTCCATCCATCTGCCCTTCCTAGAAGCAAGAGCCTGGCTTGTTATACTAGCTAATAAAGAGCTCCTTGTCCCTTCATTACACAGTGTAATCTTTTAAAGATTACACTCCAATTTGGGAAGGAGCCAAGAGCCAGTGGGAAATTCTCTGGTAAATTGGATAAGGAGACAATCAATAGTAGGGAGGAGCAGTGGGATTAGGGAACATTCTAGTCTAGTACTGGGGAGCTCAAACATCATTTGCCATCTTTTCGCTCCCACGTTGTCGGATAAGGCTATTCAGGGAGTTAGATTAGCTATTCTAGAGTTGGGATGAGAAGACCCAGTAATAGTAAAGAGCAAGGCAGAGGTCGATCATCAAGTGTCTGAGGCTTCAGGTTTGACTTGTCTCCCTGAACTAACAAATTTTTGTTGAAAAATTAGAGGAAGAGAGGAAGAAAGAGAGGGAACGTGTTGCATACAAGGGTGAGTTAAACAAAAGAAACGACCAAATCTTGATTTTTTTTTCAGAATAACATGAGAGGGAGAGGGAAAGGGGAAGAGTAGGAGAGAGGAAGAAGGGAGGGAGGGAATAAGGAGAGGGAGAAAGAAAGAGAAAAAGAGAGAGAGAGAGAAAGAGGGGGGGGGAAGGGAGAGAGAGAAAATAACCTCAACATTTATTAAATTAGAGGGAGTTATACAATATTAATGAAATAGCCAATTCAGCCTGGGTTGTCTCCCTGCAAGATTTGGTATCCAAGATGGGAATTTCATATGATTCTCAGAATTCCTGGTTTGGGTTATTGTGAAAGAAGAAACAATGAAGATATTTAAGCCCCATGAAACATAGGACTAAAGATAGTCCCTGCCAAACAGAAGGATTCAACCTAATAGAAAGAGAATTTTTTCCCAACTTCTTAGAAAGTGTTGTATACAAGGGGGAGTTGAAACAAAAGGCATATCAAATTTTGATTTTTTTTTTTTCAGGTTAAGCAGAAAAATCTATAGCAATGTCCTTGACCCCGGGCTTTTCTGAAGCTCTGAATGAGAGATATGCTAACATGAGGATCTCTCCTCTGGCCTCACCCCTTTCCTTTAGGAAACCCCATGGAACTTTCACACATGGGTTATTAATAGAACATCCCTAAGTTGTTTACTTTCTCCTGAGGAAGGCAAGCCTTGATAAAAGGAAGAAATCATCAGAACAGAAAAGAGAGAAACAGGATTTCAAAATCCTTTTCTCCATTTGCCATCAATACACTTTGCGACCCTGACTTAATTTCTTTCTCTCAATTTTCCTTACTAAGGATAATCAATTTCCTGAATACTGATTGCCTTACAAAATTTGCTAAGTCAATGCTTATTTCTTGGACAAAGAGGCAAAGTTAGGACATCATCCACAGTAGAAAGAGTGCAGGGTCTGGAGTCAGAGAACACTGAACTCAGATTCTACCACCTCTGCAGCCTTGGGCAAGTCATTCAACATTGGCCTTTAATATCCTCCTCTGTAAAGGAAAAGGTTGGACTGAGATATCTTCCAGCTCTGGAGCTACCATCCAATATGATTTTGCTTGTTGTCATTTTAGCAATTATTTATTATTAGTGGTTTATTAGTATAGAGAAGATGGGGAATAGACTCTACCAATGGGAATTGAGGTTGGCCCCTTCTCACAATTTAGAGTTTTGGGGAGATTTCTGGAGCTCTGGAAGGCTAGGAGCCTTGCCCAGAATTACAAAGTCATTGTATATCAGAGGCAGGATTCACACCCAAGTCCTCAACAGTATCTTACCATTCACTACATCACACTGTCTTTTGATCCTAAAGCATTGTATCAGCATTTTAATCATCACGGCTCTTCTTTGTCATCATTTTCCCAGACAAAAGCAGTCATGAAGCCTTTTCAGCCTTGAAATGCATCGATGGCACCCATAAATTAAATAAAAACTGGCTAGGAGTGAAATAATTAGGACACCCCTAGAATAGTGGTGAAGGAGTATGAGAGGAACAGCCAAGGGGCAAAAAGGGGGAAAAATAGTGGATGGTTTTCATACTGGAAAATATCCCCATATAGGATGACTTTTAACACAGGTATTTTCATAGCACCTAGTTTAGAAGACAAATAATCACCAGTCCTGAAGTCTCAGAGAATCCTAATTATTTCATCCCAAACAAATGTGGGTAAACACTGCCTTAATTCTTTTTCTTTCTATGCCTTTTTAACCTAATCCAGGATACTTCAAGGTGGAACAACTTCAAGACTGAAGGATGCCACTGATCAGCATTGATCAGGAAATAGTGAATAATGGCTCCTTACTCTCCACCTCTGGTATTCAGCAAAAATTGATCTATATTTATTAGTGTTATCATCATCATTATGTTTTTATGAAGTAATCATTGGCATTTGTACAGAATTGTAACATTTCCTAAGGGCTCATTTTATTCTCTCAACAAATCTCTGAGGAAGGTAGAAACACCAATATTGTTATCCAATTTATAGGTTCATCCATTTTGGTCTCTGTAATCCCACTTCCTGACACAGAACTTGGCACATAGGCTCATGGATCTAGAGTGAGAAGTAACCTTCAAGTTCACCTGGTCCAGTCCCTTCATTTTATAGTTAAGGAAAGAGAGGGGAAGAGAGGCAAGATTTGGACTCAAGTTCTCTGCCTGCAAAGTCAGCTCTCCTTCCACCACACCAAGATGCCCAGATATTTCCTGTGATTGATTGTGATTTCATCAGCCCAAGGAACTCCTCATATGGAAGACATATTGGCAATTCCTCTATACCTTACATTCTTAGAGAGTCACTCGAAGTGACTTGTCTACTCCCACACAACTAGTTACAGTCGAGGGTAGGACTTGAATCCAGTTCTTACTGGCTCCAAGTTGGCACCTTGTCCACTATGTCACGTAGCCCCTCATCGCCATCTTACAGATAATGAAACTAAGACTCAGAGGAAGGACCTGTCCATAGTCACAAAACCAGTGAAGACACAACTATCCCTTCTGGGGGCAGGTCTAGCCCCTTCTCACCTCTGGGGCCGATTGGAAGAAATAATATAATACTAATATAATACTAAGAATAATAAGAATAATAATAATCCCACAATACTTGAGCGAAGACAGAAAAGTGACCCCAGCCCCACCCTGGAAACCTCCGACCACATCAAACAAAGGAGGTCTGAGGGGGAAGATGCAACGTGTGACTAAAAGCTGCAGCTTGGATGAAAATGAGACCCGGACACTTTAAATGGCCGTCCGTCAGTAAGGGGTAAAGAGGGGTGCTCGTCTTGGCCCCATGGCGATCCCACAGAAGAGTGTTCCTCCAAAGATTATATCACCCCATTTTCCCTTCAACTCATTTAAAAAAGAAAGCCCACCCGACCTTGAGAAACACATTCTGAACGTGCTTCATGATCTGGCCCCGAGGAGCAGCCTTGATAGGCAGCCCCTTGAAGCTTCCTGATCTCTCCCAAGCAAGAAAAACTGGATGATTTTTCCAAGGTATTTCCTAAATTTCTTGGGTGCATTTTCCCCCCGGAAGGACTGCCCTTTCCAGGATGCCCTGCCACGGCTTGTCTTCAGGCTCGGTCCTGAGTCGGGATAAAAGGAAAGACGGTTCAGCGGAGGGGAAGAGAGGGGATGGCTCCTGAGAGCGCTAGCTGCAGGCTCAAGCTGTTTATTTTGAGACACACTTATGATGTGACTTGGCCCATTCCGGTCCAAGCATTCAAAGGCTTGGTGATCTGAGGAATATAAACAGATTGCAGGTGGCAGAAATCCAGAATAAAGCTTTACTCCTGACCGTATGGGAAGGTCAGCTCTTGCATTGCCTTTTATATGGTAATCCCAGCTCCTCCATAGTGGGCCTTGCAGCAAAGGAAAAATAAATAAATAAGGCTGACTAATGGTCTGCTTCCCCAGAGGCGGGTTTTTATGTGATCATCTGTTTTTTCAGCTTTTTGGTCACACTTTCCTGCCTGGACATCAACAGCTCTTGACATGGGACTCTGACTGAGCCCATTCTGGATGGAGCTCACCACCACCACCACCACAGCAAAGGGGGCAGAAACCAGTCCAGATGCAATGGGCACCCTTCCAGGTCAAGTCAGTGCCAGGCCATGGCCATTAACAGCCTCACGCTCCAGGGTGAGGGGCTCCCAGGTAGCTCTTTTCATAGAAGATTAAACATGACCCTCTCTTAAGTGAACAGATAAGGCAGAGGAGTGAAGGGATGCAAGCAGGAGAATGGGAAGTCCCTCTCAGGGAGTCACAGATTGTAGGGATTCAAAAGCAGCGATGGATGGGTCCCTCTGACTTAACCTTGTCCTGGTCTCTGTATCCCCCAGTCCTCCCTCCTGCAGAGAGGTCAGTCTACCTAGACCTTTGCAAGTGCACTCCCTGGCAACACAACATTCCTACTTAG
>CM053585.1:537750841-537763229 GCA_028646515.1 Pseudochirops corinnae
TTCATTGGCTTTCTCTTCCTCTCTTTTTGAGAGTCCAGAAAGGGAGAAGCAAGGTACGGGGGGGGGGGGGGGGGGAGGGGGTGCATCTTTCATTTTGTCAAGCTCTCTGATCTGCAGAGGACTGGCAGGGCTAATTAAATGGTGCCACTTGACTACTCTCTTGGGTCATTACAACTTTAATTATATGTAGGATCAGGTTTAAGCACATTAAAAATTTGGGAAAATTCACCAACAAAACATGGAATATTTTTTTTTATAAGTGGCAGAAACTTGTCATATCTGTGATCTTTTTCCTTTGCCTCACTGCTTTCCTGATCTGCACAGGAGGTCCTTTGTCTGCTGCCCACTGAGATCTCTTAGCAGAGCCTTCTTGAACCAGGCTCTTAGCCCAGCTCCCATTTGCTTCAGCGCCACCCTCACACAAAGCTTTTCCCTCGGCTCCTTGGGTAGCATGAAGAGTAGACAGCCAAGCCTTCATGGCCCTCTGGGGGTGGACAAGCTGGAACCCAGCTCCTTGCATGAGGGTGGTTGGTGTGAGGAAACCCGTGAATTAACCATGCCCATCACACAACTGTGTGATGGAAACTGGTCCTGGGCTCCAAACCACAGCTGTAGAGTGACTCCCACGGAGGATCCAGATGTTGGCTGCTTTCCTTCATAAACATTGTCCATCCTCAAATCTCCCAGCTGCTGAAGTGCAGGGATGCTCACCTTAGCACAAAGAGGCAGGACCTTCTGATTCTGGGACCCGTGAAGTGGGACAGAGACTCAGCAGAAAGAATCCTGCATTTCAAGTCCAAGGCCCTGGCCTGAGTTCAAAGTTCTGCTATTACCCGTGTGAGCTTGGACAACCTCCCTGAGCCTGAGATTCCTAATAATGAGGAGGGGGTTGGACCAGATGAACTCAAAGGTTCCTCCCAGCTCAGGATCTTTGTCCAGTGTATGACCAAGTCATTTAGTGTCCCCAGGCCTCAGGATCCTAATCTGTTAAATGAGAGGGTTGGTCTAGGTAGCCTCCGAAATCCCTTAGCCCCAAATCTCAGGTTCACCTTCTGAAGGAAAAAAAAAAAAAAAGGAGACAGACCAGAAGAACTTAGAGGGCCCTTCTATCTCTTAAGCTCACAGATTCAGAGTTGGAAGCAGGCAGTTAACTGAAAATTTTCATTTTAGAAATGGGAAGAGTTTAAGTTACTTGACAAAGCACTAAGTTACAAAGCCAGGATTCAAATCTAAGTCCTCTAACTCCAAATACACTTTCCAGGCTCTGGATTCCCTTTGCAACTATGGCTGATCTATCAGAAGGGGCCATAAGTAGAGCTGCTGCGATCCAGCCACGGTGCCTGTTTTAAAGGTTTGGGGATCACAACAGGACATGATGTGGAGCTCTGTGAAGGACACAGATGGCCGAAAAAGGAGAAAGAGAAATAAACTTGGGATTTCCCCTTTCATTTCAAGAGGCGTGAAATGCCCCAAACTAATAGATGCCAACTTTTAGAGCTGGAAGTGACTCAAAAGCCCATGCAGTTCAACCCCAGATTTTACGGTTAAGAAAACTGAGGCAAAAAGGATTTGCCCAAGATCGTTGGTGGTCATAAGCATCTGGGGCAGGATTCAAACCCAGGGCATCTGACTCCAGAGCCAGCATTCTTTCCTCTGCACCCCATGGCTACTTCTTGCATGTCTATCTCCCCAACAAATGAGCAAAGACTAACATGTAACTGGTTTCTCCAAAGCTATTGCTACTTTGTTTCCTTCACTAATTAGGCTCCCGGAGGATTCCACAGAACAATGGCCGCTGGATAGACTTCAGTGTCCCAAGGAGATTGCCCATCTAGAGGCAGGAGATTAGAGGAAGGTCTCTACTTATTGCAAAAACAACTTTCTCAGACCTTCAAAGGCCCCTCAAGCGTCAACACGTAGAAGAAGGAGGCTGATTAGCAGAATCTGTTCTAGAATGAACACATTAGGAAGTACTTAGGGGAGACTGTCTTCGAGAGCTTAGCTTTGCTGACTAGGGAAAGCCGAAAAACTGGATCTCTTTGGGGAAGAGGTCTGTTTATTTGGTTTACCTCAAGTCAGAGGGGGAAAAAAATCTTAATGGTTTTGAATGGCCCTAAATGTTTATTTGAATTTGGGCAGGGCTCATCTGGTCCTTCCTATCTGCAAAGAGACAGATTTCCACAGAGAGGTCACAATATACCCTGAGCAGAGCTTTGCTTCCCAACCATCTTTTCCCCACACCCTCGGAAAAACAAGTTATCTGAGAGTGGTAGGATAGGGTGAAAGACCTGGACCTTAGATTTGCATACAAGTTTCAATGGCTCCCTAGTGCCCCTAGGATAACACCGACTACTCTGTTTCTAGAAGGCCCTCCTTCCGAGTCTCCACCTGTTAGAACGCCTGGCTGCCTGCAAGGTCCACACCTCCCAAATCAGATCTTTCTTGGTCCCACCGATTGGAAATGTCTCCCTTGATCCAATTATTTATATTTTCTCTAGTTATTTTATAAGCTGTGTATTGTCTTCCTCGTTAGAGTGGAAGCTCCCCAAAGACAGATATGGTCTCATTTTTGCTATTGTATTCCCAGACCTGGCACATACATAGCCTCTTACACAGAGCAGATACTTAATAAAAATTTGGGATAGAGAACAGACTACTGAACTTGGAGTTAGAAAGACCTGAGTTCAAATCCTGACCCCATCATTTACCAACTGAGTGACTCTAAGCAAGTCACCTACTCCCTATAAAATGGAATAATAGCAGCACCTGCCTCACTAGGACCTTACAACGGTCACGTGAGATAATGTATGTAAACCAGTTTGCTTCCTAAACATGTAAATACAGGCGGATATTGTGGAATGGATGGAGGGAGAGAGGGAGGGAGGGAGAGAAGTGTGGATGGAGTTTCACTCTTCTCACATCCTCAGATAACCTTTTCCCTTTCTTTGCAGTACATACCAAGTTCTTGGTATATAAAGTACTTTGTTCTAGCATCGGAGTATAGTAAGTCAAGGCCATGCCTTCAGAGACTGTAATAGGAATCCATTAAAGAAGAAAAAAAGCCCTTAGCCCCAAGAAAAGTGCATCGGATTGTTCCTGGGAGAGGGCAGAGGGGGTGGTCTGTGCTTTCCTGAGAAGCAGCAGCTGAGGGCTATGAGTTATCTTCTTTTTTTTGAAGGGGGGGGGGGGGGATGTGGCATGCATCCTTTCCTTTACTGAGTGGAATCAAGAAGACTAAAGCCACATTTCTAGGCATGTGGCCATTACCCCCTGCCTCCCAAGTGACCATGTCTACATTTGGCCAGCCCACCACAAGGCTGCCTAGATTGCCTGTGAAGTCCAGCCAATCCATCCTAAACCTTGAACTTGGCCTTCGGGGTTGAGTAGCCTGCGGCAGGTTTTTCTCAATGCTACAAAGAAAGTAGAACTAGGTCAGATCGGAGTAGTCCGGAAATAAAAAACAAAAGACTAGGTCCGGCCCCTCTATGGAAAACAGGCCTAGAAAGGTAAGGGAAGTGGTGGGCGGAGAGGACAGGCAGCTGGAAAGGGAAGTATGTGAGGACACAGGAGAGGGCTTCATCCCTTAGCAGAGGCAGAGCTGGGATCTGGAGCCTTTTCCAAAGCCTTCCTGCCACTGCAAGCTCCCTACTCTGTCCCAAACAGCTTTGTCCCAGTAGAAATACTTGTCGATATCCCTTCACTTTGTTTTAGCAACTCTGAAATACAAAATAATGTCCTTAAATAAATGCCCATGCTAGTGGATATCCATCTCTCCCTCCCTCCATGCACTAGCCATTATTTCTATGGCCAGAAAGCCACTCTTTTGGTGGAAGGGACCCATGCCTCAGCTTTAAGAGTCCTCAGGAAGGTGAAAGCTGTCCAGTCACTGTTTGGGAATCCATTAAATAAACCATTTAAGTGGTGGGCTACATGATAAATAAACAATAAATCGTGCAATTATAAGCATTTGAAATTGGCAAGATAATAAAAAGAGCAGGAGGATAATCAAGGATTCATAGAAAAGATGTGCGAGGGACCCTGACAATCAGCAGTGGACTGAGCTGGGCACGGCACGGGAACCAATGGGGTTTTCATTAGAGAACCTATACTTGGGACAGACCCATGCCACTCCCATGTCACCTCTCCACCCACCCTCATCCCAGCACTGCGGTTAATCCTTTAGTGACGGGCATACCGTAAACACCTGGACCCGAACGCCTACCTGATGCTGGGTGAAGGCCAGTCCTTAGCCTTCTGAAACGCTAATTGAGATGTTTCCTGTCCTCAGGTTTTCCTCCCTCTTGTCTTTATAACACCACAAATACACAGGCACACAGACCCCAACACTCCTGGCAGCCTTGACACCTTGACTCATTTTTTTCTTCACCCCCCCCCTTTTCCCCTTCACCTTGTTTTATTAATGGCACCTCTTAGAGAGATAAATGCCCCCACACAAGTGATACCTCTTAAACAGATAAATAGCCTATGCTAGAGAGACCCAGAGAACATGGGAGAAAACCCTGTCTTATTAGACTAGAACCAGACACACTGTATTAATGCACGGAATCAGCATATGGTTCTAATAGGCTTTCTTAGAATGATTTATCAGCTGTGATTAAGCCTTCCACCAGCATGTCTATCTTCATAAATAAGGCAGGAGTGCACCTTGCTCTAAAATGTATCTGCAGTATCTTATTACTCAGTCATGTATCCTGGAATCCATTTACAACACGGCTCTGGGGAGCCCGGAATGGGTGTACGATGGCCAAGGGTACGCATGTGGCCAGAGCCAAGATTTCAGCGTCTTATCTCAGAGATAGTCTTACTAGAAATCCATTACAATGAAGGTTTATCCCCTCTGGATGGGCTGAGCTGCTCTGTGTGGCTGAAATATGAACAGGTAATTAAGAGGAGAGGCCTGATTTTGCAGTTGGCCCAGTGATACCAAAGCATCAGACAGCTGCTGGGAGAGGGACGGGAGACTGAGAAGAGGATCCCTGTGCTGAGGGCTCACAGGGACTAAGGAGGCTCTTAGAGAACCCAACTCTAATTCTCTCTTCCTCTCTTGCTTGAGGAAAAGAGATGAAAGAGACAGGAAGGCTTGTGGAGGATTCACGCCCTCATTGGGTGATTTGTCAGCCAGCAGAGCCAACCCTGGGAGAAGGAAGTCTCAAAAAGGATTCTGAGGAAGGAAGGGGGATTATCTGCCTGGAAACTGCAGGGAGAAATGGCAGTCATTCGGATGAGCCGCTGACTGACATGGGTCAATTACTCTTAATTCTTAACACCTTAACAGGAAATGGGTGCGGTTCTCCTGGAGAGGGATTTACCCCCCCTCAGGAGGAGGTAGGGATACCCAAAGTATGCAATGGATTCAACTTTATTATGAAGCATGGCAGCAAAAAGTTTCCATAGAGGGACGAGGGACCTCCCATGAAAGCAGATACATAGGAGCCTCCTTTACATACATAGCATACACAGAATTCAGAATACTGCATAGAAATTCATATTCTCTCAGATAGATAGATAGATAGATAGATGGATGGATGGATATACATATAGACATACATATATTCATTGATATATGTATTTATGTATATGTGTATAACATGTGTGTGTGTGAAATTCCCTCCACTGATGCTATTCAGCAACGTGTCTGTAACTTGTAACTTATAGTCACAGAGAGCTGCATATGGCAATGGGAGACTAAGGGATGTTTCCATGGTCAAAAACTAGTGTCTCAGAAGCAGGACTTGAAACCAGATCTTCCCAATTCCAAAGCCAACCTTCTCTTCACTATGGCAAGCTGCCAGCCCTCCCTGCCTCGCTCTCCAATTACCTTCCACAGCCAGTTATTAAGTGTCTGTTATGAGCCTGAGACTGCAGAGACAAAGAAAAAATTAACCTGCCCTTTTCCTCAAAGAGCTGACATCTCATGTGAGGGAATCTATCTGTCCATCCAGCTAGCTAACTATGAAGAGAAGAAGGAACAGAAGTCTTCCTTCCCATGTGTTTTTCATGCATTTCTATATGGAAGGAAGGAAGGAAGGAAGGAAGGAAGGAAGGAAGGAAGGAAGGAAGGAAGGAAGGAAGGAAGGGAGAGAGGAAGGGAGGGAAGGAAGGATGGAAGGGAGGAAGAGGGGAGGGAGGGAGGGAAGGAAGAAAAATAACTTAGGTCTCTTCATTAGTCAGTAAGTCAAAATAAACATTCAAAATGTATTTTATTCAATGTCCATAATATCCACAATTATGCTCTTTTATGTATGTACCTTTGTACAGCCGTGTGTCTGTTTAGCTCAACTGGAGCAAGATGCTGAGGAGGTCAGGGCCATGTCACTCTTCCATGGTCCCAGACAACACTATCCCCTCCCCCTGTGACTGTTTTGCAATCTGCATCACTGTTCACAAGGCGGTCCTTGAACAAGCATGTATAGATCATACAAATTCATTATGGCTAATGGAAAACCAACTCAAAGTAGGTACCTTGCTCATAGTATGTCAGGAGTCTCACTCATATCTTCAAAGGTAACACAGACTTGTATTAGGCTTTCTGTGTGTGAGTCTGTGTGTCTGTCTCTGTTCTGTCTCTCTGACTCTCTCTGTCTCTGTCTGACTCTCTCTCTCCCCCCCTCCCCTCCTCTCTCTCTCTCTCTCTCTCTCTCTCTCTCTCTCTCTCTCTCTCTCTCTCTCTCTCTCTCTCCCTTTCCCTCCCTTACCCATCCCCTTTCTTTTCCATGCATATGATACATAAAACATACATCTTTATGGGAACACAAGTATGAGTTTAACTTTATGAATTTAACTCAAGACAAAAAATGGATCCCAGCAGAAATGTCAACATAGGAAATTTGCTTTCCCCAAAAGGGCCCTTGGCATCTCGCCCCCCTCCCTTGTGGATCCCTTAAGCCCTACAATGCCAGATGAGAGATGGAGCCCTTCTGATTTCTCTGAGAGACTAGAAGAAACCTGGCCTCGCAGCAAAGAATGGTCATCGGTCACATGCCTGTAGCCAACTTCAGTTTTTTAAGGATTTTTCTCACAAAAACCCTAGAAAGAAAATAGTGTGGGAATTGCTAAGTTTGAAAACACAATGTCCTTCCTTTGAAGAGGCTTTGGGCTTGTGATCTGAGATACTTGAACAATTCACACATTCCCAATGCAGCAGAGAGGACAGAATACTGACCCCCATGGTGGGGATGAGAAAATGGCACCATTGTGAGATCAGAGACAAAGGAGGGAAATCCAACCTTCTTATAGCAAGAGACAATCACAGAGTAGGCTGGGGGTGAAGGCTCAGAGATGAGTGAGTCCAATACCTTCATTTTACAGATGAGAAAACTGAGGCAAAGAGAGATTTAGTGACTTGCCCAAGAACACACTAATCAATAAGAATCAGATTTGAAGAGCGGGAAGTAGCCAAGGTGCAACCAATTTACATACCAAAGGGGCTTCCCCAACATAACATACCTGACAAATGAACATCCAGCCCCGCATGGAAATCTCCAGGGAGGGTGGCTCCACCCCCTTCCCAGGCAGCTTGAATTGTTAAGAAATGTTTGGACTCTGGGTAACTTCCCTTCATTGCTCCTGGTTCTGGCCTCTGCTGCCAAACAGAACAACAACCCTTAAAATCCTGGAAGACAACGACCATGCCTCTCCCTGCGTCAGGTTATCAGGTCATCAGACTCCCGATCCAAGGCTTGTCCCTGTTTTCCAAAGTGACCTTCTAGCAACACAAGCACTCTTCTGTGACCCACCTTGGCCCACACTGACCACAAGGCTAGTTAGCCCATTTCTGAATTTGCAAGTTCTATCTCTACCACTCCAAGCCATCTATGTACAATAAAGACAGAGAAGCCCACACATGCACCTCCCCAGGTTTCTCCACTCAGAATCCCCGATGGCCCTAGTTAGAGAGGGCAGAGGGATAGGAATGCTGGGGTCCATGGTGCCAAAAAATCCAGCAATAACCTTGCATTCATAAATCCTTTGGAAAATTCCTAAGCACCGTGCATAACAAATCATGCCGGGAAAAGCCCTAGTTCACAGAGGGAAGCATGGCTGCTTTGCGGGCGGCCAGTCCTCCAAAGGCCTGATGCGCCATCATCTGTAGTCAATCAGAGCTAAATCCACAGCAAAAACACAACTGGTTTTCTTCTCTGCTGAGATGGCTGTTATCAGGGCCCAGAAACAAGGCACTCCCCGGCATGTGACCAGGCAGGATTTGGGGAGCCTGGCTGGGATCTGTGCTCAAGGTCACACATGTTGTACGTACTCTGCACTGACTCCAGACCTTGGTCTGTACAAGCTGCTGTTGAAAAACCTCTCAATCAAAGAGGCCACTTCCCAAATGGATGCCAGCACTTTCAAAATGGCGGACAAACAGCACTCAAATCGGTCAACCATGCTTCTTTCTAACTCTCATAATAAATCAAGACAGCTGTCTAGGGCCACAGAAAGAAGGCTGGGTGGGAAGTCAGAGAACCTGGGTCTGAAGGCTTGGGTGACTCTGAGGAAATTACTTCACGTCTCTGGCCCTCAGTCATCTCTGTAAAATCAAGGCCTTGGACCCACCAATAGCACATAGTAGGTGCCTCATATGATGTCAAAGATGATCTTCTGGAAAAGCCGGCAAAAACCCAACCATTTTCTCCAAGTGCCTAGCTTGCCCAACGTGTTTTAACATTCTCTCTAGGCTTAATTAGGAAGTGAATCTATCAATCAATTAACAAGAATTAATTAAGTAATCATCATTGTAGATGATGCCTGCAGCCATGAAATTAAAAGACCCTTGTTCCTTGCAAGGAAAGCTACTGCAAATCTGGATAGCAAACTAAAAAGCAAAGACATCATCTTGCCGACAAAGGTCCATATGTCAAAGTTATGGATTTTTTACTAGCAACGTATGTCTGTGAGAGCCGGACTACAAGGAAAGCTGAGCACCACAGAATCAACACTTTCGAATTATGCTATGGAGAAGACTTTTGAGAGTCCCTTGGACACTAAGGAGAATCAATCAATCAATTTTTAAAGAAATTAACTCTACTCACTAGGTCAAATGCTGAAGCATAAATACTTTGGCCACACAGAATGAGAAGATGGGATTCATTGGAAAAGACTATGATGTTGGGAAAGATTGGAGGAAAAAGGAGAAGATGGAGAGACGGCATCATGGAAGCCAGGAGCATGGACTTGGACAGACTTGGAGAGATAGTGGAGAGAAGGGCCTGGCATGCTGTGGTCCATGGGATCACAGAGGGTCAGACATGGCTGAACAACAACAAGCCATATGCCAGGTGTACAGCATGGTAGAGTGCACAGAGAGCTGGCATGAAAGCCAAGACTACCTGGATTCATGTCTCAGTTCTAACACACACTGTCTATGTGAGCCAGGTGAGTTGAACAGTGTCCACCTGCATTGGTAAAGGGAGCTTCTACACCAGAAAGTTTCCATACCAATGAAATCACAAATCTAGTCTTTCTCCTTGTGTGGCAGATATTTTGCTAGGTGAGTCAATACAAAAATGAAATGGCCCCTGTCCTCAAGAAGCTTACATTCTACTGAGATAAGGACACATAGGTACAAAGTAATCCCAGGGAGTGGAGAAAACCATTAGCCATGGAGGGGAAAAGGAAAGCCCTCATTGAGCTGAGCCTGGAACATAACTGGAGAATTCTGGAGAAGTAGGTGAGGAGGGAGAGGATTCTAGGCATGGTGAGCAGCCCATGTGAAGGCCTGGACACAGGTTGTCACACAAGGGAGAAATAGCAGGTGTTCAAGAAAACCAGGGAGGTTTGGGGATCCTGAGGCCAGCGGCCCAAGAATATGTGAATTGGAAATGAATTGGTTAATCACAACACTTGGCCCATTCCTTGTCTTTGAGTTAGTGTGAGGAAACAACCACATGAACCCCACAGCACTAGCAGCCCCCTCATCACCCCAGAACCCGAAGAGCAGGGAGTATAGAATATCTGAATCCATCCCAGTTCCAATCAGTTTGATGTTGGTTCTCTGAACAGCAAACTGCAGAGATGCTCCAAGGATAAGTGATCAGCTTTCTGTTTTCTGATATTTTACCCCAAGGAGTGGGATAGAAGAGGTACAGGTACTTCAGGTCAAAAGAAAAAAAATTGGCACCCATCCCTACTTGTGGGAATTACCTATAACTTAACATGGTAACCAGCTGGGCCAGGGAGGGGAGGGCCTCTATATCCGTCAGTCAATGGTAAATCTCGAGGCCAACACTGGCGTGCCATCATGACACATTTTCTTTGGTGACTACTGTCTCCAACCCAGGGGCAGAAATCTGAGCTGGGGAGAGGGGGGCACACAGACCCTGGGGGCCAGAAGCCCTCAGCCCCATCAGTATGCAAAGAACTTCCTCATAGCCCTGCCTTCACAGGAAGGTGGTCAGATTCTGAAAGAAAATTGCTTCCATCCCTACCTTAGCCAGACTCATTTTTAATTTACATTGTGGAACCATTGGGTCAAAAGACACCTTCCGACGAGGTCAATTTCATTTTCATTTTTGACTTTTTGCCTTGTGAAACGCCCCTCTCACATCTCAGTAAGAGACAGATTTAGAACTGGGGGGTATTAGAGAGAAAGAGATGGTTCCCTCTGAAGAGAACCTTGGGAAGCCTCAAGTCCAACTGATAACATAAAAAAATGAAGAGCCAGAAAGAGGCTTGTCCAAGGTCAAACACCTCATTTGGGGATGGAGCCAGATTTCAGCCCAGGTCTCTGGAGGGAGAGACGGAGAGAGAGACAGACAGACAGACAGAGAGACAGAGAGAGAAAGAGAGAGAGATGGAGAGAGAGAGAGAGAGAGACAGAGTCAGAGAGAGAGAGAGAGAGAAGGAGAGACAGAGACAGACAGAGACAGAGAGAGAGATGGAGAGAGACAGAGAAGAGAGAGAGAGAGTGTGTGTCTGTGTCTGCATCTGTGTGTGTGTGTTGGCAAAGCACAGGAACATAGATACCATTTGGAAGAGACCTGGGAGGTCATCTCACCCAACCTTCATGTTACCTTTGGGGAAACTGAGTCCCTCACAAGTGGAATGACTTATCCAGGATCCCACAAGTTGTAAGTGGCAGAGTCGGGTCCCCTGACTACACTGAACCTCACTATCTTTGTTCTCAATGACTTTTGGGGGGGATTGAGGACTCTTTTCTTTGCATAACATTTAACCAGATTTCAATATTTCAGTAGTCCTCCTTTCTGGGGTTGGGCTTTTTTCCCTTACCCTAAAACAGAAGCTTCATCTTACTGTAATTTTTAAAAATCTGGGCTAAGAAAGGGAAAGGGGGGGTGGGGATGGTGACGTGTTTTTCCCATTTGCCCCCAAGAGCAGCACCATGAAGCTCAATGAAGAACAAAGTCTGAGCATCAGCTGCAGCTGACATCCCGTAAGCCAGGAACCCTGGGCAGCGGGCTCCAAGTCTGGTGCTCTGGAAGTCTGCAAATTACTCTCAGCTGGCAAGTGATTCCTCGGGTGCTCCATGTGCCTGCGCTGCTGGGATCCCCAGCTGGCTTACTGCCCCCAAATCCCTGCCTGGCCTGTCTGCCTCAGGACAGGTAATGGGATTTGAACAAGTTGGCCGCCTGGCCCAACCTGGAATAACATCATCTTGATGGGAAAGGAAGTCAGTCCTCAGAACAGGGGGAGGGAAGGAGGCCACCCTTTTGTCTGCCTCGAAATCGATTTACAGAGGAATATCCTGGCCAAATAATTCGATTGGGCTCCTTCTTATCTATGGTAAATCAGCCTGATGGGAAGGCGGGCCTAGGCAGCAATATTCCTTACCAACTAGAATTGGGCGCCTGAAACTTGGGTCATAACAAGGAGTTTTCTGAGTTCTTCTATCTTTATAATGGCCTGGAGCTAGAATCAGGAGGACCAGAGCTCAAACCCAGCCTCAGGCACTTACTATGACCCTGGGCAAGTCACTTAACCTCTGTCTGCCTTAGTTTCCTCATCTGTAGAATGGGAACAATAGCACCTACTTCTCAGAGTCGCTGTGAGGGACAAGTGAGATAAAATTTGTAAACCGCTTTGTAAATCTTAAAGTTCTATATGCTAGTTAGTATTATTACTTATCATTATTATTAGAAAATGAGGACTATATTACGACATGAAAATGGCCTAGCCTGGTCCTGGGGAGAACTGAGAAAGTGGACCTCCCTCCTTTCCCTGCGGAGGTGGGGGGGCTATGGATGTGAAACAGTACACTTATTCTCTACCTATCCAGCCATCACTCTGTCTCTATCCATCTAGAGGCAGATATGAGAGGACAAGGGGCACAGAAGCTTCGGAGGATGGCAGGGGCTGTTTCATTTTTGTGTATCCACGGTATCAGGCAAGACCTTGAAAACTGACCAACTGA
>CM053585.1:537763729-537779713 GCA_028646515.1 Pseudochirops corinnae
CTCTCTCCTTTCTCTCTCCCTCTCTCACCCCCCCTCTCTCTCCACATATATATCTACTATATATACACACAATACACATATATAATGTGTATATAGAAGTATTATATAATATATATAAGTATTATATGTTATAGTATATTTGTAAGTATGTTATACGTACAATATTATAAGTATTATGTAAAACTTAGAGACAGGTGGAAGGTCCAGCAGATAGCATTAACTGGATCCAGAGTCAGGAACACCTGAGTTTAACCCCAGCTCGGGTATGTTACTAGTGTGACCCTGGGCAGACATACCCCCTTCCTCAATAGCTCCATGGTTTAAAAATGTTCAAGCACCAACACACAAAGATACATGACCCTGGAAAGTCTATGTGTCTCTTGGATGGGGCAGAAGGATGGTGGAGGACACCAACAATGGTGGGCCCTTCTGCCCTGCCTATCAGACATAGACTGCTGAGGGATCCGGGCTTCACTCTTTTGGGGTCTAGATCTCAGTTAAAAATGCAAGAGCCTTGTTTGGATTTTATTGGGGCATCTGAACTTGGGGTGACAAATTTAGAACTGGGGGAGATCTTGGAAGCCATTGGGTTCAACCTGAGGAAACTGAACCCTAGAAAGAAGTGACTTGGCCAAGGTCACGCACTGGTGGTGCTGAGATTTGAACCCAGGTCCTCTGCCTCCCAATCCAGCGCTCTTTCTGTCTTTTTAGCAGTTCCACTACGATCTTTCAATACTTTACATCTGCTGTCATCTCAGTGTGGAGAGTCTTTTCATCAGAACAGTTCACAACCCTTCCACATCTCTCATCCTGTGTGGTTTTTGTTTGTGTCGTCCCACAAATCCTCCACAGAGAATCTCTTCAATGCACCCATGAATTTCCCCTTAGATCTGAACCATTTTGAAGTACTTATGTTCAGGCTGTTTATCCGCTGTCCATCCTTCTCCCATCCTCACTGCTGGACCTGCTCACCTCCTTTTCCAATCATAAAGACTTGGTGCTGACTTTTTGCACACGTGTTGTCACTGAGTATGAGTGATTCCATCCACCATATTTCCTTCCATTGCCCTTCAGCTCAGTCTAGATGTTATTTCTTTAGAATTTATGTTGTTCCATGATTTGGAGACATATTACATGTCCAGGAGATTGGTGACATTAAATACATGTGTTTGTGCGTGCATGCGTGTGTGTGTGTGTGTGTGTATGTGTGTGTGTGTGAAGTAGCTTGGGATCACCGAAAGTACCATACAATCCCCTAAATCTCATCCCCCCTTCTCTCTTCCTGATGCTCAGTCCCGGACCTAGCTCAGTGGCTGTCTGCAGTACCTGTCCAAGGTCGGTCTGTATGGGCATCTGCATCCAAATTAACATCCTTACTCCATCGACATCTATCAATATTGAGTCGAGAGATAGAGATGTTGATGTCAGTCTTTCAGTCAATCAGTAAGCATTTATTGAGTGTGCCATACAAACCACTGGAATACAAAGAGAGGCCAAAGACAGTCTGTGCCCTCAAGGAGCTCACAGTCTAATGAGAGAGACCACAAGCAGAGAAATATTTACAGATAAACTATAGGCAGGGTAAATAGACAATTTTATTGGCAATAATTTTTAACATAGAGATACCTAGATAATATATATGTGCATCTGTATGTATATGTACATGTATACATATATGTATATATATAACTATACACAGACACACACATATATATATTCATACAGTGTAAGGGACCAATTCTGTGGATTTTCAATTTGACCACACATCTCAGACTGGATAATATATGTTCTTTATCCTCCTGGCTTTTCCTGTGTGGATTTCCAGGCTGATTTCCTTTGTGTGATTCTGAATCTTATTGAGGACACCGTGACATATTCTGGGGCACGATTTCTCCCCAGAGGTGGGTGGGATGGGGTCTCTTTCTGTAATGTTGTCAGTGTAGGTAATTCCTGATATAGAGCCTTCCTCTTCTAAGTGCTGTCTGTCCCCACTAAGATATACGCTCTGTTACGGAAGGGATCATCTTATTTGCTTGCATTTCTGCCAGTACTTAGCCTGGTGCCTGGTGCCTAGCAAACATTAACTCAAACATCCATTCATTTACTGATAGTTTATCAGCTTCTTTGCCACTCAGTGTCTTAGCAGAGACTTGCCTTTGTGTGTTGGAGGGAAGACAGGAATGGGCGTCTTCCTGCCTCTGAGTCTGGACCCCAGTATCCACTATGCCACACTCCATTTTTCTCAGGAAAGGGGCGTGGAGCAAACATTTACTAAGCCCCTCTTCTGTACCAGGCACTGTGCCACATATTTTGTTTATATTATCTCATTTGAATGGAATGATGTTGTCTGCTAATTGTCATCTACAACCAGGAACTTCACCAGGCTTGTCAATATGACAATCCATAGAGGAAACGGAGTGAAAGTCAAACCAAAAAACAAAAAAAAAAAACCCAAAGTAGTTTTTCATATCATGCATATCGTGCTCGGTCTATATCAAGTTCTATAAAACTTAAACTGCCCAAATCAACTTCTCTTAATGACAGTGACCTGGAGACCTGTTCTGGGCTATAGCCCTAAGTTTTCAACCAGAGCCTGGTGCGGGCATGCAGAGAGCAGAGAGCTGAGCAGGAAGGACTCTATCTCCATCGTGTTGGGCATGGGAACAGGGGAAAAGATGGTTTAGAAGTAACAGGATCCCTAGGGAATGTTGAGGAATGTCACATACCAATAAAGTTTCAGGACTGAGAATCCCAAGGAATCTCCTTTTCCAAATGGATAACTGGTTTCTTCTCCTCTTTCTTTGTTCTTTTGTGCACATGTGTGCCCTGCCTTCTCTCCCCCCCCCCCCACCCCCCCGCCCCCAGCTTTGAAATGTCATGTACCAGAGCCCTCCAAGGGAAGCCATCATCAGTAGGTTCAGGCTCCAGTTTCACACCTTGATTCCTTGCCTGCTGGGAAGGCGTCATCTGCTCATGTCCGTTTTCCCTGTTGGGAGCACAGCCCTCTTGGTTCTGAATTGACCCGGTTTCTATCACTGGCACCTTCAAGGTCAAGGTCAAATTCAAATGCCCTCAAGCCTTTCCTGATTTCCTCTTCCCCTGTCCCAGCTTAATATAAAGCCTTCCCTACAGCAGTCTCTTCTGCCTCTTCCTTCGACCTCTCATGTAACTGTATCCTTACACATAGCACAGTTACTTGTGCACGTCTTATTTCCAGGCTTAGACTGTAGCCTCCTCGAGGGTAAGAGCTGAGTTGTTTTTCATCTTTGTACACCAAGAACCTGCATATTGTGCTCGGTCTATATCGAGTTCTATAAAATTTCTATCGTTGCTTTTAAAAAATACCAGTTATTTCCCCTGATTGTCCTTCCCCCCTCCCATGTTGAACCCTCCCTTGCATCAAAGAAGCAAACCCCATAGCTACCAGGACGCTGTTTCATTGACTACGCACCCCCCCCCCCCCCATCCTATTTAGAGGAGCGATGTGTGTTCAACATTGGTTTTCTCATTCTCTCTGGTTTTCCTAGACTGAAATTGGTCATTACAGCTAGTAAGAACCAATTGTTGGGTTATTATTGTTCTTTGAGTTCTTCATAATAATAACTTCTTATAGCATAGTATTATTCCATTATATTCCCATATCACAACTTGTTCACCACTGTCCATATGACAGGCGTTCACTTTCTGTCCAGTGTTTACATGCTTTTTATGGTGAATTGAATTTATTTTGAAGATTCTATCCCTAAGGATTAGAAACCCAAATTTTCTTCATTGCATCCAGAACCTCCCGAATTTTCCAAGATGGTACTTCTCAAGCAAGCTCTGAGGCTCCCAGAATCGTAGATTTAGAGCTGGAATGGGATGGAGGGTTGTAGAGTTCAGCCCCCAATTTTGCAGACGAATTAACTAAGTATTAGAAAAGGGAAGTGACTTCTGTACAGTCACACAGCTAGGAAACAGAGGCAGGATTTGTACCCAGGTCTCCCTGCGGTCTGTGCTCTATCTTTCCCTAATACCAAGTGGCTCCCATGGTCAGGAGACATGAAATGGTGTTGACTGGGCACGTTGTAAATTCGTGCCATCTCCTCCCAGCTGGGCCCTCATTGCTGCCCATCAGGACCAAGCTCTTATTTATTGCTAATGAGCTCCCTCCTGGTCACCACCTGAAGGGGTGCTCCAAACCTTGCCTTCCCTCCTGCCCCAAAGGCCCCCTTGCCAACACCCTGCTCTCTCAGGGAAGACCTTGACTACTTTCCCAACAGGACTAAGGATACCTGTCGTGATCTCTTTCCTCTCCCTTCCTCAGTTGTTCAAATACTCACCTAGAAACACCTCAGACACTCACTACCTGTGTGATCCCAGGCAAGTCATTAATCCCCCTGTGCCTCAGTTTGCTAATCTGTGAAGTGGACTTGAAGGCTCCCTAGATCTGTAATCTTAGGAAACCCTTACAGTCTTCACCCATCTTCTGCTTCCCTCTGATCTCAGCAGATAGGGAGGCCTTCCTTCTCACCAAAGTGACTCTTTCTACTTATGACTTCTGGAACCCCTCTCCCTTCAGACATCAATGGGTCTCTCTAGGCTAAAAAGAAAGAAATGAAATAGGAATCCTTTTGTGACCCTGCTGCTTCTTCAAGTTTCACAGCTAACCTGCCATCAGCAGCTCCCTAGAGCCTTCTGGGGTCCAGTTTCTGCTCCCATTCCCCCGCTCTGCTGCCAGATCCAAAGGCTCAGTCCTTCTCTGCTCCCTGTCCCTTGACATGCTAGCCAGCCTGCTAGTACCTGTCTCTTGTCTCAGCGCTGGGTCTTCTGTGACACTGACTTCTCCTGGCTTTTCTCCTTCGCCTTTGGCTCTTCCTTCCCCTTGGGCTCTTCCTTCTCTGGCTCCTCCTCCTCCTAAGAATGAGCATTTATACCCCCTCTCCCTCCCTCTGTGCCTCCATTCTCTGCCTTGTCAATCCAATCAACTTTGTAGCTTCCATGTTCTCATGTTGCCTAGGGTGTCCACGTCTGTGTAACTAATCCCGATCTTTCCCCTGAGTTCTGCTTTTGTTTTTTTGGTGGCCTTCTGGACACATTACCTGTGTGATATGGGGAAAGGAGCCCTTGATTGGAGTCAGCAGACCTGAGTTTGAATCCTGACTCTGCCTCTTACTGCCCAGTCATCAACTTTGTATATTTTTGTATGCACCTGTATGTATCTACACCTACATATACCACATATTTATGTGGCCTCTCCTTTTAGAGTGCATTCTCCTTGAGGGCAGGGGCTGTTTTGTTTTTCCTGCTATGTAGGAGGCCAGGTGCTTTCAGCGCTTTGGGTGCTCCTTTGTCCTTGCCGTATTTATCCATATATCATTCTCATTTGTGATCTCTCCACATCCACCCCCATCACATTATAAGTGGCAGAATGGATTTGGATTCTAATGGATTTGGAGTCAAAGAACCTGGGTTCAGATTCTACTTTTGACCTTTGTTCATCCTTGGCAAGTCCCTCTCCTCCTGGGCCTCAGTTTCCTCATCTGTAAAATGCTGTGGTTGGCCCAGATGACCTCTAAGGTCCCTCCCCATTCTTTTATCCAGTGAAGTGAGATTTAACCCATGGGCTGGCGTAGGCTTATTTCATGGTGGGGCAGGGTGGTTTTCTTTTTTCAAGCTGTTTGATTTTGAATCTGCAGTCGGGGGGAGGGGAACACCTCATTCTAGACTGTGTTGCTATCTCTCCTCAGATCAGACCCCAACACCCACCAGATTCCTGAAGAACTGTGAGGAGGTGGGCCTCTTCAACGACATTGACTGCTCCCTTGAGCATGAGTTTCGCAAGGCCCAGGAAGAAGAGACCAGTAAGAGGGTAAGTCTGAATGCATGGAAGCCTCCACTTCCCTGTGTGTATTGTGTGTGTTTAAATGGGGCTGTGGCTCTTTCAGCCTGTAAACCTTGTCACCTCTTGGAAACCTTTGGTTGGAAACTAGGTGGCACTGCAGATTGTGGGGAAGCTGGGCTTCAGAAATGCTCTATTCATTCCCCTATGCCCTTGCCTGGAGGAAGAAGCTCACTGAACCCCTCCTGCTGAATACGGTTTGGGGCTGTTGACTCCCCAGCTGGCAAAACCAGAAGGCAAATAAGGCCTCTGAAAGATGAAAAAAAAGCAAAACCCACATGGTTCCCCTAAAAGAACCTTCAGCATCAGTGAGCTTCCTGCCTTTTTCCATGGAGGATAAGGAGGCATCTGAAAATCCAGTTTATCTCATGGGTAACCGCAAACCTTACGCAGGTGAGAACTGGGGGTTACTGGAAAATGAGAGAATAATAAAGGGATTCCTGTGGAAGGGTCTTTTGGAGCCAGGTCTCAGCGGCCCACACGCCTTCTTCTGTCCCTGAGCTAGTGCCCCAGCATCAAACCAAACTTTATAAAATTCGAATCAGTACTAAGTCTTTTGATGGTCACTGCTTTATAATATCGTTTGTGGTCAGGAAGCACGGATTCCCCTTTCCACTTTTCTTTTCTTTTCTTTTCGTGATTTCCCTTGGTATTCTAGAACTTTTATTTCTTTGTTGTTCTCGTGTTTTGTCTAAACCTGTAAATAGCCCTTGGCAGTTTAATGTGTATAGTGCTAAATCTGTAATTAATTTGGGTAGTGTTGGCATTTTTATTTTGTTGTTATGGTCTCACTATGAATACTGAATATTCTTATAATTATTTGTCATCCTTGATTCCTTTTTTTTTTTCTTTTTGGAGGGCAATTGGGGTTAAGTGACTTGCCCAAAGTCACACAGCTAGTAAGTGTGTCAAGTGTCTGAGGTCACATTTGAACTCAAGTCCTCCTCACTCCAGGGCCAGTGCTCTATTCACTGCACCACCTAGCAGCCCCTACGTCCTTTATTGCTTTAAGAAGGGGATTCTTTCGCTAGTATGATTTGGACACAATGTTGACTGAGGTCCCTTCCAAGGCTGAAATTCTTTGATTCTGCTTCTAGGCCTCTACCCACAATTCTGTGCTTCCTTTCAAGGTACAGGTTGCCTAATGTTGGATGAGCTTTACCTTGTCACAATTGTAGGTTATAGGGCTAGAAATGTGGTAGGTGGGTGCCTGTGGAAGCAGGATAAAGGGGATTGGGAAGGGGTGTCAAGAATCGGTCATGAAGATCTCCTAATGAATTTGGTTAGAAGAGAAACTGGAAAAGTCTGTCAGTCATGTAGGATGGGGATTTTCCAATATTGCTGACCTATCTGCTCCCCATTCTCTGGCAGGTAGTGGGCGAGTGACTTATCCCACCCTCCACAGCCTTTTCAAGTCTACAACAATTCCATGTGCTAAGCATTGCGTAAGGCCAACATTACGGAATCTTCCACCGTCTTCGTATGCCTCTTCTTTGTTTTGTTCAAGAACAGAATGGCCGATTTGGTTGGGGGGTAGACATAGTTACATGGAGGGTATTTCCACAGCACCTTGTCTCTGAGCTTCAAGATATTTTCCATGACTCATCTTTTCCTTATGAAGGGTGAGGCCTCATATAATGGAGACAGCCACTGCCCTTGGAGTGAGAGGTTCTGGGTTCTAATCCTGGTTGGCCATTTACTGTGTAATGAACCTTAGGTCAGTCCCCCTCAATTTAGGTCAGTCCCCCTCAATTTTTCATCCATTCAGTGACAGAGTTGGCTTAGATGACCTCCAATGTACCTTCTAGTTCTAACTCTATGACCCTGTGAGCTCCCTGGGGAGGGAAAAACAGGGAGGAGTGCAAGTTGGGAAGGGAAGGAAAATCTGCCAAGTCAGGCCCTCAGCTTTCAGCTTGCTCCTCCACCCACACTTGTACCCGAGATGACAGCTTGCATTCCCTTCTCCCCACACAAAGAATGCAAACACAGAGACCACACACTCCCATTGCAACATAATACATTCGGCCCTGATGCTCTGCTGGCATGTCCATAGGCCTTTCTAATTAAACCTGCCCTTTCTAATTGAATCCTATTTCTCTTGTACATAACACCTGCTTAATAAGACCAGCTGAATTGGATTGAATTCCTGAATTAAGCTGAATTGTGAGTGTGATTACCCCCATTTGCTGGAGGTGGAAACGGCAGCTTCAGCGTTCTGATCCAAGGCAGAATACCAACTCAGGTCTCTGGACTCAATGTCCAGGGTTCTTTTCATGACAGATGAACCTTCTGTAACTGTCCCGTTATTTTTTTCATTTCAGTCTCCATTGCTCTAGCTTGCTAAATCCAAATGTTTAAATTGTAACTTGTGAAATGAGCTTTTTTGTTAAGAAAATAAGCTGTCAGTACCGTTCGCCAGTCTCAGGTTGGTTGTGGGACGCTCACAGCCTCTTCTGTGGGATTTCACTCGATCTACATAGAGAGCCCAGAAAGGGGCTCCTCAGCTGGTCAGTCTTCAGAACAACGGTCAGGATTTTCTACTCCATAAAATGTCAGGGTGGGACAAGGTGATCCCCCAGGTAACTCTTGATTCTCCCAATCCATAAGTCACTCAAGGGCACGGATCTTCACCATGGAAATCCAGGGTTGGGGACAATTTGTTTATAAATTCAAATGACCTCCATGGCGATTAAGCCTCCCCATTAAGACCACAAGTCAAATGCAGGAAAGCAAGGGCCCTTTTATGAAACTGGGGTCTCCTCATAGACTCTCAGGGACCTCCCATGCCATCTAAACCAGTGTTGTCAAACTCACATAGCAATGGGGGCCCTGATCCGTGCGTGGAGATCGCTGTGAGTTGATATTGACTTAGTTTTAAAATGTAATTAATGTTATCTGTGTTTCCTTATATTTTTATTCAGTTTGTTAAATGTTTTCTAATCCTCATGGGGTGGAGTCAGGCAGGAGGGAGAGAATTTAGAACTCAAAATCTTTTAAAAAATGAATGTTAAATATAGTTCTTCAGTCATTTCAGCTATGTCTGACTCTTCATGACTCCATCTGGGGTTTTCTTGGAGTGGTTGGCCATTTTACAGATGAGGAAACTGAGGCAAACAGGGTGAAGTGACTTGCCCAGGGTCTCACAGCTAGTATCTGAGGTTAGATGTGAATTCATATCTTTCTGACCCTAGGCCCCCAGACTCTATCCATTGCGCCACCTAACTTTATGTTAAAAAATAAATTTAATTTTTTTAAAAAAGATCACAGGATTAAAAAATCTATTTTCCACTTACATTTTAATATTGTTTGGATCTTGCTTAGGAGAGCTGCATGTGGCCTATGGGATGTGCATTTGAGCCTGTGTGTAGGCCTAGACCAGTCCATCCTGGATGAGAGGTCACCCATATAAGATCTTGGACAAATGGCCATCCAACCTTCCTTTGGTGACTCGAAAGGGAAACTGCTACTCTTTCCACTCAGGGACAGCTCTAATTTTTTTAGGCTTTTCCTTACATTAAATTCAAATCTGCCTCTTTGTCATTCCCAAGCAGTGCCTTCTGGGCCAAGCAGAATGAGACTCCTTCTGCCCTTCAGATCCTTGAAGACAGCTGGCTGGCCTGGTCCGAGGCTTCTCTTCTTCAGGCCACATGTGACTGGTTCTTTCAGTCCATTTTCCTGTGTCCTGGCTCCCCATCCTCTGGCATGCCCGATCACCTTCTGATGCTTCTGCTTCAGGTCACCTACCACTGCATCGGTTCTCAGTGAGGCCTGACTGAGCCAAATTAAAACATAATTGAGAAATAGTTGACAAAGTAAATAACAGTAGAACATAGACAGTGTTGGTATGTGGTTTCCTAAGTCAATATTTGGGGTTCTTATGTCCCGTTTAGTGGTCCCTGTTGAATTTGACATGACTCATCCATAGCTTCCCAAGACACGGCACCCAGAATGGAATGTAACCCTGTGATCTGAGCAGGGCTATCTTGTCCTGGCTGCTGGGCACTATAATTTTCTTGATGGAGCCTAGGGTGGTGTCAGGCTTCTTTTGATTGCCATATCCCTTTTTAAAAAAATCATCATACTAACGTGCTTGAAGGTTTACAAAGCACTTTACCAATGTTATCTAGTTTTATCCTCATAGCAGCCTGGAAGGTAGGTGCTATCATTTTACAAGTGAGCAAACTCAGGCAAACAGAGTTTAAGTGGCTTGCTTGAGGTCACACAGCTAGTAAGTGTCAGATTCAAACTTAGATCTTCCTGACTCTGGGTCCAGCCATCTTCTGCACCACCCAGGACCTCTGTACTGACCTTTTGATCCATAAATTAAAACGTCAACAGCAACGAAAAATCCAGAGCTTTTTCAAATGAATTTCTGTCAAGCAAAGCTTGTATTTGTGAAATCAGTTTTTAACTTGTGTTAGATTTTATATTTGTCCCTCTAAAATGTTGCCTCACTTGATTCCAGCTGGTTGAGATCTTTTTGGACACTCTCATCCACCGTGTAAATTGTTGTTCTTAGCCTGGTGTCATGTACCATGGTAACCGTGACATTTTTCTTTGTACCCAAGGCAATGATAAAAGTGTAGAGACTGTACAAAGTCATGCCCAGATGACTTGGGGCCCTCCACGGGAGACCTTGTACCAAGCTGTCATCCTCAGGGCCATCAATGACTGCTCACTCTTGGGTTCTAGTTACTCAGACTCTCTCTGAGTACGTCCAACTGTCCTGGCCTGTGGGGCCTTCTTCATTTTGTCCCTGAGGCTAGCGTGCATGAGGAACTTTGCCTGCCTTTTATTCATATCCAGTTCAGCTCATACCTATAGGTTTGTCCCATCTGCCAATTTAGTGAGCTGTCAGAGAGAGGTAAGAGCTTAGCCTGATCTGACTTTTCTTGATGAAGCCATGCTTGGTTTGGCTTCTCTTTCGAGATGTTCACCAACCATCCCTTTCATAATTTTATCTGATGGGGGGAGTGGGACTGGACTTGTGGCTTCATTGGCGTAGGGACTGTCATTGAGGAAGTTCCCTCTATGAACACAGGTCAGTTCCTGATCTGCAACTGCCAGCCTTGGAGAGTCGTCTCAGGCACTGAGAGACTAAGCTGCGTGTTCAGGGTCAGACGGCTGGCATCTGGCAGACACAGGGCACTTTCTGTAATTCATTTTAGAATTTGGCCAGGAATCAAAGTCAAGGCCATTGGCCTATGGGATTCTTAATTTTAAGAGTCAGATAGGTGAGTGAAGCCTGAGTTCAAATCTGGCCTTGGACACTTACTGTCTGCCTCATGAGGAAAATACTGACGCCTCCCTCTGAGTGTTGTCTTGAGGATCAGATGAGAAAATATCTATAAAGTACTTTGTCACCTTAGAGTGCCCTCGAAATACTGTCGTGTTAGAATAACTCAGAAAGAGGAGGGGAAAACACAGAAAAAGAAGACTATAGATTTCCATCTGGGGGGGACTCTCAGAGGTCACACAGGGAAGGAAAATGAGGCCCAGCGACTGGCCCAAGGTCATGGGGATACAAGGGTGGATTAAAGGGATGTTCAGAAGGTGGATTTTGAATCAGAGTCTTGTACCAATAGAACCAGTATTCCTGCCCCTGTCCTAGAGATGCTTCTCATTCTTACTGACTTTGTCTCCCTGTAACGGGGAACCCTAGTGGCTACGGGGTCATGTGCAGATCACATGTAAACACATATAAAGTGCCCTGAAGACCTTAAAACGCTATCGAAATGCCAGCTGTGGTTGTTATTAGCAGCAAAAATAGTTGTGGTGGTGACTTTAACATGAGATGTCAGATGGCGAGAATGAGCTGCTTGGAGTCATGAGTGTGTGTATGTGTGTGTGTGTGTGTGTGTGAGAGTGTGTGTGTGTGAGAGAGTGTCTGTGTGTGAGAGAGTGTGTGTGTGTGTGAGAGAGTATGTGTACGTATGTGTGTGTGTGTGAGAGATAGTATGAGTGTGTGAGTATGTGTGTGAGAGAGTATGTATGTGTGTGTGTGAGAGAGAGTATGTGTGTGTGAGAGAGTGTCTGTATGTATGTGTGAGTGTGTGTGTGAGAGTGTGTGTGTGAGAATGTGTGTGTGAGTGTGTGTGAGAGTGTGTGTGTATGTACATGTGAGTGTGTGTGAGAGAGTATATGTGTGTGAGAGTGTGTGTGTATGTGTGAGTGTGTGTGAGAGAGTATGTGTGTGTGTGAGAGAGTATGTGTGAGTGTGTGTGTGTGAGAGTATGTGTGTGTGAGAGATAGTGTGTGTGTGAGAGAGTATGTATGTATGTGTGAGTGTGTGTGTGTTAGAGTATGTGTGTGTGAGAGTGTGTATGTATGTTTGAGTGTGTATGTGAGAGAGAGTATATGTGTGTGAGAAAGTATGTGTGTATGTGTGTGTGTGAGAGAGAATGTGTGTGTGTGAGATAGTGTGTGTGTGTGAGAGAATATGTGTATGTAAGTGTGTGTGTGTGTGTGTGTGTATGTGTGTGTGTGAGAGAGATAGTATGTGTGTGAGAGAGAGATAGTGTGTGTGTGAGAGTATGTGTGTGTAAGAAAGAGTGTGTGTGTGTGTGTGTGTGTGTGTGAGTGAGTGAGTGAAGTGGGAACAAGGAGCCTTGAAATGATCTCCTTTGTCTTGCTGAGTGAAATATAACATTACACCATAACATGGTTTAAGACTCTGAAGATGAAAAGCCCTGTGTATATGTAAGTACTAAGTGTTCCTCTTCTCCCCCAGGACTGTATTTGACTCATTATGCTGACACAGCACCAGCAAATTAGGGCATTTCCATGCACTTGAATTCCTGCCTAAATGATGAAAAGTACAGCCCCTCCCCAGAGGATCCAAGGCTGCCTGATTTATGGGAATGCAGGACCTGCTGCAATCCGAGGAGGGCCCCAGTTAGAGAGCAGGGGCACCGTGGGGTCAGTGTCAGTCAGAATGGGGCCGAGTACCTAGAGAGCCTGCTAGCTGATAACGTGGACGACTTGGGGGCCTCTGCAGGGTCCCTCACCCCTGCTTTCTCCAGGCACCATAGTGGGGGCAGCTGGCCTCCCAGGAGGGGCAAAAGGAAGCCGAGGATGCGAACACAGGCACACAGGTGACCCTCTGGTGAGGGATGGGATTCCCCAATGTACTCATGGGACTGCTGGTCTAGAGCTCGGAGGCCTTATAGGGGTTTAGATCCAAAGCTGGAAGGAACCTCAGAGGCTACAGAGGTCAACTGCCCATTTTACAGAGCAAGAGACTGAGGCTCAGCCAGAAGGGACCACCCAGGCCAGTCACCTTCATTTTACAGATGAGGGAAGTGAGACTCATAACAGCACATACACACATACACACACCCACACCCACACCCACACATATATACACGGACAGCTGTTATAGCTCAGCCAGGGTCATTGGTAGTAAGGAAGCTTCTCAAAGTCACCCCCTTAGACCTAAATGACTTTTTTTGCAGGTTTTGACCATATCACCAAACACATCTGATGCCAGCAGTTGACTGGTGAATAGTCTCATGGAAGTTTCTGTATTTTGAGATGGGGAAAAAGAGCCTTCTCGTTGGAAATGTTTTTAGTTACATTACTGCCCTTGCCCAGCTGAGACTGTCTTTGATCTCTGAAAGTAAACACCGATTGACAAAATTATTGGAGATGACAGTGTGTAGTTTTCCCTTCGTCAGAAAATCCCATGGCCCTTCCCCTGACATGAAGTGCAAACCGCCTCTGGTCCCTGTGTTGCCTCCACTCCTTACCTTCAAACCCCATTGTCTTTGATGGGACCTCAAAGGGAATGGACCCTGAAGGCTGCGTATCACCCGGGAAATGACTGCAGGCTGGTTTAAAGAGAGGGATCAATGGGAAACAGAAAGGAGCTCGTGTTTCTACTGGGTGGAACATTGACGGGGGCTCTCAGGGTCTGGATTCCATTTCTGTTTCTGTACTCCCAACGTGATCGCAGACTGGAGATGTGCTCCTTTTCTGAGTTTGCAAATGGTGCTGCTAAAATGCAGAGTCATCTGTCTGATTAGCGAGCTAGCCTTGGGCCAGCCATGTCCCTTCACTAGACGCCACTTTCCCCATCTGTAAAATGGGGGTGGTTGGACTCAGTGACCTCTGAGATCCTTCTCAGCTCAAGGCCTATGATTCAATGAAGATATGCTTTTAAATACTAACTCTCAGTCTTGAGAGATCAGAGCCCAAGCTTAGAGGCTCCTGTCTTTCCTATAGAAGATAGCTAGGAGGCTCAGTGGATAGAGCTCTGGGCCTGGAGTCAAGAAGACCTGAGTTTAACTCCAGCCTTTGAAGTCTTACTAGCTGTGTGACCCTGGGCAAGTCACTTAGCTTCAGTCTGCTTCAGTTTCCTCATTTGTTTAAAAAAAATAGGCACAATACCTATCGTACTCTGGTCGTTGTTGCGAGGACAAATGAGGTAATATTCGTAAAGCACTTAGCACAATTCCTGGCACACAGAAGGCACTTAATAAATGCTTGTTTCCTTCCCCTTCCTTCCCCATTATTAGGTGTTCTTAGTTATGGTGCTGGGGTTTCTGTAGGCAATGTGTCACGTCAGCAGGGCTCTAAAGACTCCAGTGGAAGTCAACGTGGCACCCGTTGGGAGCCTCCCCTTATGCCAGGGACATGGCAAAAGAAAAGGGTGTTTTTTCATCTTGCTTTCCCCCTCCTTGTTAGGTATAGGGTGGATACGGGGCCTCAGTCATCACCTCTCCATGGGCACAGCCTGATGATCCAAAGTCCCTGCATGTCTAGGGTGGTACCTTGCTCATCAGAGGTATTTATTGGAGAAATGTTTGTTGGGCTGAATTTGGATTATCTATGTCATGATGGCACTAAATTGTGAGTTGCTAATTTGATTTTGAGTGTTTTTATTAGCTAGGAGACACTTGGCAAATGGTGATGGCAGTTATTAATTGCTGGGTTTTTTTTTTCTCAATATTGAGAAACAGAGATTTTGAGAAATTTCAAGAGACTTCAACATGCTATCAATAATGCTGCTGCTGATGGCAATGACAGAAGCCAAGAGCAGACACACTGGCATCCTAATAGATCTGCTCAGTCGCAAACAGCGATTCTTTCATCCCCCTGTACAATGATCCACAGACCATTAAATAGGAAAGTATAAACAGCAGGACGGTGGTTTGTCCCAGGACGTTTTCTCTCTGAAACTGATGGAGGAAAAAGAGAAGAATGACTTTTCTTTGGTAATGATGAGCCTTGACTTTTACACAGCATTTCACAATTTACAAAGTGATTTATACATACATTGACTCAGCGCTTCGCAGTAGCACTGTGAGGTCGGTACTGCACAGGTCCTGGTGTTCCCATTTTAAAACGGAGGCTCTAAGAAAAGCCAAGTGTGGACCTGGGGATCAGGAAATCAGCTCTGCTGCTAAAGAGCTTTGTGATCTTGGCCAAGAGATAAGCTCCTTAGCCCTTAGTTTTCTTATCTGTCTAATGGGAGGGTTGCGCGAGATGGCCTCCAATGTCACCTCCACCTCTGGGGTCCCATGACCTCTCGGGGCCTGAGTTTCCTCCTTTGTAAAATGAGGGAGTTGGACTGAAAGGTCTCTAAGGTTCGTTCCCACTCCAGAAGCCTTTGAATCCAGAGTCCTGGCCTGCTGCCTCTCTTGGTGACTAATCCTTTGCTGTCTTGTCCCTTCCCAATCCTAACCCTGGGTGGTCCATGAGGCCCAGTCCCCCCCCCCCCTTTCTCCTCTCTTTCTATTCTTTTTTTGAGACCTTCTCGATTCCCACATCTCTAGCCATCACTGCTTAGTCTGTAGTGCTGACCCAACCTCAGAAAACCCTGGAATCTTGGTCAGAAGAGGCCTCAGGCATCACCCTGTCCAGTCAACTCATTTTACAGGTGATACAACTGAGGCTTGGTAGGAGGAAGTGGCCTACCTGGGGCACAGAACTAGAAAAAGGGAAAATGGCAGAGCTGGGGCTTGACCCAGGGGTCTTCTTACTTCACTAAAGCATGTTTTCTAGATGAGCTACCAGCAACCAGAACTTGGAGGCTTGTCAGCATCAGGGCATCTTTATTGAGCACATGGAGTCAGAAATCTTCCTTCCTTCCATCCTTCCCT
>CM053585.1:537780213-537805157 GCA_028646515.1 Pseudochirops corinnae
GGGAGGGGCTATACAGTGGGATCGCTGTTTTGGGGTGGTGGGTAGGGGAAAGATGGGGAGAAAATTTGTAACTCAAAATCTTGTGGAAATGAGTGATGTAAACAAGAAAATAAATTAATTAATTTTTTAAAAAGTAATTGTCTGAGGTAGGATTTGAACCCAGGTCTCCTGCAGGCCAAATTCATCATTCTGCCCACTATACCACACTGCCTGTTGTTAGTGAAAGTGCTGGGACTAGCCAGGATCTCCTTCCTACTCATGATGCAGAATGCCTCTCATAGGACACCTTGAAAATGAAAACAGGCAATTTCTGGTCCATCTCAGCATCTGCTAAAGGAAAATGCATGCAGGACTATTTTGATACAAGTGTTCAAAAGAGACAGCCTGAGAACCAGAGAGACCAGTGTTCCAATCCATTCTCTGACTCTACAGGCGAGGAGCCAGTCTATACACAGGGAGTTTCCAGAAGAAATTTTCCAATATATCCCGCCAAAGCCTGTTTGTGTGTGGATGTTTGGGCGGCTAGGTGGCGCCATAGTGCACAGAGCACTGGGCCTGGAGTCAGGAAGACTCATCTTCATGAGTTCAAATCCACCCTCAGACGCTTACAAGCTGTGTGACTCTGACCAAGTCACTTCACACTGTTTACCTTGGTTTCCTCATCTGTAAAATGAACTGGAGAAGGAAATGGCCCACCACTCTAGTATCTTTGCCAAGAAAACTCCAAATGGGGTCACAAGGAATCAGACACAACTGAAAAATCACTGAGACTACCAGTACCACATTATTCATCTATCTGCCTGGAGCATGGTGAGCTGCTCCAAGTGTCTCCTGATAACGACTTACTAGAATTTGCTATGAAAAAAAAGAAACAGCAACATGGCCAGTAGGTACAATATTAAATGTTCCCAGAGCCTCATTTCCTTGGAAGTGTCAACAAATGGAGACCGGGCAATATTAATATAAAACATATATGAATATTTTTAAATACTCCAAGAAAACACAAGCATCTGATTTCGCCCCATTCTCCACCCTCCGCTTTGTTTCTCACATCCCACCTCCTCCCAAGTTTGAGGGGCCCTCCCCCTTCTGGATAAATCCCCTCTGGGTACATCCAGTGAGCATCAGCCCGAGCCAGCCCCAAGCTGCTGAAGATTTGCTAAGAGCAAGCGAAGATCTGTGAAAAAGTGACAAATGAAAACCTAACTGTTGAAGATCACTGAAGAGGGCTTAAGCACAGTCTTCACACCTTCTCAGCTGCTCCTGTTAAACTGCTCCTCAGATGGGAACAGTCCTAGCAACTTGCTAAGGAAGAAACTTCCAAGGAGCAGCCTGTATATAGTGAATGGAGGCCAGTACGCTGGCCTCCAAGTCAGGGAGAACTGAGTTCAAATCCTGCCTCCAATACTTGCACAGGAGACTTGTTCTCAGGCAGCCCATCTGTAAATCCTTCCCATAAATGGCGATAATTGTGAGACAACCTCAAAATGGAGAGAGCGACACTGATAACACTTATCTCATGGGGACCATGAGCCTCAAGGGAGATGATGCAGGTAAATTCAGCTACTGTGATGACTCCCCTAGTGGCCATGGCTAGTATAACAGTATCTCCTACACTCTTGTCTTGGGCATGAATGTGTGGAAAATATGAAGGTCAATTTATGGAAATAAATATTTGTATCCTAAGTTCCAGAGGATGGCGTACTGGAAAGAGAACCTGCCACCAAGCCAAGAAGACTCCCCCAGAACATATTGGCCGCCACTGAGACTCCCTCCACTCTGCAGCTCTCCAGTTGGCAGATAAGGTGCCTACCTGTACTGGAGGAGGGAGTTTCTTTACCTGAGACCTCACTAGGCCACTTACATCACAGGTGCAGTTCCTTCTTATGTTATTATATTATTTATTCTATTTATTTTTCTAATTTAACCCTTCCTGTTTTATTATTTATTTAATTTTTATAATTTAACCCTATTTTATATTACTTATTTTATTTTTATAATTTAACACTTCCTAGTTTATTACACTATTTATTTTATTTTCGTAATTTAACCCTTCCTATTTTAAAGTCAGCTCTCTGAGCATGACCATGATACCTATTTAAAATCCCTGGTCACTGTGGGTAGCCACTCTGGTGAAACCTCTGGAGCCTTCCTCAGAATAATATTCTTGAATGAATAAAATAAAGCACATGGGACATTATGTCACTATTCTATTGAAAAGCAGTTACCAAAATATTAGCAAAAACATTCCCCCAAAACCAAGCTCACAGACCCCAGGTCAAAAAACTGCTCTCTGTTATCCTGCAATGATAATGTGATAGGATCACCCCATAGAAAGGCAGCAAGGAGCATCTTTTTTCCCCCATCATTCATTCCTTGGTAACATCCTCCTCTTGAACACATCAAGTCAACAAGTGTTTCCTGGGCACCTACTACATGCCAGGCAATGGGCTAAAAAGTATGCCTTGTTGTAATCTATGGTAGCCTGTTCACACCTATGATGTTTCTCTCCTTTACAGGAATCTATTGCCTTGGACTAGACGGCCACTGAGGTACCTTCAACTCTCATATTCTGTGATTTATTCGTCTATTGTCCTGTAAGTAAAAAGCAATAATAACAATGAAGCGACTTTACAAGTTGCTAGGTGGCCTGATAGATAGATGATGGCAGAACATAGAGTGACAAGGAACTGAGTTCAAATTCTGCCTCAGACTCTAGCTGTGTGACCCTAGGCAAGTTACTTACTAACCCACTGTCTATAGACTAGACCCCAGTCTGGCATTCGAGACCCCCATGATCAAGCTCCAGTCTACCTCACCAGCCTTGTCTTCCTTGGCTGCCTCCCTTTCAGCTCAAGTGAAGACTGTGGGATACAGAGCACAATTTGGAGTTAATGGACCTGGGTTCAGATCCCATCTCTGCCACTTACTACCTGTGTGACCTGGGCAAGTCAATTTTTCCTCCCTGGGTCTCAGTTTCCTCATCTGCAAAGTGTAGGAGCTGGATTAAGTGATCTTCTAGCCCTCTCTCTGTGAGTCTATCCCAGACTTATTCTGGTCCTCACTTTCTGCCCAAGCAAATCCTACCAAGTTTGGAGAATCACAGCTCCACAGGACTGGAAAGGAGCTCAGAGGCCAGCTAGGCCAACCTGTTTGTGAACAGGAATCCCCAGGCAATATCACCACCAAGTGGTCACCCAGCTATCATTGGAGACAACTGACAGGGAACTCTCTCCCTGCCTTGACAGGTCACTCTACATTTGGAGACATCTGATAATTAGGATGATAGCAAGAGTGTGTCCTTGCCTCCTCTGGGCAGTGTTAGGGATCCAGGACCTTTGAGATCACTTAGTCTGCATCAATCTCCCCCCGCTTATTTTAAAGATAAAGAAACTCTAGACACAGTGGTTCTCAACCTTCCTAATGCCGTGACCCTTTCATACAGTTCCTCATGTTGTAGTGACCCCCAATCATAAAATTATTTTCATTGCTACTTCATAACTGTAGTTTTGCTACTGTTATGAAATGTAGCGTAAATATCTGATATGCAGGATCTATTTTCATTGTTACAAACTGAGCATAGCCCACAAGTTGAGAACCGCTGTGAGAGAGATGAAGTGACTTGTCCCAGGTCATCCAGCTAGGAAATGTCAGAGGTAGAATTTGAATCTAGATCTTCCTGTTCCAAATCCAGCATTCTATTAATGACAACTAACTGCCTCTGGGGTCCTCTCTGACTTCAGTGTCAATCCATAGTGAAGTCTCCTTCCTCTAAATCTGGGTGGAATAACAGGATAGATAGATAGATAGATAGATAGATAGATAGATAGATAGACAGACAGACAGACAGATAGATAGATGATAGATAGATAGATGGATGGATGAATGGATGGAGAGATAGATAAGTAAATGGAAGATAGGCAGGTAGATAGAATAAAGATAGATTAAAGAAAGATGATAGATATGTATATTTCAATATAATTGTTTCCCTTTGTAATCTTAAGTATTTTAAGTATTTAAAAAGATTGTTCTGCAAAGAGGTCCATGTTTCATTAGACTATTCAAGGGAACCATGACACCAAAAAGATTAAGAACTCTTGTATTGTTTAGGATATAGAAGTCCTTCTGCTGAGCTCACTTAACATATATTGCATACTATCTGGAAGTCTCAGGTAACTTTTCCTATGAATATGTCTTTGTAGCTAGACTATTAGCTCCTTAAGAGAAGCTATTTCTTAGTATCTCCCATAGAGCATGATGCAATACTAGGTATACAGTAAATGCTCAAACATGTACCCCACTGACTGATCGCATACATATGGAGAGACAGACAAACAACTAGTTGTGACCAACTCTTTGTGATCTTATTTGAGGTTTTCCTGGCAAAGACACGGGCATAATTTGCCATTTTCTTGTCCAGGTCATTGATGAGGAAACTGAGGCAAACAGGGTAAAGTGACTTGCCCAGGGTCACACAGCTAATACATATCCAAGGTCAAATTTGAACTTATATCTTCCTGACTCCAGGCTTGGCACTGTATCCACTGCACCATCTAGCTGCTCTACTGATTATATTAAGGAGTTTAAAGAACGTAGTGCGCATTGAGAGTACTATAAATAAAAGGAGCAGGTCAGCTTTGACACTCACTTCAGACATTTACTAGGTGTGTAACTCTGGTCAGCTCACCTAAGTTCTCTTAGCCTTGCTGTTCTCATCTATAAAATGGGGATAATCACCTTCTTTACAGGGTTGTTATGAAGATTCAATGAGATTGCGGGTGAAAAGCACTTTACAAACTTTAAAGTAAAAACACTTTAACATAGGACCTAACTTGTGACTTGCCAGTGAGGTTAACTCCCTCTACCAGATTTACACCCTTTAGTTTTAGCCAGCTGCCTCTGCCAAAGGCCCAGGGGAACAGTGAGCAGGTCTCTAAGTCAGAAGAAAGTGGGGCAAGTCCCATCTCCACCCCAGGCTTGCTGTGTGACCCTGGGCAAGTTACTTAACCTCTCAGTATTGGAGGGAAGATGTTATATAAAAGGAGCTATTCTTGTCAAAGTTCCACTTTCCCAGAAAGGTGGGAATCTAAAGTCAGCTGGCTGGCCTCTGTGCTGCTGCCTGACAGAAGCAATCTCTATTCTGGGGGCACAGGGTTTGTTCTGTCCAGGGCAGAAGAGTCCTCTCCCCCTCCACCCACGAGGTCAGAGCGGATTTGCTCCCACTAGAGGCTCCTTACCTGATAACAAACTGTCTGTTTTTATTGAGGGAAACTTCAGAGTCATTTCATGCTTGTGTCTATGAATCATCAGATGATCCTCAGTCGGGAAGCGCTGTCAGAAAAATACAAAGAAAAAGAGGAAAAGGAGATCCATTCAGCAAGTTTCACAACAGTCATTTGGCACCAGCTGGAGGGGGGAGAGCAGGGAAGTGATCACTCAGCAATTCAAGCAGGCCAGGGGAGCCAAAGGCAGCTTTGGAGAAGTGGGAAAGTGAGAGTCACTGGCTGAGGAGAGAGCCAGGGGCCAGGCAGCATGGTCTGAAGGAAGACCTAGGGTTTGTGCTCTCCTGCTCCCCTGCCCCTCCCCCAGGGAGCTCCAACCTGGGGGCTCTGGGCTTTTTCAAATCAGCTCTGTGGGAAGAATGAGGGAAGGGTGTGTTGGGAAATGTCAGTGATACAAAAGTAAAATATGTCAATAACATTTAAAAAAAAAAACACCAAAATGAAAGAAGCATTAGCTGAGATGGCTAGGGGAATCTAACTCCATTCCAACTAACCAGCATTTTTTAAAAAGATGGACTCACAATGGGGTACAAAAAAAAAATGAAACAACCTTTGCCTTCAAGAAATTGAGATTCTACTAGGGAAAAAAATGCAAACACAGGTATTGAAAAAGCATCTTTAAGTGCCAATTATATGCCAAGACTTCATGTTGGATTTTGGGGATAAAATGACAAAAAAGAAACAGTCCCTGTCCTCAAGTAGTATACATTCTACTGGGGATTTTGGGGAACACCTCCCTGTAGGAGGTGGTCTATGAGTTACCCTTTGAAGCTAGGAAGGGGTTCCATGAAGGAGAGATGCCCAGGCATGGATGGGTTCAACCACCCCAAAAAGGGAAGATGACCATCCGTGTACTCCTAGAATAGCCACCTAATCAGTGTGACAGAGATGGAGCCTACAGAAAGGGGAAAGGGCAGGAAAGGTAGGAGGGGGATCAGGCTATGGAGGGCTTTAAACATTGGTGGAAGAAGGAGTTACAGCCCTTGAGGCAAATGGGAACCATGGAGGTACAGGACAACAAGCAGAGGATCTGAATCCATTGGTCACTCCCCTCTCTGGGCCTCAGTTTTCTCAGCTACAAAATAAGGGGGTTCACCTAGATGGCCTCTGCAGTCTCTCCCAGCTCTCTCCTAACAAATGAGTCCTTCCCCGTGCCAGTCCTATGGCCAATCAATAACAACACGTCTTCATATGAATTCAAGATCTAAGAGTTCGAAGATGGACCCTACCCTGTCCTTGGCTTAGAGAGTACAACACAAAGAGATAAAGAAAGCTGGAAACATTTGGACAGCTCCAATCCAGCCCAGAATGTGCTTCTGTGCTACCCTGTCTTCTCAATCTGCTGGGTACACTCTGGGGAATTGAAGTGATCGTCTTAAAAAAAGTGAACTCTCCAGAGATGCCAAAAGCATCTCTTTAGCACAGGAACACTACACTGCAGGCAAGGGAAGGAGCTTCACTGAACACAGGGCATGGATGGTAAGAGAGAAAGGCCCAAGAAGAAGGGGCAAGTTCAGACACCAATCGCACATGGAGAGCGGAGCACAGCCAGACAGACTCTCTGGAGGGCTCAGGACACATGTGTAAGGGCTCTAACTGTCATCATTTGTAATAAGCCTTGGCTTTCCTAGAGACTGGGACATGAGCAAATTGCCCAAAGTGATCCATTGAGAGTCTCTTTATGCATTTTGTTTTGTTTTGTTTTGTTTTGTTCCCTCTTTTTTGTGCTATGTTACTAAGACCCAGTGGGATCACCAGCTGCCTCTGGTCTGAGACAGTTTTTACACTTGTTTCTGCATCCCCAGTGCCCAGTGCCTGGCACACTGTGGGCAGTTAATTAGAGGTTTATTGGAGTGTTAAACAGAACTATCTCCAGTACCAGCAGAAGGGGAGAACCACCCACCTTAGGCTGGCTCTCCCTCTCTCCTCCAATGGTCTATCCCACACAGCGGGACCAAGTCAAAATGATGTGACAGAGGGTCTGGCATTTTACAGAAATGGGGAAGGCCTCACTTTGGAGGTCTCTGATTGGTTTACACCTCTGATGTCACAAGTAGGCAAGTGCCAATTATCAAGGAAGCTGGAAGTTTCTGGCAAGGAATATTCTAGATAGGAGGGGTTCTAGAGAAGAGAAAGGGTAGAGTTGGGTACCAGGTAGGAGATGAGAATGTCTCTAAAATGAAGATAACGTTCAAGAAAAATGCTGGGCCCAGGAAACCAGAGGGTTTTCTAGGCTTCCACAACCAGGCTATCAGCACAACAAGAGGCAGGCCCATTAAGAATGGATAGATGGATGGATGGATGGATAGATGGGTAAATGGATGGATGAGTGAAAGAAAAAAGTGTTTATTAAATACTTGTGTGTAAAACACAAGTGATGAGGGTTCAAAGAGAAAAGTAAGAGACATACCCTGCTCTCAAAGAGCTCACATTGTAATGGGGAAACCACAGGTAGAGAAAGTTTCCAAACCAAGTCTAACATAAAGGGAAGAAAAGAACCCTCAGAAAACATGTTTATTTAGGGCAGAAAAAAAAGTCATCATAACAAAACAAAAACAGCAAAACTTCTCCCTGTTCAATTTTAATCTAATGAGGATATTTCTGTGTCCAGAATCCACCAGGACCCATTCAGGCCAGTATCAGAGGCCACATCCCTGCCCTGCTCCAAAAGCTTCATCTGAACAATGAATTGTCCTCATCAACTTGGTCTCATAAAGTCCAGGATCACAGGATTCAGGACTGGAAGGGAATTAGATTATCTCATTTTTACACGTAAGAAAACAGAGCCCTAGAAAGGGATAGTGACTTCCCAAGGTCAGTCCCACAGCTCATTAATAGTTAGGGCTTGGATTAGGATCCCTATCTTGAGGCATTAAGGTGTGGCAGACTTGGGGAGACACCTGGAGTCACCTGAGTACCAGTTATGCCTCCCTGGCACCACACTTATACTCTCTAAGCCACAGTCTCTTGATCTGTAAAATGGCATGTCACTGGTCACATTACGTCCTTCACCGGGCTGGTATGAGGAAAGGGAAAGAATTGTGAACCACATAATGTTCTGTCTATGGGACCTAGAGTCCTGATGTGATTACTTTTAGAAGATATGACAGCTTTTAAAAGCCTGTTGGGTTCACAGGATCATAGGATCTCAGATTTAGAAGTCTTCTAATCCAAAGAACCCATTATACAGATGAGACCCAGAAAAAGGCAGCAAATTGTCTTAAGCTCACATTTTTGCTGTTGAGTTGTTCAGTCATGTCCACCTCTTCATGACCGCATCTGGGGTTTTCTTTGCAAAGATAGTGAGGTGGTTTGCCATCTCCTTCAGGTAATAATAATAACTGATATTTACTTAAAAGTCCGTAAAATGCTTTACCCCCATTATCTCATTTGCAGAGCCGTAACTCAGAAATGTGCTGAGATCATGCCTGGGGCAAATGCTGTGAAGTAGCCCCTCAGATAAAGGTTGAAGGAGCAGGGGGGAAGAACTCCCCCCGACTTAGTACCAAGGGGTTCCTATTAGAATTCTGACTGGCCAGGGACTAAGTTCTATGATTTCTAGCCACTGGTGAATTGATTGAAGCTCTGTGAACATCCTTTAAATCTGTTGCCCATTCAATGTAAAATTTGGACCTCCAGGGGAACATTCCTAAGCACTCCATACCAGGTATGGGTCTGATCATTTAAGCCTCAAGACAACGCTGGGAGGCAGGTACAAAGCAGGCACAGGATCAGAACCCTGGTCCTCAGCATCCTTCTCCAGCACACTGTCCAATATGCCAGGCTCACTCTCCTAGGCCCTCTCCTGAGTCACTGAACTTCTCTATCATATCCCAGAAACCTCAGCATCTCAGAAAATGCCTCCACCCCAAGTGGCCCATTCTTGGATTGGTGACTTTCTCCCCTGGAGCCTCCCCCCATTTGAAGAAGTGACCAAGACAGCAGTGCTCACTCCACCCCTCCTCTCGTCTCCTCCCCTCTCCTCTCCTCTCCTCTCCTCTCCTTTTTTGTCCCCTCTTCTCCTCTCCTCTCCTCCCCTCTCTTCCCCCCTCCCCTCCCCTCACTTTGTTTCTGCCTCCAGATTTCTCTACGCACCTTCTTTTCCCTCCTCCCTGTTATGTGTTATCCGCCCTCAGCTCCTTGAGGTCAGCGACTGGCTCTCTTTGTGTTTGTATCTATGTGCTTGGTATATAGGAAGAGCTTAATCAATGTTTTAGCTGGCTTTGTTGTTGAGTCATTTATGGCATATCTGATTCTTCATGATCCCATTTGGGGTTTTCTTGGATATTGGAGTGGTTTGCCATTTCCTTCTCCAGCTCATTTAACAGATGAGGAAACTGAAGAAAACAGGGTACATTGACTTGCCCAGGGTCACACAGCTAGGGAATGTCTGAGGTCAGATTTGAATTGAGGAAGATGAGTCTTCCTGACTCCAGGCCCAGCACTCTATCTACTTGTTAGTAGTACCTGCCTGACCAGGAACCAATGCAAGATTTCAGGGAACCTCACTCTCCGACGGGAGCACTTTGCCCATTTATGGGAATCTGGCTTAAGAGACAAAATTTGTTGAGAGCTTTATTTTAAAATACAAAGTGAAATATAGAGGTAGCTGTCAATTTAGCAAAATTCTCTGTTCCTCTGTAGCTATGGAAGCCTGGAGTTAAGGTAAACCTTCAATCAATTCTTCTTTACTTGTGTAAAGGGATGCACCATCGGTCCAATCGAGACAAAGTCCCACTTTAGTGAAATGATGCTCACTTTTTGGACTTTTCCTATGTACCCATCCATGTGGACATTAAGTGGAATTACTTCCCACTATCAATAAGCATTGAAGTGATCACTGTGTGCCAGACACTCTGCTAGCCACTGGACACACAAAGGCTAAAATGTTCCTGCCCTCAAGAGTTTACATTCTGCTAGGAGGAAGCAAGTATAGAGATGAAAAGATTTGCATATACATGATATAAAAGATATGTTATATGACACATACTAACATGTAGTATCTACAAAAGTAGATTCAAAGTTGTTTTGGGGAACACCTACAACTGGGGGAACCAACAACGGTCTTTTCTAAGCAGAATCATTTGAGCCAAGCACAAGGCCCCATGTATAGTCACTGACCCTCTATGGAAATTCTCCAGGATTTAAGGCCACAGACTGTGAAGTCTCTGCCAGTTCTGATCTCCTGTTGTCCTACCTGTCTATTTTATTTAAAAAGGGAGGTCTAGAAAGGTATAGAGAATTACCCAAGGACACACAGCTAAAAAGCAGTAGAGATAGTATTCGAACTCAGATCGTTGGACCTCTAGTCCAGGCAGGGCTCTTTCTGCCACAATTCATTTCGAAAGCTATTTTAGTGTCATTGATCATTTCCTCCAATATACCTGATCCAGAGATCAGAAAACAGCATTTGTTTGTAGGCCTGGGTGGCACTAACATGCCCACATTTGACCAGAGGATTCTGGTTCCTCTTGAAGCTGCTCGTGATTTGTCAGGGTCCAAGGAACCAAGTCTTATATTTCCACAGCATGTTTCCTCCCAAAGGTCCCCAGAGGCCCCTTCAAATGCAACACAAAGTAATGCAAAGGTCCCCTGAGGGGCCTTCCCAGGTCCTCTGCAGTGACTCTCAGGTTCTGCTGCCCAGTGCCCCTGCAAGCCCTCCAGAGAAACATTCCAGATGGGAATTCTGCCCCTCACTATACACTCTAGGGACAGGTAGTGATCTCAGGAAGGAAAGGTAGTGATCTCAGATAGCAACAGGCTCAAGGTCTGATAGGAGAACACACCTCTTCTGTCCTAAGAAGCACTCCCAGCGACCACGAGCGGTTAGCTGTCTCAGTTTCCCACATGTGCTCCTAATGATAGGAGTTCAATGTCATCATCAGGTGATTGCAATATGATTAAAGAAGTGTCCATAGAGGTGACAGAGAACAGAAAACCTCAGGCTTTGTTCTGTGGAGAAGATTTACAGTCCATCCCACTTGCTGTCCTCCAAGGTAGAGGTGCCATACTAGATATTGGGTGACCTTTGGAGTCAAAAAGGGAAGGGTTCCAGTAGAGCCTCTGACACATATTGGCTGTGTGACCCTGGGCATGTTAATTAACCTATCTAAGTCAAGGTTGATCTGCACTGATGGAGGGAGACTCCACACCAGAAGTTTCCTTAACAAGGAACCCTTTCCCCTAAGAACACAAGGTAGAAAAGGGGGCCTCGGGCATTCAGGGGACACTCCTCGGTCTGGCAAGAAGCCAAGCTCTCCCATGGTCTCCATGCTGGGCTGTGTTTTCATCGATAACACAACAACGCCAAGTCCAAACTGTTCCATGGAAAAACAGACTTCCTCTTTCTCCCCATTTCTCAAATGACAAGCCTGGACATCTGGAGGGGCCAGCCATGGGTTTGGCTCACTTCCTGGGGGTGGGGGAGGGAAGGAGGAGGGGGTTAGGAATGGAAAGGATCGGCCTTATTGGATTTCAGTGGCTGTGGATGTGTGCACACCAGCTCACATAATTTGGGGTGTGGGAAGGGGGACCATGATGATAATAACAACCCCAGCCTCTCTCTGGAGAGACCAAACAGGATGTAGCAGTAATAGATCAGACACCAAGAGTGGTCTTGAGAGCCGGAGCCAGAACCGCCTGCCAGGCACCCAGCGAGGTCTGCCAGTGGGACCCACTCACCTGTGAGCAGCCTGGAGCGCTGCAGACAAACGGCCTTTCCTGCTCCAGATTCATCTTGGATTCCTCATAAATCTACAGGTTAAGGGGAAAGGACAGAGACAAAAAAACAAAACACAAAAATTCATTAATATCTCTGACTACAGTCTCAGAAACATGCAAAACCTCCCGCTCGGGGAGCCCTTTTCCCAGCGGCTCTCGGGATATCAAATTCCCCAAACAGACAAGGACAAATTAACATGGATCCAAGGTTCTGACTGGCTCATATTCATCAGACTTCCCGCAGGCTAAGATCTTATTGTTTTTTATTTACTTTGAAGGGGAGCAGGGCGTAGGAAAGCCACCAGGTTGCTCCAGCTAAAATCCTGCCTGTAACTCCCCTTCCTTCACATTGTCAGGATTTTTCCTCCATCAGGGCAGGACCACTTGGAAACCTTCTGAAAAGGAGGCAGCTTACATGAGGATCAGAGACTCTGAGCCGGAGGGGGCCTTTCACTTCACCAACAAACTGAACCCTGGGGGGATTATGGCCAAGGTCATGTGGAAAGTAAGGGGCCAAGCCAAGGCTTGAGACCAGGATCTTCTGAATCCTTTCCTCTTACAGACAAAGACACTGAGGCCCAGGGAAGGTTATAAACTTGTCCAGGATCATGAGGTAGTGACTCAGCTCCTCTAACTTTAAAGAGGTCATATTTTCATCTTGCAGGTGCAAGTGAGAAAAAGGTAAGGCTAAAGACTAGTCCAGGGGCATGCAGACGGTAAGGGGCAGAGCCTGGGGTTTAAATCACGTTTCTCTGATGCCAAATCTAAAGTTCTTTCTACGGAGCCACTCACTAAACACTTTGGTTTCTTCTAAAAACTAAATAGAAGTTGCCTCCAGATTTCAGGGTCATAGGCTGTGGCTGGGTGAGTATTGTGCATAGTGCTCCATTACTACAGGCCAATAGGACCTCAGGCAGCAGCAGGACCACTGACCATCAATCCTTACAGCAAAATCCAGAGATAAGATAGCCCAACAGACAGATATGCCAATGTATCTGCATGCCATGGTCAAGATCAGTGCTTCTTAAACTTTTTCCACTCCCAACCCCAGCGTTCATTGGCGTTGCATGGCTGAGGACGTGCACAGTGCAAAGTATGCTTGCTGTGTGTTCAGAACCAAAGCTGCAGTGAAGTTGTATGATGCAACACGGACAAGCGTTGCCAGAAACACCACAGATTCAATACATGTTTGATTGTGAATTAATTTTTGGATGTTGTACATTCAGAAACCTTTTACTGATGCCAAATTTTTCACAGCCTCATATGGGGCCATGACCCATAGTTTTTGAAACACTGGTCTAGACAATAAACACTCTTCATCCACTTGGTTATTCTTGTGTGAATGGTTAAAGCTTTGAGTTTTGGAATATTGCCTCTCCCCAAAATTATACAGTTGTAGATGTATAATTCAGAGAGTAGTAGAGAAGTATATAGTGAACTTGACCAAGCTGTACTTTACAAATAAAGAATTACAAAGGAAAACTGGGGAAAAAATATTTCATCAAGCTACTATCTAAATGAAAAGATGAGTTGTTCATGTGGCAAGAATGAGGAAAAACCAATGGACAGCCTGTGTGCTCCAGTAGAACTATAAAATCACAAGATCACAGATTTTGAGGGGTGAGGAACCTTAGAGGCCACATAGTTTGCCCCCTCCCCCTAATTTTACAGATGAGCCCCTGAGAGATTAAATGATTTGCCCAAGGTCATAAGAGGGAGTAAGCATTAGAAGTAGAATTTTAATCCAGGTCATCTTACTCCCAAACATCACACTACAATGTCTCTCCTTACAATGTTAGGAGAAAGAGAACGATGCACCCTCCCCCCAGTGCCCTCATGGTGAACACAGAAGAACATGAATGGGAGTCATGTATGATAGGCTGACCCAGATGAGCTTCAATGTACATCATTGGAGGGAGTGTTCACATTGATGAGACCACAGATACAATGGAGAAGTCTCTGGAAAATGCCTTCTGATACTGAGATAAGCCTTGGGAACACAACTCATCTGTAATGTTGGGACTCCTGATATTTCCTCTGATTTTAGACAAAAAAGCATTTGGAGTACTCAGAGGCAAATAAGAATCTTAGAACACAATCAAGAGCCCACAGAAAGACTGACTAGGCTTGATTTTACAGCCGATTGTGAATCAAGATTAGAAAAAAGATTCAATATGTCTGGACAGATAAATGGCTTAGATGGATGGTTTGAAACAAGGTACCTTCCCTAGGAGGATTGAAAAAAAAAAACACATCTAACACTACATGTCATTTTTCAACTCCTAATTTAACTAATAGCACTCCCACATAGCCAGGCAACCACTGGGGGATAGATGCAGCAGTCAGTATCAGTGCAGTGGGAAGGGGCTGCCTGGTCTCCCTCTGTGAGCAGCCACGGTTCAGTTTAATAGAACTGTCTTACTTTTTAGGGCAACCATAATGAATCAATATGCCTACATGTACAAGCTTTTCCTGAAATGCTCCCAGGTTTTATAAGCATGTGATGGAGAAGTCTTCTTCTGCCTTCATTTTTTGGAAGCATAAATAAGCCAAGTGATTGGGACCTCTTAACATAGACCTACCTCTCACTATTACTCAAATCTGAAAAGGTTTCCCATCAAACACTTTCAGGTCCAGACACACATGAAGCTGGATTTTTCCTTTTTTTTTTTCCTGCTTTTTGGAGGGGGAAGGTAGGGTAATTGGGGTTAAATGACTTGCCCAAGGTCACATGGCTATTTTGTGTTAAGTGTCTGAGGCCGCATTTGAACTCAGATCCTCCTGACTCCAGGGCGGTGCTCTATTCACTGCACCACCTAGCTGCCCCCAAAGTTAGATTTTTCTCTGCTCCCTTTGCTCCAACCTCAGTGCTTTAAAGAGATGGGGTCTAGTGGGTGCCAGGAGCTCTCTTCTCCACAGATCAGAAATCTAGAGCTGAGAGAGCCCTCAGGAGGATCTAGTTCAACCCTCTCATTTTGCAGATGCAGAAACTGAGGTTACATTAGATATAAATGTCAGAGGCAGGTTTTGAACTCAAATCATCTGATAAACTTCCTGCTGTCCCACACTATGTCCAATTCCTCCGTGAACAGCAGACAGTCTCCCAAAGACAAGGTAGCAGAAAAGTCTATCAGCCTATAGCCATCCTGGTGAGGGACTGTAGTGGCAACCACACTGGCATCCCCAGGATGGCTCAGGGCTCTGACTTCCTGAATCAACTTTACATACATCGCTGGACCAAGAGAGCCTTTACATCTGAGCCCACAGGCAGGTCTGAACACACGGCCACTCAGAATCTCCACCAGGGAATGACAAGATCCTTCTCATAAGCAGCCCCCAAAGCAAGATACCGACTCAGAGTATATACACACTTCTCAGAGCCAGAAGACATCACAACCCTGTGACTCAGCGCCTAATTAGAAATCAGCGTACCTCACTTCAAAAGGTGGCATGATATCATAGAATGAGCACCTCACCTGGAATCAGGAAATCCTGGGTTCGAATTCTGCCCCACTCACTCCCAGCTGCGTGATCCTAAGAGGATCATCTCACTGTATCTTGGCTTCAGTTTCCTCAGTTGTAACATTAGATAATACTTGTGCTCCCTACCTCCCAGTGGTGGTTATGAGAAAAGTGCCCCCCACTCCTTACAAGTGCTCTTCAAGACAGTAGGATGGCACATTTAGAGATGGAAAAGGCCTTGAACATCATTTGATTCAACTTCCTCACTTTACAGATAAGGAAACTGAGCCACAGGGAGGTTAAGGGCCTTAGAGAGGGAAGAGGCCCGAGGCCAACAGTCCAAGCTTCTCATTTTACATTTGAGACGACTGAGGCCCAGAGCAGGCACGGGCTTCAAAAGCAAGACACAAAGCCAGGACCTCCGCCTCTAGTGAGCCTCCATAGTTATTTTGTAGTAGCAGACATCTGCCTGAAAAGTGGCAGGAAGAAAAAATACTGTGTAAGTGTGGGCTAGAAGTGCTCTGCCTAAGGTCCACCCTCTGTCGCCTCCCACTCACCCATTAGGGGGAGTCTCTGCCACACTCTCGCCCTGCTATAGTCCCTTCCTTCCTCCCCTGGGGACACCTATCCTCCACCCTCCAGGAGCAGAGGACAACACCCTAGGCAAGAAAGCCAAGAAACACACCTTCTCAGATGCAGGAGGTGCTGTGGAGGAGCCATCCCGTCCAAGGGGGTGTCTGCCTTGTGAGAGGAAGGCCCACCTCGTGAGTAGACTCCAAAAGGAGCATTGATGGAGCCCGGCCCCATCGCCAGCTTCTTGTGGGGGCCCAGCCAATGGCTTCATGCTTTGCCATAAGACTCCCACAGCATCAAGTAAGGAGATCTAACTTTATTTTCTGTGTGTGTACAACACACACACATACACACACACACACACACACAGACATATATATACACACACACAGATACAGATAGATAGACAGGTAGACAGACAGACAGACAGGATAGACAGACAGATACACAGACAGATATGAAAGAGAAAGGGGAGAGAGAGATGCCTCCACATTGTCTCCTCCATTAGAATGTAGGTGGCATAGGGTCTGTTTCTGCCTTTGGCTGCATCCTTCAGGCTTAACACAGTGCCTGACACAGAGTAAGCACCTAAAAAATGCTTGTTGATCTGACACGTGTGTGTGTGTGTGTGTGTGTGTGTGTGTGTGTGTGTGTGTGTGTGTAAATTGGTAAATCACTCTACCATGGGTTCAACAGGACAAGTACAAGGTGAGAGACTTGGGGCTAGACAAGTTAATCTGAGAAGACCTGGGTTTTTAGTGAAACACAAGCACAGCGTGAGTCAACCCTGGCAACCCAAAAACCACTGTGATGCTAGCCAACATTAAAGAGGTGACATGGGGGGTGGCTAGGTGCCATAGTGAATAGAGCACCAGTCTTGGAGTCAGGAGGACCTGAATTCAAATCCAGCCTCAGACACTTAACACTTACTAGCTGTGTGACCTTGGACAAGTCACTTAACCCCAATTGCCCTGCCTTCCCCCCTCCAAAAAAAAAAAAAAGCAAAAAAATAAAATAAAATAAAGAGGTGACGTGGTCAAAGCAGTGGGGAGAAGGTCCCCCTGTATTCTGTCCTGGACTGGCCATGAGACATCTAGGCTACTGTGCTCAACTTGAGGGGGCCCCACTTTAAGACAGACATTGAGTCAACAAGCTGGGAAGCACCCAAAAGAGGTTGGTTAGGATGCTGAGGGGGGCACAGACCACGTCATAATTGGATCAGCTGAAGGACCTGGCCATGTGTAGCCTGAAGATGAGGAGACATAGGGAAGACGTGACAGGTGTCTTCATGGACTGGAGGCTCCATCGTGTGGAAGGGGTGTTCAAAGTAGGGTGCTTAGCCCCGAAGATCAGGCCTGGGAGCAATGGGCAGAATTTATAGAGAAGCATATTTAGGCTTATGATAAGGAAAATTTTCCTCATGTCTAGAGCTCTCCATGAGAGGGATGGACACCGCTAGACTGGGCTTTCCCCCGCTATCTTTGAGCAAATGAAAACCTATTGGGGATGGTCTAAGAAGGGCGCTTGCTGACAAGGGTTGAACCAGGTGATCTGTGTCTCCCAGCAAATTTTAACTGGAAATAGTCCCCTTTAACAGAGATTTTCAATCCAAACACAAACCTGACTCTTGAGGAGACTGGCACGGACCACAGTCCACACCTTGAGATTCGCTGGTCTGAGACTAAGCTAACTGAGGCACAGTCTGATGCTCTGTGTTTCTGTATTTAAACAGTGCCCTCTCCATCATCACAGAGAATAGCAGGATGAGATAACTGTACTTATTGGTCTCAGGGCCACTTTGCCTTCCTTGCTTCTAGTCTCAGCCCCTACTCTCCTCCACACGCTCCATGGCCCAGTGACCCTGGCCTCCCTGCTCCATCCTCTGGCTGTCCCCTAGGCCTGGAATTCTGTCTCTCCTCATCTCCACCTTTTGGCTTCAAATCCCACCTTCTAGGACAAGCTTTTCCCAGCTCCCCTGCCGCCTTCCATCTGGGATTATCCTGGTCTCAGCCTGCCTATCTGTACATGGCCATTAACATGTTGCCTCCCTGCTTAGGCTGCAGGGAGCATCTTTTCTTTTGCCTCCCTGAGGCTTAGCACAGTGCCTAGCACAGGGTCAGTAGATGCTTAATAAATGTCTGTTGACTGATTGACCGGCTTGTCAAAATTCAGTGTTCACTTAACTGAAACTACCCTGTGGACCCCTGAGGGTTTCAGAAAACTCAGAGCTCAGGCAATAAAATATAGAACAATCTACAAAGCCATCCCAGGCTTCCCACAGTTGACAAGGAGGTGACAGGCGTGATTTACAGCTGTAGCCCACAGCCGTGGTTTTGGTTCCTTTAAACAGGTAATAAGTGAGAAGCACCTTCTCCCTCTTGCCACTCCAGCCAATCACTGTGGCTTCACTGAGCATCACTCTTCAGCCCAGCCCAATGGACCTTCCCTTTGGTCCTCACACATGACATTCCACCTTCCATTTCTGTGCTGTCCCCAATGCCTAGAAGGCCTTCCCTTCTCATCTCTGCCTTGGAGAAGCCTCTTCCTTCACAATCACCTTCATCAAGCACCACCTTCCACCTGGAGCCTTTCCTGATCCACACTCCCCTCCTCTACCCCAATGGCTATGGCCCTCCAGAACCTGAATTTGATAACTTTTTATTGACTCCCATACTGCAAGACAAGCTCACTACAAAGAAGGACTGTTTCCTTCCCTAAATTTGTATTCCCTGGCAGTGCTTGGCACATAGTACGTGTTGATATTTTATGGTTGTTCAATCATTTCAGTCATGCCTGACTTTTTTTATGACCCCATCTGGGGCTTTCTTGGTAAAGATACTGTAGTGTTTTGCCACTTCCTTCTCCAGATCATTTTACAGATGAGGAAACTGAGGCAAACAGTTCAATGACCTGCCAATGGTCACACAGGTATTCAGCGTCGGAGGAGGGATTTGAACTCATGAAGATGAGTCTTCCTGATTCTTGGTCCAGGCTCTATGCACTATGGCGCCACCTAGCCACCATTGTGATGTATGAGTATTGATTAATTGATTGGTTCTATCCAAGGTGCTTAACCCTATGACTTATTTGCTTAGAACAGGGGATCTTAAAACATTTTGTGTCATGGAGCCCTTTGGCCATCTGATAAAGCCGACTTATGGGCCCCTTCACAGAATGATGCATAAAATACACAAGATTACAAAGGAAATCAATTCCATTGGAGTAGATTTTTTTTTTTTAAGTTCATGGGCCCCAGGTTAAGAATCTCTGGTTTAAAATGTGAAATAATTCACAATGGTGGATGCATTTCATTCAACTGATTTGGCCACAGTCCAACCACACCAGACGATTTGCTGTTCCTCCCTCCTAATGCCCCATCTCCATCTCCACACCTCTGCACAAGCTGTCCTCCCTCTGTACCTCCATTTCTTAAAATCTCTGGCTTCCTTCAAGGCTCAGCTCAAATGTTACCTTCCTCCAGGGGTCTTTTCTGTTCCTTACTCCCCTCCCACAGCTGCTCGATAGAGCCTGCCCTTTAAGGCCACCTCCCAGATATGGATTTAGCTTCTATTTGTATACATGTCTCTCTCATTAGAATGTAAGCTTCTTGAGGACAGGGGAGACTGGTTTTTGTCTTCTTTTGTATCCTCAGCACTTAACACAGTACCTGACAGACAGCAGGCACTTAATAAATGCTTATTGTCTGTCTTCTGGTGAGTCAGAGGCTTCCTCATTTAGCTCCCTATGTCCCCCACCGATGAATTACTTTCTGTCGTCACAGCAGGGCAATAAATGCTAACAGATGTCAGCCTTTCTGCTTCTGTCTTTCTCCATATCCTCAGCATCTAGCATAGCACCTTATACAAAGTGAGTGCTGAATTAATGCTTATTGATCAGTTGATCAAAAGTGGCCGCTACACAACAAAACAGACATTGCCTGAAATAAGTTTGCTTTCAGAGATGAAGTGTCCATATGAAAGGCGTAATGAAAGTCCAATGGAACCTCAGGTGCTACATCAAGACCTAGAGGGCACAACAGCATTGGCTACCTGTGAAACACAAGGTGCCCTTAGCTGAAAATGAGTTACCACTCAACTCCCATGCTAATGGAATGATTTCAACAAATTTCACCACCCTCAGAAATGACTGGCCAGTCAAAAGGTTGGTCTGACAAAAAATCTGGGCTGCCCTTCTTATCGCGACCTCATTTCAGACAATCTGGATATGTCAGCACCAGCTCTGACATGATTAACATGGATCTGAAAGGGGGGAGGTTGGATTTTAATAATGATGTTAACAACATCCCTCAGGATTTATTGCCATTCAGAAAGAGCTGTGCTAGTAGCAAGGGATCCAGCAAGGGACCCAGCTGAATAACCGAGTCTCTGACTCAGCACAAGAAAGTCAGTCAGTCAATAAGCATTACTTGAATACCTACTATGTGCCAGGTACTGTGATAAGCACCCAGGATATGAAAAAAAGGAGAAAGACCATCCCTGCCCTCAAGGAGCTTACAGTCTGGAAGAGAAGAGGTTGGAAAGAGAGGTTCTATGCCCCAATCTAATACACATTTATTTCTGCATCAGACACTGTGCTAACCAGTGGAGATACAAGGCTAGGCAAGATAGTCTCTGCTCTCCAGGAGGTTATTTTTTATCAGAGACAAACAAGTGAGGAGAGAGAAGGAGGGAGGAGGAGGAGAGGAAGAGAGAGGGAGAGAGGTAGATGTAGATATGTGTGTATATACATATATATAATATATGTATATATGTATATATAATATATATTATGGAGAGAAATATGTATGAAGAGAGATGTATGTGTATGTGAATGTATATTGTACATGTATATATTATAGAGAAAAAATACATATATATATGAAATATATGTGGAGAGAAATTTATATGTATAGAGAGAGAAAGAGAGAGGAGAGAGAGACTTAATAGTGACGGGGGATCCGGAAATGCTTCCCATAGGATGTGGAGTTAGAGCTGAGCCTTGAAGAATACTAGAAATTCTAAGGCAGAGGGGAGGAGGGAGAGCACTTCAGCCAAGGGGCACAGCCAGGGCAAAGGCACTGAGGTAGGAGATGGCTGTCATGGACAGCTAAGTCAGTTTGGCAAGAATAAAGTTTACGTAAAGAAGAGTAAGAGGAAATGAGCCTAGCAAGGTTGGAGCCAGATGACAAACAACTTTCAATGCCAATAAATTTAATCAACCAGCAATTAGGAAGCACCTCCTAAATTCTAGGTTCTGGGAATAAATAATTTCCTTGAGGGTAGGAACTGTTTTGTTTTCTGTCTATATATCTCCAGTGCCTAAAATAGTGCTTACTATATAGTAGGCACTTAATTGTTAGCTGATTGACAAAAATGAAATGGTAGTCAGGAAACCCTGACTTCAAATCTGGCTTAAGACGCTTCCTGTGTGACCTTGGGCAAGTCATTTGACCTCTCTCTGTCTGCCTCGATTTCCTCATCTGTAAAATGGGGATAATGATATCATTTACTTTCCAGGGTCGTGAGGATTAAATGAGATAACATATTCCCAGTGATTTGCAAACCTTAAAGCATTATATAAATGCCAGTTTTTAATATTATTATTGCATCAGAGGGTCATATATTTTATCCTAGAGGCAATAAATAATAATAATAATTACATACCAACAGTAACAACATCTGGTCTTTCTTGAGTGCTATCAGGTTTGCAGAGGTGATCTCCTGTGAGTTTCACAGAAAACCCTGCAAAGAAATAGTTCTAGGAATGCCTGATTGTCTCCATTGTACACATCAGAAAATTGAGGTGTAAAGGGGTTGAGTGAGCCATGGAAGGTTCTTAAGCAGTAGGAATGACTGATGAAGAATGACTAGGATGGGGGGTAGACACGAGTCTCTTCAGTCATTGGTACAAGGATAAGCTCCCACAGCTTCCTCACTTACTTTCTCAGATCTGTCATTAAAGACAGAGATTAATATTGCTTCCAGTTTGGGTCATGTGGAGGGTGGGCAGGGATCTGTATTTTCTTCCTCAAGGAAATAAATGGTCAGAAAATTTCAGGGACAGAAGCACACTGGGACACCTAGGGCCCTTCATTCCACATTTAAGAATGCCTGTGGCCACACCAGAAATTTCGATACTCATCCTGGCCAATCAAAGGAAAAGCTCCTCCCCATCCCCACCCCTCCAACACACAGACTTAGAACGCGGGGAAAGGAAATAGGCTGGCCCATCCATCCTTAGCACAGGACAGGCAGAGCCTGGAGAGAAGCTCAGATGGTCATCACAAAAGGAAGATAGGATCACCATCAAGGTGGGCATAGTGCACAGTGCCCTGGATTTGGAATCTAAAAGACCTGGATTTGAATCCCACTTTGGACATGTACTTGCTGTGAGACCCTGGGAAAATCGCTTCCTCCAACCTTGCTGGGTTGTTATGAGACTCAAGCCTTGCTTAACAGGACCAAAGAATTCAGCCTTTTGTTATTAGCCCACTTAGGAACCTGGCATTAAGATGCTTCTGAGCAATAGCATCTGAAAATGTAACTCATGGCAATTAATCAAGGTATGATTAGAGGTCGGACCCTTTGCTTTATGTTTATTCTCTATAGATTATTCAAAATCACAGAAATTCTGAGGCAGAAGAGCCCCCAGTGTGCATCTGGTCCAACCCCCACAGAAAATGTTCTCAACAAGTGGTCACCCAGACTCTGCCTGAAGACCTCCAAGGAGGGGAAAGGGACCCCAGAGCCAGGCAAATTTCAAATTGACAAAAAGAAAGACCAAGCTGCCTCCCCTGTATTTCACACCAAGAAAATGAGCTCCGTTCCCCTGCCCTTCCCCCTTTCTTTCACGTTTTTATCTGCCGAAGTCTTACTTCTTTGCTGGTAAAAACATCAAGTGAGCTTGTTTCCTGTCTCACTGTTATTCTTGAAAGGGGCTGCGGTCAGAATCTGATTCTCATTGGGCTATTATTATTTGCAGCTGTGTGACCTGTTTAACCCTGCTTTAAAAGTGACATTTCAGCCCTGGAGCTCCAAACGTTGGAGGGCTGCAAGATTTCCAAACCAGCGATCTGCCAGCCCAGGGAAAGGAGGGAGAGACCTGAGGAGAGAGAGGGGCATTCTCTGGGTCACTCGGGGTGTACTCCCCCCAGATCTGGCATGAATGGGACCAGCAGCTACCAGCTGGCAATTCTGGATTTGATCCATTATCCATATTCTTTTTTTAAATAAACCAGTCAAACCTGGAAGAAACAAAATGACATAAAGAGCTCATGGCTCGATCACCCCCAAATCCATAACACTACAGCTCCAATTAGCGGCCTATGACAGCTCATGCCCTTCTACTCTCTTATGCCTTTAAGTAGATATTCGGGCCATCAAAAAGTTAGTCTTTTGGGATACAGCAAAGACAAGGCAATGTCTAGAATTTGCATCAACACCACATCTCACCCCCATGGAAGCCTTTGCCACCGAGGCCCAGATTTTCTGGCTCCTTGTCAACAAAATGAGATTTTTTTTTTCCTCCTTCTTTTACCTTCTCCCCCCTTCTTACTCTTCTTCCTCTCTTTCTCCATCTTCCCCTCAGCCTCTTCCAGGTGTTATCCAGATATCACCCCTTTCTCTGGTACAGGCACCATGGCTTCCACATATCCATCCCCAGGCCTGATGATGGCGATGGCCATGACTCTGAGGACCTGGTCACTATTGCCATTAGAAACTCTGCTGTTGGTGGGATTGGGGCTTTTTTCAAGTGGGTTTAGGGACTAGAAAAGTAAGCCATGCCTGGGGTCTCCCCAGAGGCTTTAACAGGATAGAGTGAGAGGGGCCCCAGGCCTCCACTGTGCTCCAATCCAGGTGGGGCATTCTGTGCTAAATGTGGAAAAACACTCCATCAGGATGAGTTTTTCCATGTTTGTAGAGTTTTTAAGTTTCCATGTCTTACCAAGGGGGAGACCCATTTTCAAAGCAAGTGGCTAACAGCTAGTTATGTTTTCATAAATCCTGGTTAACATATTTTCATATACATGTGTATATATGAAATATATGTCTGTATGTATATATGCATGTGGTATGAAATGGGCATGACTGGTCATACTCATGTAGTATGAAATGGATGCATGTGTCTACACGTGTAGTATGAAATGGATATATGTGCATATGCATGTGGCATTAACTAGGTGTATATGTGTAGTATGAAATGGATACATGTGTATATATGTGTGTTATATAAGAAGCAGCATGTCCTCCTGACAAGAGAGCTGTCTTTGGAGGCAGAAAGGCCTGGTCTCTTGTCCTGCCCCTGACACATACTGGCCATGTGACTATAAACCAGCCACTTAACCTTTTAAGTGGCTCAGGCAACTCTCTAAGAATCTGTATTGAGAGATGAACTTTTCTTCCCAAGAGCTCCCTACATCAAAGAAATCACAAATACAGAATATACTCATGAAAGGCAGAAGTAGATATGTGTATGAAAAGATATACATGTGTATACATGTATGTATACACATCGGCACATATGTATACATGTATAAAATTTATGCATATATTTATACACTCAACTGTATGTATACGTGTGTGTATGTATATGAGTGTGTGTATATGTGTGTGAGTGTGTGTGTGTATGAGTATATATGAGTGTGTGTGAGAGTGTGTGTGCATGAGTGTGAGTGTGTATGAGTATGTGTGAGAGTGTGTGTGTGCATGAGCGTGTGTGAGAGTATGTGTGTGCATGTGTGTATGAGTGTGTGTGTATGAGTGTGTGAGTGTATATGAGTATGTATAAGTGTGTGTGCATGAGTATGTGTGTGTATGAGTGTTGTGAGAGTGTGTGTGTGCATGAGTGTGTGTATGAATGTGTGCATGTGTTGCATAAGTGTGTATGAGTGTGTAAGTGTGTATGAGT
>CM053585.1:537813105-537825605 GCA_028646515.1 Pseudochirops corinnae
CAAATCTCTGGCAGCAGCCAATCCATAGCTCTCAGTAAGAGCATTAGGAACAGCACATAAAAGGCTCATTTTCCCAAAGACAAGGCAACCGCCCCACGAGGAGACAATTCTCCAGAGGCTGCCCCTTCACAGCAGGCTAACGCCTGCTGGAAATTTATATGCTGGGAACATAAAAGCAGCGAAATACAATAATCTCCCAGCCACAGATTTGTAACTTGCACTTATGTAAATATTTATGGATTCTTCCAAATCAATCTTCTGAACTTCTCCGCTGAAGCGTGACCCCTAAGGGCCTTCCCTGGGGGCCATGGGTGCAAGCTCTCCTTATTATTCAGCAAATGAAGCCTCCCATACATGCTATGCGACCTTGGACAAAGCAACTCACCTACTGGGTCTCAGTTTCCTGGTCTGGAAAATGAGGGCATTGGAGCTGATATGGTCCCTTTTCTCTCCATCCAGGTCTACGAAACTATTTTCTCAGTGACTTTATCCAGAAGAAGACCCATCTACGTCTAGAGCTAGGGGCATAGTTTCATAAATTTAGAATGGGAAGGCACTCTTGAAGTCAACTATTCCAAATGCCTCATTTTATAGATGAACCAGTGAGTGTCAAAAGCAAGGTTCTTCTTGATTCCAAGTCTAGGGCTCTAACCACAGTCTTACCTAGCCGCCAGTCATAATCTGAGTGTTCCTTCCCCCTACCCCCAAGGAAGATTGCAACATCTCTGCAACCTGGGCAATGGTCTTTGAAAGCTGTTGTGGCCAATTGGTTCATTACTATCTTGCAACCACCCTAGCTAGGATGGTCTTCGAGCAGCAGACTTGGGCTGGCATTCAAGGTCTTTCCAGTTTCTTAAATCTTCCATGACTTGTGCTCCCCTATCATAGCACTGAAGAGCTCAAGCTCTCCTCATGCCCTGGAGGACGCATTTTATAAGACAACTTGTACCTTCTTGAGAAGAAATGGAAAGGGCAGTGGAATTTGAGCTGTACAGATCAAGGACAAAACCATCATTTTACAGATAATAGAGGACATTTATTTTCACTAACTTTGGTCTCCTTTGTCATCCTATGTATTTTTTTTGTGCATTTGAAAACATGATTCTGAGAAGAGGTCCATGGGCTTCACCAGACTGTCCAAGGCACCCAAGAAACACAAGAAGGCATGAGAACTCATATTGAACTTCCAGGTTTCTCCTCTCCAATCTATGGACAAGCACGTAGGGCACACATGCTCCAAGGGCACACATGCTCCAAGCATGAGATGCCTAATAACAGAGCAAGGACCCAAAGGTTCCCATCTCCCTTTGCAAATGACCATCTGAGAAAAATCATGCTGCAGCAACCCCTCTCTGAGCTGACACGCAACATCCTCTGATTGTCCATTTTCTTCACCAAGATCAGGGGCATACTTGATCAATCATCCATTTCACCACTTCGGATGAAAGGCAAACCAAAGAAATGAGGCAGCCCCTTGGAACAGTGGAGACATAGTTGAAAATGGGGATTACACAGTTAGTAAGTGTCTGAGGCAGGATTTGAACCCAGGTCTTCAGGACTTCGAAATCCAACACTCTGCATGATGGCACCACCTAGCTTCCAAAAAGTAAGGCTACCATCATTACCAACCCAACAAGGCGCAAATAACAAAGAACTTTTATTACCCTGATGTCCTCCATTGTCCATTTGTCCATAGGGAAAGAACCGGACATTAATACTGAAATTAAACAACTCCAAAATAGTGACAGCCTTCATGATCTCAGGAGATGCCATTTCCTTGAAGGGCAATGAAAAGCTTCCTTGTCCATCTGTCATCATGCCCCATTAGGAAATACCCCAAATCAGGACAAAGTTATTGCTCTCTTTAGAGAATGGGCTTCACCAGGCTGTTACTGGAGATGAGAGCAGTGGAAAGAGGTAGGGTGGAGACTTGAGTGAAAGTTTGTTTCTCTAGAAGGGTGTGATAGAGCCAAGAATTCTGCCCAAAATGAGACAAAGAAAGATGTTACGAGAAAAGAAAAAAAGGTGTCTGAGGAATCACCAAAATGGCGCTTCACGTCCCATAACTGACTCAGTCAAGGACAGAAACGTCAAGGGCTGGGCCGTGAAAAATGCGTCTTTCAGACCCAACTCGGCAACACGGCAGCTGTGTGGATGTGGGCACGTTGATTCCCTTCTCCGGTGCCTAGGTTTCTTTAATTGTAAAGGGTGAGAGCTGAGATAGCTCCTCTCTAAGGCTCTTTCCCACTCTCCAGCTCTGAAGCTCTGTGATCCCTCTCCAAGCCCACAAACCCTGCTGGCTTGTCCGTTCCCACCATGGCGCTACTCAATCCATGAAAAGAGCCAAGACTCAGACACCCTAGAAGACATAGTTTGGTGTCCTGCCAAACCAGATGGGATTTAGGTAAACGTCTCAGCTCAAGATGTAAAAATCCCCCAAGGACTTTCTGAATTTTGAGAAAAAATGAAGACAACTTTAAACAGCAATAACAATTCCCTGCTCTATCACCAACACTGAATAATTCAAGACAAAACCCTGGGAACACGGCGGAGGAACGCGAGTCCTGGAGAATCAGCCATCATTGACGAGGGAGGGATCCCATCAGCAGCAACAGCGGCCAAATAAACTCCGAGGTATGCAGCTCTAAAGAACGCTCAACTGAGAAAATGCTGGGCGCAAAAAAAAAAAAAAAAAAAAGCGAAACCACGTCCAGACACACACACACACAACCCCACTGCAGCGGCTTCTTGTCCCTATTGCTTAGACGTGCATACAAGGCGCCTCTGAATCGAGAAGCCCACGGGAGGAAGTGGACCCTGTGTCTCACCTGAGGTCTAGTAGGAAGACAGCACAGATGTCTTCACAGAATTCGTCTCACCCACTCTGTGTCAAAAGAACCGAAGCTTTATCATCCTCCAGACGTCCCTCCCCTTAGTCCCAGCACAGATGGAAGGGCCTGGGTTCAGATCCCATCTCTCATGCTGTGCCTTTGGCCAATTCACTTACTCTTCCAGGGCCTCAGTTTCCCCATACGGAAAATACACAGATTAAACCTGGGGTCCATAGGCTCGTTGTTTACCGTTTTGATCACTATTTCAATATAATTGGTTTCCTCCCTAATCCTGTGTATTTTGTTTTACACATTTAAAAACATTATCCTGTAAAGGCTCTATGAGCTTCTCCAGCTGCCAACAGGGACCAAGACACACAAAAATGTGAATCTGAACTAACTCTAGATATGGGATCCTGATAATGAAGTAAATGACTTCACTAAAGGAGGCTGTCAACGATGAGACAATGGACAGAACCCTGAACTTGGAGTCAGGAAGACCTGAGTTTGAATCCTGCCTTCTGACAGTTACTAGTCGTGGGACCCTGGTCAAATCCCTTAATCTGTTTGCCTCAGTTTCCTCATCCTCATCCTCAAATGTGGATAATAATACCTACTTCCCAGGGTTGTTTTAAGAATTAAATGAGATGATATTTATATGACATTTTGCCAACATACAAACATCATAAAACTGCTAACGGTGATGATGATGAGTCACTCAGAGGTCCTTCTTCAGAGTTAGAGCCACATCAGGCAGAACAGAATTTCTATAGAAATTAAGAAACTAAGGCATAGCAACTAGGGCTTTTCCTCAAGGAGCTAAAATTTAAGGGGGGGAGGGAGGAGGAGTACTGACAGTCCCTGTCCTACCTTAGCAGGCAGGCTTGATTTGGATTAGACACTATTTAATCAGAATAATTCATTAAGATAAGAATCACTAAAGGATGTGTTTCATTCTCCCAACAGCCACATCCCAAGTAATCTCCTTCTAGTTCAGCCTCACTCTGCCCCTGCATAGTTTCCAAGGGTCTCTGTCCCTCCCTTCCCTGACAAGCACTAGTTTTCCAGATCTAATTATTCTCTCCCCTTTCTCCCCTCTCCCTTCTCCTCTCTCTCTCTCTCTCTCTCTCTCTCTCTCTCTCTCTCTCTCTCTCCCCCTCCCTTCCTCCTCCCTTTGTCTCTTTCTCTACCCTCTCTCCTCCTTTTCTCTCCCTTTCAATCTACTGAATTTCTCTTCACATACTGATAAGTGGGTCCCCTTCGTGTGCCTGGCTCCAGGTATCAGAACTGCTCTGCTATAGCTCTGTCTGTCTCTAGCCTTTCATGCCTCCCCAGCTTTTCCTACTAGATTAGTCCCTATAAAGCCCAAGGCCCAATCTTAGCTCTTAAGATCATAGGACCATAGATGCAGACTTGGCAGGTGGTCTTAGAGATGATCCAATTGAAACTCTTCTCTGACCACCCTTTTACAGATGAAAAGGCTGAGGCAGACAGAGGATCGGTGACTATCTCAGCATCCCACATCTAATCTGGGTCTGAGGCAGGATTCAAACTCAGGTCTTCCTGACTCCCAGCCTAGCACTCCACCTACCATGACCCCCAGCGGCCTAAATTAACCTGGGCTGTCACAGGAATGCAAAGACTTCCCTAGGAAAGCTGGAAAGAGAGAGTGAGAGGGCAGAGTGATAAGGACTTCACGTTCTAAGGGGAGTGGGGAACATTTGGTTCCTATTTCCTTTGGTGACATACTTTGGAAAGCTCTAAGTAGCTTCCTTGTCCTGCCAAGTCAGCCCCAGAGTCTACCCTGACTGTGCATGAGCAGACGGGAGAGGATGGGGGCTCAGCAAAGGGGGAACAAAGCAAGACGACTCCTCAGAGCCACAGGCCCGTGGCTGCTGGAGTGAAGAAGACAACATGGGGTTAGAGAGTGTCCTTCAGGGCCTCTGCCCGGCAGGCCCCACAGTGACCAGCGGCCAGGGAGCCCCTGCCTATGGTTACTCCAGGGAAGAGAAACAGACACAGGCAGCGATTATAAAAGAGCCCACATCATACACTGTTTGCTTTCTCGGTCCGGGATGTTGCCAGATTTGTTTGGCCTCTGTCATAAGCACAGGCCTGGAATTTCTGGGGTGACAATAGCCGTCCATCCTTTGCCTTTATTAAGTCAGTTTGGGTGAGGAGGGACTATTCCTTCAGCAAACTCTCCACCAGAAAAGACCCATATTTTTTTTTTACAGAGAATTTGCTTTGCTGTTGGAAAGAGTACTGGCCATAGAGGTAAGGGAGACCTGGATTCCTCCAGGCTCTAATACTTCATGGTTGCTCAACTCTGGGCAAATTCATCTCAGGGAGTTTCATTCCCACATCTATGAAACGGAGCAATCATCGCAAAGCTTTTCTTTTTCCCTCTTCTCAGCTTCCATACAGAGATCCTGAAAGCCATGATCTCCATCATCAACAAAGCCAAGCGCTCCAATGTACAGATAATAGAAGACAGGACCCATAAATGCAAACAGTGCATCTTAAAAGTCATCATGAAATTGGTGGCTACGTGTGTTCCCTATAGAATTTGGTTTGTTTTCTTTTATGTAATTTTTTTAATGTTTTATATTTCTGGTCCCTACAACAGTGTCCGAGAAATATGATAAATATTTAGTGAATGCTCTTAGACTGAATCAGAGTCACCATTCCAGGGCAGAGAAGGAGCTTTATTAATGGAATTGTCAGCCTTAACAGTAATATCTGACATTGGGATATCAATCAATCCATAAGCATCTCGAGCCTGGATACAATCTCTCTCTCCTTCTCTCCCTCTCCCTCTCCCTTCTCTCTCTCTCTCTGTCTCTCTCTGTCTCTCTCTCTGTCTCTCTCTCTCTTTCTCTCTTCTTTCTCCCCTCTATTTCTCTTTCCTTTCTGTCTCTCCTCCTCCTTCTCCTCCCTCTCCTCCTCCTCCTCCTCGTCCTCTCCTCTCCTCTTCTGTGACTCACTCCCTGGAAAAGTTTCAGGCAGGCGCCCACCTCCCTCGCTCTGGAATCCTCCTTACCCCCTGCTCCCTTCCAACTCCCCTTTCTGTCCCCCATTAGAATGTAAACTCCCGGAGGGCAAGGACTCTCTTGCTTGGATTTCCATGCCTGCTCTCTAGTATGGCTTCAGGCATACAGTAGGCACCTAATAAATGCTTGCAGCTTGCTTGATTGACGTACTTATCCTTCTCAGTCTTGCATCTCTACCAGTCTCGCTAACTCCTCATCCCCCGCCCCAGACTGAGGCTCTCCCTGGTAATCAAGCAGAATAAGTAGTTCACCTCCCCACCACCGCCAGCGCTCTGGGCCCGCCCCTCTCTGCCAAGGCGAATTTGCTTTACGTCGGCTTTTGATTGGACCCTCAGCCCTTCAGTCATTGTCTGGTGTCTCGAGTCCTCCCGCCCCCATGGAACATAAGCTCTTTGAGGGCATGCCCCAGTTTGTTTTGTGAACTGCGCTGTGCCTGGCACACAGGGACGGCAACATGGACCAAGCTTGTGACGGCACCTTCTCCTCCACTAAGAGTCTTAGAACACAACTTAGAACAACAGGCCACATGGCCACCATGTGTCAGAGGTCTGACTCGCACCCAGATCCTCTTGGTTTTGAGACCAGCTCTCTATCGACTCTACGGGGCACATAAAAGACGTCTAATAAATGTTTGTTGAGGATACCTGCTACATCTCTCACGGTACCACAGGGAGGACAGCCCTTGGCAAACCCGTACAGATCCGAGAGTTGTGATTATCCTAAACAATGAGATTTCTCCCTCTGGAGCCTGGAGAAGAAACGAATAAGATAAATAAACCCTGGTGAGTATGAGGCTGCATTAAGAGAAGATTTCTCATTGAAGATAACGGCCCCACCTGATGGCAGCTGATCGTCCCTAGACGCATCCTGCTTTGTTAACAATTAAAGAGAAAGAATGGAGGACGCCATTCCCTCGAGGAGTGCCCCCAAATCCCACTTGTTCTGCGGCTTTGGGCCACCATGTTGGCCCGGCTTAGGTTTCCTGTGTTTAGAGATGTCTTTTATCTAAGACCTCCATGATTCCTTCGCATGAACTTGATTTATGTTTCTTTGGCCAGAGGAAGGCTGTGCTGGTGTCAGGACAATGGGGCCCCTTCCTGAGATGCCCAGTCTGCCCTGATGTAGATGAGGCCAGCTGGGGATCGGGGCTCTCCTTGGAGTGCTCCTGCGCAGACCCAGAGACATCTGGGAGGATGAGGTGAGCCCTGTGCACTTGTCACCGGAAGGTCCGGCTCTTCCGATAATAGGTTTTATTGCGCTGATTTCACAGACGAGGAAAGTGAGACAGAGGGTGGCAAAAAGACTTGTTCAGGATCACACAACTCATAAGGGTCTGAGACCAGATGGGAAGAGGCAGATGTGGGCAGAGGCTTCCCTGCTCAGTGGTGATTAAGGATGATCCTGGGACCATAAACCTACTGCTGGAAAGAATCCTCGAGGTCACTAAGTCCAATCCCTCCTCCTCACTTTAGATATGGGGAACCTGGGACTTGGGGAAGCTCAGCAAAGCCACGTAAGAAACATGCATCAGAGTTAGAACCTGAACCCAGGTTTTCTAACTCTGAATTCCGCAGGGGGATGGTGTCTCCCACTCTCCCAACAGCATGAGGAGAGAGAAACAAGGATCTCTGTCATTATCCCCACTTTATGGATAAAGAAACTGAGGTTTGGAGAGATTTACTAACCAGCCCACAGTCAGACTGGGAAATGCTGGAGTTGGGGACTTGAACTCAGGTCTTTACACTCAAGCCCAGAGCCCTTTGTGCCATAGGAGCTAATACAAAATAAGCTGTTGGCTTCCATATGTCTTCAAACATCCTTCAAATAACCATCCTTACTTACCAGTTGGAGCCAGGAGCTGCCACCATCATTAATCACTCCTGCTGCCCAAGGTGTGCAGGGGAAATCAAGGTTCTGAGGGAAACATGGGGGAGGGGGCAGGGGTCTTGGAATACAGAGGCCAAAGGAGAGAAGTCATCCAAATTATCAGAAGGAGGTGATGGTGTGTGGCTGGATTCTGCCCAGGTCAAAACACATGGTGAATATTAGGCTCAATTCTGGGCACCGCACTTCAAGAAGGACGTGGGTGATCTGGAAAGCATTCTGTGAAGTATGATGACCAGGATGGGAAGGGGCCCCAAGATCTTCATGAGAACTGGACAAAGCAACCACAGGTCTTTAGGCTGGAGAAAAGGATTCTTTTTTCCTGACATGATCACTGTGTTCAACCATTTAGGGAAGGAGTTGGCCTATGGAACAAGGATTAGACCTGATCTGTTTAACCCTAGAGCATGGCACCAGGAGTGACTGGTGAGAATTTCCAACAGGCAAAATCAGAAGATTTGTCAGGCAAAGCTTCATACCTATGAGAGCCATCCCCAGGGGGCCTTCTCAGGAGGTTGGCAGCCTCTCCTCACAGCAGAACTGAGATAACCACTTGTCTCGTATGGTAGAAAAGAGATTCAAGTTCTTTTCAAGGATCTGAAGACCCTCAGACCCCTTCCCTTCTGCTACTTACTATTATTTTTATTACTCAGATTTTTAGCTGCTCCATTATAAGTGACCAATATTGTTTCCAAAGGATAGTGATGGCAAGAAAGAAGCCCTAAGGGCTATGCCCATGAAGCATTTGGTTCAGCTCCTTTCCACCTGGCCACCCCCCAAACTCATCCCAAGGTAAAGCCTTCCAGGGTCTCTTCAATAACAGTGTTCCCCGGGCCTGGAGAATGGATTTGGCTGTGCTCTGCAGACTTGTGGCTTTGGAGCTTCCAACCAAACTCCTACTCTGGTGTGTTAAGGTTTTGCCAAGAGTAAATTAGTTTCTATTTTTGAAATGAAAAAAGCGCTTTGAAAGGTTATTAAAAGAGAGCTCTAACGTCTTCTTGGACATCAAATGGCTCTTAGAAATCAACATTTTGATGAGTTAAGTGTAAATGAATCAGAAACATATGGACTAAATTTCCCTTGAAATACACATGGGTTTAAAAATTAAGGGGAAAAATGCTTTGGTAAAATACGTTTGGGGATTTTATTGAAACCAAAACATTTAGAAAGTCATTTGATGAACCCAGAATACAACCAGATCTCATCCAGCCTTTCCCGTCTCTCTCCTGCTCTGATGCTTAATTTGGGAGCTACTCAGTTCTCTCCATTAATTTCCTGCCAAATCTCTTCTTTCTCACTGAAAAGGACTTGAATCCGTGCCTACCTGGGCAAAGCCAGGGGGCAGAGCCAAGCAGCCGCTCCACACCTGGGATCCATGGGCTTTCTCAGGGAAACATCTCAGGAACAAGCAGCCTTTGCCCAACTTTGCTTCAGTAAACCTACAAGAGATCAGCTCCCATCCAATGGATCCTTCTTCCCAGAGTCATTGCTTTATCTATCCATGCAACTGGAGGAAGAACATCACAGAGAAAAACCAAGAGACTGGTGCCATATGCCTTTCTACCTTAAGTCCATTGAACTACGTGAGATGAGAGCAATTATTATTATGTATAGAATTACGCAGTGCCTTGAGGTCTACGAAGCCCTGGACACACAATCTGCTCTTCACAACATCCCTGGAGGTAGGTGCTAATATTATCCCGTTTACAGAAGAGGAAACTGAGGCTAACAGGTTAAAGGACTCAACCAGGATCACACAGCCAGTAAGTATGGTCTGAGGCAAGATTTGAACTCAGGACTTCTTGACTCCAAGCACTGCACCATCTAGCTGCCTGTGATTTTTCAAAAATAGTAATAGTAATAGTAGTAGTAGTACTAGTAGTACTAATAGTAGTACTAATTCATATTTATTTCATTTTCATTCATTTTCTCATTTGATATTTGCAACAACTCCGCAAGGAAGACATTACTATGAGCTTCATTTTACAGAAACTGAGGCTTCTGTTTCCTCTAGATTTTAATGCCCAGCTCTGTTCAAAGCCTCCATTCTAAAAACCAATTTCCTCCTCACAGCTCACAGGTTTATAGAGAGTCCTTTAAGATTTGCAAAGCAATTTACATACGTTATATCACTTGATTCTTGAAGGGAAAAAACCCTAAGAGGGAGATGCTATTACTCCCCATTTGACAGGTGAGCAAACTGAGGCTCAGGGAGTTTGAAGTGACTTGATGAGAACTGAAGCCCGGCGTGGGATTTACAGGTGGGTCTTGGGCCCATATCCAGGGCTCTCCCTGTCTCCACCCACTCTTCAATGGTTTTCTGATTGGCTGTCAAATATATACTTTCTTCCTTTGTCATTTCTCAGGCCTTCATAGGTGGCCCACAGGACATATCGATACCCTTGAGTTACTAAAAGTCAGGGGAAGCCCCCCAACAGGCTGTGGATGAGAACTACAAGGGAAGGATTGCTATCTGAACTACTGGAGGGAGTGTCCACATCAGAAAGTTCATGTAGCCTTATAAACCAGCAAGTGAACTTTCCCAAGCTATGATCCTAATATAAGTAAAACAGAGGATCCATTTATGTTCCAAGGGCAGAAACAGGAGTATAATCGATGGAAGTTACAGAGTCAGAGTTCTGCATGATGTACAGAAAAACTTTACAGTGGGTCAATAGTGGGGTGGCCTGCCGTGCTAGGATCACATGGGCCTCCTGGCTGTTCCTCCATCTCCAGATTCCAGGTGTTTGCTCTGATTGTGCCCCCTGCCTGGCATGCACTTTCTCCTCATCTCTGCCTCCTGGCTTCTCTGGCTTCCTTCAAGTCCCAGCTAAAATCCCACCTTCTGCAAAGTTCCCCCTTAATGCTCATGCCTTCCCTCATGATGATCCCAATTTTATCTGGTCTGCTTTTTGTTTGTACATAATCATTTAAACGTTGTCTCCTCTACTAGACAGTGAGCCCCTAGAAATCAGGAACAGGGTCTTTCGTCTGTTTACTTGCTTTTCCCTTTTTTTTTAAATATCCCCAGCCCTTGGTCTAGTGCTCGGCACACAGTAGGTGTTTCACAAATACATATAAAGCAAGTCACTTGAGCTCTCTTCACCTGTAAAATGTGGATACAATTTGTGTTACTCCACAGGGTTATTGTGAGCATCTGATGAGATTAATCAACTGACAAGACCCTACTATGTGTCAGGCAGGAACTGTGCTAACCAATAAGAATGCAAAGATAAAGGACATCCCTGTGACAAAGTCATAAAGCAATTTACAACCCTATGTGGCATATAAATATGGCAGTCAACCGATGGTTTATACAAAGCAAAATGGGGGTCTGGGGAGGGAGCAGAAAGAGACAGGGGGCCTTAATAAAGACAACACTGCCGTGGCTTCCTGCAAGAGGGTGACCAGGCTGCCCCAAGGAAGGAATAGGTCTCTGAAATCAACATGTGATATTAACAGCACCCTGTCATTTCAGGAAAAGAAATCAGCCAAGTAGTAATTAACAAATTATTCTTAAACGGCCCTCGCTTAGGAAATAAGACAAACGCAACCATTTTTCTATAACTCATCAGCAAAATGCTGACTTCTGTTCGAAGTAAATACAGCTTAAACAGACAGTAAGCTTTCGGAGGGCGCCCAACCTATACTTAACTAAATCAATGCTGTGAGCCTGGAAGCCCTGCACAGATATTCAGCGGAATTCGGGGCGCATCCTCTGAAGATTCAGAAATGATTCACTGTCCTGCTGAGTGGACAGCTCGGAGATCTGAGTCTTCCTGACTCTGCTCTCCAGGAAAAGGCAGAGCCCACCAGTGAGGGAGCTCCCAGAAGCCGCCCTGCTTCAGCAGCACCTACTGTGTGCCGGCCAAGAAAAGACGATTCCCGACCCCAGCGATCGACGCCAAGAACAAAAAAACCTGGAGCCCAGGCGGGAGAAAGCAAAGCCCTGCAGCAGCGGGATGGCCTCCATGCCTTCTCCTCATTCTGGCGGCTATCGGATGGTGCCAAGGCTGCTTTCAGGGAGCCTGTGAGGATGGGTGAATCTACATCCTCTTTCTTTTAGTTCAACCACAAAACGCAGTTTATCCACCTGTGAAGTAGTGCATAGAACATTAAATACGTAGGAATAAAAGTGGTTTCTTGTTGTTGCTTAGTCATTCAGTCATTTCCAAATCTTCATGACTCCATTTGTGATTTTCTTGGCAAAGATACTTGAGGGGTTTGCTATTTCCTTCTCTGGTCATTTTTACAGATGAGGAAACTGAGGCAAAGAGGGTAAAGTGACTTGCCCAGGGTCACACAGCTAGGACGTGTCTGAGGCCAGATTTGAACTCAGGAAGATGAATCTTCCTGACTCCAGGACTGGAACTTTATCCACTTAACAGAGTTTAAAAAAAGGTTTTAACATTGTTTACATAGTACTTTAAAGTCTGTACAGCATTTTAAGCATTTTGTCTCATTTGAGCCTCATAATAACCTAGGAAGGTAGGTGTACCATTAGCTTCATTTTATAGATGAGGAAAACGAGACTGCAGGGATGTGAAATCACTTGCCCAAGGTCACACTGCTGGAGCTCAGGCTTACATCTGCTTCCCCCAGTGATGGCTGCTGAATGGAATGGGACATGTTTCTCTGGGTGCTCTCTTTAGAAGCAAGTGAAATTCTGGAAACAGTGCCATAGAACAGAAAGTGTCCTAGACTCAGAACCAGCAGGTGAGTCAGAGTCCTG
>CM053585.1:537828200-537846890 GCA_028646515.1 Pseudochirops corinnae
GTAGAGTAAGGAAGACCTGAGCGCATGCTTCTGACACAATGACTGTGACCTTGCACAAGGGATATGACTCCCTGGTCCTCAATTTCCTCATCTGTAAATTGAGGAGGTCGGACTAAATGGTTTATCAGGTGTTTTCCATCTCTAAATCTAAACCTCTATGACCCCCAAACTGCTAGAAATTCAATACTGGATCTAACAAACATTCAAGGGGTATTGCAGGCTTGGCCACACTGGACAATCCCTTGATGTTGGTGGAAGACAAAAAGAACCCTAATGTGGCCAATTTTAAAAATTATTTATTAAATTAAATTAATTAAAAATTAATTTATTAATTAATATGATATATAATATATTTCAATTAATCCTATAGTTTGCCCATAATTGTCCCATTTGAGCCTCACAACAACCATGGAAGGTAAGTAGAGATATTATTATAATTATTATTTTACTCATAAAACTGATACATCACGAAGCGCTGTGATTTCTTGAGATTCACGCAGCTAAGAAAGGGCCAGAGTCAGGATTCTTACATCAAGTCTCTTTGAAACCAAGACTTACAACCAGAGAAATATAAAAGTCCAGACCTCCAATGCCTTTCACTTTCCTCAAGAATGACAGAAACCTACATGAAGAATGTGTTTCGTGGGACATGGACTGATGAGCTTGGCTAGTAACAGCAGAAAGTCATCCCCCAGTGGGTACACTCTGTCTCAGACAGACACCAGGCTGCAAAAGTAACACAAGACCATAAGATCCCTTCTTTTCCTCTAGACATTTTAGTCCTACTGCCTGAAGAAATCACCTAAGAACCATGATCCGTTCCCCTTTTCCAAGTGGGGAAATTAGCATCGGGTCCCCCCAGCCTTTTCACTTGGCCTGTGTAATCCCAGATTGAGACAACTCATCTCACCCATGAACAAAGGGGCCTGAAAAGGTCAGAGCACAGCCCTCTGGGAGATGCTGCTCTCCAGAAACTGGGGCAGAGTGTCAAAGTGGGAGGGAGAATGTTGAGTGGACTTCCCCAGAATCAAAACTCACTTTCCCTGTGATCTCCTTAGAAATGTGGACTGGAGAGAGGAGAGGCCGGCAGTGGGAAAGACTAGAACCCATGGCAGTTGTCCGCTACCACCAGGCTGCCCTACCATCAAGTCTCCACCCTTTTATTTGGGCTGGGTTTTCTTGTTTCTAAAGACAGACACATGTCACCCTTCCCTCTGGCAATCTCACCACTGTGGCTGTCATCACTGAATAACTGGCAAGGTTTGCACTCAGACTGCCCTGTGTGAGCCTTGTTTTCCTCGGTTCAGAGGAAAGCATTCCAGCTATGTTGGTGTCCATTTCACAGAAGATGAAACTGAGGCAAAAAGATTAAATAACTTTCCCAGAGTCACACAGTTGGCAAACATCAGAGACGTGATTCAAACTCAAGTCTTCCTGAGGCCAAACCCCGTCATCTACCCACTTCAGTGTTGCTGCCCCAGTGAAGTGTCCCACGGGAATGGCCTGGAATGACTGGTTGTTTTTATATATTTTCCCAGCTCAACTCCAACATGTTCTTTTAGTCCCAAGTTGAAGTGTGAGCACCTACAGCAGACAGAACAAGCCTGGGAAAAGTCTGTCTGTGAAGTTACACCAAAAGGGGAAAAAATTACTTGACTCATTCCCATCTAGTAAGAGGGCCAGCCTCAATTCAACCACTCGGATCAAGAAGAGTTTTAAGGGACTAGGTGCTCTACAAATCCCCAAACAGTCCCTGCCTTCCAGGAGCAGACGCTCTCCTGGAGGGGCTTCCTGATGGCCCAGAAAGGGCAGAGCTTTGCAAATGCTGAAGGCTTTCATCCTCAGCTCCTCAGCCAGTGCTAAAGAGTCGGCCTCCTAACCCGGTCCTGTCTTCTGCCAGCTTCACCTCCTAAATATTGAAGAAGGTGGGGGGGGGGACATCTTTCTCTCCAGTTGTCTCCCAAACACACAGGGTAACTGAACACAAACAGGCAGATTTAAGCATGGGTAGGGTGGGGATCACGGCTATGTTTGAGATGCAACAAATGCCAGTGATACAAGACTGTCACACACACACACACATACACACACACACATGAACTGCAATCTGGCTTCAGAAGATTAAGCAACAAGGACAAGAAACATTGATTTTTACTGGATAGGGTGTATCAGGTTACAGGAATGAAGGCATCTAATTTTTATGAGGCTGAGAGCTCCCAGAAGGGAGGTGGGGGCTGCAGGGGGGAAGGAGAGCCGCCTCTTTGTGACATTAAAGCAGAGCTGAGGCCAGCTGAGGACCAAATCTCAGATCTCCTCCAAGGAGAAGGCTCCACTGAGTTACTAAAAGGTCTTAGTGAGAGAATCCCAACCCTCCCCTACGGGGTCACAGGCTCTTCCTGTATATGAGCCAGGTAATGGGACTCGGCTCCTCTGAGTGGGATGAGGGGTGAGGCTTGGCTACTCACTGTCTCTGGGGCTCCTCGGGCCGAGTCTGCATTTCAGAGGCAGAGGCCAACATCCTAAGCCCCTCAGCCTCAACACCAGGGGAGCGGATGAGGGCTGCAAACAGGAGTAATCTGGTTCAATAGCAGAGCATCTTCTTCCAGCCAAATGTAATTTACTACTCAGCGCTCAGTGCATCTGTCACAGGAGAATTATACACCCCGCCACTTATCTTGGGAACAGACACGCTCTGCACATTCAATAAATGCTCTCTTTGCAGGACAAAATGGATTTCACTGCAAAAAAAACTTGCCCTTTGCAGGAAAAAATAAATTTGGGAGTATTTCTCCTAAGGAATACAAGGGGCCCTGTGGAAGATGACAGAAGACATGGCCTGGGTGGTTTCCATGAGCCACCACTGGCCAGACTGGGATGTCACCTCCATTAAAGCCATCCCCCATCCTTGACCAGAAAGGCAACATCTCCCAGGCAAAAAGGGATAGGAGAGAGCCAGCCTCCACAGGCTGCTCCTCCATACAGAGAGAAGCAAGCCTCGGACCGGCATCCACAACCTCCAGGGCTGTCCCAGCAGGGAAGTGACCCAAGCTTCCAGCATCCCCTCTGCCTTCCCCAGATGTTGCTAAACTTGCCCTGGACCAGGTACAGAGGGAAGGTTCCTCTCCTGGCCCCGCACAGGGGAGCACAGAGTTTTGTTTGTCCCAGGCAAAGAGTCACAGGGAAGATACCCATCACTGCTGCTCCTATAGAACCACGTGGTGGTGGTTGTTATATTAACAATAGCTGGTCCCTGCCTTCAAGGGGCTTACCCTCTACAATAAGAAACACTAGCATTTTAACTTTTACAAAATACTTGAGATATTATTCTCACTTTTTTTTGGAGGGGGGCATTGCTGACATTAAAAAGCACCAACTATGTGGCAGGCTTTATTCACCTACTATGTGCTAACTGCTTTTGTTGTTACTGTTGTCCAGTCGCGTCTGACTCCTCGTGACCCCATTTGGAGTTTTCTTGGCAAAGATACAGGAGAGGTTTGTCATTTTCCTTTCTAGCTCATTTTCTACAGATAAGGAAACCGAGGCAAATAGGGTTAAGTGACTTGGCCAGGGTCACACAGCTATTGAGTGTCTGAGGCTAAATTTGAACTCAAGTCTTCCTGACATCAGCCTGGTGTGTTATCCACCTAGTTGCCCATGTGCTAACAAATTTACACACCACCACAGGGGGAGAGGTACCATGTTTTCTAAAAATAGTGCATGCCTGGTGCCCTGTTTTCAAATAATAGCTCATAGGAGCCTCCATATTAACACATGCTAGGCCCCATGTTTTCTAATAGCTCATAGGAGGCTCCATGTTAGCACATGCTAGGGCCATGTTTTCTTGCAGTAGTGCACACAATTTGGAGCAAAAAGGGCCCTTAGAGTCCATCTGGCCCACCGCTTCATTTTAGAGATGAGCCTGAGGCCCAGGTGCTTCTAGACCTAAGGTCACAGAGGGAAGAAACTGAAGAGCCGAGATCTGAGCCTGGGCCTTCTGACACCTGAGCCAGCCACACTGGTCCTGTTCCATGGTGTCAAGTACTTTATAGGTGCTGGTCCTTTTCTCCCCCCCCCTTCTCAAAGGCCATCAGAACATCACTGACCTTTCACTGGACCTAGAATGACCATGTGTATCTCTCCTCCTAGATGACTTTCAAACGTCCAAGGAAGACTTTGCTCCACTAAGTGGAACCTTTTTATTCTGCTGACGAAGTGGGAAGGAGGGAGAAAATGCTTTCCCTATTTAATAACATTTAATAACATCAAGGGGATAGGAAACCCTTGGGAACTCCCATCTACTAATGTGGGTTGGCAACTTGCAACCTTAGAGAGCCCTTGAGGATGAGAGTGAATGACTTAATTCAGGATCACACAACCAAGTGAATGACTTGTCCAGGGTCACACAGCCAAGTGAATGACTTGTCCAGGGTCACATAATCAGTATTTATCAGAGGCTGAATTTGAACCCAAGTTTTCCTGGCTCTAAAGCCAATTCTATCCACTAGTCTACACTTTCTCTCTTTAATATAGCAATGAGATTATTAAAACATATTACAATTGTATTTCTCATCGCATATACATGTATCTATGTTCTCTCTCTTGATATTACAACTACCTCAGGTCAATCTTATTACTCCCATTTTGCAGATAAAGAGCCTGAAGGAGGGAGAGGACCACAGAATCAGGACAATTACACAGACCTCCTGAATAGAGCATCATGAGATTAATAAGTTCTTTAGAGAGGACCAAGCCCAGCAGGAGGACCTGACTTCTCCAAGGAATCCAGAGTCAGGAGGGGCTGCCATATCTATCAAGACAGGAATCCCCTCCATACCTCACCTGGCCAGTAGTCATCTAGCTGGATGGCACGTTGGACAAAGCACTGGGCCAAGAATTAGGAGTTCAAATTCAGCCTCAGGTACTTACTTTATTGTATGACCTTGGGTAAGTCACTTTTTTTAAAAAAAGCTGTCTGCCTTGGTTTCCCCAAATGTAAAATGAGGAAAACAATTGCACCTCCTTCCCAGACTGTTGTTGTGAGGATCAAATGAGATGTTTACAAGGCTCTCTGCACATAGTAGGCCCTTAATAAATGCTTGTTCCCATCCTCTCACCCCCCTGTTGCTTGAAGTCTTCTAATAAAACAGAGCCACCACCCAGCCAGACAGCCCATTCTATCCCTCCTGGCCAGAAAGGTTTTTTTCTCTCATCTTGAGGCTGCCCTCATAGCCAGTTCTGCTCTCTGCGGCCAGCAGTACAGGCTGAATCCCTCTCTCAAGTAGCAAAGAAACTTGGAATTTGAACCTGGGTTCTCCCAAGTCCAAATAGAAGACTCTTTCCACTATACTGCTAGCTCATTCATTCATTCAGCCTCAAAATATGTGTTGAGTTCCTCTGTGCTGGGCACCATGAGAAATACAAAGAAACGTCTGGCTTATGGCACTTGCCCTCCAGAATTACTGCCTGAGGGCTAACGAGGGACTTTAAAATCCAACCAATCCTTTAGAGACCTTTAGAGACAGGGAAACTGAGGCATTGAAATGGAAGGTGGTTTACTACAGAGATAACAAGAGGCTAAATTGAACCAATTCCAAATCTTGTAATCTGTACATCTACCCCAGGTTAGCACTTCATACCTCTTACGATCTGCCTCTTAAGCTAACACACACACACACACACACACACACACACACACACACACACACACACACACACCCCTAACAATCTAAGGGTCAAATCAAAATATTGGAACAGTATAAGGCAGATCACAAGGCAATTTGTGATTGAGTGCAAAACACAGACTCCACCCAACAAGTTCTGTCATCCCTACAAGGACAGAGCTCATTCTTTCATTCAGAGATTTGCAGGAAAGACTTCCCAATTGCTTACCCAAACTTTTTCTGAGGAGAAATAGTGCAATATTTTGGATCCACAGGACTATCCTACTGATACAGTGGTAAAAACACAATAGTCTTGTGTATAATCACTAATATTTCCCCCCACACTGTGCCTCCAGGCCAAAAGGCTCATATTACAGAAAAAGGAATTCAGCTTTAAAAAAAAAAATCAACATGCTGGGCCCCAAGGCCCTCATCAACTGTGAATAACACCAAGAAAGTGGATAGCTATAAAGCTGTGCTAATATAACTGTGTATGTGCATGTGTGTATACACAGACAGACAGACAGACAGACAGATGATGGACAAATATATAAATAGAAAAGATAGATGAACAGATAGATGAATGAATGGATAGATGGACGGATAGCTAGACAGACAGATGAGATAGATGAATGGATGGATAGATTAGGTAAATGGATAGATGGATAGATGGATAGATAGATAGATAGATAGATATAGATAGACAGATAGATAGATAGACAGACAGACAGACAGATAGATAGATAGATAGATAGATAGATGAATAGATAGATAGACGGATAAATAGACAGACAGACAGACAGACAGACAGACAGATAGATAGATAGATAGATAGATAGATAGATAGATAGATAGATAGATAGATATTCTTTGCCTGGACCTCTGTTCTCAGCGATGTCAGGAGCTTCCAGTGAGGAAACTCCCTCTACCCACACATCCCGACACCTGCTCTCCCCTCTATAGTCGTAAAGCGCTGTTCTTTCAGGAAAGGAGGGGTTTAAGTGACTTTGCCAAAAGTAACAGTCAGGGTGATCCAGACATGGGACTTGATCTCATACTATCCTGACTCTAAGAACCCCGTGTCCATTATGCCAGGCACTATATGCTAAAGAACGCCATTTGGTCAAAAGAAAAGAGGCCCATTTTTAACATGCAGAGATACAGATGCGGGGCATGGGGGGTGTTCAAGACTAGCCCCTCTGGTAGGTGGGCTGCTGAACCCTTTTCAGGGCTGCTCATCCACCTTTGGCGTCCAGCTGGTTCACCCGGCTCTCACCTGGGGCTCCAAGAAGCTGTAGGATGTGCAGCGATCTCCACAGATGGGCTATACCAAGCTGAGAGAAACCAAAAGCCCTCAAAAAGCTGTCAGCAAGTGAGCAGGGTATGTGTCTGCCCTGAGCAGTGAACAAGAACAATCTGCTCCAATGACCATGAAGGCAGCTGAAGCAGGCGCTACGGTTGGACACTGGAGATGCCGAGGTCAGCCACTGCGTCCTGGGCCATCGCCAGACTTTTGTCCTGCCCTGGACTTCAGTCACTCCAGAAGAGAGTGAGGCTGACAGTTTGGGGCAACTTCACCTCACCGGAATGCGATTCACTCTCCAGTTAAGACATCCCCCCATGATGTCATGGTCCTCTTGGAAAATGAAGGACTGAAATGACAATGAATAAGTATGTGCATGTGTGTGTGTATGTTACGTGTGTGCGTGTATACATGAACATTACATACACTCACATACACGTATGGAGCCAGAGGGTACAGGTTCAAATCCTCCTTCTACCACTTATTACCTATGTGACAGTGGCTAAGTCACTTCCCCTCCCTGGCCTTGGTTTTCTTGCTTGTAAAACTAGGGGGCTGCCCTCTGAGGTCACTTCCTGTACCAAACTGATGAAAGATGTGCCCAACACCTAGCCAAGCAGTACCCCTACCTTACAGACACACCTTCAGTGACGGGCAAATCACTACCTCCTGAAACAGTACGTTCCTTTTGAGACAGTGTGCATCCTTGTCCACAATGTCTCCAGTAAGAACAGGGGCTCCTCCCCTTTTGTATCATAGACCCCTCTGGTGGTCTGTGGAAGCCTAAGGACCCTTCCTTAGAATCATATTTGTAAATGCATAAAATGCACAGAATTGCCAAAGAAACATCATATTGAAAAGAAGCTATCAAAATATTTTTTAAAGCAAGTTCACAGAGCTCAGGCTAAGAACCACTGTCTGAACAGACATTCCCACCTACCCTGAGGAAAGGAGCAAAGGCTGAGGGCCACTGGGAGCCAAAAATATTGGGCAAGCAGAGGGACTGTCTTTGTTCTCTCCAGCTTCACATTTTGGCATTTAGTCTCTGGGTCTATAAAAGGACTGAAGAAATTAATGATTTAATCCTTCTTATAATAATGAGCAATTATATTTTTCAAAGTGCCTTAGAATAATTAATTAGTTCATTGCATATACCTGGGAGGTGTTATTATCTTCATTCTAAACCTAGGAAGCTAGAAAACAGAGGGGGTGAGTGGTTTGCCTCAGGCCACCAGGATAGCTGGAATTCCTGAACCCCCTGAGCTCTGTCAAACTCTGCCACCTTTGAGAGGGAATTGGTTCATTCATTCTCCAAATTGCATAACCAGTTACCTGCTCTCTTCTCTCTCTAGCTGGATTGGCTTCATTCTCAGGGTTCCTGGAACCCCTCAAGTCTGAGGCTCCCCAGGAATGATCCAAGGTCTCACAATCTCTTAATGTCCACATTCATGGAGACTGAGCGTTTAATGCAATCTCACAAGAGATTGTTTTTTATACTGAAGATTGTGGCCTCCTTGGCAGCTGGCCACCTGGAAGACAGCTGAGTAAAGCAGTCTAAGGAGATGCCTGGGTCCTTTAAAAATTTTTATTGTGTTAAGTGGAAGAGGGCAAGGAGGAGGAAAACCCAGAGGAAAAGGAGGGAAAAGATGGTTCTTCTACCTGTGGTAGCAGGGGCACAGGGCTGCAGTGCAAAAGCAGGTTCGATTTGGAGGGGCAGGACCAGGCTTCACATGCTAGGCAGCTGACTGGGGCAGTAGAGGAAATGTGGGACTTAGAGACAGGAGAATCTGAGTTCAAATCTAGCCTCAGATTCTCATGAGCTCTGGGGTTCTGGGGAAATCTCTCCCCGCTTTGGGTTCCCTGTCTGTAAGATGGGGATAAGATCACACCTGCCTCCCAGAGCTGTTATGAAGATAAAAAGAGACGATGGCTGTAAAGTGCTTTGCAAACCTTGAATACAAATGCTTAGAAACATGGGCTCTCCTCCTTCCTTCCTTCCTTCCTTTGTGACCTTGGGCAAGTCACAGCCTCTGGGCCTCGTTTTCCCCATTTGTAAAATGAGGTCTCTGAACTTTGAAGGTTCCTACGATCTTATGAAAAAAACAAAGATTTCCTGGTTCAGAGACCTGGGTTCTACTCCTGCTCCTGTCCATACCAGCTGTGAAACCTTGGGCAAGTCACAGCCTCTGGGCCTCTGTTTTCCCTCCTCTAAAATGAAAGGGTCGATCTCCCAGGCCCCTTCACTAAGCAACAAATGTATAAGTCATTTTCATTGGACCTTCTAAGATCTCAAAAGAAACACAAAACACTTTCCCCCGCAAGATTAAGGACAAGACAGAGGTGGGGGCCTGTGGATGTGGAATAGAGCATACACGTATCCGTGTATTTGGCTGGTTTTACTGAACTGCTTGATTTTTTTTCCCTTTCTTTATTCTTTGTTCCAAGAGATGGTTGTTTGGCTAAGGGAGGTGAGGGGTATTTTTAGAAATGAAGGAGATGTAAGAACAAAATACTGATGTTTTTTAAACTAAGGGCAAAAATGAAGGATGTACTAAGACTGAGATGCCCAGGTTGCAACTCTGCCCTTGACTGCCAGACAAAATCTTTTTTTAAAAGGAACTTGAAGAGAGGAGAGAGGTGTGCACCCCACACACAGACACACCTTGATTTCTAGTGCAGAAACCCCCATCCACTTCTTTGGAGATCAATCTTCCATGGAGTTTGCCTTCACTTAACACCATGGGTATCTGTGAAGGAGGGGAGACCAGAAGCCCAGTTGTTTCTCTTTGAAGCATCTGTCTTAGAAGAGCAAATCTGAGTTTAGAACAAACAGAAACTGTTACTAAGACTCCGAGACAAAAGAAAACCATCAGCCAGCCTGCCTGGGAAAAATGGCCCAGCAGATTTCAGGCCCCAGCCCTGAATGACACAACCAAAAAGTAATTTCTGCCAATCTGGGGGGTGGGGGTAGGGACAAGACCAGCACATTTAATTATTCAAGGAGGAAGCCAAAAGATTCCCGCTCAGAAATGTTTCTGAATGGATGTTTTGGTAAGCTTGCTATCACGTTAGGAATCCCTTTAACAGGATGGATCTGCTCCAAATCTACCCACATTTCTTCTTTACCCTTGCTTGGCCAGCTCTGAGGAAAGACAGAGCCAGCTTTAGGTTATGGGAACAGATGGGGTACACAGGGTCTGGCACACACAGTAGGCATTTAAATGATTAATTGATTGGATGATTCCCGGGATGCTCTCTGAAAGCTTGGAGGGGGGACTGATCTGTCTCCCATCTACCAGATCAGGACATCGTGCAGCTCCCTGACCTCGTTGCCATAACTCCTGCGCCATATTGCCTGGTTATTTCTGAGCTTCTTACAAAGCCTCTTAAATCAGCTCATGTAACACTCATCTCCTTTTCCCAAGGGAAGTGGGGTTTGGAATGAAGAGGCTGGGGGTCCTGAGGGCCCTGGAGTGTGGGATAGAAGAATCAGAGGGAGGAAATGGAAGGAAATAGAAGCAGGCTGATTGGTGCTGTTGTCATCCATTTATCACACAGATAGATCTGACTAAAAATTCTGGGTCCCGATGTGTGGGTGCAGGTGGCCGAGGAGGGATTTCTGGACTCCCTCAAAGCCAGGACTGGGATTATGTTACTTCCTCTGTTTAAGGACGTCTGACCCTTGACTCCCTCCAGATTTCACCTGATTTCCAGTCTATCGAGAGGGTATAAATGTAAAAGCATGAGCTGGGGCCAGGAGCCAATGAATGAATCAGCTTCTTTTCATTGCTGGTGAAACCTCAGGCTCTCTAGAGGGCTCCCTTAGGCCTCCCAGCTCTCCTGTCTTGACCCTATATTTTGGTCTCTGAGGAATGCATCGCTCCCACCTCCTTTCAGGGCTACCAATGAAGGCACATGACCCCGGGTGACTGGGGAGCATTCATCGCTTTGGAAACGACAAGACCGCCAGCCACAGTGGCTCCCTTTCTACTTCCGGGGTCTTTGTGAAATGGCTTCCTTGGATAAATCTGGGCTGGGGCTCTGGCTCTTAACCTTTTGCCCCCCAGAGTTGGAAAACACAGGATGACAAATGGCAGGCTGGAAGGGACCTTTGAGGTCACCTAGTCCTTCTTGTTACAGATGAGGGTGGGCAAGAGAGTGTAACCCACCCAAAGTCACATTAGTAATGAGAAGCAGGGTCAGGATTCGAACCCAGGTGCTCTGGCTCCAAATGAATGAATGAGAATTATATGCAATAGGAATGATAGACAAGCCACTGTATTGTAGAAGCATTGATTTAAAGCTAGAATTTCACGCGACTTGAAGAGCAGTCATATGGCAAAGGGGATGGTGAGCTGGCCTAGGAGCCAGAAAGATCTGTGTTCAAGGGTCACCTCTGACACGTATTGTGTGATGCAGCCAGTTACTCAAATTCTCAAGTATCTACTCAAGGATCCCAGGATAAGAACCCCGAAGAGCACTGAAAAGGTGTTTGTGTGTGTGTGTTTACAGACACACACACACACACACACACACGAATATATGTATGCATATGCATATGTATATAGAATACAGGTTTATAAATATATAGAATGTGTGTCTATATCTCACACACATATAAACAGGTACATGCATATATGTATATCAATGCATATGTGTTTAATATAGACACATATACTATGTATAAGTTATATAGATACATTGTGTATTATATGGACATATATATATATATATATACATCTATGGGTATATATGCATACATACATACATACGTGTGTATATTTCGATTCAAGATATCCCAGAAGTCTCTGTGCATCTTGAAATTTGTATAATTGGTTTCCTTTGTATTGCTATGGATTTTACACATTTAAAACTGTTATTCTGAGGAGTCAGTAGACTGCCAAAGGGGGCCACGACACAAAAATGGTTAAGAACTCTGTTCTAAACAACTCTCTAAGAATCCAGGTTGCAGGAAAGATGTTCAGCCCCACGGGGAGGAAGCACTTTCTGACCCCAGTGACATCACCACTCTCGTCCCTTCTCCTGCCTTCGAAGTCATCAATGATTCCCCAAAGCCTCATTTTGAAGGTGAGGATTACAGAGGGGCAGGGACCTGTCCAGCTCCCCCAGCTGAGGAATCCCAGAGGCTCATCAAAACGGGACCCAAAGGGAACATGGAGAGAATGGAGTCAAACACTGCTCCTCCTCCCTTACTACAGATGATGAAACTGAGACCCAGAGTGGGAAGGGACTTGTCCAAGGTCCCACACTTGGTAAACAGCAATGACTGACAGACTTACAGCTGAAAGGGGCCATCTGGCCTCACCCCCTCCCTAAAGATGCCTGGGATGAGGAGGGACCTGCCCAAAGACCCACACAGAGTCAGGAGATCAAAAATGGGAGCCCAGATCCTCTGGGTCTCCCCCTGGACCAGTCCATTCCGTGGATCAAGGATCTCATCTGTTGAGTGGAGCTCCCCAAGATGCATCTGGGCCATGGATGTGCTCTGGAGTCATCGCCTGGGGCCTCAGATCAGGCAAGCTGGCTCTAAAGAAGAGTTTGATGGTGATTTCTAGTTAACCATGCACGGACCATCCTGTTCTACCCAGCCACGAGACAAGCTCTGCACAGAGTTAATCTAGACTCTTCCTTTCATCCCCCGTGACAAGTCTAGCCCCAGAGAGTAGCTGCTCTAAAGGCGGTCAGAAGAGAGAGGCCAAAAATCCAAGTGTTCCCCATGCCCCACACAATAACCCCCTCCTGGGCTGCCCTGACCTCTCTCACCCCGTGAAATGTGGTTAAGTGACAAGTAATAAGCCTTGTCAAAGGTCACTCTGTTAAAGCACTTGGGGAGGGCTGATGAGCAAACAGGCAAAAGCTGGGCCCATAAGCAAGGGGCAGGAAGAAGCTCCAAGCTCCATTCCCCGGCTGGCGTCTGGTGGGCGGCCACTCCATTCTGCCCTGACCCCACAAATGTACATCCAACCCGAAGCAAAGGCAGCAATCCAAGCAAATCCCATCTCTCTCACTTAGTAACTGTGTGACTGTAGGCAAGTCACTGACTAACAGCTTGTAATAATTACAGCTAAGATGGCAGGTTAAGCACTGGGCTAAGCACTTGACAGTTATTATGCCATTTAAACCTTACAGCAACCCTGGGAGGTGGTATTATTATTACCCCCATTTTACAGGTGAGGAAACTGAGGTAAACAGGGTGAAGTGACTTGTCCAGGGTCACCCAGTTACTAAGTGTCTGAGGTCGGATTTGAACTTATGAAGATGAGTCTTCCTGACTCCAGGTCTGGTGCTCTGTGCACTGTGGCGCCACCTAGCGGTCCCACTTATATCATCTTGTCTCTTTAAGTCCCTCGTCCTCCCTGGGCCTCAGTTTCCTCCTTCGTAACAGGACGGGATTGGCCCAAAGACAGCTGAGGTTTTCTCCTAGCTCTGACATTCCATGATCACTGATCTGGCGAAGGCTTCACAGAACAAACTGGCCTGGAAAGTTGGCCTTTAAAGCAGCAGGTTCTCCCAGATAAATCTGGGGGTGGGTATTTGAGCAGAGAATGGCACAGTAGGAGGGAGGCTCAGGGAGGATGTAAGGAAGAATGAGCAGGAAGCCTTGTCTCTGGCCCAGAGTTAATTTGGAGAAGCTCAAGGTCATTGTATCAGAAGGTTAGCCTTAGAAGGCAATGCAGAATTGTTGGTGGAGCTGTGAGCAGATCCAGCCATTCTGGAGAACAATCTGGAACTATGGCCAAAGGGCTATAAATAAGTGCATGCCCTTTGGACCCAGCAATACCACTTTTAGGGTTATATCCCAAAGAGATCAGAGAAGTGGGAGGAGAACCCTTATGTACGAAAATATTTATAGCGGCTCTTTTTGTGGTGGCAAAGAATTGGAAATCAAGGGGATGCCCATCCATTGGGGAAGGGCTGAACAAGTTGTGGCACATGAATGTAACAGAACACTACTGTGCTATGAGAAATGAGGAGCAGACGGACTTCATAACAACCTGGAGAGACTTATACAAACTGAACTGAGCGAGAAGAGCAGAACCAAAAGAAATTTGTACAGAATCAATGGAGACTGAAGTAATACATGCTATCGTTCTTTTTCAAGTTTGGTTTTCTTTCTTTTTTCCCATTGTTCACTCCATTGGTTACAACCCTTCTACACAACCAGACTGTTGTACAATGTGAAAGTATTTGCAGATCCTATACCTGATTGCATGCCACCATGGGGGGAGGAGGGGGGAAGGGATGGGAGAAAATTTTAAACTCAAGGGATTGTGGAACTGAATCTTGTAAACTAAAAGTAAATAAATCAATGGGGGGAAAAAAAAGAAATTTGTACAGAATCACAGACACAACGTATGTGTTATGACTAAACTCAATAGACTGGGCTCCTCTCAGCAATACAAGGTTATAGGACAACTCCAAAAGACTCACGACTGAAGGAGATATCCACATCCAGAGAAGATGTGGAGTCTGAGTGCAGATTGACACAAACTACTTGCTCCATTTCTTTTTTCTTGTTTTGTTTTGTTTCCTCTTTCCCACTGAGCATTCCATCAGTTACAATCCTTCTTTACAACCTGACTAATGATTAATGGGAAGATATTTGTAGATCCTATATCCGAGTGCATGCTGCCGTGATGGGATGGGGGGAGAAGGAGGGGGAGAAAATCTGAAACTTAAGAGACTGTGGAACTGAATGTTGTAAACTAAAAGTAAATACACAAATTTAATTTTTAAAAAAATAAAAAGAAATTTTTTTTTTAAAAAAGAAGGCAATGCAGAAGAGTCTTCCGTCTTGACCAATTTCCTCCTTTTGCAGGTGAGGAAACTGAGGCCCATGGAGGTCGAATTACTTGTGCAAGGTCACAAAGATAGTAAAGAGCAGAGCCCTAATTTGAATTCAGCTCTCCTAAGGTTGCAAAGGAAGCATAGAGTCACATCATGAAGGGCTTCAAATAGCGCACTAGGGAGTGGGGGCTTCTCCAGCTCGCTGGGGCTCTCCAAGATGCCAAGGAGCCCACTCTGCAGCGCTGAGCGAGAAACTCACATCCCAGATCCGCCCAGACGGAACCAACTCTGGCACCACCCGTAATCGCTCCCAAACGTCCGCTCCGGAGTGGGCGGGGCAAAGAAGGCCCCCTACGCTGCTTTTCTTTCAATGAAGACTTTCTTTTACAGGTAAAACTGCCGAGTTCTAAGATGAAAGCTGCAGCAATGTGACTTATCCTATTGGTTTGGGGTAGGTGCTGCAGCTTTAAAATGAAAGGGGAAAATCTACGTGTGTGTACATAGAGAGAGGTGAGATAGCGAGCTGAAATAGCAAGAAAGAGAGAAAGAGGCTAGGCAAGGAAAGAGAGGGAGGAAGAGAAAAAGAAAGAAAAGCAGAGAGAAAGAAAGAGAGGAAGAGAGAGAAAGAAAAAGAGAGAGGGAGAGAGAGAGAAAGGAAAGGAGAGGGGGGGAAGCAAGAGAGAGAGAAAGAGGAAACAAGAGAGAAAGAGATAGAGGAAGAGAGACAGAGAAAGAGGAAGCCAGAGAGAGAAAGAGGATGAGAGATACTTCATTTGTAAAATGAAGGGAACTCGTTCTATTAGGTCCCTTCCAGCTCTAAAGTTATGACCCACGTCAGCTAGGTGATGCAGTGGATAGAACACTAGCCCTGGAGTCAGGAGGACCTAAGTTCAAATCGGATCTCAGACACTTATTAGCTATATGACCCTGAGTAAGTCACTTAGCCTCCTTTGCCTCAAAAACCAAAACCAAACCAAAACAAACCTATGACCCGATTGTAATATTGCATCCCTTTAAACATTAACTTGTTTTTCCCCAAAAAGATACTTTTTCAAAGAAAGCAATGAACTAGAAGCCAAAACCTCAGTAGGTCAGCAGAGGCTCCTCACTGGCTCGGCCATAGCAGCTCTGAGAGACCAGACTCCAAATTGAAGAGAGGTGGAGGTCTGTGCCACAGCCAAGAGAACTCCCACAGATGAAATCAGTAAAAATATGCCCTGCACCACTTGGATCTTTCTTTTGTCATCTCGTGTAGCTCAATGAAAACAAAAGCAAATGAGAAATAAAATACGATATTCAGGAAATGTCACCTGCCAGGATTCCTCAAGTTACCTAAGAAAGACTTGACAGCAGCCGATGAAAGGACAGCAGCCTCCCCCAGGACCCCCTGCCCCTGGTCACAATGGTGCACTGACTGACTTGCCAGTGGAAACTTCAAGACAACAGGATTCCAGTTTCAGCAACAGCCACAGGGGGAGGTCTAGGACCCAGAAGGGACTGATCGAGGTGTCCAAATTGGGCCAAAGATACCGTTGACATTTTTATGGGATGAAAGACCACCAGCTTGATAGATGGCTTTCTCATGTCTCTGCCTAGACAACAGGGGTGCAGTCTCTGACATTAGTGGGCTTATTGTTCAATCTGAGGAATGGGTTGATATCTTGTAAGATACCTAAAGTTTGTGGTCCATCCCCTGCAGCATCCCTTTGTCTCTGGTCCCCCTTCCCTCCTCGACTCTGTGTGCCTCAAACAACTCCCAAAAAGGAATACTGTTAGTCACAGATGGCAGAGACTGAGATCAGCATTGGTGGAGGGAGTTCCCACAATGGGAGGTCCCTGTTCTGGCACAGTCATGTAGCCAGGATCTTCTATACCGCCTAAGGTGTGCTTTCCTTAGCATCAGACCGTTCACATTCTTCATCTTTCCAGCTGCTCCCCTGCCCCATTCCCTGAATCACAACACACCCCAAACTCCTTGCCACCTCTGAGCCCTGCTTTCCCTTTCCATGATGGTTGCCAGTGATTGCCTGCCATTCATACAGAGAGGCCTTCCCAGGTTTTTTCTCAGGCACCATCTCCTGCCCGGGACCTTTGATGATTTTTGATACCTAGTTCTTAGTACTCTCCCTGTCCACCATCACTAGATATACAAGTATGCACCAAGCCTACTTTGTATACACTCTGTGTTTATCTGTGTGCCTGCTGTTTCCACCCAATAGAATGTAAGTTCCTCTAGAACAGGGCCTGTTTTGGCTTGGTTCTTGTTTCCCTGCCCTTTGACACAGTGTCTGGCACATTTGGGGGAGGGAGACAAGAAGGATCATACTTGTGATTTCATTGGCAGAAGGAACTCCCAGTGAGGAAACTCCCTTTACCAAGCTGATCAATTGGCACTACTTAAGAGAATTACCTGGATCTCTAATAACTGACCTGCCCAGGGCCACACCTAGCACATAAGAGATGCCTAGCGAGAGATCTAATCATCACTGAGCCCACCTCCAATATCAAATAGTTCACAAGTTGATAGCATTTTAAGGCTTACAAACACTTTCCTTTCAAGCATCCTGTTAAGTTTGGCAAATTGTGTTATCCTCATCTACCCTTGAGGAAACAGGCTGGTCCAAGAAGTTGCCCAGCAAGGATTAGAGCTGTGATTGAACTCTTGATACATAAGAGTCCCCATCTGTCTCCTTTAGGGAGCGTCCACACTGAAAATTCTCCAGAACCACAAAAACAACAAAGTGACCTGCAGTGGGATGGACAGTAAGTTGAGTCAGTCAATCAATACTTGTAGCTTCTCAGACAGACTCTTGAGATAAAGTACGACCTGGGATCAAAGAAGAGAGTCTCACCCTTGGGAAATTGTGTAGCATTCTCAAAGATCTCAGGCTATCAAGACCCATCTTTTTAACACATATTCTCTCACGGATCCTGGACAGCTAAAATAATGAAATACCACCACCATCTCCCGAGAATCCAAATCGCAGGTGACCCAAAGAGCCTCAGTTTACTCATGTATAAAATGACTGGACAAATTCCAAGCACCTTCTATCCCTATATCTCTAATCAGGCAATCAGTAATGATGTTCAGGCAACATCTGAAATAAAAGCTATCTGAGAATCCACAAAATATTCAAATGGACTTTTTACCTCCACAACTTGGGCAATCCCCTCCCAGATGCTGATGGCAGCTCATCTGTGCCTGCCCATCCCATACATCTCTCATCTGGATCGTCCTAAAAGTTTGCCACAGAAGTCAGAGAATAATAGATTTAGAGCAAAGGAAGCTGTAGAGACCACTGGGCCACCCAACATGCTGGACTCCTTCCTCAATGTCTCCATCATCATCCAGGTGCCACAGAAGCACTCTGGCCACTGGCCACTTGTCATCTCTAGCTCAAGCCACATGATGAGCTTATCCTATCTTCTTGTCTTGTAATTTCCTGATGAAATCCTTTACTCCTGATTTCTTTTTGGCCAAAGCAATCCATAAATCCATATTGGTCCAAATATAAACCACATTCTTCCTCCCCCACATGTTGTAAATGCAGCTTATAACCAATATTGTTCACTACCTACATATATATGTATGTGTATATGTGTGTATATACACACACACATATATATATATACATATACATGCATATATCTATAACAGGCACACACATACCTGTTTTCCTTTCAAAGGCTGCATTTTAGGAGTCCAGCCCATTTTCAGAACAATACAATGATTTCTCTTTCTATTTTTCCATTTGAACTCCTATGTACAAATGAATGTTTTCATTGAAAAAAAAAATCCAATTGTGCTGCACGTTGAGAAAGTTCATTCTAAAAGGAACAATGCCAGGTAATTCTATGGCATCTCTCTCTCTCTCTCTCTCTCTCTCTCTCTCTCTCTCTCTCTCTCTCTCTCTCTCT
>CM053585.1:537846990-537885335 GCA_028646515.1 Pseudochirops corinnae
TCTCCCAACTTGGCAAATGCCACTGTTTGTCTGTGTTTGGAATGGCTTGGAGATTAGCGTAGGTATTTAGCATCAAACACAACAATTCCAGATGACAAGCTGTTTCCCCCTGCCAAAACAGTGCTGTTGGGGCCCCGCCATCTTGGATGGCGTCAACTCTACTCAACCACCAGGATGGCAGCTGCTCAACTCCCCAACCACAAAGAGTCGGTAACATGGGCTCATATGGTATGTGAAATGTGACTTTCATTCTTGAAGTCTTAGCTAGGAAAAAAAATGTTGGTATATTATACCTGACTTCAAAACAGAGGCAGTTTGGTGCTGTGCTGGTAGAGAGTTCTGGGTATCAGGAAGAACTAAATTCTAGAGGCAGGTAAAGGTGTCATAGTACATAGAGCTCTGGGCCTGGAGAAAGGAAATCCTGAGTTCAAATCTAGCCTCAGATATTAGCTGTGTGACCCTGGAAAAGTCACTTAACCCTATTTGCCTCAGTTTCCTCTCTTGTAAAATGAGCTGGAGAAGGAAATGGCAAACCATTCTGAAATATTTGCCAAGGAAAACCCCAACTGGAGTCACAAAGAATGGGATATGCCTAATATGATTGAACCACAACAAACAAAATGAAGATAATAATAGCACTTCCCTCCCAGGATGGGAAGGACCAAACAAGATCATGTTGGTAAAGTGCCAAGCAGAGTGTCTGGTACTTAGTAAGCACTGTGGAAGCATTTCTTGCCTTGCCTTTCCCTTCCAACTATGACTCGTGAACTCCGCTAGGGGAGTGACACAGAGGCTATTACACCGATATTTATAAAATATTTTTGGACAAGGAAGACGAGGTTGAAGTGAAATGTCCAGGATCACACAACAAATAGAGATTAGAGACAGGTTTGGAACCCAGATTCTTCTAGCACAATCTACATGACAGGCTTCCTTTTGAACATTCTATGGTTCTATGTAAAAACCCAAATTCATGAGAGGTAGAAAAACAATTGAAAAGCTCAGGACCCAAACCCACATAAGTCCTCAGCATTGCTATATATTTCTAACAAAGTCCAACAGCAAGAAAGAGAAAGAGAAATTCCACTTAAAGTTACTGTAGACATTATAAAATATTTGGGAATCTACCTGCCAAAACAAATCCAGCAATTATATGAACACAATTACAAAAACACTTTTCACACAAATAAAGTCAGATCTAAATAATTCAAAAAATATCAGTTGCGTGGCTAGGTCGAGTTAATATAATAAAAATGACAATTTTACCCAAACTAATTTATTTATTTAGTGTCATACCAATCAATATACCAAAAAATTATTTTATGGAGCTAGAAAAAATTGTAACAAAATTCATCTGGAAGAACAAAAGGTCCAGAATATCAAAGGAATTAATGAAAAGAAATGCTAGGGAAGGTGGCCGAGCCATTCCAGAGTTTTAAACTGTATTATAGAAAAGCTTAGGACCCACAGGCTTTGTAGGAAGGCAACACCTAGATATTCAGAGAACAAAAAGATCTCTTGGCAGAAAGTGAATTACACAGTCATGCCTATAGGGGTCCAGACACCATGGCCACCACCGAGAATCTGTCTTCTCTTTGCCTACTCTAGATAAAAGCCCTTTCCTCTGATTCCTGGAAGAGAGACAGAGTTTTAACTTCAGTCTGTTCCTTTGTGTACTGTTGGCAAAGAATTATTCCTCACCCTGCTTTCTGGCAGTCTGGAAAGAAGTCCCTCAGCATCCAATCCAACCCTGTGCAACAAGTGTTAATGAAAAGCCACAAGGCACAGGGCTATGGAGGCCAAATAAAGAGTCACTGTCCTCAAAGAGTGTATACTCTACTGGCTAGAAGAGGGGTTTCCATGACATTCTCATAGTGCGAAAAACAGAGGATTACCTCTAACCTGTTGGTAGAAAGGTGGTGGGTTTTTAGTGCAGAATGAGACATTCAGGTATGACCAATGTGGGAATGGGTTTTGTTCAACTACTTACTTGTTACAAGTGAAAGCTTTTATGGGGATGAGAGAGAGGAACTAAGGAGATAGTCATAGAACTAGAGATGGAGAGAGACAGAGAGACAGACACATAGAGACACAGAGAGACACAGAGAGAGATGGAGAGAGAGACACAGAGACACAGAGAGAGACAGAGAGAGAGATGGAGAGATAAACAGAGAGACAGATAGAGAAATGGAGAGAGAGACAGAAGAAGAAAGAGGAGGAGGAAAAGGAGAAGGAGAATAATATTAATTAAATATTTTTTAAAAACACAGGAGAGAACAGAAAGTAAGTACATAAAGGGAGAGAGACAGAGAAGCAGGGGCAATGTGAGGGACTACCGTTGTGAATTTAATATAGTCTTTAAAAAAAAAAAAGCTTTGTAGGGGCAGCTAGGTGGCACAGTGAATAGAGCACCAGCCCTGGAGTCAGGAGGATCTGAGTTCAAATCTGGCCTCAGACACTTAACACAAAACTAGCTGTGTGACCTTGGGCAAGTCACTTAACCCCAACTGTCCTCCAAAAAGCAAAGAAAAAAAAAAAAACAACTTTGTAGAGGTTCAAGGTTTCATATGCAATCCTCTTTTTCTTTTTGCTTTAGTATATGAAAATGTGGAATACTACTACAACTGCTGCTGTAATTAGTACTATAGTACTACTACTAATAATAGCTAACAGTTACACACTGTGTGCCAGGCACTGTGCTAAGTAAGCACTCCACAATTATCATCTGATTTGCCCCTCACAACAAGCACGGGATGTAAGTGCTATTATTCACATTTCGTTGTTTAGTCATTTCAGTCCTGTCTGACTCTCTGTGACCCATTCGGGGTTTTCTTGGCAGAGATGCTGAAGTGGTTTGACATTTCCTTCTCCAGCCCATTTTACAGGTGACAAAATTGAGGCAAACGGGATGAAGTGACTTGTCCAGGGTCACACAGATAGTACTAAGTGTCTGAGGCCAGATTTGAACTTCCCAACTTCAGGCTTGGCATTCTGTGCCCTCTAGCACCCTCAGTTGCCCCCAGTTCTGTTTTCTATCCTGTAGCAGTTCAGAAGCTCACATGAGACAAGGAATGCCATAGGCATGAATATCAGTTGGGGTAAAATTCTGTACCAGGGCCTTCCCTTCCCCCTGCCCCTTTGGCAATCATTGGCAGGAAGAACTTTATCTGTGAACAGAAAGGATAGAAATGTAGCAGATGCAAATGGAAAGGCCCAGTCTGGAAGTCACCAAGACACCAGGATTCTGGGCTTTCTGCTTACTTGGGCCATTTGTTTAATCCAAGCTACTTAAGAGTAAGCCTCCTAAGGAACAATTCTGATGGGGTCATTTCTCTGCTCAAAGACTTTCAAGGACTTCTCATTAAAGAAAAAAAAAATCCCATTTCGTTACCCTGGCACTGAAGGTCACCATGACCTGGTTCCACTGGGTTCTTTCTGAGCCTTACTTTCCACTTTTCCATTTTTTCTAACATTTTTCTAACTAAACTAGACTGCCGGTCATTCCCTGAATCTGGATTGAGCTTGTATCCCTTCCACCTGGAATGCTTCATCTTCAGCATGGTGCCATGGGAGAAGCATGGAACTTGGAACCGGGTTCAAATTCCACCTCTGCCACTTCCTACCTGGGTGGTCTGAGGTATGTCATGCCAACTCTTTGTACCTCAATTTCATCTGTAAAATGAAAGAGTCAGACTAGCCAGATAGCCTCTAAAACCCCTTCCAGCTCCAAACACATGTTCCTTTGCCCTCCTTAACTGGCCTGTCCTCGATTAGAGGTATTCATTCACATCTCTCCTCTTCCATATGACAAGCACCTGATATCAGTTTCTAGTAGCAGGTGCTCTGTGAAAATGTTCATAATTGGATTCTCAATTCCTCAGTTTCATTATTTGTAAAATGGGAATAATAATTACCTACCAATCAATAGCCAATCACCAATCAATCAATGAGCATTTCTTAAGCTCCTAAGATGTCACTTCAGTGGTAGGTGACAAAAATATGATGACGACAATGCTGCTGCTGCTGAGATGGGTAGCAGTATAGAACACCTACTGTATGCCAGGCTTTGTGCTAAATGTTTTACAGATGTTATCTCATTTGAGATTTCCTGTCCAGGGATGTGTGTCTGAATCAAACCTCTTAGATCTCGGTACAGAAGCCAACGGTCAGATGCATATATTGGGTTGGGTAGTGGATGGATAGCTGTGCAGCCATGGAGAGGGTCAGGGAGAAGTGACTCACCAGTGCGGGAATGCAGAGTCATTCACAACATGAAGTCACAAGAGGCTATTAGCAAAGTCTTTCCTCACTTGTGACAAACACTGCAGCTTGTTTGCTCTACAAAACAACCAGTGAGAGGTTCGGAAAGCCTCATCCTTCATGTTCATCGTGGAGTAGTTCTGCAGGCTTGACAAATGCCCCCACTAGCCAGCAGCTAGGCAGACATCATTGAGCCCTGGGAAATAGATTGGCTAATGTCATCGTTTCAAGAATGCAGCCCATGAATCTAGAGGTTTCCTATTGAGATGGGGAAAGGAAGCAAGTGCAGCCAGAGATGAGGAGCGTGATTTTAGACCCTGAAGTGACATCTTAGGAATCGTTCAAGTTCCTCATACCATAAAGGAGAAGACTGCAGCCCCCAGAGGGGATGTGATTTGTCCATGACAATACAGGCCATAGCATCATAGGCTGGAACCTGGACTGAACCCCAGAGGTCCTCTGCTCCAACACTCTTATTTTGCAGGTGAGGAAACTGAGGCCCACAGAGAAGACACTTTAAGTGACAAGGTCCCATGGGTGCTAAGCACCAAACCCAGATCCACGAGCTTGAACTTCAGCTCTTTTCCCACCTCAGTCAATGCCACATGGGAATCAAATTCTCTTTTCAGTGGCCCAAGGAAACACACAACTAAAACCAACCTCAAGGAAACAATGAATCCCTCCTTAAATTGTTCCCTCCATAAGCCTGGATCAGTGTACAGCTGCCATGTGTGCCTTACCAATAGCTGACCAGAACTGATGTGATCAGAGAGAGGGCACATTTTTATCAGCCACCGAACAGAGCATTTAAGTCAGGAGCAGCCTTTTAGAGCACCCAAGTGCCACCTCTATGACTCTGCAAGGCCTGCCTACACCCCACCTGAAACCTGCCCTGCTCTCCCTGCCCACAGAATCCCCTGGATTATCAGCGACTTGCTGGCAGAGATTGGGGCAGGTTGGTCTCTGTATCCTCAATGCCTGGTGATCTACAATGTGCACTGGACAAAAGCAAGCTAAACCTGAAGGCTCTTTGGGCACTGAACATTGGCATTGCTTGATTCCACACACATTTAGTTTCTGTCTTTGGAAGTTCTCTCTAGAGCAGTGGTTCTCAACCTGTGGGTTATGTTCAGTTTGTAACAATGAAAATACATCCTGCATATCAGATATTTACATTACGATTCATAACAGTAGCAAAATTACAGTTATGAAGTAGCAACGAAAATAATTTTATGGTTGGGGGTCACCACAACATGAGGAACTGTATTAAAGGGTCTCGGCATTAGGAAGGTTGAGAACCACTGCTCTAGAGTCTTCATTCTTGTGCCTCCCTTGGGAAAGAGAGAGACAGAGAGAAACTGGGAGAGGAGAGGCAGAGACAGAGAGAAGAGAGAAACAGAGACAGAGGGAGAGAAGAGAGAAACAGAGACATTTTGGAGTGAAATCCTAGAATCTTAGAGCTGGAAGGAATTCTAGATCTGATCGACTTCCCAACCCTATCTTCACTCTACAAATGAGGAACCTGATGCATAAAGTATTTAAGTGACTTGTCTGAGGTCCAACCGTTTGTTGGTGGGAGAGCCAGGACTCACACATGGCATCGAGGTCTCTGGACTCCCTTTCTACCACACTCTTGTATTAGTTTAAGTCACTTAAGTAAGAACCCTCTCAAGACCAGTCTCCAGCTTCAGGAATGCTCTGTTGGGGATCTAGGTTGTCTACACTGGTTTCCTTCATCATCATCACATTCAGGCTGGCGAGTCATTTCCACCAGACTGACCGCTGGGGAATGCTGAGCAGTTGGAATGGGTGTTTTAAAAAGCAGATCCAGGGAAATGTTAATATTGAGAAAACAGAAGGAAAGGACACAGTGAACTTGAAAGCCATTTTGGAGGGCACCACTCCAACCCTAGTCCATTCCACTGTTATCACACTGGGCTTCAATGGGAGAGCCTCCTCTGCAGCCACATCCAAGCACAGGCCAAGTGTACTGCTGGATCCTGACTCAGTTCACAAGCTTCCTTGTGAAGAACAATTGGGAGGTTTTTGTTTTGTTTCAAGGAATCACTATGGTCCTGGATCCTCTTGTTACTTCATGGGAGCCCCCCAGCTGTTCCCATTCACACCTGAGTGTCCTAGTGAGACTGGACTTCAGAATCAGTGCCCAGCACCCAATGCCCTATAAGCTATGGTTTACATCATAGACTGTAGGACCTAGATAGAATCATGCATTTAGAACTGGAGGGAACCTTAGTGGTTGTCTAGGCAAAGCACCTTATTCAACAGATGGAGAAACTGAGGCACAGTCAAGGGGTGAGCATTTCTCTACTATCCAAACATTTCCTCTGAATAGGGCCCCACTATTTAGATAGGTAAGATGTTGTTTTGAGGATTAGTAAAGTGATAGAAAAGGGAAATAGAAAATCATTGTGGATCCTGTACAGATTTAAAGCTAAAAGCATACATAGTAGGTGCTTAATAAATGATTGATTGATATTAATTCATTGATTAATTAATAAAGGGATTCAGCCCATTCTTTTTACAGAAGAATGAAGAATTTATTAAGCCTACTATATGCAAAGATAAGGACACAGACTCAAGAAAAGAAAGGGGCTTGCTCAAGGTCACACAACTCATAAGCATCTGAGGCAGAACTGGAACACAGTTCTTTCTGAATACAAGTCCAAGTTCTGAGCCATATACATATGTCTTGATCAGTCATCTAATGAAATCTTCACTAGGAAAATGAATGGGAATTCCACAGAAATTTTATATTTCTCAAGGAATTCAGGTCGAAATTAGTTTTTGTTTTGTTCGAAGAGAAGGGAGCTCCTGGGTAACTGTAATTGTGTACATTCGACTTAATTCAGTGCTGCAGACTTCTTAGTAAGGTCAACTGCCAGTTGTATCATACTGCAGCAGCAGACCACAAACCCTAGTTCTCCTGCCCAGCTAAAAGACTCCACAGTGGCCCAGAGACATCCAAGGACCAGCCTAGCCAGGGGCCCTCAGGATAAGTGACTGAGCTGGGATTTGATCAGCCTCTTAAGGTTTATCACCAGTTTGAGCACTGGGAGATGAGAAGATTGAGATTATAAGAATCAGAGAACGGAAAGAGTACTTAGATTTTTTAGAAGACCCAGGTCTGTCACTTACTGCTTGAGTGATTTTGAGCAAATCATTTGACCTCTCTGGGTCTCAGTTTCCTCATTTGTAAAATTAAGGGCTTGGATAACCTCTGAGGGCCCTGCCAGCTCTAAATCTCTGAGCTTTTAGTATATGGTCTTGAAGCAACATGGTAGAAGAAAAGTCACCACCCAGTTAATCACGAATCATTCAAACACGGAAATAACACAAATCTTGGTGTGTTTGAAAGTAAAGAATGAAAATGGATCTGGGACTTAGACGGCAAAACTTTTGGAGAAAAGACTCACAAAGGAGATGATCCACCGAGCTAAAGGATTGGAGGGCAAGCCAAGTCTAAGGATTCTTGGCTGTGGGCTGGTTGGATTGAGGGTGGCCTGTTTCAGATACTGGCCAGTCTGAACTTCAGCCTCCAACACATTTATTGGAATTTGGAGTCTCTTGGGTTAAGGACTTTTAATTAATTGGGATGCATAAATGTTTGCCAGGCAGATCTCAAAGAAGGGAATGCCACAGTGTGGAATCCTGGAACCTTCAAGCCCCATTCATTTCCCACATTAATCAAATGGACTTCCAGACCCTTCTAAATAAGGCTTCGAGGTCAAGTCCGAAGTGGGGACTGGGGGAGGGGGACAATCCATCATTTTGGGGGGAGGCCATCACCATTATGGTCAAGAAGGAGGAAAATGGCTTTTTCTTTTGTAAAATCGCTAATGAAACAACATCTCTCAGTCCTGTCTTTGGAAGGAAAAGATCAGTCCTTTAGCTTAGAGACTCCATTATCCCTGGTTATCATCAGCCAAATTTTAGCGCATGTGATTAGTGTAGTATAACCAAACAGACAATTGCATCTGGTGGCAGAAGGTCTGGGTTCTAATGGCCAAGTCTGCTGGTTTCAGTTCAGCTGTTTTTCAGTCCTGTACAACTCTCTATGGTCCCATTTGGGATTTTCTCGGCAAAGATACTGGAATGGTTTGCCATTTCCTTCTCCAGTTCATTTTACAGATGAGGAAACTGAGGCAAACAGGGTGGGAGTTGCCCAAGGTCACAAAAGTTAATACGTGTCTGAGATCAGATTTGAACCAGTAAGATGAGTCTTCCTGATACTAGGTCAGGCACTCTATCCACTGTGCCACCGAGCTACCTAACAACAACAACAAATTTGATAAGCCTCAGTTTCCTCATCTGTAAAGTGGGGTTGCTCATACTGGACGATACCTTATCTGCCAGCAATGCTGAGGGAGAAATGTTATGAGCCAAAGCACAACGTAAATGTGAGTTATTACTACCTTCATCTCACACATACAGAGACATTTACACAAAATACAAGGAACAGAAGGAATTTTAAGGTACAATCAAATGAGAAGGCCAATTTTGAAACATCTACTGGAGTCATACAGAAATAAATCCAAGTGGCCCTTACAGCTCAAGGAGAGGAGAAATAATCCAAATTACTCTCTGAGAACCATCTCTTACCATTCAAAAGCCAAGATATTCAAAAAGTACATAAAACCCCAGTAAGAAATTGGTTTTATTTGTGGTGACAAGCAGTAGACTTTAAAGCTGGTGTCCTGAGTCTAATCTGGGCTTTGCTGCTAACCAGCTGTGTGGCCTTATGCCAGGTGGTCAACTTCTCTGGACCTCAGTTCCCTGCTCTGTCAAATGAAGGGGTGGGTTGAGGTCATCTCTAAGGGTTCCTTCCAGAGGTGATATTCTGATTATGCTGACATGTAGATATGTGCTAAGGCAAGAATCTCCTCTAGCCAGCTTGTGATCCTTCTGGTCTGGGAGAAGAATATTAGTCTTGGAAGCAGAGGGCACCTGGATTCAAATCCTGGCATCACTACTTGAAGTCACCTTGGGGAAAATACTCCAACCTGTCTGGGACTTAATCTCCTCATCTGGAAAATGGGGAGATTTGGCTAGATTATCTACTCCCTTCTAATTCAGATTTGGTTCCTTACAGCAGCACCCGAGAGATCATCTCACTCCATGCCCTCATTGTGAAAAGGGCATAACTCAGGCCCAGAGAAGGTAAGAGATCCAAAGAAAGCAAGCGACACAGTAGGAATCGGACCCAGGCCCTCCAACTTCAAATCCAGTGCTTTTCCTACTACACCTGCCCCCCTGATTCTGGAGAGGAACTCTTCCTAACCCTTGCCATTACTTCAAGCAAAATAAAAACTCCTTAATTCAAGGCTAGCAAGTAACAATGTGGAGATTAAGTAAATATAGAAAGAAAGAATTTTCTAAAATATTAAAAAGTGTGTGAAATTTGTCTGAACTAACTTTTTTTAAGACAACAGAAATAAAAACCGAGTCTAACATCTTACAAGCTCAGGAAATTGTCCTAAGCTCCAGATGTTTTACTTTGCAAATCTCATAGCCCTCAACAAGATCCTCGGAAAATCTCTCGTTGTTTATAAAGCAGCGTTTGCGTATGCCTATCTCAAACCTCCTACAAGGCAGTCGTTCCCATTCTCCATATGCTAAATTCATGCTTTGGACTTCCCAACAATAAACTAGTAATGGATCTAAAAAAAGTTAATTGCAAATTTTTCCTAATTACAAAATGATATAACTCTTCAGTGAAAACACTACATATGATGGCATTTCCAAAAGTGCCAATGTTCCTGCATCAGGTTCTGCCACCACCACCCCCCCCCAAAAAAATGGATAAACATGTTTCATGTACAAATAGCAAGACAAAAAAAAATGATCCTTGATGACTGTTGTTTGTCCACCAGATCCACAAGTGAGTCTTTTACACACTGGAAGGTCTGAGACAAAATGACTCTCAACAAGCTGACCTTGGTTCTCCAACTGTCCAAAATACCATTTGGAGAATTTGCATTTTTAACTACCAACTTATGAAAGAATCCGTAGATTCTCATAATGTGGCTAGTCATCAAACCAGACAAGATAATAAATTGACTGAGATCATTGTTCTATCTCCATCCAAGAAAGCAGCCTCTTAAAAGATCTTAAATTGATAGAGAAATCCAATTTGGAGGAAGAGAAAGGGGCAGAGAGCTAGGAGGCACTGGCCAGGATCACATTAATTTTGTGACTAAATACATCACTTTAAAGTGAAAAACAACAACAAAATCGATGACAAAAATAAGAAAGCACCCTCCTACTCCCCCACCAAGGCCACACTTTTAATCTAATGTCTCAAAGAAAAGAGAACAAGCCAGGTCTAGCCAACATCCCCCGTCACAGGAGACTGGGGGGTTTACCAGTCATGATCCAACGTGTGTCTCAAATCAAATGTTGTGTTTAATAAGAAGCTGTAACTAAATCGTTGAAGAAATATTGTGGGATGGTGACATGAACTCAGTGAAAGAGAGCGCTCTAGGACAGGCAGAGGAAGAAACCAGGGACAGATTGAGGACAGTAAGAGACCGAGAAGGCCAATTCTTGATTGAATTTGACTCTGTAGGTCTGGACAGCTGACAAACTATTTCAGTTTTTAAAAAAAGAAAAGAAAAAACTTGAAACTGGGAGATGAGACAATCTGTAAGGGAAAATTGTCACAAAACCTGAGCCAATTAGCCTTAGATAGAAAGTCATCACAACTTCATAATGCCATCTGGGGGAATCAAAAGCAGACTGCCTTTCCTGATGTTAACCGACTACACTCCAAGAAAGGCCTGGTCAGGTAAAATCTGAATATATATGCCATGGAGGCTGGGTTTACCAGGAAGTTATTTTACCAAGCCATTATTAATAACAAGTAAAATATCAAATAACAGCCCTTTACATCGCATTTTAAAGTTTGCAAAGCATTTTAGATATATTTGATGGAAAGCTGGACCCATCAGACATCAGGCATGGGTCGAGGGTGGTTTTTCAGTAGATGGGAACTTGAGAAGCTGCTTCAAGGAGACCGTGCTAGCGAGCAAACACCCTCTGGTCTTAGAAGCTTTCCATTAACGTTCTACAATGAAGAGTCAGGAAAATGCCCAGAATTACTCCTCTGGAATAAATGCAACAGGCTGTTAGGAGAAGCTGAAAGGGGACACGTTCTTTTTTTAGTAAAAGCAGGAAAGATTTCTTTGTAAATTCCAACCAGAAAAGAGAAACCTGAAGTCCCTTTACCCCACCCGCTCATCCCCAAAAGCACTGTCCTCATACTTATCTCAAGGTGTCCACAAAGTTCAATATACTCTTGGGACTTGGTGGATATTTTCTCCCCATTCCCGCATTTTTTTAAAGAAGTTTTTTTTTTTTCTTTTAACAAAAAGTTCACCCAAGTGCTTCACGGAGCTCTTCGGGCAAGGGCTTTCTCACGGAGCTCAAAGGCAGGCAGCTAGGCTCTAAGGCAGCCCCTACACAAGCGCACAAGTACACACCTCCTTCTGCACAAAGCACATGAAAAGCAGCAGGCGATTAATTACCAAAAGAAGCATCATTTCGCCTCCCAAGCAAAAACGAGCTTTACAGGTAACGGAACCAGAAATTATATCCATTTCACCTGAAACTGACATCGAAGTCTTATTAGCCCTGTTCATAAAAGTCCAAATACCAAAGGAAATGGTTTCCTTACCATTATCTGGAGAATAAGGTGAACAAGGGAGGGTGTCCTTAAACCACCAGAGGAAGCTTTTCTTTCTTAAGACACTTGTCTCTTTTTTTTCGCCAACAACAGAGTGGGAGGAAAACCACAGATCGTGGGGGAGTCTTCTTTCTCTGAACTGCAGACCATGAGAAGCTTGAATTCACGAAAAAATCTGTGCGCAAGAGATAGGTCTAGTCTCTCGCCACTGCTCCAGGCAGGCGGGGCCAAATCCCAGATTGTGCGTGGGTACCTTTCTCTCTGACAGTTTCTCCTAGCAATGAGACGGATTTTTCCAGTAGTCTTTAACTCCCCAGATTTAACCGACATGGAAAATGTGACTAACAACTTGTGGAGCTGTCGAGCCTCCAGCCCAGCACAGAATCCACTTTGTCAGACGCGTTGAAGGACCCCAGCAAGCAGCAACTAGTACAGAGCCCGATCCGAGGGCTAGGGAGCACACCAAAGAGCAGGGCGCCACCTAGTTAGCCGTCGGGGAGGCTTCACCCTCTGCCCTGGCAAAGTGAGGAACACCTCTAGGCGCTGGGTCTGCTGCAAACGCCTGTCAGGGCTTTGGGGCTTTAACGTGTCCATTGTATATTTAAATGAAAAGGGGGGAGGGGAGAAGTATCGCTACTGAGATAATCCATGTCCCGCGGATCTGGGAAAATTTAGGTTATAATAGCATCAGGGGAACTTCTGCACCTAACTTTGATTTACAAGATAAAAGCAAGTTTTAAATTAAAGAGGCTGTCCGCTAATAGAGCTTATTATTTCCAAAGACTGGGGGAATGATTTTCTTCGAAAGTTGTCCCTGTGTGCCCGCCTATTATCTCTGCTTTCCCCCTTCCACTAATGAGCATTCATCTAAAGAGCCTGTTAATCCTCTGATGTGTGCTTCTGGTCAGAGGTAACAGTTTGAATAAACCACTAATCACTTATCGCTAAATCAGTAATCATTAATCACACTTTCCTCCACTGCTTCGTACTTGGAGTTTTCCTTCGGGTCTAAGGACCTGGACTTTGCACGTACATTTTCTTTCTGATCCGTCTGTATCCACAGTGCATGCACACATCTACATATGTATACACACACATACACACACACACACTAAACTTGTGAATGCTGACAATCTGACCCCAAGTGATTCACTTTTTTCTTTTGTATCCCCACCGACTAACATTACATACTCGAGGATGGATTGAATGAATGTAAGCTCACAGAAACTTCTCTACGCACGTCCCCCCATCCACTCCCCGCAAAAGAAGGCAGAGTTGTTGATATCGGAGCATGTGTGTGTTTCCAGGAATTTCCACAAACAGGATATAAATTCTCTTTTATTTAGCTTTCACCAACTTCGAATCCTCCAGCGCCTAAATCCCCTGCCCTCTCCCCCCACCCAGCTCGGTTGATCTCCCCCGCCTTTTTTAATACATCGGTGGCGCTGAAATCCTATCTTTTACAACCCCCCCTCCCCAAATCCTTTTTTCTTTTATTCTTTGAACGTTTCACACGCAGTATTTTATCTCCATGACCAAACAGAATTCTCCTAGATTTTGGTGAGTGAGATAAACTTTTTTTAAATGGAAAAACCTAAAGGAAAGACTAGGGATACGCTCCTACTTCAGTCTCCTCCCCTCCAACTTTCACCGTATTGTACCGGGGGTTCAATGGCCTTTACTTTGGGATTGAAATAGTCTAATGTTGAAGACTTCCAATTAAAAAGTGAACCAACCAACACCCCCATCCCCCACCTCCTACGCCCAACTCTTGCAGAAAATGGACCCAGGGAAGACTCTCTTTACAAATAAGTGCGGAGGGAGGGGGGAGTGTATTGTGTATGCGGTATATATCATATAATTTCACATACGTATATCTACATAACCACAAATAAATAACACTTAGTGTTATCGCTATTCATTCTTCTAAACAATTTCTGAGTGTACTGCATTTCCCCGGCGCTAAATATTTTAATAAGCCCTAGAGATGAAAGCTCACTCCAGCCTCCCTTAAATAATGGAGAAGGGCAGATTGTGAGCTGATCAGGTAGTGTATTCCCCTAACACACACCAGAAGAGCTCTTACCCACTCTTCAGGGACAGCCCTTAGGCAGGGAGAGAATCATCATGGGGGGAGGGGGGGAGGTCCTATATTAACACGAGATGCTCAGGGACCTGGCGACTAGAACGATATGGGGGGGAGGGGGTTGCTTTGTCAGCATTTCAAATCCCCTGAACCCTTGAGTATCAGAGGCTGTTAATCAAACACACTTACTAGTCTGCAGAATGACGTAATGGCCCAGTATCCAGGCTTTATTCCCTGACACATGTCAGAGAAGGAAGGTCGGAGAGAATAGTAGAAAAACACAACAACACACAGCCAAACCCAGAGAAGCAGGCACAAGGAAAGCGATGCCCAGCCGACACCGGCTCTGGAGCCCCAGACAATAGGTTTCCTAGGGGGTGGCCCACGGACAGGAGTCGAAAAGAGGGAGGGAGACAGTTATACACCAGCCTTTCCATCCTCCTTTGCCCCCAGCCTAGGGTACAGGTCCATGGTAAAGGAAGAAGGCGGAAAAATTTCTCCCCCGCTCCCCCTCGCTTCGGGGTTCTTGGAGAAACTTCGTTCAAGTTTGCGCGATTCAGCATAGCGGAACTTCTGCGGAACGGGGCTGCGGAGCCTACGACTGCCGCCACTCTGCCGCCGGGTAACTGTCATCTCCGGCAGCTGTGGGAGGAATGGGAAGGATCGAGCCCTCAAGTGAGAGCCGCGCGGGAGAGGACTAGAGGGAAAGCTAGCGCGGCCGGGAGTTTCCAGTGCCAGCCTGGAAATTGACAACAAACTTACCAAGCACTAACTGAAAGCAACAGATCAGGAAACTCTTCCCAACAATGTTTGCGCGTGAAACCTACAAGCCCCGCGCCCAAAGAGTGTCAGCCGCCGAGGCTGGGGCCGTTCCGGTACCTAGCCATCGAGAGACAGCCGAGGAGAACTTCCAGCCTGCGCGCGATAACCAGCCTTCCCGTCCGCAGGTGAGAGTCCCTTCCCTCTTCCCTCCTCCTCCTCTCCGCCATCCGCTCCCACCGCCGACCCGCAGCTCCACTACGGAATTGGAAAACTTTCTCGTGCGCTGATTCCCGGGGATCATTGCGAAGTTGCCAAACTCGGGGTTCTCTCGTTTTTCACTTTAGCCGCCACAGACGCATTGGTGGGGGATCCAGCAATTTGTCAGGCTTCTGGAGGCAAGCGCAACCCCGATCCTTAACTGTCATTCAGGGAGATAGACACGCACACAAGACCTAGCCAGACACACACACGCACACACACCTTCCTACTCAGCATCTCAGCGCAGCCGCTGACCCCATCTTCCAGGCGCTCAAGAAGTGAGCCAGGGTGAACTGGGTTGGTCTGAGGTTTCAGCAGGATTCAACGAGGAACCAGAATAAGGTCCCAGGGGCCAGGCTTCTCCATTATCGTCCAATTGTTTACAAACACAGATAACCCTCAGAAACACGCACACGCAGATCTTCCCAGAACCTTGCCCTGTGAGTTGTTTCCCTCAACTCCTCTCCCTGAGCCTATGCGAACAAGGCAGGAGACTTGGTTTACCCGGGAGGCCAGTGCCACGAGAATATCGAAGTGCAAAAGACCCCAAAGTGACCGATCAGTATTTTTAGGAACTTACCAAACAAGTGTAGAGAAGGGAAGAGCGGAGCCTGGGTGAAGGAACCACGTTGGACTGAGAGAAGATTACAATACAGTCTATTTAGAGCGCATTACATCACCCCCCCCGGTGACGTCACGTGGGATTCCTGAACTTCTAAATCATTGCGGTCCGCTGGGGAGGGAGGGAGGCAGGCCTACAGGCAGAGAGAGAGAGAGAGAGAGAGAGAGAGAGAGAGAGAGAGAGAGAGAGAGAGAGAGAGAAGGAGGGGGCGTGGTCCACCCAGACCCCGCCCCTATCCCCGCCCCTCCCAGGGAGGCAGCTGGGCTACCGAGCGGACCCCGGGACCCGGTGGAAAGCCGCGGCCGCCAGCCGCGCAAGCAACAGCTTGCAGGGCCCGGCGCAGTGTGACGCGACTCCCTGACATTAGCGATGTGAGTCAGCTTGGAAACAGTCTTTATGATTTCAGAGAGGGTTCTGGGGGAGGCCAGGAGATGGACTCGTGGTGGCGTCGCCTCCTAGGCTTCAGCAGAGCAGAGTAGGGATGGATGGGGCTGGGGGGGCGTGGGGGACGGCTCTTACTCCAGGACGGATGTCCAGAGTGGTGGCTCGGAGAGGAGACCCCCTCCTCCCTCGCCGGACTACCTGCCGACAGATGTCCTCTCCTTCAGTGACAGTGATGATCTGATTATGAGCAACCTGGCGGCCCGGCCCCTCCAAGAACCCAAACCTTGAGCCCAGCCAAGGGGTAGATTAGTTGTAAACTATTCTTCGCAGAAAGCCTCGTAGCTCCCCTTCCTCTCCTCCACCCGAGGCCCCGACGTGGTCCCACTGAGATAGTGAACCTCCTTAAATAGAGGGACTGGCCCTGGGAGAAGAAACGCTATGCATGGGACCTCCCGCTCCTCTCGGAGAGGCTGCCTAGAGGAGATTAAAAAAAAAAAATGCTTGTTCATGTTCAGCCGCAGCTCCTCAGGCATTACTGACCTCAATTTCTTTTCTGGAGTTAGCACCGGGGGTGGGGCTTACAGGGAAGTCAAGGGGCTAAATTTGGCTCTGCCCCTGGCTCAGCTCACTCACTCACTGTCGGCCTGGTGATCTGAACCTCAGGGCTGGGAAGGGCCTTGAGGGCCGGGGGGTTAGGAGGCTGCGGGTTGGGGAAGAAGCTATTTCCTGCTGCCGACATCATCCCTCCTGGCTTTCTCTAACTCTCACCTTTATTCAACATCTTTCAGACCAAAACAGCCTGAAAAGGGCCAAGTGGATGGAAAGGGCATTGCTTTTGAGCCCTCTGCCCGCATAATTACACAGCTATTGGGCTGGGGCAGCTTCTGGACTCCCACTTAAGGAGAAGGATTTTCTTCCTAGTTCATTTGGGGTTATGAGAGCAATTAACCTTTTCTCCTTCATTTTCAATTTAGGAAACCATATTCAATCAGCTGTCAGTGTTCACACAAGTTCCTGGTCCTCAGCTTTCCATTTTCTTACCTTCTCTCTTCTCATGCTACCTGAAGTCTAGGGGGAGGGGTAGAGGAAGGGCCCATGCACTTACTTTCCCTTCTCAGGTTCTGGTTAAAGCACCAGGAAAGAAGCCCTTTTAAGAGCAAAAACCCTTCCTGTGCACACCAAGTGAAGGTGTGAGCTAGACAAACAGCAAACAGACAGAATGGAAGTTCCCCTCAGGGCAGTGATCAGCTCCCAAGCCAGTCCTGGTATCCTCAAACTTGGATCGGAGAGGGGAGTCAAAGGAAAAGGAGAGGGTGGGACCTAAGAGAAGCAAAGCCCTGCAGGGCACAGGAAATTGGGCTGTTTCCCTGGGTCCCAATGCTTTGGGTTGGCTGCTCAGCAGTGACAGGGGAGGGGAAAATAGGAAGTAAAGAAGTAGCTGCTGACTTATCTTATGCCATCACTCCATTAACCCTAAGCACAGACACACTATATCCAGGAGGAAGGCTGCTCCCTACCCCTCTCTACACAGACCACTTTGTCTGTGCTTTGCTGCCTTTCTCCTTCAAGGCATCACCCTGATACTCAATTTAATTTCATTTCAGCAGTATCTAAATGGACACAAATGGGGGTGGGGGTGGTACATGCTTGCATTTACCTAAGGCCCTGCACCCCCCTCGGGGTGACCCCACTGAGAAATTCTCAGTGTGTCTTCATTATTCTGTTTGAAATGACGTGAATTCCCAAAACAGGAGATCCAGCTATAGGAAATACAAATACAAAAGGCATAATTTTGTTATATGTGGGAGGGATTGGAATAGCAATATGGGCCAGGGCAAGAAAAAGGGGCAGAGGGCACAAACCAGAGACTGGCACCCATTGTGGGCAGAGGGCACAAACCAGAGACTGGCACCCATGTGTGGGCAGAGGGCACAGACCAGAGACTGGCACACATGTGTGGGCAGAGAGCAAAGGTTTAGAGCTTTAGGGCTCCTTCAAAGTCACTGGGTCTAGGCCCTTCATTCTACAGATGAGGAAACCAAGAGTCACACAGCTAGAAATGGAATTTGGAATAGTCTTCCTGATCCTCAGTCCAGAGCCCTGCCCCTTATACTACAGTGCCTTTAGCCTAAGGTCCTGCAGTACTCTTAACTGGAGTTGAGGTCAAGGAGAAAAGCAGGGGTGGATAAATCCCGAGGGAAGAGGCACAGCCATGCCATATCTCCCACACCACCATCTGCTATTCCCCACACACACATACCTACACACATGCACACACTCCATTTGACAGCAGAGTTAGGCAGATTCAGGAAATGATTGAAGACTCGACCCAGAGAATGGTTGTTAATAAATTGGTGTCAACTTGGAGGGAGGTGTTAGGAGACAGTGGCTCAGCTACCTTTGCCTGCATCTTAACAACTAGCACTTTCTTGCCTTCTAGCTATTTAAAATCGCAGAAGGAGGTGGAGTACAATGATTTGCTCCTCCCTCACTTGAATTTGGTCAAGAAAAGGGCCCCAAAGCATCATATAGACTGGATTGTTATTGTACAAATAAGACAGCAAGTTCTTGAATCAAAACTTACTACTTCCTAGGAAAAAGATTATATCCTTCAACTGATTTTCATATGGGGAAAGCTTATAAGATGGGTCATTAGAGCTGAGCTGACCTGGATAGGAGCATGAGACTTGACCAGAAATCATAGGATAGACATAAAGGAAATGTTTTGGAGTTACCTGCACTCAGTTGTTTCTCTCTCTCTTTCTCTCTCTCTCTCTCTCTCTCTCTCTCTCTCTCTCTCTCTCTCTCTCTCTCTCTTTTTCTCTCTTTCTGTCTCTGTCTCTGTCTCTGTCTCTCTGTCTCTCTCTCCCTCTCTCCTCTCTCTCTCCTCTCTCTCTCTGTGTCCTTCCCTCCCTCCCTCCTTCCTTCTCTCCTCCTTTCCTCCTCCCTCATTCCTTCACTTCCTCCCCTCCCCTCTTCTCTTTCTGTCCCCCCAAAAGTTCTCCTTAGTTCTTCCCTTCTTAGGTGACCCTGAGAAGCCCAAGACAAGGCTTCACTGTCTCCTTTTTTTCAAATTAATGTTTGTATCTTTTGTTTTTATATCACCTGTATTCCCTACTCCATCCCTCTCCCTTGTCTTTCCCAAAGAGTCATCCCTTAAAACAATCCATAAAATACAGGCATGGTGGTGCAAACTTGTAGTATTTGCTACAGGGGTGGGTAGATTGATTGAGCTTGGGAATTCCAAGATAGGCTAAGGTTAAAGCTTATTTGCTGCCCCTATGAGTCTGGTACCAATATGATCAAACACACACACACAAACACCCTCCAGGAGTGGGGCAAAACTACCATGCAGATCAGCATCAGGCCCCTAAGTGACCACTGTACCTCTAACCTGGGGAAGATGGGGAAACCCAGTCTCAAAAAAAGGGAGGGGGGGCAAAAAAAAAAGGAAGAAACTTCCACAAAACTAAACAACACATCCAAAAACTGGCTTTATATGCATTATTCCACACTTATGGGTCTTCACTTCTTCAAAGCAGCAAGGGCAGGTATTTTCCCATTTTTCTTCTTTGAGGCATTATCTTAATTTCAAAAACAATTGGGTATTACATTTTCAAGATTATTGTTAAAGCTATACCATAAAAAAGTCATTTTTGATGGAGTTGAGTGTTAGTAAGTAGCTAGGATTGATTCTCCCTGGCAGCCCAAGTGCTGGATAGCTCTTTCAGAATGTAGTGGGTTTATATGTCCATTAGTGAGCTAAGCACTCTCTGATTCATGTGCCCAATCATTATCATTGCCTGGATGATCCCCAGGTGTTTAGCCGGGAGAAGAGAGGATTCTGGGGGATGTGACAGCTGTCTTCAAGTATTTGAAGAGCTGTCATATGAAAGAGGGATTAGCCTTGTCCTGCTCAGCCCCAGAGGGCAGAAGAAGGATCAATGGGTATAAATTACAGGGAGGCAGGTTTGGGCTCCACATTAGGACAAGCTTCCTAAAAATTAGAACTCTGGAAGTGGGATGGGTGGCCTCAGGAAGCAGTGAGTTCCCCCTCCCTAGAGGTCTTTGAAGAAGGGCTAAGCAGTCACTTGTTGGTGATACTGTAGGCAGGGGTAGGGGGTTGGGATGATTTTTGGGGGTACGCAGATGGACTCTGGGGGTTCCATCCAGCTTGGAGATCCTGTCATTCTGGATATCAGTCCATCTCCTCTCCTGAGGTACAACTGGCCCCTTGTACCAGTCCTGGAAACACCAAATGACTCTATGAGGTTTGCCACTGCTTCCCTCCATGAGCCCCAATGATCACCAGTTGACTCAGGCATTTTAAATTCTGTGGATTAATATACAGAAATCCTCTTTAAATCCAAACCCATTAGTTAAAGCCCATCATGTAAATTACTTATGTTGTTTGAAGACATGTTTTTACACTCTAGATATAAAGTGTCCACATCAGGTACCAGTGGCTGCTCATACACACCATGAGAACTGCACTTGACCTGAGCACACTTTTTAAGGAGCAGGTCACTTCACCGTGTTTGCCTCAGTTTCCTCATCTGTAAAATGAGCTGGAGAAGGAAATGGCAAAGCCATCCCAGTATCTTTGCCAAGAAAACCCCCAATGGGGTCAGGAAGAGTCATAACTGAGCAATAAAAATTCCCAGGTTTGTTGTGATTAAATGAGACAATATTTGTGAAGTGCTTTGAAAACTCGGAAGTGGATATAAAAACACTGGCTATTATTACTTCAGGGCTTTCCTTAGACCCAGTTATCAATGCTCTCAGCCTCTTGAAATCATTTTGTATATACTGTGTAGTTTCATACTCTTGTAAATAAATAAAAATTCACCACCAACAACAACAACAATAGAATGTAATCATCATGAGAGCAGAGATTTTTTTTTCCTTTGTATCCTTAATACCTGGCACATAGTAGGCATTTAAAATCACCTCTCCTTTCAACTATTGCAATAATCTTCCTGTTTCCATTCTCTCTTTTCCTCTATCCTAACCTCCATACAGCCACGAAAATTATCTTCCTAATGTCCATGTCCAACCACATTACTTCCCTGCTCAAGAATCTCCAATAGCTCCCTCTAGGGAGATTCTAAAATATTACCTCCTCAGCCCAGTATTTGAAGTCCTTCACAATCTTGCTCCAGCCTGCCTCTATGAACTTATTTTATATTACTCCCAATTGTTCCTTCTACATTTTATCCTGATATATTTGCTGTACCCCAACCTTGGTTTCTCATTTCCCACCTCCACACCTTTGCACAGGCTATCCTCCTTGTCCAAAATGCATGCCCAACTCATTTTCACCTCTTAGAATACTTTATTTCCTTTGGGAATGAACTAAGATAACACCTCCTTTGGGAAGTCACTCTCTCTCCAATTATCTTGTATTTTACTTTTATTTTTATGTGTTGTATCTTCTAATGGAGAATAAGCTTCTTCAATTGTGGGGTTTTTTAAAAAATATTTTTGTCTTAGTATTCCTAGTACCTTGCATGTATGTGCATGTCTATGTGTATATGTATATACAGCTAATTATGTGCATATGCCTAGATACATATAAATATTCATACAGGTACATATGTATATATGGTGTTCCAAATGTCCTGTGCAGCTTTAATCTATTAAAATTTACTACTGAATTAAGACTTTTTGGGATGCCCTGTATATATATATAGTGGCCTGGACACATGATTTCACTTAGCTAATGGAGTTCCAGTGTGGAAATTCCCCTCCAACCCTGTTATACACCAGCAAGTCCTTCAAAACTTAAAAGTCTTAAAATTGTTGTCTGGGAGCTCTAAGAAATAAAATGACTTACCCAGAGTCATACCTCTTCTATGAATCAGAAAGAGAATTGGATTCCAAGTTTTTCTGAACCTGGTGAGCCCCCTATCCATCATGACAGACTGTGGATAATACAGAGATGGGAGGGACCATAGAGGCCACCAAATCCAAATTCCTTAATTTATAAACCAGGGAAGCCCAGAGAGGTTAAGTAATTTGCCAAAGGTCATACAGATCCTTAGCATCAGAGCTGAGACCTGAACCAAGGTCCTCTGATCCTAAAACCAGCACCTTGAACAGATCAGACGCTGAATAAATGCTTGGGGAGTCAAATTCTAACCTCCGGGCAGGAAGTTTTATAAACCAGAGGTCAGAGACAAAGGTCTCATCTATAGATCCTGTAGGCTTTGAATTTCCTCGAACTTCCATTAGGATCCTACTAGTGGGAACATCCCAAACTTTATCCCTTCCAGTTCTCCCTTGAAGAAGCATAAGAAATGACTCCCTTCAAAATTCAGGATCCAGCCCATGATAGGACCCCAGGAGCCCTTTGATTAGGTTCAGGGGAACTCACTTGAAACTCTTCTCTAATAGCCTGACATCCCTATAAGTGATGATTTTATTCGCTACCTCATAAAAACTAATGTGTTTTTTTTTTTTTCAGAACCTGGCTACGTATAAAAAGCATTGTCTGTCCCAAAGGATGTTAGAATGTTAATATTCCTTTAAAAGTAACATTTATCTTAATGTGTTTCATTCTTTCATTTAAAATTTTTTTTTTAAAAGGCAAAAAATATAGTCCAATTTTTACCCTGGAATTACCTGAGTGAGATTGGCACCTGGTCTGACTAATGGATCCAAGTGGTCCTGCTGTTTCAGCACCAGCACCACTCCCCCAAATGGAGTCACACCAGAGAGATCAACAGTAAGTAGAAAGTAAAGGTATAACAATAATTAGGAGTGTTTTATGTACAGATGGCTCATTTCAACTAAAACATTATTGGTGTCACATAAATTAATATTTCACTCAGTCTTACTCAGATTCACATTTTACAAACTAGTCATCTTCTATCATCATTAACCACATGTTTAAGTCAGGTCGTGCTGATGGGGGAAGGTTATCCTCATCTCATAAGCACCTTGTTTCAATGATTCAGAAAAGTCTCAGTGACTTTTAAACCAAATCGATCTCTAATTCCTTTTGGTTACTGACTCCAATTTAAAACCTGTAAATTAACTTTTATCTCCTCTCAAAGAGTGACAATCAATCTACAAAAAGGGTCAGAAACACATTATTTCTGTCCATGCATTTTATATATATGTGTGTGTGTGTGTGTGTGTGTGTGTGTGTGTGTGTGTGTGTGTGTGTGTATATATATATATATAAATGTTTCTTTTTGTTTCCCCAAATACACCATCTTTATCTTTAAGAAAGAAGTATATCAGGCAGCTAGGTGGTGCGGTGAATAGAGTACTGGCCCTGGAGTCAAGAGGATCTGAGTTCAAATCCAGCCTCAGACACTTAGCAGCCGTGTGACCTTGGCCAAGTCACTTAACCCCAAATGCCCCTCCAAAAAAAAAAAAAGAAAGAAAGAAGTATATCCCAAATCTGGTGAATTATCTGCTTTCTTTGCATCTGTGGGTTTATGGCTCTTTCATGCTATGACAGTAATATTAGGAAAAATAATCTCCAAATTCAACCTTTGATTCAAAATGGTCATTCATAATTTTTAACCTTCTTAACACTCTAACCCCATTATTCTGAGCATGAGGACTCTTTGAAAAAATATTGCAGGGGTGTGACCAGACCAGGGTCTCATGATCTCTTTGGAACTATGTTCCTCAGAAAGTTGTATGTAAGTACACAGGAGGAGGAAGGGGATGGGAGGTTTTGAAAAGGCTGGTAGAAATGTTGCAAGACATGAACAACTGAGAAGGATAAAAGAGGAGACTTTGGGGAAAAGGTGGTAGTTAGGAGATAGCAACCCGTGGAAGCAGCTGCAGAGAAGAGCCTTGGGGAGCCAGCCACAGAGAGCTGAGCATGTGCAACAGCTGAGGTCTCTGTCAGCTGCAGACACTCCTGCATCTATGTGACCTCTTCCCATGGATACTGTCATCCTCTACTGTACTGTACCAGTACATTTGTGCTCCAGAAAATAGATGAGAAAAAGCTACTAGGAAATTAGGAATGTTTTAAAACGAATTTTCTTTTCTGTAGCACCTGCTCTAAGACGACTCAACTCCCATTGTCACTGATGAACCCAAGCCCCAGAGTGTGGTTCCTGCATTTTAGGTCTCTGGCCCTGAGGGGCTATATAGCTTAAGAGGTCCCATCAGTGTGCTTCCCACCATGATTGTCAGTTGATACCAATTAGTCAACCAGACCTCATTAGCTTTTAGAAAATGGTATTTACTTAAGGTGATACATTAAGAACAGTTCATTTAAAACATTCCCCTCAAAAGTCTGTGACACACTCTCCCACAAGTACATACAGAGTCCAGCGGAAAGGGGGTTTATGCTTAGAGAGCATGTGTGGCGGATAAAGGGATAACTCCCAGACCCTGGAAGTCTTCAAGATGCTCCCTTTAGGCTTGGTGTCCAGCACCTAAGAGGTACTTAATAAAGGCTTATTGACCGTCTACCTGATGCTTTCTGCTGGACTCTTTGGGGAGCTGAGAAAATGTGTCCGAGCTCTGCTTGGGTCCCCATGCAGACGCTGATGTCAGCTGTCCCAAGGATGTTGCTAGGACCCTCATGGAAAGATGGGAAACCCTCAAGACCTCTGAAGTTTCACAAGATCCTCTTCTAGTCAAGGGGAGAAGGTGAAGAGAGGAGACCAAGACCAAAACTGAGACCTAGAAATCTGCTCCTCTCTCTTCACCTCCCCAACCCTTCCTCAAAGGTTTAGCTGGAATAAGTTGTTTCTACTTGCTCCAGTGGTTCTGGTTCTGAGTAGCTCTCTGCTTTTATACAAGCTTCACAGGGTGTTACCAAGTCCTTCACACACATAGAAGAGACTTCTTTGCAACATTACTGCAGATCATCCAATGGTTTTCGAGTATTTTTTGCACCTAGTCTACAGTCTGTGGACTGAGACATATTCTCACCTCCTAAATGTGTTGGGACTAAATGGGATGAACCCATTTTTATCCAACACACACCTTTATCACAATAACATCTGCACATATATGAAAATGGAGAGACTGAGAAGGATAAAGATGGGGAAAGTCACTGTATCTGACAATTAAAAGGTCACTGATCACCTCTGAGAGAGCTGGATCTGTAAGGGGTGGAAGGAAGCCCTGTATGTGCCTAGAAGATATTTTATTTATTCAGACTATAGAGGATGTATTTGCTTATTTATTGTGCTGAGTGATTTAATGAGATGGATGAAATACACAGGGCTTCACAAAGCCCTTCCATTAATTCTGGGTCCCCTTCCCAGACTTGAGTCCATGGCTCATGGGTTGGTAGTTCATTTAGGAGGAGACTGCCTATACTCCATGACTTCCCTTCTGTATCACCTATTCCCTCCCCCAACATCTTCCAGTAAAGCTTGCACCCCTATGAATGCTGTTGTCTAAAAGATTAACAATGACATCCTTCTTGTCAAATCCAATACCTTTTTGCCTATTGATTATACCATACTTCTGGATGTCTCTCTTTCCTTGGCTTCTAAAACATCTCCTTGGTTCTCTCTATCTCTTATCCGACGTTCTCTACTTATTTCATTGTTGTCTAGTCAACTTTCTGACCCTTTAAGGTGGGAGTGAGTGTTTAAATCTGAGGACTGGGTTCCAGTTCTCACTCTGAACCTTACTGGCTGTAGGTCTTCAGGTAAGTCAATTAATCCCTCTGAAATTTAGTTTCCTCATTTCTAAAATGGGTATAATACTCCTATTGCCTGCCTCACAGCATTGTGGTAAGGAAAGCACTTTATAAACCTTAAAACTCTATGTAAGGGGAAAGTTGTTTTTTTTTTTTACTATGATTTTGCTCAGTCCATTCTGATATGAATTACAGGAGTTAGGGCTGCAAGAGCTGGCCCTTGGAGACAGCCTAGTCCAATTCCTTCATTTTACAGCTGAGGAACAGAGACCTAGACAAATTAGCACGTAGGAGACATTTTTGGAAGCTAGTTCTTCCCGACTCCAAATCCCATTCCCTGTGCTATGCTACCCCAAATCCTCCAGCCAGAATAGAACTTTCTTGAGGGCAGAGCCCATGTCTTATCTAAATTCAGCATCTCCATAAAGCCTAGCTCAGTGCTCTGAGCACAGTAAGTCCTTAATCAAGATTTCTTGGATTTGTTGTCCCTGAATTTAGAATGTAGCTCAGCAACATCTGCCTCTCACCAACAAGATCATTACTTCAGGCTTGTCCTTTTCTGATGGATTCTAAATCTAGAAATGAACCCAAAGATGCTACTATTTGATGCTATGTGTACAATCACCCATATTGTCAGTAACTTAAAATACACCTTATTAGCATGGCCTTCTACATGGTCATCCCCTCATTCCCTGGAGAGGGGAAGGGGGAATATTAGGGAAGGGTGGGGAAGCATCCTTTCGAAAACCAAGATCAAAAGGACAATCAACAAAGGGGGGGGGGGGGGGCAGATGCAATGTGATGAGGAGAGCATTAAAAGGGTCTCTGACTGACCCTGATGCTATGACATGAACAGATCAATCTCACTATAAATAGTAATAATATATATAATGATAAATGCTAGCATTCACGTACCGCCAGCTCTGCGCCAAGCACTTTACAAACGTCATTTGGTCCTCAAACAACCCTGAGAGGTAGGTGCTCTTATTATCTCCATTTTACAGTTGAAGAAACTGAGGCAGACGGGTTAAATGACTTGCCCAGGATCATCCAGGTATTCAGTGTCTTGGGTTACATTTGAATTCCCGTCTTCCTGCATGCACTGTGGCGCCCCCTAGCTGCAGCAGTTTCATGGTTTACCTCCAATTGACACCCTCGGACTCCTAGCATCTCCTTCATCTCCTATATCCAATCAATTGCCATTTCTCACATTTTCTGTCTTCTCTCCATATTTCCAAACACCACTCAGATTCAGAGCCTCATTCCCTCTCATCTGTAGCCTCCTAATCAGTCTTTCTGCTTCCAATCTCTCCCTTTTCCAGTTCCTACTCCACTGAGCCATCAAAGGGGTATCCATCCTTGAAGCACAGATTTGACCACATCACTCCCCAGCCCAATAAACCCCAGAATCTCCAGAATTATCTCCGGAATCTAATACAAATTCTTGTATTTGACGTTTACATCTCTCTACCGTCTGGTCCCCTCCCACATTTCCTGACTTTGTGCACGTATTCATTCCTTCACACACTCTCTGCTCTTGTTAGATGTCACAAACAGGATTCTATCTCCTGCTTCCATGCCTATACCTGAATCCTCCCCCATGCCTGGGATGCTCTTCTTCCTCACTGCCTTCTCTTCACTCAAAGCTCAGTTCATTCACTGTCTTCAGCCTGAAGCCTTCCCCCTACAACCACCACCAAAGTTCCCTGGCATTGGCCTTCTTTATGCTATGAATCTATTTCTCATGGCACATCTCTCTCCTGATATAATGTAAGCTCTTTAGGAGGGGCAGAGAACCGTTATATCCTCAGTACCTGGCACAGTCTCTGACATGCTTGCTCATTGATTGGCCCATACAACCCTTGGCTGATTGACTAGTCCCCTATCCCATTTCCCAGGAGTTTTAATTCCCCTTTGAAGGATGGAATACCTGAGGCAGAGAAGGGGGAAAGGGAAGGGGAATAACTGGTGAGGTGGTCATAGAATCACAGAATCATCCATTTAGAGTAAGAAGGGACAAATTAACAAATTAACAAAACAAGTACATAGACCCCAAGTTAGGAACCTTGGGGTTCCTAACCCCACACAGCTAGAACTGGAAGGGACCTTAGAGGCTCCTCAGTCCAGGCTTTTCCTTTTACAGGTGAGAAAACTGAGACACAGAGTTTCGGTGAGTTGCCCAAGGTCACACAGGTAGTCCAAGTGATAGCACAGAAATGATCTGTGACTGAAGGAGGAGATGAGTTGGGAAGTTGGTAGGAAAACAAAAGAGAATTGCTGGATGGGGCTTCTTTCATTTTAGTGGCTGTCTCTGGAGGCTCTGTCTGGTTGGAGTTATTTACTTAAAACAATAGGAGCAGAAACCCAGAGGAACTGAGTGCAGGAGTCAGGGTTAAGTTTCTTTCTTATCACTGGGGTTTCTTCATGGCTGTGTGGGTCTTTCTGTGCCAAATACTGTAGCAGTAACCACACTGGCATCCCCAGGATGGCTGCTAGCACAGGTTCTAAGATCTGCTTTACTAGGAAAGAGAGCTGTGTGAGGAGACAACAATCTTCTTAATTACGTTCATTAGTTTAGGATAAAAGTTAGCACCCTGACCTTCAGAGAAAATCTAAACAAAGAAAATAGAGAAAATACAAGCAGAGAAATAAAGACCAACAGACAGGGCTTCTAACTGTCTGAGAAATTAGCACAGATCAACAAACATATCCAATTGTCTGACCAAGACAATACATACATAGTTACCAGAGAGAGAAGCACCAACATCTGGGTTTTTCAAACTGGGCTCCAGGTGAGGTCGTTAATGGGTGGGGAAGATCTTATATCCCATTAACATTACAGATACACAAAGGAACAACAGAACCAAAAGAAGTCCATCATCTTGTGCTTTCAGAACAGTTATGTTTTGTTCTAGCTTCTAAAGAGAACATTTTTTCATACTAAGGCATAACAGTGGCACTGATCATTCAGAAGATTCTGATAAGTCATTAATTGTGACTTATCAGCTCTTGGGTCCTATTTTTTTTCTAATTGCTTGTCTACTAGTTATAAAGCTGGCTGAATACCATCCTGGATGACTTCTAAACTTGTGGGATGTTTTCTGGATGTGTGACAATCTAGCATGGTAGACCACATGCTGGGCCCAGAAACAGCTATGATCACAGCATCTGAGAGATGGCCATCCAGGCCAAAAGGACTAACAGTAATCCCTTCTACAAAATACCCAGCAAGAAGGCATCCAGATATTCTTGAAGACCCTCCAGTTCTAGGTGGTCCATTCATCCCACTTCAGGTTACCTTCCTTAAGGAGCAGAGCTGGCCCTGGGGGCAAGTTCAGTTGAGTCAGCATAGCGTTGTGGAAGAATCTAAGGCAGGAGCACTCTTGTGCATGGGTAAGGTCATGGGAATTGAGAAGGTTGGGGAATTGGGAGGCTGAGGTGTTCCTAGGGGCAGAGGTTTTGGTGAAGAAGCAGACTGTGAGCTAGGTACTGAACTCATTGCAAGAGAGTGATGTGAGGTCAGCAACACTATGGACAAGAAGTTTGAACTTTAAAGGAGAGATGGTGGCTAAGTGATGGGGGGTGGAGGTGGCTAGAAGGAGGGTCCAAAAATAGAGTGGGCAGCAAGGAAGATGCCAACTCTCTTCTGGCTCTGTGTTTGGGGATGAGAGAGAACAGTCCTCCTTGGAGAGGGGACCAAGAGACATGGTGCCTTTAGGGAAAAGAGTTTGATTTCAAGGAGCGCCATGACAGGGAAAGAGTCTGAAAGGAAAGATCCAGGAGCACAGATCCAGAGCCTCCAGGGAGGCCAGTTTGGTCTTTGAGTACAGAAAAGCTTTCTTTTAATAATGAGAGTGTTGTAACAGTGGCTTGAGCTGCCTCAAGAGGTGGCATTTTGGCTTTTCCTTGGGTCCCTGATGCTTAGTATATGTGTGTGTGTGTGTGTGTGTGTGTGTGTGTGTGTGTGTGTGTATGTATGTATATACATATATATATGTTTGTTTACTGACTGACTGATTCACTGGTGGGTTCCTCCTCCCCGGAGGACTTCAGTAGAGACTGGATAACCACATTGTTGTCCAGTTTGGGTTAGCTGGCCACTGAGGCCCCTTCCAATTCGCTGAATTTCTTGTACAGCAGCCAGCACAATGCACATGGAGGTATTCATGAAGCCCAGAGACAATGATGAAAGATTACTAGTTTTTACTCATTTTTTCATAAGGAGCTTAGCACTGGACTTTCCGCACCAAGTCTAGCTCTTGCTACAGAAAAGCTCCATCTATCTTCCAGCCAAGAACAAAAAAGAGAAGAGCTTTGTCGTCTTGGTGCTGGTTCTAACACAAGAGGCCCATCCAGATGGAAGCCTGGCGTTTCCTTGTCTTTTCATGTTGGAGGCACCAGATCCTCCTGAGCCGTGTTCTCACCAGTCTCTTCTTCTGGACTACAGCTGCCATCACTCACTCCTCCATCACTAGGATGAATGACGACCTCTTTGGAGATGGGGACCACTTTGTAAATCAGCCACCAGGAGCTGTTTATACAACTGAAGGATGGCTCACAGCCACACATATGGAGGCCAAATCCCAGTCTTGAATGTGCTTTCACTCTCTCTTTCTTTTTTTTTAATCCACAGATGAAATTTACCCCTGTCTCTCTGAACTGATAGGGCATGAACAAGAGGAAAGAGCCCTGGTCCTGACATGAGCGGACTTGGCTTCTAATCCCAATTGAGTCATTCACTACCGATAAATAACAATGGAGAAGTCCCTCTACTCTGCTTGGCCTCTGTTTTCTCATCTGTAAATCAAGGGGTTTGGATCAGCTGATTCCTAATTTTGTGTAGAGCACTAAGCCTTATGTATCCTATGACTTTCATACTATTTAATACCTATGCTACCAAGTGGTATAATGGTTAGTGTGCTGGACCTGGAGTGCAAAAGACCCAAGTTCAAATCTAGCTTCAGATATTTCCTAGTTGTGTGACCCTTAGCAAGTCACTTAACCTTCTATTTACCTCAGTTTCCTCATCTGTAAAATGGAGATAATAATTGTGCCAATCTCCTAGAGTCACTGTGAAGCTCAAATGGGATAATTGTAAAGTGCTTAGCACAGTGCTGGCATACAGTAAGGGATACATAAATGTTAGTTATCACCGTTGTCACTGTCATCATCATCACCATCATCATCATCTTCACCATCATCATCATCACCGTCATCATTGTCACCATCACCACCATCACCATCATCATCTTCACCATCATCATCATCACCATCATCACCAGTCACCACTATCATCGTCATCATCATCACCATCATCATCATCTTCACCATCATCATCACCATCATCACCAATCACCACTATCATCATCATCATCACCATCATTGCCATCTTTACCATCATCATTATTATTGTTATTATTATTACATTATTCTAGCTGTGCAACCCTAGTTGATTTGCTTAACTTATTTCAGCCTTAGTTTCTTCATTTGGGGATAACAATAAGCACCGACCTCCCAGGGTTGTCTGAGGATCAAATGAGAAAACATATGTAAGGTTCACTGGGAACTTTAAAACACTATATCAATGCCAGCTATTATTATTAAAATGTGTGATTCAGTCAGGTTTTTGAGTCATCAATTATCACATCAATTAACCACTTAACCTTCTTATCCAAGGCATTCCACTGAACAAGGAAATATCTCCAGGGAGAATTAGATCCCAAGAATATAAGGATGACTCTTGAGGATAAATCCAAAGGAAATGTGGGTTAAAGAAAAAATCAATATGTTCTTCTGTTTGTTTGCTTTTAAAAGAAAAGCCCTTTGGGACTGAAAGACAAGGTTTCTGTGGTAAAGGGAGAATAAGTCCACAGTGACTAAAGAGAGACAATGCATTATGGCTTCATTCCTTCAGTGATACCTGACATCTCCACCCCGTTATATTATTCCTCTGCCTGCCAAAAAGAAAAAAGATACAATAGCTGCCTGAGAATTAGAGTCTTGTTTTAAAAAATAAAAAAGAAACTGCAATTAAAATGATTAAACTTGGTAAAACAGACACAGGAAATATATAGAAAAAAATATTTCCTGTGTGCTAAGCCTCTGATCCCATTAAGTACTTAAATAATGTGTTCCTGACATCATGACTATATAAATAACATGTTACTTTCATATTTATGACATCAAGAGATTATATTACTAGTTTTGTGGAAAAAATGTTTAATTTGCAATTTTTAAATGACACTGATGCAGATTGGTATATATTATGGAATTGGATGCACATGCCACACTGGCTAGTTTTGCATTTTATTATAAACACCCACCAACAGGTGCAAAAACACCCGCTAAAGCAAAACAAAAGATAAACTATCTTATAACAGTAAAAGCATATCTGCACTCCATCCAAAAAGGAAAAAAAGCCTCTGTATGTATTGCCTTACCACATCCTACTTTCTAAAGCTTTATCTAACTCTTGTTGGGCGCCGAGCCATGTATCTATAAGCCTTTGTATCTTCTGATTAAAAGGAAATAAGTGTGGAATCATGCTTGCTGCGGTGGGCTGCCAAAAAACCACGTCCATAATCCATCACTAAAATGTGACAGTATCTGGCTAAAAAAAGGGGAGGGGGTAGGGGGGAGGGAGGAGAAAGATGCTGATCCAGAATAGTGAGCCTTATTTGCAAATAGGTTCAGGCAATCCTGTCATGTGGAGGTTCTTTATAGAACCCTAACACTCATCCCAATTTAATTAAGCAGATAGTGGCTTTGTGTCTGCAATAGACTTCTGCTTTGTCTCTTTATTTTCCACTGATATTGGGTTGTACTGTGGGGCAGAGGGCAAATGGCCCCAATTCCAGTGATCTGGTCCAACCCATGTTCATTCTTGTTGCCATGACATGAATGAATGAATGAATGAATGAATGAGCATGTATTAAGTCTTTACTATATGTCAAGCATGGCATTAAGTACTGTAAAGACAAATTCAAGATAGCAAGATGGCCCCTGTCCTCCTGTTCTCATGGGGAGAAGACAATACCTACAGCAGACTATAGGTCAGGGAAGAGTCTTTCAACAAAGAAGTCATAAGGATGGCCACAGGGTCATAGTGTAATTGATTAGCAAGCCTTTTCCAGCAATGGCAGTGGTGACTTGATTACTATTCTCAGAGGAAGGATTGGACAAGGAGAGAAAGGAAGAGTATTGGATCAACTCATTGCTTGAAAATGTTGAGGAATGAACACGGTGGGTCTGGGTCCAGGCCAGCCACAGTGGATGCTGGTCAATCAAAAGCCAATCAGGGTCTGAGGGGAGGAGGTAGAAGGAGCTTGAGTTCCATAGGTCAGAGGTGGAGGCTGGCACACAGATTGAAGTCAGCCCAGGACATAGCATGGCAGGGCAAGGTTCCGATGAGAAAATATGATTCAGGAAAGGCTACACGTAAATAGACAAGCTTCCTTTTTTTTTAAATTTTTTTTTTGCTTTTTGGAGGGCAATTGGGGTTAAGTGACTTGCCCAAGGTCACACAGCTAGGTTTTGTGTGTGTGTGTGTGTGTGTGTGTGTGTGTGTGTGTGTGTGTGTGTTAAGTGTCTGAGGCCAGATTTGAACTCAGGTACTCCTGACTCCAGGGCTGGTGCTCTATTCACTGAACCACCTAGCTGCCCCTTGTACCACCTAGCCGCCCCTGACAAGCTTCCTTTTAAAAAATATTTAATTTTTAATTTTATAAATTTTTAAACACATTTTGAACTTAAATATAAAAAGAAAAGAAAGAATATTTCCATGTACATAGCACAACATAAAAGGATTCAGTATAAAACCATGAACTGTCATATCAAAACAACTATGCACAATTTTCAAAGCTACCCCGATTTTTGGTGCTTCTTTTTAAGTTTCCTTTTCTTCTCTGCTGTGCACATTTTTTTTCCTCCCTCTCTCCCCACCTGCCCTAGAGAAGGCCACTCACTGGACACAAGTGTGTGTGTGTGTGTGTGTGTGTGTGTGTGTGTGCAGTAACACTGTACTGTACATATTTCTATTTATGAGCTCTTTTGCTGGAGGCAGATGGCATCTTCCTTCATAGCTCCTTTGTAGTTTATTTGAGTATGTATGATACTCAGAGTTCTGCAGGTAGGCTTCTTTAGGACAGGGTCTATTGAAGTCTTGTCTTTCTATCCCTAGCACCTACACAGCCCCTGGCACAAAGTAGAAGTTCGAGGTTGCTGGGTAGCACAGTGGGTAGAGTGCTGGTGCGAGAGCCATAAGACCAGAATTTGAATCCTACCTGAGATATTCCCCAGCCGTGTGACTCTGGGCAAATCAATTAACTGCTCTCAGCCTCAGTTTCCAGCACCTACTTTAAGGGTGGTTTTGCAAATTGAATGATCAATATGTAAAATGTTTTACAAACCTTAAGATTACTTATTAATATTATTCCATTCATACTTAATAAATGCTTTCTGACTGAGGTGCCCCGATCCTTCAGAGGAAAATGTTGAACACTATCACACCACCCTACTTTCTAGACAATTTCATAGAACCCTGATTGACTTCTAAAATTGGGAGGCAGATGCATTTGGTTACTTTTAGGGAAAATGGAGGGCTGGTGACAATATTTCCTGGGATGAAGAGCCTACCCTGTAGCCCATGTTGACTGGGTAAAGTAATCTGCAGAGCTTTATTGAAAGTGAGTTTTGGGGACGGCTAGGTGGTGCAGTGAATAGAGCACCAGCCTTGGGGTCAGGAGGACCTGAGTTCAAATCTAGCCTCAGACACTTAACACTTACTAGCCGTGTGACCTTGGACAAGTCACTTAACCCCAATTGCCCTGCCTTCCCCTCTCTGAAAAGAAAAAAAACAAAGAAAGTGAGCTTTGTTGTACAAAGGGAGTGGTTGAAAAGTGAGGCCCCAGGTTACCCAATGGCCTGAGTTACCACTACACAACCCCAGTCCTCTCCAGGAAGGAAAACCTACAAAGAATCCACCAAGGATACTCAAGGTGCCTCTTTCCTGTCTTTGTTGCAAATACCCTCTTTTCTTTGCCTAGCCCAGATCATATCACTGAAGACTGTTGGAAAGTCTAGGAAAATGCCAATGAGATTTCAACCCTTAGGAAAGTTGTTTCAAGGAGTTTCAATCTGGTACTTACTGCTCTTTAAGGTGAGGTTTTGAGGTTGAATTCTGTGACCTAAGGATCTGATGAGATACAAAGACATTCTTAAGGAAGGAGTGGGGATTTCTTCTCCAAGAAGCTCAAAGAGTACCTTTTCTGTCACTCTTATCAATCAGCATTTTTTCAGTGACTACTATGTACAACAACTATGTGCCAGGTGCTGTCCTGGGTACTGGGGATACAAAATTTAAAATATGGAACACACTCTGTCTTCATGGAGGTTTATAGAGCTTAAGCACTATCTGGGAGGGCATCACATCTACATATAGATATAAAATACATGCCGAGTAAACGCCACAGAATTGGGGGTGAGAGTACCAGCAGCTGAATGAACCAGGCAAGGCAGCGTGTAAGAGGCGGCACACAAGTAGAGCATGAAGGAAACCACAAATGCCACAGCAAGGAGGCAGGGTGGGCAAATATAGAAATAGTCTGTGCAAAGGCATAAAATGAATGAATGAAGCATTGCTTATGCACTTAATGAGTGCAAAACAGTGTACTGAATGCCGAGGTTATGAATAGAAAAGTTAGCCAGTCTCTGGTCTCAAAGAGGATGTTCTACAAGAAGAGTAAAGCATCCAGGCGGCCTGGAGCTGGGGAGGAAGAAAGGGGTACAGTGGGAGACAAGCCTGGAGAGGGAGGTTAGAGGGAGGCTGAGAAGAGCTCTAAAAAGACAAAAACCTTCATGGACCCAGAGACTTTCACATAAAAGATTTTACAAAAATAAATTAAAAGAGTGAGCGCGCGCGCGTGTGTGTGTGTGTGTGTGTGTGTGTGTGTGTGTGTGTGTGTGTGTGGTCTTGTGGCTGAGAGGGAAAAAAGACAAATAGCAAAATAACTGGTTAACCCCTATATTAATAGAAAAAAGACTAGTCTTTCCAAGCAGTAATAATAGAAGAGGCAGCTTGGTTCTTAGAGTACTGCTTTTGGCATCAGAAAGACCTGGACTCAAATCCTGTTGCCAAAACATAACTGTGTGACCATGAGTAAGGCTTCTCTAAGCCTCCATCTAGTCCCTAGAATGTAGCCACTATGTCACAGATGAGGTGAGATCTGCAGTGGTGAAGGGAATTCTCACACCAGGGAGTTCCTGGGCAAAGGAAACCAGCTCCCTTGATTATTCATGTAAATAACAACAATAAAAAAGCCATTTGTAAAACCCTTTTGAGTTTGCAAAGCACTTTACATAATGTTATCTTATTTGAGTCTCACAGTGTTCTTTTCTGGTAAGTGCTACAAATATTGCCTATTTATCAGATGAGGAAACCAACACTGAGCGAGTTTGAGTGACTTGTCCATGGTCAGTCAATCAAGCGTTTATTAAGCACTTACTACATGCCAGTCAGGGGCTGCTAGGTCCATAGTGCTCACAGGCTGGGTGACCCTGGGCAAGTCACTTCACCCTGTTTGCCTCAGTTTCCTCATTTGTAAAAATGATCTTCAGAAGGAAATAACAAACCAATCCAGTATCTCTGCCAAGAAAATCCCAAATGGGGTCACAAGGAGTCTAACACAATCAAACAACAACAGAGTTTAATTGAGTAGAGGGTGACTCTGTCAGACCTGAGCTTTAGGAAGAAATCTTCCTATTTAACAGCCAAATGAAAGCTGGAGTGGAGTGGGCAGAGCCTCGGGGCAGGGAAGCCAACCAGCAGACTGCTGTAATAGTCCAGAGGTGAAGTGCTGAGGACCTGAACCAGGCCAGTGCCGAGTGTTGGAGGAGAGAAGAGGGCATAGATCACAGATGTTGTGAAAATAAAATTAAGAAGCCCTGACAACAAACTGGATGTGGATTGTGAGTCAATGAGGAGTCAAGGATGACACCTACAGCCTGAGCTCAGTGATTGGGAGGCTAACAGTACTTGTCAGAACTAGAGAAGTCAGGAAAGAAGGTTTAGAGAGAAAGATAATGGGTTCAAGGTTTGGGCAGGCTGTGTTTAAGATGTCTACTGCACAGTAGGCTAATTGGAGATTCTTAGGAGATAACCTCTCCTTTGATAACCTCCTCAGCCCTTTGATAGGGAGATCTGAGCATCATCTGCATGGCTTGTTCACTGAATCCTTGGGAGCTGAAGAGATCACCAAGAGAAATAGTCTCAAGAGTCTGTGGGAGCTGAAGAGATCACCAAGAGAAATAGTCTCAAGAGAAGAGAAGAAGGCTCTAACAATCCAGCAAAGGAGACTGGAAAAGAATGGCCAGATAAGAAGGTCACTGGAACCCACGTATTCCTGACTTTAGGAAAAGAAACTGAGGTACACAAAGATGAAAGTTTCCCCAAGGTCACCCAGGTGCTAAGTTGCAGACGTCAGGTTCAAACCCGGGTCCTCTGACTCCAGATCCATCAATCTTCCCACCACCCCCACACTGCTTCTCAAATTCAGAGCAGTCAGTCATGTTCAGTAACCTGGGGCAAAATTGGAAAATTAGGAGTCTTAACTTTTTTTCCACAAAGACAGCCCTTCAAAGATGTGAAGACAAGGATCATGTCTCCCTGGAGCCTTTTCTTGAAGTCTGATAAATGAGGAAGGGGAAGTTTAGACCTCAATCAATCTCCAAAACATAAAGGAAAGAAAAAACATAATGAGGAGAGATAAGTCGACAAAAAGGAAATGAAGAAAAATGAGAGGGAAGGTGGAGGCTTAGACAGCCTTCAGCTTTGGTCTGATTCCTTTTTCTACCACAAATATCTAACACAGTACATGGATGTTTGCCGATCACTGGGGCTCAGGGGCTGCTCCAGAACTGTGAGGGAGACAGGGCTGGTCAACCAAAGGAGGCTGACTTTCTGGGGGAAAGGACCCCTTTGAGATGCCTGGATTATCCAGGTGAAGAAAGATTAAAAGGAAGGAAGCCAGAGGAAGGAAAAGAAATTCTGAAGCGTTTTGTTGTTTGGGTTTGTTGTTGCTTTAAGATTAAGTAATAATTCCTTACATTTGTTAAGGGCTTTAGAATATACATCCTTTCCTAGTTTCCTTCTAGGTGAAAATGTTCTTCCTCCTCCTCAATTTGCCATATATAAAAGTCAGCCTCTAGGTACAGGGGTGGAGAACCTGTGGCCTCAAGGCCACATGTAGCCCTCTAGGTCCTCAAGTGCAGCCCTTTGACTGAATTCAAACTTCACAAAAAATCCCGTTAATAAAAGGATTTGTGCCAGGCATAGGAGTAGAAATAGCCAGGCAGACACTCTTGGGCACAATTAGGCCTCTCAACCATATAGGAGGAGATGGGAAATGAAGCTCATCTGGTATAAATCAGCTAGAGGAGGGGGGCAAAGGGGGAAGGAATACTTTGCCATTTGGTAGTTTCATAATTGTAGTGGTAGTGGTGGTGGTAGTAGTAGTAGTAGTAATTGTGGCAGTAGAAGTAGGAGTAGTGGCTGTGGTAGTAGTAGTAGTAGTAGTAGTAATTGTGGCAGTAGAAGTAGGAGTCATGGCTGTGGTGGTAGTAGTAGTAGTAGTAGTAGTAGTAG
>CM053585.1:537885835-537927895 GCA_028646515.1 Pseudochirops corinnae
GTGGCTGTGGTGGTAGTAGTAGTAGTAGCAGTAGTAGCAGTAGTAGTAGTAGTTGTGGCAGTAGGAGTAGGAGTCGTGGCTGTGGTGGTAGTAGCAGCAGTAGCAGTAGTTGTGGCAGTAGGAGTAGGAGTCGTGGCTGTGGCAGTAGTAGTAGCAGCAGTAGTAGTAGCAGCAGTAGTAGCAGTAGTAGTAGCAGTAGCAGTAGTTGTGGCAGTAGGAGTAGGAGTCGTGGCTGTGGCGGTAGTAGTAGCAGCAGTAGTAGTAGCAGCAGTAGTAGCAGTAGCAATAGTTGTGGCAGTAGGAGTAGGAGTCGTGGCTGTGGTGGTAGTAGTAGCAGTAGTAGCAGCAGTAGCAGTAGTAGTTGTGGCAGTAGGAGTAGGAGTCGTGGCTGTGGTGGTAGTAGTAGCAGCAGCTGCAGCAGCAGTGATAACAGTGAGCACTCACACAGTAGCTCAAGATGAGCGAGACAGAACACATTGGCTATCTAGGTTGATTTTCACAACACTCCTTTGCTGTTGTGGTTCAGTCCTGTCCAACTCTGTGTGACCCCATTTGGGGTTTTCTTGACAAAGATACTGGAGCAGTTTGCCATTTCCTTCTCCAGCTCATTTTACAGATGAGGAAACTGAGGCAAACAGGGTTAAGTGACTTGCCCAGGGTCACAAAACTACTAAGTGTCTGAGGCTAGATTTGAACTCAGGTCTTCCTGACTTCAGGCTGTGTATTCTATCTACTACCTGTCCCATTCCTTTGAAGTAAGTGCTATTATTATCCTGAAAATGAGGCTGAGATGAGTTGCCCAGGACTTGTCCAAGGATACACTGCTACATCTGAAGACAGATAATCATCCTTGCTAACTAGTTGCTAAATTCAATGGTTTTTATGTTATTGGCAATGTGTTGCTGTTGTCAGCACCCTTAAAATTTTGTCAACCTGGTGTAAGGCACACATGTACTACCTTAGTTATGACTCTGGCTCAATAGAATGTAAGTCCTTTAAGGCCAAGAGCTGGGTTTTTTCCCCTCTGTGTCTCTAGTGTCCAGTCTAATGCTTTGCACACAATAAATGCTTAAGAAATATTTGTTGCATTGGGTTGGATCCCATTTGATCCCTGTGAAGGAAGCGAGGCGCCTTTCTTCCCAGTTTTACAGATGACTAAATCAAGACCCAGAGACACAGTCAACACACATTTAGTAAGCACTTACTGTGTTCCTGTCCCTGTACTAAGAACTGGGAGGCAGTCCCTGCTTGTAAGGAGTTCCTGTTCTCATGCCTGAATGACGTGCCCACGGTCTTCTGGCTGTTCAATCCTGGCTCAGGGTCACAGGTCAGAGGATTTAACTAGAGGGACATTAGCAAGGATCTAGTCCAGTAGTCCAGCCCCCTCATTTCACTAGGAAATGAAAGCCCATAGAGAACCAATGACTTGCCCAAGGTTACACAGTGAGTCACAGCTCAGATTTGCTCCCAGGTTCTTGGACTCCAAGTATGAGACAATTCCAATATTCTGATAGGACCAAAGGAAGCAAAAGACAGAAATATAATGATCCTCATAATAGCCAGCATTTACACAGTACTGTAAGGTTTGCAATGTGCTTTATAAATATTCTACTTCATCCTCACAATAGTCCTGGGAAGCAGATACTGTATTAACCCCATTTTACAGAGGAGGAAACTGAGGCTGATTTGCCCAGGGTCACATAGCTAGGAAATATCTAAGGTCATATTTGAACTCAGGGTTTCCTAATTCCAAGTCTCATGCTCTATCTATCCACTGTGCCCACACATACCAAAATTCTTGGAGCCACACTTTGTGTGGTCAAAACAAAAAACCTGAAGGCAAATGGAGTGTTCATCCCTTAATGTCTCTCTTAGACATCTTGGGGTCTATTAATATAATATTATTGTGCCACAAAAATGCCAACTATGAGGGACACAGGAAACCAAGGGAAGAGTTGATGAACTGATGCAGAGAACCAGGAAACAGTACACACAACGATGGCAACAATGTGAATGAAGAGCAAGTCAATTCACTGAGCTCCACAGAATCATCTTGGTGCTAGAGGAGAGAGGAGGAAATGCCTATCCCTCTTTTGGAGGTGCTAACTCCCTTTGTGGAAGGCTCCCAGAGGGCAGGGTGCTGCTTTTTCTCTTTCTTTGCATAGTGTCCCCCTGGGGACAATGACTACTACTATCACTCTTACTACTACTTCTACTACCACTACCTCTACCACTCAGCATGACATTCCCACATCAGAAAAGGTGCTGTGCTCTATGAGCAAAGCTGAATTGAAATAGCTCAAAGGAATTGCAGGATGTTCATATTTAGAGTATCCACTCCAGGCTATCTTTCCAGACTTATCCCACATTACTACCAGTCAAGCATTATACATTATTCTGACCAAATTGGTCTGCTTAGAGTTAGCCACACATATTACATCTCCCATCTCTATGCTTCTGCATAGGCTGTGCCCCAGGTTTAGAATTCACTCTCTTTCCACCTCATCCTCTTAGAATCCCTAGCTTTTTTCAAAGCACATTTCAGGTGTTAAGCTGTTTTCCGGGTCCTGCTAAAAGTTAAGGCTCTCTCCCTCTTGAAATTACTTTGCATAACTTTGCATATGTTTTATGTTTCCTTATCTGGGTACTTGTATCCCCCAATAGAATGTAAGTTCTTTGAAGACAGGAACTGTTTTGTTTTTGTCATTCAGCACTGGGCTTGGTGCATAGTAGGCTCTAGCTTTTTAAATTTAATTGAGCAGACCAAAATTTCCCTAAAGAAGAGAAGGATGAGGTATTTGTTAAACTATGTTCAGCTGATGCAAATGTCCCTTAAGAACATCCCTATTATTCTGGGCTTACCCCAGATTTTTAAAATGTTGATTTCCAAAGTAGTTCTCTCCCCAGAGGGAGTTCCTCTTACAGAAGACTGAAACCCATAGGTGTATCTCTAGTTTCAAATTGATTAATTGGCTTTCTAATTGATAAGTGAGTCTCCACTGATCAGCACAAATCAGTACCCATAGAATCTTATCAGCTCCAGGAAGCCTGATAAAAATTGAATTTCTGGGTTTGCAGAGCTAAAGGTCAGATGCTGGATGCATAGTGTTTCCACCCAGGTAGTTAATCTAGTCTAAAAAAGCATTTATTTAGTTCTTGCTTTTGTGATGCTTTTAAAGTTTGCAAACTTCATTATATACATTATCTCATATATTCAAGACTCCCTGCTAGGTGCTTGAGCATCCCCCCAGTAAAACAGGTCTTGACCTTCAAGTACCTTCTATTCCACGGTTATCCTCTCTGATCACTCAACTGGGTTCTTTTCACCAAGCTCTCACCTGCAACTGGGACCTTCTAAATATTTCAGAATGCTTAAGGAAAGACAAGGTCAGTGTCTAGGCCATAAAACTTAACTTGAACTCTGCTGTCTACTGCCTGAAGAGCCCTTCTAGGCTCAGAGTATCTGTTTGATTTGTTTTTTCTTTTCTATGTCCTCAAGAAAATGCTTCTTGGATAGCCAGCTGTAAAGGTCAGTCATCAAGGGAAAATTCCAAGTCTACCTAACTGTGTGCCTAGCTGTTTCCCATCCTCTACACAGACTTGCTAAGTACAGGCAGAGAAGCTCTTTTAAGCTGAGTTTCAGCAGACTGAGGTGAGGCAGAGGGGAAAAAGAAACTCTGCCCAAACCTGGAGATCAAAGGCAAGAAGGAGAGAGAGAGGCAGCTTTCAGAATCCATAAGAGTTTTATAAACAAGAGATGCTAGAAACTGGAACTTCAAAGAGGAAGCCTTCTTTTTGGGGGGGGGGGCATTTTTTTAAAGAACAATCATTAATTTGTTTCATTCCTGGTTTAGTACAGTTAGTAACGTATAGAATCAGAGACAAATTTGGACGACTGTTGATTACTACCGGTGCTGGAGAGGACCCCTTTGGGGGAGAGGCCACCGAAGTCAGGAGTCAAATGCTATCTTCCTGTACTTTCATACTGCTGAACAATTAATTAAGTTATCAGGGAGAATATTGTTCTCACTGAAACTTATTAACAGTCTGATTCATCCACAAAGCCCCCAGGCTATCATCAATTGCCTCATAATCATACTGAAGAAAAATAGGCTAAGTGTGCATTCTTGCTTAATACCCCAAAGAAGATACTCTTTGCCCTGTGCCTTTGTTCAAAAATATCTCTATTGAGAGTTTAAAAAAAAAATTCCCTCCCACTTGACATGAAATATGGCACATGGAGGAACCAGTGGGAGTAAATTACAGAGACTCCAGGATCCCCAGATTAAGAAGAGAAGCTGGACTTTCTCAGAAACACACAAATCATCCAGCTGTAGCCCGAGTGCAGCCAGTGGCTTATCACGGCAAGACTCCAAGTGCCCTGGTTAATACAGACCAGAGAAGAGACCCTTCCCTAAATGAGAAGGGGTGAGGGCAGCCCTCCAGCCCTAAAGGAACCAGCAGAAAGATGTTTGTTACATAAACAACACCAGTTTGGCGGATGTTAAGTGTGTCAGGAGTCTTAGGGTAGAGAGAGAATTGCAAGCCAAGACCTTCCCCCCCAAAAATACCACCTTAGAGAGATGTTTCCTCATCCAAAGTACATTTTATCAGCGGATTTTAAAAATATCAATAGCGCCCTCTGCAGGAAGCCTCAGCCCAAGGAATTCGTTTAGGATGGTTTTCTACTAATGCCCCCAGTTAAACCAAGGGGGCCAGCTCAGAAATTACTGTCAGAGGGGAATTTAAAATTCCCATCACTTTCCGTTTCTGATGTCTATAATGCTATGCTTTGGAGTAGAATACACCACCACCAAGTCATTTTTCTTCGTATGGCAAATTCACAGCACTAGACGAGAAAGATGGAGAGCCGATGTTTCAAAACCACCATTTTTATTGATCTGCAGAAGGAAGTCTCAAAAATCTACCGGATTTCCCTTGTATTATTACTTGTTGATTGCTGGATTACACAGCTTTTTTTTTTCCTAGGCCCTTTGGATGAGGGAACTAAGTTTACTTTTCCAGCAATGCCTAAACTTCTCTAGAGTGAAAAGCACAATGAAAGACACTTGCAGGAGCCTAGGTTGGATTCCTGGTTCTGTTCTTCCTGTCCTGTGACCTAGCACAAGTTGTTTCGTTTCTCTGCGTGCCAGATTTGTAATCTGTAAAATGAGATGAACTCAGAAGCCACTTCTGGTTGTAAATAGGACCCTATGAAATAACTGAGGTCTGTGATTTTTTTTTTTTAAATCATACATATCTTACCTAAATGATAGGAGCCAAGAAGAAGGGAGGCAGTTTTTCCCTTGTTCAACATGCTCAGGTTCACTAGGTGGATACAGCTTTGGAACTCGGAGGGCTCATCCATCCTACTGGCTCGCCATTGCATCTGGTGACTTCAAAGTGAGACCCTGGCACTGGAGCTCAGATAATAGAAGATGCCGCTACTAAATTTTCTCTGTGTGTGATCCCAGGCCTTGGAAGTCACAAATCCTGAATCCTTAGCTCAGAGCTACAACGGTTGAGTGACCCTGCCTGCATGATCTAATCTCTTTGTCCCAGAAACTTCATCAGCTGTGGCCAGTTTTACTTCTAGATGCTAAAAAGATGTTTTAGGAAGTTTTTTTAAAAATTATGTACATTGAGATCTACATGTGACAGGTCCCACATTTAAGCGCCAAGCGTCCAGTCCAAACCTACAAGCATTTACTAAGCATGTATGTATGGGTGTATACATATACATACACATATATACATTATACATACATATAAATATATGCGTGTATGTGTATGTATATATACAACCTAGAAAAGGAAAAAGGCAAACTACTCTGACATCTTTGCCAAGAAAACCCCACGGACCAAAGTCCATAGGGTCACAGAGTCGGATGCAAATGAACAACAACAAAGCCATTTCGGGGTGGTCAGAGCTCTGGAACTTCGGAAACTAGTAAAGACTTTGGGCAGTGGAGTCTTAAATGGCGCTAGGGATCAAGAGGCAGAGGCAACAAGGGAGAGCATTCCGAGAATGACAGAAGACCACGCAGGGGTGTGGAGGTGAGAGATGGAGCTTAAATTTGGGAACCAGCAATCAGTCCAACGTGACTGCTCTTAGAGTGCAAGAGGGATGGTAAGATGGAAATAAATCTGGAAAGATGGATTCGATCCAGATTGTGAACAGCTATCAATACCCACAAAAGGGTTCTTGTTTTATTCCGGAGGCAGGAGGGACCCCTTAGAGATTTTCAAGAAGGGACGTGTCACATTAGACCTGTGCTTTAAAGATAGGAATTTAGCAACTATATGGAGGGAAAATTGAAGAAGGAAGAGAATGGACTTTTTTTTTTTTTGCAATTGTGAGGAAGAGAGCTAATAAGGGCATAAGCTTAGGCTAGTGACTCTGTGGTGTGTGTGTGTGTGTGTGTGTGTGTGTGTGTGTGTGTGTACAGATATACACATTTCTGTGTGACTCAGGGCTCAAGTCCATTTGTGTAAGACCCAAGTTCTGACCATTTCCTTACAGAATTTCAAGTTATCAATCTCTACAGAGGAGAGGAGTCTTATGGAAGTAGCCTTGAGCCCCAGGCGTACTGTGTGTGTGTGTGTGTGTGTGTGTATGTGTCTGTGTCTGTGTGTGTGGTATGTGTCTGTGTGTGTGTGTGTGTGTGTGTGTGTGTGTAACTGATCTACAAAACACTAGGGGGCCCGGGCTTTAGTCCCTGCTTTGCCATTAAGAAGCTCTGTTACCTCCTTGGGCAAGTCACTTAATTCTTCGGATCTTAATTTCCTCATTTGCAAAATAAAGTTAGAATAGATGTTGAAAGAAATACTCTCTTGACTCTCCTCCTTCTGCTCACAAACTTCAAAGAGGAACACTAGAGGCAGGAAAGTGGCATACTGGATGCTAAACTTATGATTCAGAAAGACCTGAGTTCAAATCCTGACTTAGACACTTACTAGCTTTTGTGGCTCTTTGAAAGTCATTTTAATATCTCTCAATCCCCATTTTCTCATCTGTAAATGAGGATAACAATAACACCTCCCACCTAGGGTTGTTGTGAGGATCAAATGAAATGATGCTGGTAAAGGACTTTGCAAACCTTTAAGCATTACGTAAGTGTTAGCCATTGTCATTATTCTTAACGCTGCTATTACCTTCAGGAGAAAAGCTGTTGAGACTAGAGAACCGTGCCATGAACTCTCTGAGAATGAAGGGCTACCATGTCCTCCGGGGAGGAGGATGCCCAGATGCTGCCAGGTCAAAGGCCCTCCAATAAGACCATCAAAAAGAAATGAGTAGCAGCGACTGGAGACTCCTTGAAGAAAAACACAGAAGCAGCCGTTGGTCAGTCTGATGACAGTAACTGAGATGTTTGCCGTCTTCCTGGATCAAGCATCCAAGATGGGAGAAGATGCTTTCAGTATTTATCCAACAAATTGACTAATGCCCTCTGCTGGTGATCCACATGGGCATCTAGAACGTATTGTCGAAGTTTAAAATGTCTTGGACTATAAACTGAAGATCTAAGTGGCATAGGTGGTATTGTTACTGCTGTCGATAGAAGGCAAGGATTTAAGAAGAAAAAAAGACTTGAAATTGAACAGCTGATTAAGACCATAGTGTCTGATAATGAGACTTGGAGGGACTTCTGGACCGCTATTTAAATTATAGAAAGGATTGGCTCCTGGTGGGGATGGAGTGCCACTAGCAAGGGCTTTTGAAAATGTATTTGACTTGAGTCTTATAACCCTGATTGTCTGAATCAGCTCTAAAGTGAGAGGGAGAGAGAAAACTGCCTACACAAATTGGTCTAGCAGGAAACCATTGGAAGGAGCTAAAATGACAGAAAAATGTAATAATCTCTCACTCCAAGCTCAAGTGCCACCTCCTATGGAGACCTTAATTAGTCCTGTCAACTGTTGACCTCCACATTCAAGAAAAGTATATAGACTCATGTTGTTTCTCCCAAAATAACTTAAAATGAATGAATAAAAATATACTTAAGTACTTCCTATGTGCCAAGACCATTGAGGATCAGGATGGAATTATTTTTGTCTTTGCATTCTTAAATGCACCTATCACTGTGCCTGATGCATAGTAGGTGCTTACTTAACACTTAAATTAAATTAGATCGGATTGAATGGTAAGCACCTAGTTGGTCTTTTTTAAAAAAAAATCATAACTAAAGGAAAGAAATACTGCTTTTTTTATTTTTTTGTTCATTCTGAATTCACTTTCTTCATTTTTTATTTTGGTAATTTGAGTCACCTCGTCTTTTGTGGGGTTACTTCAGTATTTGCTGATTTTGTTTGGCTTTTAAGAAATAACACTTGTGTTTATCAGTTCTAGTCTTTTCGTTGACCTCTTTATTTCTCTTCTAATTTTTAATGTCTCTTTTGAGTTTTCTAATTTGATGACTTTTTTAAAGCATCATGCTCAGCTCATTAATCTTTTCTTTTCTCTTTTGCTAATGTATATTGTCAGAGATAGGATTTTTCCTCTAAAGACTGGCTTTAGTGGAATCTCAAAAATTTTGGTATGTTATCTCCTTGTTATCATTCTCTTTTACAGTTATTAGCTGTTTCTCTGATTTGTTGTTTGACCCATTCATTATTCAAAATGTCATTACTTCGACTCCTTTTAGGCCTTATTTTTTGCCTGTATTTAATTACCTTTTACTGAAATATAGTCTGTAGAGGATGTGTTTAATATTTCTACTTTTCCACACTAATTTATACTCTCTCTATGCAGTAATGGATAGTACATTTTCGTAAGGGTACTGTCCAATGATAAGAATGTGTATGTTCTTTAATGCTCCCATTCAGAAGAGACTGTAAATCTTTCAGATCTAATATTCCCAATAGTGAGTTCATTTCTATAACTTTATTTTTTTTGTTGGATTTATGCAGCTCAGAGAGAAGAACATTAATAACCACTGCAGTTATGGCATTACCATATATGTCTTCTTTCCATTTTAGTTGACTTTTACTCCATAAGTTTGTTGCACCATTTGGTACATAGGAGTTTAATAATATTGTTGTTTCATTATCTATAGTACCTTTAGGCATAAATATAGTTTCCCTGTTTATCGTTCTGGACTACGGGAATTTTTATTTTTGCCTTGTTTCACTAAGGAAAAAAGGAATTAAATGCCAAATTGAATAAAATGGAGTCAGGCCAACTTTTCAAATTTTGATATTTTAAAAGCTATTTTAAATGATCCCATACTTTTTGATGCCACAAAAGTCCTATTTTAACACCATTATTGTCCTGGTACTATATGGTACTGTTTGGCTGTTAGTTATAGGATAGTATGGTCTTAAAAAGAATTGCAGCATAGATTCCTGAAAGACTAATAGAGATACATAAAGTGGGGAGAAGCAGAATATAGCATGTTAGAAAGATGACTTGTGCATGAGAATTTTTATGTAAAATATATAATCAAGGTCATATAAGACTAGAAAAAGAGATGAGGTATCCTAAGAGCAAGATCAAGGAGTAAAAGGTAGATTGATCAAGTGTTGTATCCACAAAAATATTTTGGTATTCCTAAAATATTTTAAAAACAAAGGAACATTACCAATGACTTAGACTACTCTTTAATGAAGACTGAATGGAAAGATATGAATAGAGATGGCTGAGATCTACTGCTGGAGGAAAGACCAGTGCAATATAATCACAAATCAGCTGAAGTCTTGAGGTCTTATGAAAAACGACTTTCCTTAGTCCTAGTATTCAAATGCATTAGACTTCACACTAGCTCCATAAAGGACCCTTTGAACAAACGCACTAAGAAATATGCTCTCTGCTGTCATTTTTTCATTATCACTTTTATTATTATTAGAGCAGTTAGAATGATTCCACATAAAAAGAGCCTGCAGGAATGAGTCAATTATGTTGAGATGATATAAAAAAAAATGTATAGGTGAGTAAGAGGGATTCCCTGGGAGAAGGGGGAGGGGAGAGGAAGAATAAGGGGAATTATCTTACATAAAAGAGATGCACAAGGAAGAGCTTTTTACATTGAAGGGAAAAACCATATCTAAATTGGTTTTAAAAATGAAAAATATATATACATACTCAATTTGTATTAGAAATCTATCTTACCCAACAGGAAAGTAGGAGGTGAAGGGGATAGGAAAAAGGAGAGGTGATAAAAGGGAGGACAAATAAGGTGGTGGTCAGAAGCAAAACAGACTTTAGAGGAACGACAGAGTAAAAAGAGAAATAGAAGGATAAATAGAAGAAAACAGATAAAGGGAAATGTACAGTTAGCAATCGTAACTGTGAATATGAATGGGATGAATTCACCCATAAAATGGAAGTGGATAGTAGAACTGATTAGAAACCAGAATCCAACAATATGTTGTTTATAAGAAGCACACTTGAAACAGAGACATACGTAGAGTTAAAATAAGTGGTTAGAGTAGAAATTATTATGCTTCAGCTGATGTAAAAAAGTCAGAGGTAGCATGCCACCATGGGAGGAAGTAGGGAGGGGTGAGTAAAGGGGGTGGAAGAAAATTTGAAACTCTAGGGATTGAGGAACTGACTGTTGTAAATTAAAAGTAAATAAATAAATTTAAATTTAAAAAAAATCAGAGGTAGCAATCATGATCTTAGACAAAGCAAAAGCAAAAATAAACCTAATTAAAAGATATAAGCAGGAAAACTACATCTTGCTAAAAAGGCATCATAAACAATGAAATAACATCATTACTAATCATATATGCACCAAATGGCATAGCATCCAGATTCTTAAAGGAAAAGTTAAATGACTTAAAGGAGGAAATAGACAGTAAGATGAAATAATGGGGGACTTCAACCTTCCTCTCTCAGAGCTAGATAAACCTAACCATAAAATAAATAAGAAACAAGTCAAGGAGATGAATAGAATCTTCAAAAAGTTATATATGATAGACCTCTGGAAAAAACTGAATGGGAATAGAAAAGAGCACATCTTTTTCTTAGCTATACGTGGCACTTTCACAAAAACTGACCATGTGTTAGCATAAAAACCTCACAACCAAATGAAGAAAAGCACAAATATTAAATGCATCCTTTTCATACATAATACAACAAAAATTACATTTAATAAAGGGCAATGGAAGCATAGATTAAAATTAATTTGAAACCAAATAATTTGTTCTCAAAGAATGAGTGGGTCAAAGAACAAATCATATAAACAATCGATAATTTCATTAAAGATAAGGATAACAATGAGACAACATTCCAAAATTTGTGAGATGTAGCCAAGGCAAGACTCAGGGAAAAATTCAGATTTCTGAATGCATACATACATCAACAAAAGAGAGAAAGAGCAGATTGATGAGTTGGGCATACAACTAAAAAAAACAAAAACAAATTGAAAATTAGCAAACACCAAAATGGAAATCCTGAAAATCAAAGAAGAGACTAATAAACTTGAAAGCAAAAAATGTCCATTGAACTAATAAATAAAAGTAGGAGTTGGCTCTATGAAAAAAATAGTAAAATAGGTAAACCATTGGTTAATGTACTTTTTAAAAAGAAAATCAAATTACTTTTATCAAAAAATGAGAAGAATGAATGAAGATGGTAGCAATGAAGATAAAATTAAAGCAATTATTAAGACTTACTTTGCCCAATTATGTGCCAGTCAAATTGACGAAGTGAAATGGATGAATATTTACATATAAACTGCCCAGATTAACAGAAGAGGAAATTGAATACTTAAATAACCTCGTCTTAGAAAAAGAAATTGAACAAGCCATCAATGAACTCACTAAGAAAAAATCCCCAGGAGCAGATGGATTCACAAGTGGATTCTACCAAACATTTAAGGAATAATTAATCCTAATACTAAATAAAGTATTTGGGGGAAAAATAGGTAAAGAAGGAGTCCCACAAAATTCCTTTTATGTCACAAATATGCTTTTGATACTTAAACCAGGGAGAACAAAAACAAAGAAAATCATAGACCAATTTCCTTAATGAATATCAATGCAAAAATTTTAAATAAAATATTGTTGTTGCTCTTCAGTCATCTCTGATTCTCTATGACCCCATGGACCACAGCACAGGTCCTTCTAGCCTCCTCTATCTCCCAAAGTCTGTCCAAGCTCATGTTCATTGCTTCCATGACATTATCTATCCATTTCATTCTCTGCCATCTCCTTCTCCTTTTGCCTTCCATCTTTGCCAGCATCGGGGTCTTTTCAGTGAGTCCTGTCTTCTCATTCAGTAGCCAAAGTATTTAAGCTTCAGTGTCAGTATTTGAATAAAATACCAGTAAGGAGATTACAGCAAAGTATCACAAAAATCATACAATATGACCAAGTAGGATTTATACCAGGAGGTCAGAGTTGGTTCAATATTAGGAAAACTATCAGCATAAATCACATCAATAACAACAAAAATCATATGATTATATCAATAGATGTAAAAAAAAAAAAACTTTGACAAAATACAACACCCATTCTTATTAAAAAAAAAACACTAGAAAGTATAGGAATCCGGAGAATCTTTCTTAAAATGATAAATAGTATCTAAAATCAAGAGCGACATTATCTGTTTTTGTTGGGTTGTTTCAGTTGTGTCCGCCTCATGACCCCTTTGGGGGGTTTTCTTGGCAAAGAAATTAGAGTGGTTTGCCAATTCATATCTTTCCTAACAGTTTCTGTTAAAGAGTAATCCATGTCCTATATGTATAGTCCTATTTATAGCAGCTCTTTTTGTGGTGGAAAAAAATTGGAAATTGAGGAAATTCCCTTCAATTGGGGAATGAATGAACAAGTTATCTATGGTTGTGAGATATATATATATCTACATATAGTTATATATATATATATATATATTTACTGTGTTATAAGAAATGATGAGCAGGATGGTTTCAGAAAAACCAAGGAAGATTCATAGGAACTCATGCAAAATGAAGTGAGCAGAACCAGGAAAATATTATGCATAATAACAGCAATATTGTAAAGATGATCAACAGTGAAAGACTCAGCTATTCTGATTGAGACAATGATTCAAGACAATTCCAAAAGACCCATGACAGAAAATTCTGGAGAAGAGAAAAAATTACAGGAGAAAACCAGGTCCTCAAACATTTCTCTGATTTATAGTTTGCCTCCCTAGAGACTTCTAGAAATTTCCCCATGACTGAGTTTGGGGACTCTCGACCTTGGTTGAGGTGAAATATCTCACTTCTAGTAGAAAGACCTGTTTACTCTGTCTCCTGTCTGATATATTCTAATCTGTTCAATTCCCTTGATTTCAGTTGCCTATCTGCTTGGATAAATGGATTTATATGCCATTCACTATTTATGATGGTTTTTTGTTTGTTTGTTTTTGGTAACTAGCATTTGGTGGGTAGGAGTCAAACTTTTAGATATTAGCTGCAACCCTTCCTCTTTAAGGGATAGAAACCAGGGAGATATCTTCAACCTAAAACTCATTTCCCCTAGATGAGCAATATTTTAAGGGGGCAGATAGATATAATTCCTATATAACACCACTGCTTTGAGGAAAGCAGAACAACCAGTATAGTGACCCAACCTCCTTCTCTCCTCCAGGCAAGAATCAATCTTCCTTGGAGAGGAGTTGGTGAGATTCCAGAGATATCTATCACTGCCTCCCTGCAGACTATATTTAGATAACTCATGTGAATGTACATAAGCTTCATAGGCAACGCGAGCACACACACACACACACACACACACACACACACACACTCACAAGATAGAGAAGAAACCATGCACTTATTCCCAAATAATCATGAAAGGATATCACTCCTTTTTCAGCCTATTTCTAGTTTGAAAGAGATTCTTGCTTTAGCCACTGCAATTCTTTCATAAGTTAAATTATCTGCTTTTCCCAGATAAAGAATCATGCTCCATGGTTCCTTGTCTACACTGCTTGGTCATACAATCCTTAGAGCAGCAGAATAGGAAATTCTAAGAAGGGATATGATGGGTTTCAATAGAACATTCTCAAACCCTCTCAGAGTGGGCTCTTGAGCAGGTTCACTGCTCTTTCCTTTTCCTTTCTATAAGGACACAAATTCATTCTCTACTGGCCATAAGACACTGAACTTTTCATTATTGTTGAGCAATTGTACAGTTAAAGCCACTTGACTGGCCTTTGACTTCCTTTTTCATGCCCATGAGATCCAGTTGTAAAACAATAGGGCATGCCTTGTAAGGTCTTCCAGCTAACCTTAAACTGTGCTTCATCTATCTGAAGGCGGACATGCCACCATGAACATCCCTCTAGGGACCAGTGAGGATATTCATCCTCCAAAGAGAAATAAAGTCGCATCAACAGCATATAAAGCATGGGTTATTTAGAGTAGAAAGCAGCAGAAAGGTTATTGCTTTCCCTTTAATTACTGATGCTTTCTGAATAAGGAAAAAATTGGAATCTCAGAAAACCAATAAGCAAGAACATGGTCAAAGGTTTTAAAAACAGTTCATCAAAACTGTGGACTGAGTGACCACTGGGTGTGGTTCCTTCATGGGAAGGAACTGAAATTGCCCAACTCCCCTCATTCTCATCCAGTCCAGTTAGTGGTACCACCTCCAAAACTCTCACAAGAAAGACTCGTCTTCCAAGGCTGTGAGAAGACATTCACATGGGTCTATACTGGCAGTGCGATCACCACTGGATTGCTGTTAGGACAAGAATGGCCAGATCAGCAGTGGTAATGCAACAGGAGCCTAGAATTAGGAGCCCAGGCACTCTCTCAGCCCATTCTCATTCCTTTGGAAAGTCTGGTGTGCTCTCCTGTCTCACCTTCACCGCAAGCACCACCTTCTACAGTAGGTCTTTCTTATTCCTCCAGTTTCCAGGGTCCTCCTTCCCTAAACCACTTTGTGTAAGGGTAGGTGCTTGATTGAGCTAGTCAATCATTCAATTTATTTCACTTAGCCTTGAGAACTTTATAAAATGAGAACTCTCCATTGAATCAAACAAGGGCATTAGAAAGAATGGGAAGCCATTAAAAGTCATTCAATGAAATGAACTGATGCTCCACAAGAGACATCTTGTCCATAGGCTAAGGAGACTTGGCCATGCCTAGTGAGTCTTCTAAAAATGAGCAGATCAGTCAGGAACTTGGGGCAGGGGAGAGCTGAGCATTTAGCTGCTTAGCAGTAGAGACTTAGACTTCAGTCTCTTCCCTTCCTCCCTTGGCCAAAAGGGGACTCTCTTAGCAGCATCTCCACAAACAGCTGACAGTAGCACCTGCTTTAAGAGCCCAGGACAGACTAAGTAAGATGAGGAAAAGCATATTCAAAACTCTATGATACGGCTTCTTCACCTTTTGATTTGTCTTGGACCTTTTGGTAAAACCTGGGGAAACCTATGGACTCCTCAGAATAATGTTTTTTAATACATAAAATAAAAATATATAATATTACAAAGGAAACCAATTGTTTTGAGATACAGATATATATATATACACACATATATATACACATGTGTATATTTATGTATACACACATACATGTGTGCATATATATACACACACACACACACACACACACACACATATGTTTATATACAAGGAGTCCAATAGAAAAGCTCCATCATACATAAGAGTAACATCATGAAGACAAAAGGTATTAGAGTAACTGTAAGTTACCCCCTCTTTGCCCCATATGCTCTAAGTTTGCTTTCCTCTGGCCTCTGTATATACTTGTGAGAGAATATCAATGACCTTGGGGGAAGGAGCAGAGGGGCTGTTTTGTACCAACGATATGCCACAGCAGAAAGCGCTCAATTCTAAAAGCAAACTGACTAGATAATTAATGTCAACTGAAAATCATAAGGCAGGGGGAGGGAGAAGTTTGCCAGAGAAAACTTGTAATCTATAGCATTAGAAAGATGCTCCCAACTCCTCAGGGGTACCCCTAGACTCTGAGAGCTGCCCTCTGGGGTCCTGACTACTTTGGAGTTTTGTTTCAGATTGGTCAGATGTCATCAAGTCTAAAACCTTCTGCACCCAGGCTGGGATTCACTTCCGCTTAACCTGGGTTTGTCTTTGTATTTCCAGGTCCCATCACAGAGCCTGGCACCTACGAAATAAAAGTTCTGGGATCGAACCAAATCACTGCCTCATCAGGTAGGTACAGGGCCAACAGGGGCATGCATTGGGGGGGAGGAAGGACACAAAGCTCAGCATTAAACCTTTTGGGTATTGGTTAGGGATCATTCAATTTGACCTTTTAGAATGGCATAGAAATAACAAAGGTGGATTTTCTGGAGACACTCCCGAGGAATAACAGAAACAGACCATCCTCATCCTCCTGAATAACTTCAGGCAGGTTTATAATCACTTGCTCTCCACTGAACTGTGTAGTCAGTGGTGCCCTACTTCATGGCATCAGCTTCGAGATCTCCACAGAAGTACACTGGCCAAAGAGGCTAAAAGCAAGAGAAGTGGAATGCTGGGGTACTTTATCTCAGACCAAGGAAGAAGGGAGATAGTTTAGCGGTGTCTTCTAGGAGAAAATTCCATCTCAGATACTTTAGGAGAGTGCCTGAGGGGCGGATAGAAAGGAAAGAAAAGAGCAGTTGGGGTCAATCAATAAACATTTGTTAAGTTCCTCCAGCATGCCAGGCACTATGCTAAGGGCTGAAGAGATAAGGAAGGGCAAAAGAAGGATGGGACAGACAGGATGGTGGCCCTAAATACAAGGACCTTCAGACTTGGGGACAGGACATGACTGTTGTCTTTATGTACCTGAAAGGCAGTCATGTAGAAGAGGGACTAAATTATTAGGATCCAGAGCAGAACCAGAAGTAAAGAAGTACAGTGGGAAGGAAGGAAGGAAGGAGGGAGGGAAGGAGGAACCAAGGAAGGAAGGAAGGAGGGAGGAAAGAAAGAAGAAAGGAAAGAAGAAAAAGGAAGGAAAGGAGGGAGAGAAGAAAGAAGAGAAGGAGGAAGGAAGGAAAGGAGGAAGGAAGAAGGGAAGAAGGGAGGAAGGGGAGGGAAGGAAGGAAGAAAAAGGAAGGAAAGAAAGGGAGGGAAGGAAGGAGTGAGGGAAGAAGGAAAGAAGAAAGAAGGGGGGAGGGAGAAAGGAAAGGAAGAAGGAAGAAGGGAAGAAAGGAGGAAGGAAAAAAGGAGTGAGGAAGGAAAGAAACCCTTTAAATTCTAAAACTATGACTCAGTTAGTTTGCAGAGGAATACATTTAAGCTTAGTGTAAAGAAAAATTTCCTAACAACTGGAACTCCTCCAAAGTGGAATAGGCTATCTGAGGAGGTCATGGGTTCTTCCCTCCCCTCAACTTCCTCTACACACATCTCAAAAGGAACCCCTGCTTCAGAGGGTCCCCTTTTCTAGAAGAACAAAGTACCCATTCAGGGACAATAATTTCTTCTGAGAAGAGAGGTGCTACAAGGGTCTGTCAAGTTGAAACTGGTTTAGGGGAAGCTTGAGATGAGCTGGGACTTCTTAAATCTGGGTATAAAATATGTACATGCCCATCAAGGGCCCACTCTGAGTGCTTGAATCAAATTTATAAGAATACAAATCATAACCCAACTGGTCAAAGGTCATGAACAGGCAGTTTTCAGGAAGAAATCAAAGTTGCCTATAATCACATGAAAAAAATGCTCTAAATTGCTATTGATTAGAGAAATACAAATTGAAACAACTTTGAGATACCACCTCACTCCTATCAGATTGGCTAATATGACAAAAAAAAAAAGAAAATGATAAATGTTGGAAGAGATGGGGGAAAATTAGGATACTAATGCACTGTGGGTGGAGTTGTGAACTAATTCAACCATTCTAGAGAGCAATTTGGAACTATACCAAAACAACTATAAAACTGTTCATACTCTTTGACCCAGCAATACTACTTCAAGGTCTGTATCTCAAAGAGATTTTTTTAAATGAGAAAGGACCTATATGTACTAAAATATTTATAGCAGCTCTTTTTTGTAGTGGCAAAGAATTGGAAATTTAGAGGATGCCCACCAATTGGGGAATGACTGAACAAGTTGTGGCATATGATTGTTAATGGAATAGTATTGTTCTATAAGAAATGATGAGCAAGATGTTTTCAGAAGAATCTGGAAAGGCTCACAAGAACTGATGAAAAGTGAAGAGAGCAGAACCAGGGATATATTATACGCAGTAACAACACTATGGTGTGATGATCAACGGTGAATGACTTACCTATTCTCAGCAATACAATGATCTAAGACAATCCCAAAAGACATGTGATGAAAAATGCTATTCACCTTCAGAGAAAGAAATGGTGGAGTCTGAGTACAGACTTTTTTTTTTACTTTATTTTTCTTTGTGGTTTTTTGGGGGGGGAGTGGAAGGCCTATGTTTTCTTTCACAACATGACTAGTAGGCAAATATGTTTTGCATGACTGCACATGTATAATCTTTATCAAATTGCTTATCTTCTCAATGAGGGGGAAAGGGAGGGAAAAAAAGAATGTGAAACTCAAAAATTTTTTAAAACATTAAAATTGTTTTTATATGTAATTGCGAAAAAAGATCAAATGGAGGGGGGGAGACCCTGAGTGCTGTAAATTTTGTCAGTCTCTTTGTGAAACTCGAATATGCCTCTTTTTCTGTCATCTGAACTCTCTGCTTGACCCAGACCATGTCTCTTCAAGTGGCTTCTTGAAAAAAGGGACCGCATCATTTTGGTCTTTGTCTCCCCAGTGCCCAGAACACAGTAGGTGCTTAATAAATGCTTCTTGATTGTTGGACCTTCAAACACTGTGTTCCTCTGGTCCCAAGGCATGTAGCTGGCACAATACTTGCTGAGTCCCTCTGATCTCTTTTGTTGTTCACCTTCTATGTAAGGTCACCTAACTGTGTTTCTACATGACCAATCCATTGCCTCTGGACCTGCCTGGAGCAGGGTCCTCTCAGCTGTAGCCTTTCCCATTTTCTCAGCTTGGAAAAGCTCAGCCTGTGCCATTGTGATAAGAGGAAGGTGTTCTTAGACCATGGCAGGCCTGGGAGAAATATTACACAAGAGAATCTAAAGGAACATGACTTCTGTCCTCCTCAATCATCCTCTGAGAGTGAGCCATGCAACTGTATTTCTCCTTTTCCCTGCACAAAAAAAGGACATTTCTACTGCTGTTAGTGGAGAACCATTAGCTGATGTTTGCCATTGAAATCTAGTCTAAATTTTTAAAAATAAATGAATGCTCTAAAAGATAATGGCTCCTAGAGCCATAAACAACATCAAGGGTTGACAAAGGACAATGCACCAGGTGAACCAGCTTCCTTTTGGGGAGCAAATTGCCTAAATGGATTGACAAAACATTTTCAAGCAGCTGATACTATGTCTGCTGCAGGCTTGGCTGAAATTGTAATTCCCTTTGGTTTGGGTCGGAGCATCCTCACAGACATTTAAATTGGCTGAGCACTGTAGTCAAGAGGTGTTTATGGATGGCAATGCACCAAATGAAGAGAAGACAGTGGTGGATGCCAAAAGACAAGAGATGGGCCACAGCTGCCCTGACTTCTGAAAGGGGAAGAGAGAGATCAGTTCCGGAAATCACAGCCCAGGGAACTAGACATTAATTCCCAGCAAAACGCTAAAAGGGATTCTTAAACAGAAGGCTTGTAAACACTCAGAAAAGGAAGACGTCACTGGTGGCTACCAAGATCACTAAGTGACAGCTCTCGTCAAACCAGACTCATTTTCCATATTTGTAGAATCACAAGACTAGTCTCCTCCATTTTCCAATGACTCTTCAGATTTGGATGTAGGAGATCTCTGGTACATTTTACCAAGCTGGAAAAGGTTTTGGGGATGGATGGGCTTTGCTAGGGCCTCCTATCTCAGCTCTAGCTTGAGAAAAATTCAGTGCATGACCAAAAGCATATGTCCCCCAAAGATGGAGTTTTTCATCATAGAAGTTTGGAAATTAACTATTGAGGTGTGAAATGGCCAGAATCTGCTTTGGTCAAAGGAGACTCCACATTAATGAAACCAAAAGGCTATAGATTTAGAAATAGAAAAGACCCTAAGGTCTAAGTTATCCTTACTTCTCATTCTGCATTTGAGAAAACTGTGGAACAGAGAGGTTAAGTGACTTGCCTATGGTCACAGAGCTAGTAAGTATCTGAGGTGGGATTTGAACTGATAGCCTCCTGGCTCCAAGTCTAGTGCACTGTCCAGGCAACCATGCTATCTCATATATCTTTTGAAACAATCAACTGCTTCCCCCTGGCCACTGCTCCCTATGTGGGCTATTTTTCCCTATTAGAAGTCAAGTTCCTTTATGGCTGGGGCTATTTGTATCCCTAGCACTGAGTACAGTGCCTGGCCCATAGTAAGCATCTAATGAATACTTTTTGGCTCATTTATTCATTCATTCATTGAAATAAACCAAACTAGCAGATGGCCCAAAGGTCTTTCATAGGATTTAGAGGCAGAAGGGATTTCACAGATTATCTAATCCAATCCCCTCATTTTACAGATAGGGAAACTGAGGCCCAGGGAGGTGGAAGGATGCCTTCTCTTGATTTTAGTCTAACAAATAACAAAGCTTCTCATGGAGCATCCAGCACACAGGGGAACTATCAATGACTACAGCTAATTTAGAAAAGGATACTCAGCTTCCTTGAAGTTTCTTACACAATGAATGCTAATTCCTTCATTTTTCCTAACCCAGAGAAATCTATAAATTTATATAGAGAAGAGACTTTCAAGCTTATATATTCCAACCCCCTCAATTTCTAGATGAGGAAATCAAATCCCAGAGGCAGTAAGAGATTTTTCCATTCTTCCCCAGGACCCCCTGCTCAGACAGAAGATGACTGAAATCTTCCGGTTTATATAGCAAGCGAAGGTTATTTCCCAGGAAATCAAGAATGCCTCCATTGTCCATCTCTATAAAGGAAAAGGAAAAGGAAAAGGAAACAGACTGTCCTGTGGGATTTATTTCTTAGTCATTGCTGGTGAGATTCTTGCCAGAGGCCTTCTTAATCAGCTGACAATCATCTCGCCTTTGACACACTGCTTTTGTTGAACGTGAGTGTTTAGCTTGGAAGGGATAAGTCTATGATCAATCCAGTGCTTTGCACCATACATTGCCTTTGTCACTCTCACATCCTGTCTGTCTCTTCTCCTTACAATCACATAGTCTATTAAATGCCAATGTTTACTGTAAGGGTGTATCCACAAAGTTTTGTTGCATTTAGGTAAATAGAAGCCAGTGTTGGTGAGAAAGATATGAGATATACAAGTCTTCAATAGTAAGTGACCATCGCTGTTGCTGTTTCTGACTCCGTTCCTCCTAAGAACTCCTTACCATGTCTGATAGTCTGTGCCTACTCTGGTGTCACTCAGTCGCTCAGAATTATAAGCTTACTCTCTTTTGATATATTGATGATGAGGGTCTCCAAGTCTTCATAAATTTTTTTTCTTGCCTTCATTAGAGTTCATCATGGTGGGAACATATGCATTGATGATGGTGGCATGAAGCTTTCCTGCAAGTGGCAATCACACTGTCATGAGCCTGCACTTCATTCCTTTGGGGAGGCATACAAGCTTGTTGACTAGATTAGTTTTGATTGTGAAACCTACACCAGCTTCATGGCACTTCCCTTCACTGTGGCCACTCCAGAAAAATGTGTATCCAGCTCCAATTCGGTAAGCTGGCCTTTGTTTGCCAGCCTTGTTTCATTCAGGGCTACTATTTGGATGTGATACCTACCGAGTTCTCTCATATGAGCTGTCAATATTTCAGGTCTACCAGATTTTGTATTGTCCATGAGTGTGTGCACATTCCATGTACTGATGTCAAGTAGAATCATCTTCACAAAAGTTTTTGTACATATTTTAAAATTTTGACCATAGGATGGGATCCTTGCCTGTTGTGGTTATAAGGCCAGGGTTGGATGAAGCAGACAATTTTTAGGACACCTTTTCTAGTCTCTTTCTCATGTCTGGAGGTGAACAGCAGAGTCCTTTTAAAAAAAAAGCTGCTCAGACACCTGGGGACTGCAGAATTGCACTGCTGATTCAGTTCAGTGAGAAGACAATCCCATTCCCTGGGTGTGACGACAACTCCCAATGTACACACCTGCTGCTTCATCACATGGCCAAGCAGAACCGTTTGAAGGAGAAAAGTGATGAAAGGAGACAATTTTTGGCCATGCCCCATGCTGTGATGGCTCCAGGCCCTGGTGGACAGTGCCAGCTGAGTGATTGGCATCAGTGATCAGCCCCTCTGCACAAGAACTGAGCAGGCGGCCCTGGATGCGCCAACTCTGCTTTTGAAGTATATTCACAGTATACTCACAGCTCCAGTTTGGAGAAGCTGTAAAGGGAACTGGGTTGTTTTCATGTATCACAAGAAGGTATTTCTGCCTGAGTCGGCAATCATAACCCAGGGCTCTGTGAGTTTTGGCAGTCCTCATTGTCCCTCTCCCCTTCCCCCACCTCTTGAATAATTCTATCCGAGACATCAAGTATTTATTAAACACCTACTGTGTGCACAGTGCCATACTGGGTAGTGGGACCCTGAAATGCCCACTACATATGCAGAATTTGGAGCTAAAAATGGTCACTTAATCTAAACTCCAACCCTTCTCCCATTTTACAGAGACAGAAATTAAGGCCTGGAAAATGGAAAGAGGAGACTGAGACATTTTTTTTTTCATTTATGGACTAAAACAAGCATTTCCATAACATAGAACAATACATTCTGATGGTAGTTAGGATTCAAACTCAGAACCTCTTACTTCATACCCAGGGGGTAGATCCTTTCCCTACCCCATGTCTATACACTACATGCACTCTTTACAAGGGCCCTCTCGGATGGAGAATCAGAAACTGTTTATAATGAAAACACAACCAAATCTGTGCTTCCAGAACTCACTTGGTACCTGTTGTCCTGAAGCACTCAAGCTTGTCGGTCAGATGCTTATTAAAGTCACACTCGGGAAGAACATCAGAACTGGGGAAAATCTGGCTCCCTGGTGTAGACCTCACCAATGCTACTGGATTTTTCCCATTTTACTGGTGCTTTTTAATCTTTATACAACTATGCTTATTATACATTATACAACAGATGCTTATTAAAGTCACTTGGGAAGAAGGTCAGAACTGGCTCCCTGGTGTAGACCTCACCAATGCTACTGGATTTTTCCCATTTTACTGGCGCTTTTTAATCTTTATACAGCTATTACTTCTTACTAACTCCCTGCCCTGTCTCAAAAAGGAGTCTCCTAACAAAGAAAACCAGTTAAGCAAAACAAACCAGGCAAAGTCTGACAGCTCTTGCAATATGCCAGGGCCTCAATCCACCCCCTCTCTTCTTTGGAGGCAAAATGTGCTTCATCATCAGTTCTCTGGATCCAAGATTAAATGCTGAATTCTGGGGGCTTTTCATGTTGCTTTTCTTTACATGAAAGGAAAGACCCGTCTTTTCAATAATAACATTTTACTGATGTTGCTGAAGAGCAGTGACACTTTGGAACAGCGTTGCCTCTGATGAGCTGAAATGAGAATCAGGGTGGGCAGGAGCACATGGTGACATCTATGCAACCAGAAGTGCTGAAGGAGAACAGAAGTCACAGAGGTCATTGAGTAGTTCTATGATAGGAAGAAAAGATGAACTGGCCACTTGGTGGACAGCCAGAGGGCTCCACTGCTATTCTCAGGATATCAAAAGAAAATAAGGAAGGTCTCCAGAAAGTTAGGTAGATCCCAGTGGTGAATGTTTTGAAGGAAACAGACAAGAAATAGAATACTGGATCCCCAGAGCATAGCTGATCACTTATACCTCAGGGTTCTGGGGGTTATCCTGAGGGACTGAGTTTCTAGTACTTAGTGTGGAAAGCCCCCACTGGTGTACTTCCCATTTAAATCAGCCATTAGACATCAACTAAATTTTCAGCAAAGGGCATTTATTTAGGTCGTAGAGTAACAATAATTAGTACAAAACATCTTCCCAAAATCTAAGGCACACTTTCTCACAAATACATATAAGTCCATGGAAGAACGGGTTCTAATTGTAGAAGACGGGTATAAATGTATAAATGCAAAACTTCTAGTTACTTTCTTGAGTTCAGAGCTAGTATTCCTCTCTGGTGAAAGAGGTCACACTCCTTGTAATTGCTTCCTCCCTTGGATGATTCTCTTTCTGTATCTATGTTGTCTTCGATGTGTTTTAGCTGGTCCTGGCCAGATGTAATGTCTACAACTGGTGTAATCTCTTTAGTAACTTGGGCAATGGGGAAAACTCATTTAGGCTTATTTCCTACCATCCTTGCTGCCCTCTGGTTTAGGTGCGAAGATCTGACTCTTCAAGGTATGTCCAAACCTAGAATGTTCCACTACTTGACTGGGGTACCATTGAATTGAGGAACCACTGAAATTTCATCCATTACTTAAAGTCCCCAAGGGACATAGCTTATTTGATTGGGCAATCATGCTATTCTACTCTTGAGCCAATTGAAGAGGAGTTTCAACTTGATAAAGGGTTCAAAGGAGGTTGACAAACATACTTACAAACTTTAAAACCTGATCACATCTGTTGATTGGTTGAATAATTGATTGAGCACAGAGCGTCAAATTGCTTTTCTCTGCATCAATTCATGCAAATCTTCCCATGTTTCACTAAATTCCTCATGTTCCTCATTTCTTATGATACATACAGTAATATTCCATTGTAATTTTTTTTACCACAATAGTCATTCATTCCCTACTCAATACCACCTTGTTTCCAGATTTTTGCTACTAAAAATGAGCTGCTATAAATATTTGGGTATATATGAGATTTTTGTGTATTGGCCTCTTTGGTATATGTGCCCAGTAGTGGGATTCGGGGGTTAAATGGTATGGACAGCTCAGTCAACTTCCTTACATAATTCCAAATTGTTTTCCAAAATGGTTGGATCAATTCGAAATGTTCCTCCAGCAGCGATGTGCCTGACTTCCCAAAACCCATCAAGTATTAGACATTTCCATCTTTTGTTAGCTTTGATAACTTGGTATGAAATGAAGTCTCAGCTCTATTCTAATGTACATTTTTCTTACTTTTAGTGATGTGGAGTATTTTATGTGATTGTTAATTGGTTTTATTTTTTTCTCCTGAAAGCTGATTGTTCAAGTCCTTTGTCTGCTGATCCACCAAGGAATATCCAAAATACTTTCTGTAAAAATTTTTAATTTTTTAAAATATTTTTTTGGAGGGGGGAAGGCAAGGCAGTTGAGGTTAAGTGACTTGCCCAAGGTCACACAGCTAGTGTGACAAGTGTCTGAGATTGGATTTGAACTCAGGTCCTCCTGACTCCAGGGCTGGCATTCTATTCACTGTGCCGTCCAGCTGCCCCCAACATACTTCTAAATAACAAGCTGCCACTACAAAATTCGCTTCACAGTTGAGCTGAGATTGGTCATTTGAGGCCATAAACCTGTTTTTTATTTCAATGGGGGAGGGTGGCACGGAGCCAAGATGGCAGAGTAAAGGCAAAGACAGCACCTGAGTTCTCGTTTAAAACCCTCCAAATACTTTTTAAAATATATTTTTAATATATTTAATATTTAATATATTTTAAAATATTTTAAAATACTTTTTAAAAATTACTCTAAACAAATTCTAGAGCAGCAGAACCCATAAAAAGACAGAGTGAAACAAATTCCCAGCCCAAGACAATTCACAGGTCAATGGGAAAGGCCTGTTGCTCCAGGCTGAGAGAAGAGCACAGGCTGGGCCCAGGCAGCCCGGAGCAGGGCTCTGACAGCTAAATGGCTGGCAGCTGGGGCCTTTTCTGGCCTCTTGGCCCACAGACACCAGAGCCACCTGAGGAGGCCAGCAGGAAGGGTAGGAGGCAGAGCTTGCTCCAGAGCAGGCCCCACCTGCCTGCATAGCCAGGCCCCATCAGGCTTTGTGAGGGACTGAATGGGCAGTCGCAGCCATGGGCCTGGCCCAGCCCTAGAGTCAGCCTCAGCCATGGTCACAGCCACAGCTGCAGGCGCAGCCCTGGACACAGCCACAACAGTGGCTGCTTCTGGGGCTCCCAGCCCACAGACAGTAAGGGGATCGACAGAAGGAGATCACAGTGGGCTCTTTGCTAGCACTGAGGCAGCAGGACTCTGTGGCTTTGCCCACACTTGGATCCAGGCCCAGTCCTGGGTGGCAGCCCCGAGGCAAGGAGTAACACTAGAAGAGCAGAGTTTGCAGGCACAGCAGAGGGAGGACCCCCATCAATCTGTGCCAGGGCAGAAAGAGTGCTTGTGGCCACTCACAGACCAGAGCACAGGCCAGGAGAGGAGTAAACGCTTCTCCTTAGATCATACCACTTTGGAAGAACTGAAAACTTAGAGGTCCCCAAATGTATCTCTGAAAATAGCTGCACAAAACCCCTGAAGCTTGGGAACATGGGCCCTCTATCTTGGAGACAGAACCTCACTTTAACCAACAGTTAAAAGTCAAGTAATAGTCTGGGAACATAGCAAACAAGGAAAAAAACTGATTGTAGAAAGTTATCATGGTGACAAGAAAGACCCAAAGGCACTCAGGAGATGGCAAAGTCAAAGCTCCCATTTCAATGGAAGAAGCAGCAGGATGCAGTCCTGGTGAGATCTCCTCCCTGCTAGGAGAAAATACACTTGTTTATCACCATCTTTGCATGGATCACACAAACTCAAGTTAAGCTCAATCAAAATTCATTCTCAACCAATATCACATCTCTAAGCACAATGCTATTTTTTTTAGAAAGCTTCTTAGTGCTCCATTTAACAAAAGGTAGCTTTTTTATGAGGTGAACAATTACTGTATATAAATTATGACAGTCTATCAAAGAGATCGGATGACATTAATTTCTTAGGAAAACTCAAGATTTCTCAGAATATCACTGATAAGAAGGTATCAACATAATTTTCATTATTATTAGGGCACATTATTACGTGATTAAAATTTATAGATTCCAAAGGATCTGTGATCTCACTGATATGTGTATTCTGGCCAGTAATGTAGACTAGGATCCATCCATACCCTCCCATCTGGTGCCACTCGTATTCCTATACTCCTGTAACTTTCCCACAGGGTGCAAAGGTCCACTTATTGGCTGGGGACCTCTCTTGGTTTCTCTTGATGTTGTATGGTTATCAATAGAGGGCATAGGTTGTCCATTGGTTATCCTTTGTTCTTACTATGTGTTCAGCCCAACTTTTTTCAGTCACATATTTCTCTGATGACATCCTTTACAATATATCTCCTGTACAATCATTCATCTGTAATAGGTTGAAGTTCCCCTTAGACCCACCACACACTTCTCTATCACCCTTAGGAAGCTTCTCAACTTTATTCCTTCACAGATCACATTGTTTTGATAGCTCCTGAGGGAAGGGACTGCCTTTTGCCTCTTTTTTTTATCCCCAGCTCATAACACAGTGCTTGGCACATAGTAGGTGTGTAATAAATATTTATTGGATCAGACTATATCCACAGAAAAATGTAAGTGTTGAAAAGCTGGGTCTTTGCTTCATGGAGAAGGTTTAGGTATCTTGAAAGAACTTCTCAGTTCTCCAAGATGAGCCAATCTCCTCTCCTCTCTCTCCTCTTCCTCTTGCTGTTGGAAGGTCTGCCACTCACTGTCCCTTTCTCTTAGTTAAGCCCCCTACCTGGGGCAGGAGGGTAGAGTAGCAGGGAGTCTTAGGTTCCACTCTGGGTTGGACATTTAGTTACTAGGTTTGTCAGAGGTTCAGGGTTCAAATTCCAACTATGTGACCTTGAGCAAATGATTTAACCTGGGGTTTAGTTTTCTCATTTGTAAAAGGAGGCACCTTTGAGCTCTACTCTGCTGATCTTAGGATCTTCCCCTCTTGTCTGAATGTTTTCTTTCTTCCTTCTCCATTCTGTAAGAACACTGACCCTGTATTCAGAGCACTTGTATTAGAGTTTTGGCTCTTCCCATGCTGAGCGCAGTGCCTGGCACACAGAAGGCACTTGATAAATGCTTATTGACTGACCTAGGGCAGTGTGACCTAGGGCAAGTGTTTTCTTCCCTATGAGCCTCAGTTTCCACCTCCCAAAATAAGGGTAATTGGGCCATATGAGCTCTAAGATTCTTTCTGGTTCCAGATCTCCTGCGTCCTCTGATCTCTTCAGGGAGTCTGATGCTGGCCCATTGTAGACAACACCAGCCAATCAGAAGGTCCTTTTTCTAAAGCCCCCAGTCACAGCGCCCCAAGCTGTCGCCTCTGTCTCTTCTTAGCTTGTTTGCTACTGGCTTCTTAATGTGTCTTTCTTCCTCACCAAGTGTGTTTTCTTGCCACACTCCCTCCTCATTTAACAGTCTTGGCACCATTCCAGTTCTTGGGAGGGGGGGTGCTGGAAGTCTGGTCTCCAGATAATTGACCCAGGACTGTATATGGGCGGCCATCAATGACTTTTATTGTCCAATGAAGTTAATGAAAGTTTCCATGAACCATCCACCAGAGCACTGGGGTACCACTGATCCTTCACTGCCTCTAATTCTTGGCTACTAAACAAGACTCCTTTGCAGATACCCCTTCTGTGTGCTTCTTTTCTTGGGAAGGCTAAACTGTCATTCTAACATCTTGCTTATGAACCAAACCTAATTATTACTATTGTAGTGATCGTGAATCAAACCTAATCGTCCCATTGTAAAATATGATCAACTGGTATTTTGGGGGAATTATGGGAAACTCCTGCCTTTCATAAAAGTCATTTGTATCATTCAAGCCTTCAATGTAACAGTGACAGGAGTTATCTGAGAGGCCCTCATTTTGCAGATGAGAGAAGAAAGGGGCAATGAAAGTGGAACTCTAGAATGGATGGAGCCTTTTCCCATGTTCCTCTTATGTAAATAATAAACCGTGACCTAACAATTCACATTGTTCTGTTACTTTATGCCTTATACTACCAGGAGGTTAGAGGAACTTCAGAGGTCATTTAATTCAATCTTCTGAATTTACTTATGAGGTGAAATGGTGGCCCAAGGACACATGGTTCATGGAAAATTGATCTAGAGGCAGAATTGACCTTGGAGGACATCTAGTCCAGAACCGTTTATATAGATGAAGACACCAGAGAAATGACTTGCCCATGTTCTCACACATAGTAAGCAACAGGAAGGATTTGAACCCAAGTCCTTCCCTCCCTGTTAAACTTCACTTTCTATAAAGTCTCACCTTCTCATTAGGTTTTAGTCTTGATACAATTGACATGGCCTCCCAAAGATACACTCTTGACTTGAGGAAGCAGCATTGGTTACTGTTCAGGGACATAATGAAGGCAGGGCAACAAGAGCTTTGTCCCAGACTGCTCAATTTAGGGGGGCATTTGACAGTATTTTTAACTCTTCAGCAGCATAAGACCAACAGAATTTAAGACTTACTTAGTGAGAATAGTTAGGGTTTTGTTGGTTTTTTTAAGGAAGCTACCAGCTCATGGACTGGATGAGTTGTTCCCTTCTCCCATTCCACTTTACATCTACTAAGAATATCCCTAGCATTGCTTGTCCTGGGCACAATTGATAGTACTTACCCTGCACGTAGAAAAATCCTAGTTACAGTTCTATTAAAATATCAAGCTCTTCTTTAGACTTGGATATTACAGTATTAAAACTAGAACATCACAACCCCATGAAGTAAATCCATTTTGCAAGTGAGAAAACTGAGGATCAGTGGCTTACCCATAGCCATGTAGGACTCCTTCCCTAAGATCTAGTTCTCTTTTCAACATGCCATCCTGCCTGTCATTTCTTTCTCTTTTCACTTTGCCCACCTACCCACCTATTAGCCTGTGGTTGCTCCTAATTTATATGATTAAACTAAGGCCTCCTCTAAATGTGACTATTAATGTGAACATAAAAATGTGAACTACCAGACTCAGCATTAGCAGCTACATGGTAAAAAGCAGCCTGGAGAGTGCCCAAAGCATTTCCCCCCAGAATGCAGAATAGCTGCTACCTGGCAGATGCGCAAAGCCTCGGCTGTGCTGGGCTCTTCCCTTTGCCTCAGTCCCCCACATCCCATCAGTTCTGAGGTCAGTCAGTTCCCCACCCACAGAATCTCTGCATCTGTCCCTTTGTCTCCACTCACACGGCTTACAAATGCCTCTTCCCTGGACTGCTGGCAAGCCTGTTCTGATAGATCCCTTTGCTTCCAGTCTCTCCACATCCTGATCCATCCTCCACTCTTAGCTGACGGTGTCACATCCCTGTTCTAAAATCTTCTGTAGCTTCCTATTGCCTCTAGGGTATAATATAAGCTCCTCAGACTGCTGTTGAAAGCCCTCCATAACCTGGCTCCAATCTGCCTCTCCAGACTTCCCAAGTATTACTACGCGTTACACGCTCTCTGTTCCACTCAAACCCAAGTATGAGCTGCTCACCTAACTCAGGCTGCCCCTCCAGGTACGAGCTGGCAAACACAGTGTGAACACTCAGCTGTCCTCACTGCACTCAGGGCCACCTTCTAAGCCAAGGCTTTTTTGTTTCCTCTGTTGTTAGAGATCTTTCCTTAAGCCATTTGATAAGGAGGAAAAGTCCCAGTGAGATGGTACCATGGATGGAGTGTTGGAGCTGGAGTTAGGAAGACCTGAGTTCAAATCCAGCCTCTGACACTTATTAGCTGTGTAACCATAAAGAAGTCATTTAAACTCTGTCTGCAAAAATCTTTTGGTTTTTGTAATTTTATCACTTAAGTGACTTTGTCTCTGTCTCTCTCCCACCCTTTCTCTCCCTGTCCCCCTCCCCCTCCCTGTCTCTTTCTTCCATCTTCCCCCATCCCTCTCCTCCATGCTCACTATGTCTCTCCCACCTCTTTTTCCCTCTTCCTCCTCCTCCTCCTCCTCCTTCTTCTTCCTCTCTCTCTCTCTCTCTCTCTCTCTCTCTCTCTCTCTCTCTCTCTCCCTCTTTCTCTTTCCCTCCCTTCCTCTCTCTCCTTTTCTCTAAGGATATGCTGCCCCCAGGTGGAGCCTTAATTATCTCATCTGACCCACAAAAGATAATCACTTTCACCTATATTGATATAGTGATGTCTGCCTGTCTACCCAGATGTGCTCCTTATTTATTAGACACAGCGCTGTTAAACCTCATAAAAAGGGACACAGTGGACAGTGCCCTAGATTTGGAGTCAGAGAACCTGTGTCCAACCTCTGCTGTCTTGCATGACTGTGGGTCATTCAACCACTCTAGGACTCTGGTCACCCAGGATGAAACAGCCTCTAAAGTACCTTCTTGGTCTAAATCTATGATCTTTTGAAATATATGTTTCAAATAATATGCTATGTAAAAAAAATCATACTTAGATTTGGGGGGGTTTGTCTGTACCTGATTTCATCAGACTAAGGAGGTCCTTGGTAAAGAAGGTGAAGCATGCTCTCACACTCTCTCTCTCTCTCTCTCTCTCTCTCTCTCTCTCTCTCTCTCTCTCTCTCTCTCCCCTCCCTCCCTTCTCTCTGTCTCTCTGTCTCTCTCTCTCTCTGTCTCTCCCTGTCTCTCTGTCTGTCTCTGTCTCTCTCAGAGCTTTGCCTACATTTTACCTAGTCTGAGAGATTTGCCCAGAACTGAAAAGTTAAGTGACTTGCCCAGGGTCACACAGCTAGCCGGTGTCAGCACTTATGTGCTAAGCACTTAGAGCTCAGCAGTCCATTATCCCATCCTGCCTCTCAGTAAACAAATAAGTGAAGGAAGGAAGCATTTAATAAGCACCCACTATGACCTTTGTACTTGTGACATCATAGGTAATGCTAAAACTTTAGTGTAAATTTTAGAACAATCCACTCCTAGGGTACTGCCTAGGCTGTGCTTTCCCAATTGAACAAGTGCCTCCGGGCTTGGCCACCAAATGCTTTGTGTCTTCAGTGAACTGAGTCCTCCAGCTCCTTCTGGGTTCATGCAAGGGAAGGAAGGTGGCAGCTTTTCTTCTGGGGCATCCACCTCCTTCCTCCCATTAACAGAAGCCGAAGTTGGGAGGAGGTTATGCCACGTCACGAAGCCACTTGGGGTGGAAAAGCTCCCCAGACTCCTTCCAGTCCTAGAAAGTCATTCTTCCACCAAGCTCCCACATTCTGTCTCTGAAGTTCGAGTTAGTGTTGGTTTTTTTAAAGTAGCCCCTGCTGCTGGCCACAGGGATCCTGGGCTGTCTGTCATCTGCATATAGTAGAGCCTACATGTATCTATCAGCAGAATTTACCTTTAAGTAACCGGGGTAAAAGCAAGGTATTTTGGCGTGCTTGAGGCTATAAAATGGGAAGCTTTAAAACAACATATATGCAGAAGTGTAAAGCCTTGTCTGATTTTGTTATAAGCCTAGTGATTGAGGGAATGTAATGGAAAAAGAGGGAGACACAGAAGGAGAGATATAGATCAAAATCCCACCTCCAACACTGGAACAGTAGTGGATGCTGGAAAGTTGTTTATCCTCCCTCACCCACTGATTCATCCATACAATGGGGCTAATAATTCCTGGAATATTTACCTATCATTATCATCTCTCTGTGTGTACATACAATTACTTCTTTCACATCATGACTTTCCCCCATACATTTTTGACATATCCAGTCGGCATCAGAAATTAAATAGGAATTTGGGGGGAGTTTTCTGGAAGCTGCAGACATGGGAAAGCAAGCATATGACACAGAAAAAGTTTAGAAACTCATTAATGTATAAAATATATGTATAATATTATATAATATCAATATATTTTATCTCTTAATACCATAATAATTCAGACTTCTCTGGTATAAAGGGAGGGTCAAAAAATTTTACTGTGGGTTTTCCAGATCATGGGGCATCATGCCCCTAACACCCTCCCCCCCAATGTGGAAGGGAAAACCACATAAAAATCTATACAATGGGGTTAATAATCCAGAATAGTTCATTTACAGGGTTTGAGGGAGGGTGGAAGGAATTAAGTTTTGTGGAGAACTTTCCAACCTTTATAGCAGTGGAAAAATGGTGGCTATTATGGCTAATATTATTTTCAAAAGCTACTTGCCAAGCTGGCTTAGCCTCTCTGTGTTTTACTGTTATCTACTTTCTCCTATTAACCACTAGCTGCATCCTTGGATAGGAAGTATTAATAACTATAGGTGTGTAGTAAGCAAAGGACACCTGGCCAGATTCCATGCATTCCTATGCTGTTAATAATAATGATGATGATAACTAGCATTTATATGGTGGTGTACAGTTTATAAAGCACTTTACAAATATTACATCAATGACTTCTTACATATATTCCATAACATCAATAACTCAAAGCACATTGTCTTAGCATTGTATATTGCCTTTTCTCCACAACTCAGCAGACCCTGTTATGAATGGTTTTAGATTCCAAGCTAAGGAATGTAAATTTTATTCTACAGGCAACAGGTTCTTTGGCATCTAGGTGGCGCTGTAGTGGATAGAGCACCTGACCTGGAGTCAGGAAGACTCATCTTCATGAGTTCAAATCTGGACTCAGACACTTATCCATTTAACTCTGGCATCCTCAGTTCCGCATCTGCAAAAAATGAGCTGGAGAAGGAAATGGCAAACTACTCCAGTATCTTTGCCAAGAAAACCCCAAACTCTTTGATGAAGAGTCTGAAACAACTGAAGAACAATGAAATAGATCCTTGAGCTGCCAGAGGTCCTTGAGCTGGACACTGAAGTGGACAGGCCTGTGGAGGAGGGAAATGATGATTAACCTCATTTTACATATGGGAAAACTGACAACATGGCTAATGTGCCTCAGAGAGAGTGAGCTATCTTAAGTCCCAATGTAGGGCTCTTTCCGCTACACCACATACGACACTATAATTGACTAAAGACAGAATGCCAGCTGATGTCCACAGCAGAGAACAATTAGTAAATTAATTGTTTTGATTTATGCTTCTGTCTCCATGCCTGCCCTTAGTAAATGAAAGCCATTTGCATTTCAAACAACTTACGTGTCATACCAAGAATCTGAATTAAATATTCAATTAAATATCTGACTCAACATTTTCATGGGGTACCTCCCGATCAAGAGAAAAGCATTTAATGAAAACAAGTTAGATTTGTGGATAGAAGCGCACACAAAAGCATAATGGCTGATTTTCCAATTATTCTTTGCTCCTAGAGTGATTTGCCAGTGTTTAGGTTCTGCTGGACCATACCCAGATCTACACAGACTGTGATTTTCCATTCTCCTTAGAATGGGAAATAGTGGAAATTAGAGGAAAAGAATCATAGAATCTCCAACTCGAGAAAGAGAGCTCAGGGTCATCTAGTCCATTCCACACCAAGTACACCATTCCAGGAATCCTCAAGAAGTGGCCATCCAAGGGAAGAGATGCTACCTCTGGAAGCAACGCGTTGGACATGAGGGCAGCCCTCCCTCAGGAACATTTTCCTCATTGTAGAGCCCAAATCTGCCTTTTTCCATTTTCTATGCACTGTTTTTTAAATTCTATACTCTAGAATGAGAAAAGAAAATGTCCAACTCTTTTCTCATATGACAGTCATTCATAGATCTTAAAAAGCAATGATCACACCCCCCCTTAAATATTCTCTTCTTCTGGTTGAACATCCCCAAACAGAGACAACAATTTCAAAATACTATTTGAAAATATTCCATGCATCTGCAGTCCTAGAATATTAGTGTAGAAAAGATGGGCCTCAGTTTCAGAAAGCATCTTGTCATGGAATCCATTGTACAAAGACAATTCAGTCTTTGCACTCAGTGCAAGGTCCACTGGCAGTGTCTGTCCAAGATGGACATGTCTCACAGCTGGACTCTCCCTGCCAGCTGCTCACTGACCTCAGTTGCACATTACAGAACCAATCCTTCAGCTCAAGGGCCACCTCCTACCTGAGGCCTATTCTGATTTCCCTGGTGGCTGCCTCCAATAGTTTGCATTTACTTTGCATATATTTTGCATCTATTTATATATGCAGATGATATCATCTACTCCCACAGAATGCAAGGTCCCTGAGAGAGGAGACTATATCATTTTTTGTCTCTCCCTAGACCAGTGACTAGAAGATAGAAGGCATGTAATAAATGCTTGTTGATTGATTGAACAATAGGTATCTTTATACACATATTTCCCCCTGTATAGATATGCCAGACTCTTGGGGGATTTTAGATCTCAATTTTGAGGCTCTGTTGTGGATTGGGGCTTGGTGGTATTGGTACAATATCATCCACAAACAGAAACATGCAGAGCTTGATCATTGAAAAATATTAACTAATTAATCAATCAATAAAATCACACACACACACACACACACACACACACACACACACACACAGCCAGGAAATCCTCGATTCATTTATACCCTGCTCAGGGGATCCTCCATGATAGTAGTGAACACTTTTGGCTAGTGTATATCTCCTTCACTTGATACCAACCAAAGAGTGATGATGTACATTAATTACTGGCAACTCATTACCAGTAACAAATTACCTGCCAAAAGTATCCACACATAATCTATGCATAAATATCTTATGTGGGCAAACATCTCTTTGACTTTGTCATGTATGTGTACATAAATTTAAAAGGCAGCGTAGTATAGTGAATAGAGCTGACTTCAGAGCCGGGAGGACCTGGCTTCAAGACTGGTATCAGACCCATACCAGCTAGGTGATCCTGGGCAAGGCACTCAATGTCTCAGTGCCCCCTGAGGCAACGTTAGAAGACAGTAAGTTTCAGGGAAAACACCAACCTCCACTGGCATAGGAATTTTCCTCATGTGGGAGTTCTCTATACCAATAAAATCACCAGTATAAACCCTATCCCTGATAAATATTTTTTAAAATTATATAAATATGCATATATATGTATATATGAAAAAGAAGGGAGCTGGTCACATAGCCTGAGTGAGGGATAATAGATGAACAGGCCAACTGACTCATGGGTATCCCTATGGTGTCAAAAGAACTAAAGGAAGGCACCCAGCATGTAGGGTAGATATCTTATAGATGATTCATAAGCCATTTGTCAAGGGCTTTACATGTTATCTCATTTGATCCTCACTGAGAATTATGGGGGAGTATGGACAAGTGTGGCACAAGTTGAGGTGCAGATGGGCCAGGTTGGAGGAGGTCTGCACCTCAGTGAGATCACATATCTATCGAATAGTATTTTAAAATCAGCATATCCATCATTATGCACTTCTAAGAGTTGCTGTAAATCAATATTTTAAGTCATATGACTAAGTTTGGCTAGTTAAATAGGAAAAGTTCACTGCAGGACAAATCTAAAATGACTTGGCTAATTTATGTTTATTGATAAAGACTTGGCTGGAAGAGAAAATTTCAGCTTCAACTGCAATAAAGGAATTGGAGCATAAAGCTATTGCTGGACTCTGATATATATAATAATTAGAAATTCTTCTATGGTGTTTTGCGTTCATTGTCTGGCCATCAAGGCCAGCCTAAAGAAATGGCCATCTCACAGAATCACAGAATCAGAGAAATGGAGTGGATCTCCCCAGTCAAACAACCCAACCTGAATCAGACCAAGAATCAGTCCTAAAACACTGGAGTCAAGCTGTCCCTCAGCCTCTTCTTACAGTCCCTTAGTAAAAGAGGACCTGCCAGCTATTTTCTTAACAAGCCCATTCCACTAGCTAGAGTTGTGAGGAGGCTCATTCCTCATATCAAGCATCAATCAATCAATCAACACTTATTAAGTGCCCACTTACCCAAGTGCTGGGGATACAAAAAGAGGAGAAAAATCGCCCCTCCCCTCCAAGCCTGCCTCCGGGTGATTCTACTTATTGCTCCAAGAGCTCCTCTCTGGAGACTCTCTGCAGAATAAATCGAAACCCTTTTCTCCATGATAGTCATTCAAACACTCCAAGAGCAGTAACATGGTAGAAGGGACAGAGTGTTAGACTTGAGGGCAAGTCAGTTAATCTCTTTAAGCCTCAATCTTCTCATCTGCAAAATGGGTCCTGTTAAGGTCCATTCATGAACTAAATCTATGATCCTATATCTGTCTGCCCAAATCTTCTCCAGATTAGACTTGCCTGGTTCATTTAAATGAACATTACGGATCATGAAGGGAAGCTAGGTGGTGCCATAGTGCACAGAGCTCCAGGTCTAAAGTCAGGAATACTCAGTTTCCTGAGTTCAAATTTGACCTCAGATACTCATTACATGTGTGACCCTAGGCAAGTCACATCACTCTGTTAGCCTCAGTTTCCTCATCTGTAAAATGAGTTGGAGAAGGAAATGGCAGCCAACTACAGTATCTCTGCCAAGAAAAGCCCAAATGGGGCCACAGGCAGTTAGACACTACTGAAAAATGACTGAATAACAACAACATATAACATTATCTCTGGGTCCTTTATCACCCTGGTTGCCCTCCTCACAGCACTCACTACCTTATCGATGTTGTTACTCCAAAGGAGGCAGGCTGTCAAGGTATCAGCTTCCTCTTTCTGGATGCTATGTCTCTCTTCACACAACCCAAGATCCTGATAGCTCTATTACCTTCCCTATCACACTTCTGAGTCTTTTGAAACATGCAGATATGCTTGCCTCTCCATGTCTCCCCAGATTCTCAGGTTGTGATCTTTACATTCTCAGGCTGACTGTGATAGGAAGTATCTCAATAACTTGGAGCTCCATTTCAGTAACACTGAACCTGGGCTGGGACTCCCTTTGGTAGGTAACCATGTGTTAGTCTGGAGGGAAATCAAAAGTCAAAAGAGTGGGAATGACTTTTGGAAGACAGATGGCTCTCTTTTGGAAGACAGAATGGTTTTAAAAATTCCATCAGCAACCATGAAATGAATCAGGCAACAACAGTGAAGTCCTAAATGGCTCCTTAATATACAAGTCTAAGGGTAAGTTAAGACTGCATAGGATTTCCTAATGGCATTGGGCAAGTCCCTTTGTCCTAACCCATAGTCTTCTCCCCTTTTTCTTCATCCTCAGAAGATCTTTAAGTGACCAGGAGGCTGGCTTTCAGGGCAGCACCATATCTGAGTTCCCTTTCTTCCCCTGAAATTTGTCAAAATTCATTCTAAACTCAGAAAAATGAATCAGAAATCCCTTTCTAGCCCTTTTCTTGCCTTTTTCTGGAGTCTTTATAGCCAAGACATGATCAAATCCTGCATGGCTTAAAAAAAAAAGACCCAATGAGCTCATGACCTAAGGCAGAATGCTTGCAGATGCTTTGAGAGAAAGACTTCCCCAGCTGGGTCGTGCGTGACTTTAAAGCAAAACAAAACACCCAGCTAATTGGGATGGCTTAACAAGAATGAGTTAGTGGGGAACCAAGATGATGCCTAAAAAAGAAAACACCAGCCCTTGGTTAACCACTGAGACTCCCTAATCCTGTAGCATCTGCCAGTAAAGGGTGACCAGAAATCATCTCCAAAGAGCTCTAACTATGATATCATCATAAATACATCCCACTTCCCGAAAGACCTCCAGCAGAAATCGTTGGGCAGCGTTGTTGAGTTCTTTGTCTTGGTGAAGGAGGATGAAGAAATAGGATTAACAACAACAACAGCTGCTATTTATTTAATTAACCAATAAGCATTTATTAAGCACCTACAACATGCCAAAGACCAAAGTGAAAATTGTCTTTGACCTCAAGGACCTCCCAGCCTTGCCAGGGGAAGGCAACATGTAGATGGAATGCTTTAAGAATTATAAGGCACTTTGTGCCCAGTGTGTCATCTGATGCAGAGAAAGGTGAAGAAAACATTGTCTCTGCTCTCCAAGAGCTTCCACTCTAATGGAAGGGGCAGCATGTAAATAACTCAGGGCATACAAGTTACATACAAAGTAAATGGAAGGCAATCTCAAAGGAGAAGGCACTATCAGCTAAAGAAATCTGGAAAGATCTCTTGAAGCTGAGTCTCAAAGGAGGTAAGGAGGCAGTACATTCTAGGTAGGGTAGGACAGTCAGTACAAAGGCAAAGAGATGGGAGATGGAGTACCATGTGCATGAACAACAAGGCCAGTGGGACTGGATTTTAGAGTGTGGGGAAGGGAGTAAAGTGTAAGAAGACTAGAAAGGAAGGAATCACCAGACTATGAAGAACATTAAATGCCAGAGGACTTTCAATTCCATTCTTGAGGGAGGTAGGAGCCTCTAGAGTGCCTTGGTTAGACCTACACTTTAGAAAAAGCCATTTGGTGGCTAAGTGGTGGGTGGATTAGAACGGAGAGAGAATCAAGGCAGGAAGACCAAAAAGAAGGCTACAGTCATGAGACAGGCATGAGGTTATGACAGCCTGAACTTGGGTGAGAGCTGTGAGTGGTGAGGAGGGAATAGATAGGAAAGATGTTGTGAAAGTAGAAACCACAAGATTTGGCAATGGATTGAATGATGGAACAGCATAGGATCTAATTTAATCACGGAGTACCTCAACACCTCATCATATTCTTACCCAGGTCACCAGCATCTCCACATGTGTCTACTCCTACCTTTGTGATCTTCTCTCTCTCTCCCTTCAGGTGCCCAATAGTCATATACTTTCTTTCTGTCACAGCCTATGCCTAAGATAATACTCCTGACTTCTGTTCTCTCCTCTCTTCAACCAATTAATTACCCACAAAAATAGTAAAATAATCTTTTGAGAGCTCAGCTCTAATCATGTCAATATCCCACTCAAGAATCTTGGATAGCTCTCTCTCTCTCTCTCTCTCTCTCTCTCTCTCTCTCTCTCTCTCTCTCTCTCTGTCTCTCTCTCTTTTTCTCTCTCTGTCTCTCTCTCTGTCTCTCTCTGTCTCTGTCTCTGTCTCTCTCTGTCTCTGTCTCTGTCTCTCTCTCTCTTTTCCTCTCCTCTCTTCTCCTCTACCTCCCCTCCCCTTGCCTTGGAGCTGGATTATTGTTGTCTTCTCCCAATTAGTGTGGAAGCTCATTGAGAGCAGAGATTAGTTCAGGTTTTTCTAAGCAGGATCCTCACTGCTTAGCACAGAGTTTGGCATATAGTTAGTGCTTGATGGTATGAATGTTTTTTATTCTTCCATTCATTCTTTGTATATAAAGCCTTTGGAAAATATTAAAAAATCCAGATGCTTCCACCATATGAATGTGGATTGTTCTTATGAATACTAATGAGACTTGGAATCAGGAGAAATGGGTTTGATTCCTGCTTCTGACATGTCTCTAGTTACAGTGTGACTGGGCAAGTCAGTCTACGTGTGTCAGGCAATCGCCTAGGACTTAACTACTAAGTTCTGGAATGAAAGTCTGAGTGCATGATGAATGAAACAGTATTTATGGAGCGCTTCCTTCCCATGTGCCAGGTACTGTTACCATGCTTGCACTTCCATACTCCAATGGACTCAGAGATCTTAGTGCATCAGCATAAACCGATGGCCACCAAGCATTGTGATTTCAGGATTTTTCTGTCAAGGGTCCAGCATAAATGAGAGGTTATGGCTTTGTAATGGTGTTCTTTCCTTTGTACCAAATGAAAAAAAAAGACATTGAGCCTCATCTTTGCCCCAAAGTCCCCGGCTGACTTTTTGCTACAAGGTCCTTCTGAGAGCCCAAAATTGTCTAATGCAGCTTTGAAGTTCCTGATGCCTTTTCTCACAACACAGAGATGTTCTGCTCTCCTTGCATGCAAATCTAAGTCATGAACAAATTTGGATTCAGATCCAGATTGATGGCTGAATCCTCCATCCCATCAGTCTGACTTCTACTCTCTCAGAGATACAGGATGGCAACCAGGGCCTAACGAAGTCAATAGACCTTCAGTCATCTGAGCGCACAGAATCATGGGCCCTCAGAAACTCAGAGCAGGCAAGGACAGCCTAGGCCATTGAGCCTAACCTGAACCCAAATAGCAGTCTCCTCTACACCAGAGTGTCGAAGGAATGACCCATTGGTCGCATGCAGCCCACAATACTCCCAAGTGAAGCCTGAACTCAATTAAAATGTCACTGGGAAATATTTGACAAAATAAATAAAAATGCAAGGATGATGGGGGAGGAGCCAAGATGGAGGAGTAAAAGCAGGAACTTGTCCAAGCTCCTGCTCCAACCACCTCCAAAACCTATAAAATATGACTCTAAACAAATTCTAGAGCTACAGAACCCACAAAGTGACAGAGAGAAACAAATCTCTTGCTGAAGGCAGCCTGGCAGGTGGACAGGAAGCGTCTGTCACACTGAGCTGGGAGCTGAGCCCAACTCTGCATGAGCTGCCTGGGCCCAGACCTGGGGTGGCCCTGACCAGCAGCCCAGACTGGCTGGAGCAGAGTTCAGGGAGAGTGAATCACCAGGAACTGTGGCAATTTCCAGACTTCTCAACACATAAATGCCAAAGAGAAAGTAAAAGGTCAGTGGGGAACTCTGTTGTAACTGAGTGAGAGAGAGTGTGGTCTGGCCCCTGCCCCTGGGGCAAGAGGTGGTGGAGGGGCAGCTGCTGCAGCTGCTGCCCTGTGGCTGCCTCCAGAGTTCCTGGCCTGCAGATCATAGAGGGACCAAGCGACCATTCAAAGGGTAGTCACTCTTGCTTTGACCTGCTTGGATCTGGGTTGCAGACTTGGATGGTGATTCTGGAGTGAGGAGTGCCAGTGTGCCAGAGCTTGTGATGGCTGGAGAGAGGGTGCCCACCTCATAGCTCTGACAACAGCTCTGACAATTGCAAAAATCCTAGCAATTTGGGACACAGCTCTCTCCACTCTGGAAGCAGAGTTCTACCATGGTAAAGAGCTCAAAAGTCAAGTAATTGGCTGGCAATTTGAGCAAGCAGAGAAAGCACAAACAGATCATAGAATCCTTTTTTGGGGGGACAAAAAAGATCAAAGCATGGAATGGGAGGAAGACAATGAAGTCAGAATTCCTGCATCAAAAGCTTCCAAGAAAAATACGAATTGGTTATAGGCTATGGAGAAGCTCAAGAAGGATTTTGAAAATCAAGTAAGAGAGGTGGAGGAAAAATTGGGAAGAGAAATGAGGATGATATAAGAAAATCATGAAAAGTGATTCAATAGCCTGACTGAAGAAAATAACACCTTAAAAAATAGACTAACTCAGATGGCAAAAGAGGCCCAAAAAGCCAATGAGGAGAAGAATGCCTTAAAAAGCCAAATGGGCCAGATCAAAAAGGAATTTCAAAAATTCACTGAAGAGAATAATTCCTTCAAAATTAGATTGGAGAA
>CM053585.1:537928395-537950061 GCA_028646515.1 Pseudochirops corinnae
AAACATGAGGGTCAGCCTGCAGAAGCTGAGGCAGGAGACTGAGTGCAATCCACTATGGATTGATATGACTAGACCATACAGTGAATGAGCGGGATCAGCCCCGATCCAGTGGCATGATTTGAGGGATGCTGGAACACAGCTGTCTTTCTCCATCTCAGCTAAATCTTCATGTTACCTGGGTCTTAAAAGTTTTTCATCTCCCGTGGCTCCTACCCAAATTTCAGCAATCCAGGGAGGGGTAATGCATTTAAGTCCCTGTATCAGCACCTCCTCAGCTAAGAGCTGACAACACAACTCTACAGAAATCAGACTCAGGCTCAGTTCATGGAAGAAAGAAATGGAGTGGGGAGGAAAGAAAAATGGTGGTGTGGAACCCAAGACCCACTTTTCATTTCCTAGGTGCTTGTTTTAAGTGCTTTACTGGTATTATCTCTTATTTCCTCATTTTTCCTAGTACCTCCCTGGGCATTTGTCCAGTCTAACCAGGACTGGGAATGCACCAGGAAGCCTCAGGGAAACTTTAGCATTTATTTTGTATTTATCTGTATATGCTCTTGTGCCAAGAAAACCCACTTCCTTGTAATTTAGACTACAAATCAGTGAAAGCTTTCATGGAACACATTTGTTACAAACCTAGGCAGAGACGGGCATAGGGTGACACATTGAGAAGTGTGTCCTTTTCAGACAAGTTGCTCACATGTATTTATAACACAAAACACAAAGTAACACTATGTTCACAACCAGTTAATCACTGGCCTCGGAGGCAGTTTCTTCTGTTTCAGGGAAGGGAAAAGAGACTTTATGATCTGTTTTTTCTCACGGTTTTGCTTGGCTTCCCTTTGCATCAGTTCACACAAGTCTTCCCACATTTCCCTAAATTCCTCATATTCTTTGCTCCTATGGTACAATAATTGTCATTAGCCTTAGTGAGTCTGAGAGGAGGTACACTCTCTTTGTCTTTTGGTTGACCTTGAACAAGAACGAAGGGAAGGGGAGGCAGAATATAAGCATTAAATGTGACTACCCATTTAAACTTAAGAGAGGAAGATTCTCAAATTACATCAAGAAAGTGCTAATAGAGTATCCTCTCTTTCTGCCACCACAGGATTTATATATGTGCACATAACCTCTCTAAAGAGAATGGAAGTTCTCTGAGGGCAGACTATATCTTTTTTGGTCTCTTTGTCCCTAGAACACAGCATACAGTCCATGGCACACAGAATTTAGTAAATGCTTGTGGATCATTGATTGATTTTCTTCTGTGAAAGGCAGCACATTTACAGGGCTTATATTCCTGTAGAGATCAGTAACAGAAAGAATGGTCCCATTAGCAAGCAATGAAAACCTCTTTTTTATAGCAGCAAAAAAGCTGGAAGTCAAGTTTATGCCCAAAGAATAAGGGATGGCTGACCAAACTGTGGAGTATGACTATAAAGGAAGATTGTTGCACCACAGGAACAACAAATACAAGCAATTTGGAGAAACAGGAGAAGACTTGTATGAACTGACACAAGCACAGCCAGGAGAACAAAATACACAATAACTTCAGTCATGTAAATGAGGGACAGTGAGTGCTAAAGGATGAACTAGAAATATGCACGTTTCCAGATGACTGATGTTAGAACTCATCTTTCCTCTTGGCTAATAAAGGATGCCCTAAAAGCTCAAGCCACCACGTATTCTGTTGGTCACCAATGCTAACAATTTTGTTTCTCTTTTTTTGGGGGGGAGGGGAAATATCATGGGAAGGAAATTTTGGGGAAGTAATTATTGTATCAAAACAAAGCATATCCATAAGATTGTTTTTAAACAAAGAAAGGCATATGGCCCATGGAAAGAGTATTAAACCTAGAATTAGGCAACAATCAGTTTCCACTTGTGGCACTGATAGCAACCATTCAACTATAGATAAGTCAGTTAATCTCTCTGACCCTCTTTCTCATCTGTAAAATGGGGTTAAGACTTGCCCTACCTCCCTCACAGGGTGACTATAAGGAAAGTCACCAATAAACTTCAATGCTTCATTTAAGTGCTTAGAAATGAGAGCAATTTGGGGGGTATATATGTATGTATTATTGGAAGTAGCTTTCTTAAAATAGAGAGTATATATATATATATATATATATATATATATATATATATATATATATATATATATATATATATACACACACACATATATGAGCTATTGGTACATATATATGTGTGTGTGTATATATATATATGTATATGTATGTGTGTGTGGGGTGTGTGTGTGTGTGTGTGTGTGTGTATACACACACTAAATTACTTAAAGCAAGACCATAGATTGAGAGCAGAAGGGGATGTTGGAGACAATGGGTTTTTAGCTTTTGTTTGCATCATGGACCCTTGGGTAGTCTGGTGAAGCTTATGTACCCCTTCTCAGAATAATTTTTTTAAATGCACAAAATAAAATATATAGGATTGCGAAGTAAGCCAACTATATTCAAATGTAGTTATCAAAATATTTGAAAGTAATTTAACAGAGTGCAGGTTAAGAGCCTCTAATCTAGCCCAACTCCTGGTTTTTAAGATATGAGACTCATAAATGTGATTTACCCAAGACTATACAAGAAATATGCTCATCGTTGGGGGTTCCATGGAAAGAGCTCGTGAGTCAGAAGTTCTAGGTTCAAATTCCACCTTGGTTCTTACTATGTTTATAACCTTAGGCAAGTCTTCTAATCACTCTGGGTCTCTGTAAAATGGGGGGGGGGAAGGTTGTACCAGATGACTTGGGAGGTCCCTTCCCAACTGAAATCTCAGGTTCTATGAGTTCAGAACTACCCAGCTCCTTTGCCTCTCAACTCCATGGCTCATACCATGCTGTCTTTCCAGACATTTCTGATGATAAGCATGATTCTGTGACCCAAGATTGGCCCAGGTTCATGAGGACTGCCCATTGAAAACTATCAAATGCCAACAAGATGCTGACCCCTAGAATCCAAGTGATTAGATTCCCCTCTAAAAATAAAAAGAGAAAAAGGGGAGACAGCCAACTCCAGTTATTTGAAATTGGGAGTTGTAACTAGTAGCATGTGGCTGCCATGAAGAGGACAGTTTCCTAATCCGCTCAGTTTATTTCAAGGATGTTCATTTCCAGCGGCCGCCTTCTCTCATCACTATCACTTGTTCCTGAGCCTGATTCTAACCTCCCAAATAGAAATTCCACAGCTGCATATGGACCTAATAACTTTCCCAGATACCTAATCACCAGGAATTTTTTAAATCATCATTATGACAAAATCGGGTGTGTTTAGCTTAATTCCCAATGTAATGTTTGCAGTGCCTAGGAAATGGAGCCTCACAGCCCTGAGAGGGAACAAGGTATCCTCTCTGCTTCTACTTGAAGAGGTCTGCAGAGCAGATGTTTGTAAGGCAAAGGAACGATGATGATAATGAAAAAGTATATATGAAATGATATCAATGATTAAAGTCCAGGATGTAGTTCATGCTTGTCAATGGATGGGGGGCAGGGTAAGGATGAGGGGGGAGGGGATGAGGGAAAGGGATCGGAAGGGGAAATCTCAGAGATATCAAAGCACAGAAAACACAATGGCATCCTGGCAGAGACTTCGACTTCCCAAGGCCCCTTTACAAACACGCTTCTGCTCCCAAGAGAACTAACATTAAAGACCCACAATCCCTAGATCTGAGACTTGAGCAAACAACAAGTTCAGAATTATTCTTTCAATATATCAAAGAAATAAGGCCAACCACTGTGATTATCTTTGGAGATACCAAAGCAAAAGAAGTCACTGTCCACAAGGGGTTTACTTTCTCCTGGGAGAACATATTCTTTGGATCAAGTTTTCAGATCAGGTAGGTGTAACTTCCTGCTAACCTCAGTTCACATTACTGCCACTCACCCAATGTTCCAAGCAAATGGGCTGCCTTGCTTTTCCTGGAACAGAACATAGCATCTGCAGCTTTGTGCCACCATGATTGTCCGCCATGCCTAGGATGCCTCCATGCAGAAACTCCAACTCCCTCCAAGGCTCATCTCAGCTGCCTGATTATTGTGGAAACTGCAACATTCTCACAGCTGCTGGTGCTTCTCACCCCCACAAAAATATTTTATTTATTTTGTCTATACTTTATATTTACTTATCTGTGTACATTGTATTTTCCCTACCCCCACTCCCACTGGAATGTTCATTCCTTAAAAGCAAGGACTGCTTCATTTTTATTTTAGGATCCCAAGTCCCTAGCACAGAGCCTTTCACACAATGCATAACCTCAACTTGCTCAATTATTGTGGTTGTAGCTATGATTCTCTTCTCCCTTTCCTTCCCTCCCTCTTTTTCTCGCCTTCCTCCTCTCCCCACCCCACCCCATTCTAGGAGTAAACTTTGATGAGTAAGAGATACAGTCATATTATTCCCCATTGTAGCTCCTAAGCCCCCACTGGTGTGCTTCCCACAATACACAAAAGCTCAGCAACACCCCTACTTACATATGAAACATTTATTTCACAATAAGAAAAAAAACAAAAACACATTAGTAAGAATGATCATAACATTTACTCAATAGAAGACAACAGCAGGAACAATACTAACAATTATTCAATCAAAACAAAAAATAAATAATTATACCTTTGTTTAACAGAAAGCAGAAGCAATAAATAATCATAACATTTACTCAATAGGATGTATGAGCAGGAAAAATGATAACATTTACTCAAAAGAAGGCAAGAGAAGGAATAACAACATTTACTCAAAATAAAGCAACATCAGGAATAATCAATTATAACTGTCCACCCATAAACTTAGGTCACACTTTTATCAATGCACTCTGTGTCAATAGGGGAAAGCAGGTACAAACTTTCAGAAAGCTTTCAAAAATACTCGTGAATAGAGAAATACATGTGCCTAGGGCAACTCACAATTCTGTATGGTAGACTTTGATCTTTTTAGAGAATAGTCTAAACTAAATGTGTCAAATGCATGATCCATAGGCCCACATGCAGCATACCCCACTCCTGAGTGTGACCTGAACCAGATTAATGTGTAATTGAGAAATATTTAACAAAATAAATAAAAATATAGTAAAACATAGATAATGCTGCATTTTAAAACTAAGTCAATATGTGGCCCACAGAGATCTTTGTGTAAGAATTAGTGACTCTTTCTAATTGAGTTTGATACCACTGGCCTGTATATGTCATGCTTTACCTGCTGGAGAAAAAAGGTCCTCTGCTATATGCTCTCCATCTGATTCTCACATCTCGCCTGCTAGTTAAAAGCTGTTTCTCTGCTATTCTTGAGCCAATGAAGCAGTAACAAACTTTTGAGCACACATCCACCTTTAGCAGGGTGCTGAAAAAGTGTTACACTCTTTTAGTGAACAGCAGTTCCCTTAACCTAAAAAACTGACAAGTTTGTCAGATATGCTCTGGGACTTTGAGGAGTTTCCCATTGTCAATCTTTTCCCAGACAGCTTCTGAAACAGCAAGAGATCCTTCTTTGTCCATTTGACTTTCAGGAAAGCCAAGCTTCTGTTTTATAGCAATGTAGATACAAAGGCTCTTTCCCCTCCCCCCCCCCCCCAGAGGTGTATGCCTTCAGGTCATGGAAAGTACTAGAAAGCAGTAATAGCAACAGGATTCAGCTGCTCCCAAAGCAGCTCCATCCTTCCAAGGAGCACCAAAAGCTGATGTTTGGCTTCAGTTGGTTCTCTCAGATGACTCAGCCCCCTGTCAGTCTGCTACATCCTGCCTTCTGTAAGGAGTTTTGCTGATGCCTCTGGTACTTTCTGTACCTGACTCCTCCTATGCTCAGCTTCTCATCTTCTTTTCCTTTTCTACTCCTCTCCTGCTGGTTCTGTCTATACCTTCTTCTCTGCTTTTAACACTACACCTCAAGACAATGCCTTCTCAAAAGCTGTGATCCATCTCTAACTTACAATACAAAGCTGAACAACTCCACCTTGGTCAGGTATTATTCCACCTGTCCTTCTACAAATCTTCCCCTATTTCCCAAAAGGTTGTTCAATATCCTATTTCTAAGTTATATCCCTTTAAATTCTGAAACTGGTGACATGCAAATGAGCTGATAGACCACAATGCCCTGCAATCATCCATCACTGTTTCAGTCACCCCTCTGTCTTCAATAAGTCCCCTTACTACATTTTTCTGAGGGGAATTTCCCTGTCTGGATCTCAGAATGGTCTGTGTCTTTTCCTCAACTTTTTTGTCTGAGAGCCTGTTTTCTTCTCTAATTTTTCTAATTTTCCTTATGCAAATGTCCTTTTGCATCCCTTTCAGAAACCACAATATCCACATAAGAAAAAGGAAATACCTTACTGTATAATAGAAACAGGGACATACATAAGCTACAATTCACTTGTGTTTGACTTTGGAGTGCATTTATCTTATTAATGTTAATGGTAGGTGTCTGATTTCAAAGAATACAAATGCCAACTCTTGCAAAGAGAATCAAGAAAAACTGTACATCTCTCCAGCTTGGTCCATCACTACACCTACTCAACACCTCCCTCCTCATCACTCCGTGAAGGCTGGTTCAGCAGGGTGTGCTGCACAGAGCACTGGAGTCAAAGAACCTGGATTCAAATCCCAGCACCATCATTCACTACCTATGTGATAGTAGCCAAGACATTTTGTCCCTCTTGGCCTCAGTTTCCTCCTCTGTAATATGAAGACTGGTTGGACTCCAGCAAGCATAGAGTAGTGGATAGAGCAGTAAACCTGGAGTCAGGAAAAGCTGGATTTTAATTCCATCTCAGGCAAGCTGTATAACTCAAGACAAGTAAACTAACCTTTCAATATCTTAGTTTCCCTATCTGTAAAATGAGTTTGGACTTAATGACCTCCAAAGTTCTTATCAGCTCTATACCTTTGATCTCTATGAACCCTTTCAGTTCTTCATTCTATCTGGGAACAGACAACTTGAGACAGTGCCCTCTCAAGACAGGCAATATAAGCCTAAAACAAAAATGTTGTGTTTGGGTTCAATGCTTTTTCTCACTGCAATTCCTACTTTTATCATAATTATTTCCTGCAATTCAGATCCCAGGACTACCATTTGTGCTTTGACCTTTGTCTTTGTGTCTTTGGAAGACAAAAGTGTGAAGTCTGCCTACACCTTGCTAAGAGTGATTGAAAACCTGCATACACTGACAAACTTTGAGGTCAGCTGTCATTACCAGCAATATGTGAACTTTAGTTTTTGACATTTTGATAACTTTATTTCAATATAATTGGTTTCTTTTGTCATCGTGTGTGTGTGTGTGTGTGTGAGAGAGAGAGAGAGAGAGAGAGCACAGAGAGAGAGGGAGAGACGGGGGGGGGGGGGAGAGAGAGAGAGAGAGGGAGAGAGAGGACAGGGAGAGAGAGGGAGAAGGAGAGACAGGAGAGAGAGAGAGGGAGGGAGAGAGAGAGAGACAGGAGAGAGAGAGGGAGAGAGAGACAGAGAGGCAGAGAGGGAGGGAGAGAGAGAGAGAGAGAGGGAGGGAGGGAAGGAAGGAGGGACAGAGAGAGAGAGAGAGAGAGAGAGAGAGAGGACAGAGAGAATGTTTTCTTTTATTGGATCCATGATTTCATCAATATAAGAAACTCTAGACGAGGAAACTCACTCTACCAATGTCAATCATACCTTCTCTGCAACTACAGTCTTAAAGAGTTGTCTAGAACATTGAGGGGAGTGTCAAGAGCCTTTGTATCTACATTGCTATAAAACAGAGGCTTGGCTTTCCTGAAAGTCAAATGGACAAAGTGACTTGCCTAGGATCTTATCATCAGTATGTGTCAACCATAGGCTTGAACCTGAGACCTCTTCATTCAAAGGCCAGACCTTTATAAATGATGCCATATAGCCTCTATAATAATAATAGTAATATCTATAAAGAATTTTAGAGATTACAAAGATCTTTCCTTGCAACATTTCTGTGGGGGAGGCGGGGAAGGTATTCCTCTCCCCATTTCACGGCTGAGAAAAAATCAAGACTGAGAAAGTTTAAAGAGTACGGGCAAGGTAACACAACTCATTGGATCATTTTTGGGGTTCTCCCTTTTTTCTGTTAATTTTTGGGGTCAAAACTTCTAACCTCCTGACCATTGTCCAAATGTATAAACTTGACCTGACCACAACACAGGATAAATCTTTCAGCTCAGCCTGTCCCTTCATTCCCTGCTGCCCCTAGGGTCATCAGAACCAACTCCTGGCCTGGAAGGACACGGAGAACAATAAGCCAGGGTCTGGGGCAGGGGTGGCGCTGGGGACTGGGGCACCTGGCAACGTTTGTCTGTGGAATCCAGTTTTCTCCATCAGGTTGTCTCTCCCCAACACTAATACTATCATTTAGGAAACAAGAAAAGGGGCTGAGCCAAGGGCAGGAATGCTCAGGTCATAAATAATCTCATGCTAAAAGCAATTTATGCAGCTGCCTGGTGTACCTGGCCGGGGAGCTCATGCACACACACGGCTGCCTTATGTACAACCCTGTTTGGAAAAGTGCTATTCACAAGGGAGCTGGCCCCGGGGCCTTGTGGAATGTGGCTGTTGGCACAGCTTGGGAGCCTCCCTGGACCAACACAAACTGCATTTTTATTACCGAGCCGTCTTGGGGACCTTTGGGAATTCCTTTGGAAAAAAATGTCATTTGTTTCATCTGACTTATAAACTGAAAGTGGGATGTTGTCAGCACACTGCTTGCTTGCTCCTGCCCCTCCCAGAACAGGGCAGAGCATGAATGTCGGGGCATTGGACTGCCTTGGGAGATCATTTTTATTGCTTGTATTTTAATGAAGGCTCTGACTTAACGAGAGCCCGGTGAAAGGGCCAGAGAGCTGACTCCAGAGTCAGGAAGGTCTGGATTCAAATCCTGCCCCCGACAATTATCAATTGTATAATCATAGACAAGCCACTTAACTTTAAAGAATTTCAGATTTAGAAAGACTGTTCTGAGACCATTTAGAATAGGCTATATCCAATCTGGTCTCAGACACTTACCACTAGTGGTGTGACCTTGGGCAAGTCACTTAACCCCCATTGCCTGCCTTCCCCCCTCCAAAAAGAAAAAAAAAAGAACAGGCCATACCTGAAGAAATAAGAATCCTCTCTCCCATCTCTGCCTTTGTATAGGCTGCCCCCCCCACACACACCCACACCTGAAATGCTCCCCTTCCTCACCTCGGGCCACTGCCTTCAGGGCTCAGCTCAAGGGCCACTTTCTATACTGGTCTTTTTCCCAATGTTTTCCCTCCATCCACTTGTATGGGCATTCTCCCCTCCACCTTGAAAATAATGACTTAATATTTGCTTTGTGTATATTTTATATTTACATATCTATGAACATCTTTTATCCCCTAGTAGACCTAAATTCCTTAGCGACTACGTTATCTTATTTTCATTTTTGTATCCAAAATGCCTAGCCCACAGTAGGAGCTTTTAAATGTTTGTTTCGACAATGAATGTGTTACTATGTGACAAATTGTCCTCCAGGTTTAGCTTTAAGACCACCCCTCCCAGCCCCAGCCCCGTGAGCTGGAGCCCCCTCCCACTCTCCTTTTAAATCTAATTATTAGGAAGTCTGCCTTCTGGAGTCAGAGTGACCAGGTCTACTCTCTCCACCACATAACTGCCTTTCAAATACTTGAAAATAGCTCATGTCTCCTATAAGTTTTCTTTTCTCCAGTCTAAATGCCTCTGGTTCCTTCAAACGATATTCATATAGCATAAGCTCAGTGGCGTCCTAGCTAGAGCCACACCTAGAGATGGAAAGACCTGAGTTCGAATCTTGTCTCAGTTACTCACTAGCTGTATGATCCTGGACAAGTTGGCCTCATTTTCTCCTCTGTAAAATGGGGACAATCAGAGCACCTACCTCATAAGTTTGTTGGGAAAATCAAAACTGATCATGTATAGTAAGTCAAGGTTCCACAAGGACTGATGGTGCCTTTCTCCATCAGGATGGAAGAGGGGGGCATAGGGAGAGCTTGCTTGTTGGTGAACTTCCCCCAGCTAAGGATTCAGGCAGTTGGTAAAGTCTCCTTTCCCTGCCCTTTTGCTCTTCAGCGACATTTTTTGTTGTTATGATTAGTATCAAAGTGAGCCCATTGATATAAATGATAGGTCCTTATTGCTTGAGCCTTGGGTTTCCTTATTTGAGAATAAAGGAACTGCGACAGAGAGGAGCAGTATTTGGTATTGGTACAGAATGTTCTGAAAGGACCAAGGTTTGAGCCCTGGTCACAAAGTGCAAGGCTTTTCCTGGATGGGGAGAATGGGCCAGGGGTGGGGTAAAACAAAAGAAAATCTTCTGGGTTTGATTATAATAGTTTTTTATAAAATTGCCAAAAGAAGCATTTTTTCCTCTTTGCCCAAATGAGTCCCAGTACCACTTGGCTGTCTTGTCTCGGCTGTCAGGTCACTTGTCCCCATTCACTCTGCTACCCTCCTAAAAGTACTACTAGGCAAGCAGGAACAGCTGAGTGGGAGGAGAAGTATGGCCACATTTGGCTGGTAATGCCCACATTCCATAGGTGGGGGCCAGAAGAGGGAGTAGTCTGTCACCTTCTGTCTCTAAAGCTATAAGCAGACAGGTCTAAGTGGCTATACGTGTTCACAAATACATACTCGATGCCTTGAGGAGGAAAGAGGGAAGGAGGAAGCACTAACAACTAGGGAGCCATGGAAAAGGCTTCTCAAAGGAGGTAGTCCCTCAGCTAAAGCCTGAAGAAGCAGAGAGGAGGAAGGTGCACATTCTAGGCCCAAGGAAAAGAGACAGGAAAGATAACTAACTACAAGATAAACAATGGACCTTTTAAAAAATAATATTTTATGTTTTCCAATTATATGTAAAAACAATTTTTAACATTCTTTTAAAAAAATTTTGAGTTCCAAATTTTCTGCCTCTCTCCCTTCCTTCCCCTCCCCACTCATTGAGAAGACAAGCAATTTGATATAGGTTATACATGTGCAATTGATCATCCTTACATTATGGCTGTTACTGTGTACAATGCTCTCCTGGTTCTGCTCACTTCATTCTGTATTAGTTCATATAGGTCTTCCTAGGTTTTTCTGAAAACATCCTGCTCATCATTTCTTATGACACAATAGTATTCCATTACAATCATACATCATAAATTGTTCAGCCATTCTCCAGTTATTGTGCATCCCCTCAATTTCCAATTCTTTACTACCAGAAAAGAGCTGCTACAAATATTTTTGTACATATATGTGCTTTTCCTTTTTCTCTGATCTCTTTGGGATACTGACCGAGTAGTGGTATTGCTACATCAAGGGTTTGCACAGTTTTTTTAGCTCTTTGGGAATCATTCAAATTGTTCTCCAGAATGGTTGGATCAGTTTACAACTCTACCAACAATGCACTAGTGTCCCTATTTCCCACATCCCCTCCTACATTTGTTGTTTTCCTTTTGTGTCATGTTAACCAATCTGATGAGTGTGAAATGGTACCTTAGAATTGCATAAACATGGCCTTTAAAGCTTTTCTTAAGGCAACTGCCCTAAATACAGACACTAAAGGAAAGGAAAGGAATAAGCATTTATATAGCACCTACTGTATGCCAGTCACATAAGAGCTAAGCCCTTTACAAATATTATCTATTTGATCCTCAAATGATCTGGGGTGGTAGGCGCTATTCTTATCCCCATTTCCCAATTGAGAAAACTGAGGAAAGCAGAGGTTAAGTGATTTGTCCATGGTCACACAGCTAGAAAGTGTTTGAGATTGGATTTGAACTCAGGTCTTCCTAACTCCAGGCCCACTGCACTCACTTAGTTACCCTACACCCTAAATCGCTGATGTGCAACCAGAAAGAAGATTAGAAGCCCTTCAAGTCAACATGTCTTCCCTAACCTAGAATTGGAGAACTCATGAACAAGTGGTTTGAATTACAGGAAATCAGAATGTTTCCCTTTCTTGGCCATAGTCAAGACAATTATGAAATCTCTCCATTTCAGAGTGTGTCACCCATATGCCTTTTGCAGCTGCATCTTTTCACGAACAACATTATCCAACCACCTGGCAGATGAGTTAAATTTTTAAAAAATATTCTCTAGTGTGAACTCACACATACACTTATCTGAACGAGGGCTTTCTAGACTGGATATCTATGAGATGTGGAAAGCTGTCATTCATCTCTGCCCCTTTAGTCATTTTAAAATGAAATTTTACATTTTAAATCAAAGAAAGGAGAAACAACAAAACCATTATTGTATTGTTGGGTTTTTTAAGTTATTAATGATGCTTTGGGAATTAGAAAAATCTCCTGATTTGCCAAGAAGATCCACATGTTGTAATATGTTGAATGCTAACATCTAAACATGCATTCTTGTAGCTAATAGGCATTTCCAACTTCTTACTTCATTTCTTCGAGGGGAAAAAAATCTGTAGTATAAAAATGTTGCATGCTTGAGCTCAGTCTAAACATAGTTGAGTTTTTCCCCCCACAAAGTGACATTAATTCAATATGACAGAGGAGGAATAAGCCTTCTTCTTTGGATCATAGCATTACTGACTTGGATCCGGAAAGGACCTTAGCATCCAGTCCAACCCCCACTCACTCCATGGATAAGAAATTTGAGTTGCCCAGAATCACATAGTAAGTGTCTGAGATGGGATTAGCCAAGTATTCCTGCGTCCAAGTCCACTGACCTATCCATTATACCACACTGCCTTCAGAAAAGGGAATCAGCAACAACACTCTAACACTTGTATAGTGCAGTGTTCTAAGTGATTGACATCTGTTATATCTTCACTTCTAATCTGATCTTAGAGCACAGCATGGCTAAGATAGGAAATGTTATCTAAAAGCAAAATGGCAGAAGTGACTTTCAGAGGCCTTTGATAACCAGTCAACAAGCATTGCTTAAGTGTTTACTATGGGCCAGACCCACGCCACTCACTGAGAATGCAGACACAAACAGAAGACTTTGAAGGATCCATGATTTCATCAGTGTACATACCCTTCCTTTTGCCCACTGAGGCAGATGACATTTCCTCCTTGTATGATTCTTACCTGTCTTTTCTTATAAATCACAGAATCTCAGAATTGGAACACTCTCCTCCCCCACCAATCCATGTATTCTATTCTATTCCATTCCATTCTATTCTATTCTATTCTATTCTGTTCCGTTCAGTTCCATTCTGTTCCGTCCTATCCTATCCTATCCTATCCTATCCTATCCTATCCTATCCTATCCTATCCTATCCTATCCTATCTTATCTTACTCTACTCTACTCTACTCTACTCTTCTCTTCTTCTATTCTATTCTATACCTATACCTATACCTATCTTCTATACATAGAATTCCTATCAGGTGTCCAGTTGAAGACCTCCATTGGAACAGACCCCAAACCTCCCAGCTCACTTTTTTGTCAGCTAAAAGTGTCAGGGATTTTATCTAGACATTAAACCCAAATCTCTCTTTCTATAGACTTGGTCTTCCTGGAAGAAGTCAAAGGACCACGGACCAGCTGGAAGGAGCCATCTAACACAATCTCTTCATTTCACAGATGAGAAAAACAAAGCCCAAAGAGTTTCACTCTCAATATGGGATAGACCCAATGGACTGAAGACCTTGTTCTCATTCTTTTTTTTTCCTCTTGTGTATCCCTTTAGGTTCTCCATTTGCTGGTTCACATTCATGCTATATGGATGACTCACTTCCTTCTCCAATCATACATATACTGTTAATCTTCCTGTAGTATGTCTTGCCTTATAGGTCACCATTTGTAACAGTACAGTCTACTTATATGACTGTGCATCTTTGTCCTTCAGAAAAAAATGTAAGCACCTAAACAGTAGGGGCTTGGTTTAGGGGTCTCTCTAGGAGGAAACCCCCTCTCCCACCTGGTCTTAGAAAGGTGCTTGGGAACACTGAGAAAGTAAGTAGCTTTCCCAGAGAAACACAGCCAGCACCCATCAGAGGCAGGGCTCGAATCCAGGTTTTGTCAGAACCTAACATTGCCTAGCACACATTAGGCACTGAATAAGTGCTTGTCAGTTAATTGACTATTAAGTCCAAGACAGTCTTCCTATCTACTACCCCACACCATCTTTTGCCTTGTGCACAGAAAACATCTAACAAATGCTTGTTGAATCAAACTGAATTAAGATTGTTATTTTTATTCTTCCATTATCATGAAGTTCCAGAATTCCTAGATATGAATCATCACATGGAGAATAATGGTGTTAGAGACATGGGATTTTACGATGTTGAACACTTATGCTCACTAATCAGTGGACATGGGTAGGTGTAGACATCTCCAGATCTAATCTGATTCTAAGATTTGTAAAGCACTTAGCATATGTTATCACAAATGAGTCTCTGTGAGGAACAATCCTGTGTGGAAGGTTCAGGGAGATTGTTATCATGACCATTTTAAAGACAAAGAAACTGAGCTTGGGTGAGTTTAAGAGGGTCAGGTGGAATCTGATCTTGGATCTCCTGGGATTCTAGGCTGAGCTGCTACTCTGCTATACCATGCTCTCCCTCTCCTAAAAGCATCACACAGTTTCCCAAATGCAAGGCGGCCCAGTCTTCCTCTGCTGCTCACTCCCTGGCCCAGCTTGCTTTCCATTTATAACACTCATCCAACACACAGATTTTGATGGACTAATTCAATGGACTGCCTGGCCAGCTGTATGTCATCATCTGGGCAATAGGAGTTATTCAGCCATGGTATTTTTTTGCAGGATGGACTAATCTATTTCAGATTTCCACGGGCTTTGCTAGGGAGGCCTTGCGGTATTAGAGGGCTCAGTGTGCCTGGGCTTGGAGTCAGACAGACTTGGGTTCAAATTCTGCCTCCAGCACTTACAAGTCATATTGCTTTCTCTGAGAATGAGTTTTCTCATCTGAAAAACAGCGATAATAATCCTAGCAGCATTTACCTCCCGTGGTTTTGTGAGCATCAAATTAAATAATGTACATAAAGCACTTTGACAACTTTAGTACTCCATTAAAATGGCAAATAGTATTACGAAGACATCGTCAGTGACCTGGCAGAACATTTGAAGAATGGGGTGAAATGATTTGCTGGAGGAGATGGGAAATAGAGTCAAAATTGAAACACTTGTGGTCGTCAAGTCCCAATTCTCTCTCTAAAAAATCAACATGTTTATTGTCCTAGAACTGAAGTTGCTTGTAGTTCTTAGAACTGAACTTCCAAAGCTATTGTGGGCAATTTTTCATCAGAACCTGGGAGGGGGGGGAGGCGGGAAGGACAGAGGGAGGGAGGAAGGAAGGAGAGAAGGAGGGAGGAGGAGAAGGAGAGAAAGGGGGAAAAGGGAAGGAGACAGAGAGGGAAAGGGAGAGGAAGAGACAGAGAGAGAAGAGAAGGGGAGGCGAGAGAGAGAGAGAGAGAAAGAGACAGAAAGACAGACAGACAGACAGACAGAGATAGAGCAACTGACCGACCCCTGAGGAGGAGTTGACGACACTTTCTCCTATTTATTCTCTCTGTTGCATTCAAATTGAATTTAGCGATAATAGCAAGACAATTGCTTTGGTTGTTGGGTGTTGGGAGGAGGGGGCAGGGAGACTTCAGGGAAGAGGAAGAGATACAAAGTAGAAAACCCCAATCTCGGCTATAAAAAGGAAGTCATCAAACCCCAAATAAAGCAGTGGCATTTCCCACGACTCTGAAATTCAGGTGCAGTACTGGGTGGAGAACCAGGATGGGGGTAGGGGAAGTAGGGGTGAGGGTAGACAGAAGGATGGGAAAAGGGAAGTGGTCAGAGAGGCAAAGATTAAAATTTGGGGTAATTTTCTTTTATTAAAAATCTTTCCCTAAAAATGCCACTTTTCCCTTTTTCTTTTCTTTGGTGATAATTATTCCTGTTGGAGGGGCCCAAAGCCCTGGAGGTGAGGGCAAGGAGAGGAAGGAGGTCGAGAGGGAAAAAATCTGCTGGCCGTCTTCACCACCTTATCTTGATGTGGCCACTTCTTTCCAGTTGTTAAGGCCCTAGGAGGGAGGATGACTTTACCGAGGACAGGAGGCTGGATAGCCGCGGTGCGGGCAGCCTCTCACCCCTCGCGGGAAATGGTCTCCTTTCTCTCCTTTCAAATACAAAAAGCAGAGTAGTGAGCTGCTGGTGGAGCTGTGAATTGGTCTAACCATTCTGGAGCCAATTTGGAATTTTGCCGAGAAAGTTACCAAATCGTGCATATCCTTTTACCGAGCTATATCACTACTAGGCCTACACCCCAAAGAAATCGGAGGAAGAAGAAGAGGATTCATACGTACAAAAATATTTGTAGTGGCTCTTCCTGTGGTAGCCAAAATTGGAAACTAAGCGGGTATCCAGCTACTGGGTAACAGTTAAGCAAATTGTGATATATAGGCAAGATGGAATATTGCAAATGATAAAACAGGAAACAACGTTTAAAGAGATCAGGACAATGGTCAGTGCCATGATGAACCTTGAACCTAAAAGAGTGAAGACAAAACATTCCACTCGCTCCTGGTGGAGAGATGAGATGCAGAGACACATTTTCAGACACAGGCACTGTGAGAATTTGTGTCGTTAGACTATGTAGTATGGATTGAGGGGTTTATTTTGGGAGATTTCTCTTTTTTTAATGTATTCAACGGGAGGAGATGGAGTAGAGATATACTACTTTCTTGATGCTTCTTAATTGGAAAAATAAAAATAAGAAACTATTTTGGAAACATCAAATATAGTCATACCCTCTACAAGCCACTTTTCCAATGGATCTGCCAAAGGATCAACTCCTACCACTTTCTAGACCCTCAATTCTCAAGGTAAAAGCCCTAGAAACAATGGATGGGACACAATCATTCCCAGAACGCCCCAGGGCTTCCGAGGCAGAAATGGCGGCCAGTCACCAAGCGTTTTACACAGCCAGCACGCTCATTCCACCTGTTAGACTTTCCCTGAATCAGCGGTTCATCCTACCAATCCCTTTCCAACTCCCCATCCCCCACTTCCCTCCTCTCAATGAATAGCATGTTCCCAGAGAACAGAGAGGTCCATCCTTGGACCTGTTAACACTAATCCTAGTAGCTCATGTTTGAATGGATCTCTTCAGTTTTAATTTGGATAAAGGCATATAAAATCACATGGTTATCAGATGTGAAGATGACCAAAAATGGGTAGGTACAGCATTGGATAAGAGAATTTTGTCTAACTAGAATAAAGTAAGGCAGCTAAGCGATGGATTGAGCCTGGAGTCAGGATGACCTGAGATCAAATCTAGCCTCAGACACATAAAAGCTGTATGACTCCAAGCAAGCCCATTTAACTACCTCAGTTTCCTCAACTGTGAAGTGGGGATCATAACAGCACCAGCCTCCAGAGTTGTGAGGATCAAATAACATATTTGCAAAGCTCTTAGCACAGTCCCAGATGTGTGTTTCCTTCCTTTATGCATTCATTCTTCATCTGTAAAATACAGAAATTGCACTCAATGTGCTCTAAAGTTCCTCCTAGCTCTAAATCTATGATCATAGTATCTAATAAGATGAAATCTAATAGGGATCAAAGCAAAGTCTTACTATATTTGGATATAAAAGATCAGCTTGACAAGTACAAAATGAGGGAGAAATTACTAGAAAATAATTTGTCTGAAAAAGATCTAGGAGTCTTGGTGGCCTCCAGGCTCAATAGGAATCAACAATGTGGTTGAGTATCCAAGAAAGTGAATGTGCTCCAGAGGACTGGGGATGAAGGATGCAACCCATATCCTGAGAGAAAGCAAATTGGACTTAGGCAAAATGAGACATATGTTCTCAGACACAGTCAGTGTGGGAATTTCTGTTGCTTGATTCTTCCTATTTTTTGCAAGGGGAGGGACATAGTTACTGTAGCATTTATCTGTATTAAGAGAGACATAATGTCCAGAACTGGGGAAATGATTATATTTCTGCGCTCTGTCCTTGCCAGACCACATCTAGAGTATTGGGTTTGGTTCTCGGAGTCACAATTTTGGAAGAGTATTGATAAGTTGGAGCAAATACAAAGAAGGACGACTAGAAGCCACATGAGAAGGGCTGAAGGAAAAGGAAATCTTTAGTTTTGAGAAGACAAGCCTTAAGGGGAAAGTCACTTTGTGGAGTGGCAGGATCACAGTGGCTCTGTCACTCTGTGACCTTGGGGAGCTCTCAGTCTTTCTTAACCTCAGTTTCTACATCTTCAAAATGGAGTTGTATCAGAATATTTGCCAGAGTCCTTTAGGCTCTAAAATCCTATAATTCCAAGGCTGTTCCCAAGCATTTTAAGGGTCATAATGAGAAAAAGGCAAAGGATTGCTTTGCTTGGTCCCAACAAGCAGAACTAAGAACAAGGAAGTTTGGGGTGAGTTCAGATGAAGTCCAGTCTTTTCCATGAATCTTTCTCTATTCTTTGTCCCAATTTAGGTAAATTTGGATCTAGTTAACAACCAGCTGCAAAGATTGTTGATTTATGAACCATAATTAACCTGGAGGAAGGTCTCCAGTGATGAGCCAGAGACCTGTCCTTGTTCTTGTCCTGTCCAACATTGTTAGCAATGACTCAAATGAAGATTTTCGAAGGCATCATGATGAAAAATGCTCTCCACCTCCAGAGAAAGAACTGACAGAATCTGAATGCAGATCAAAGCAGACTATTTTTCACTTTATTTTTTTTGGTGTTTTTTTTTCTTTTTGGTCTGTGTTTTCTTTCACAATATGACTAATATGGAAATATGTTTTGCATGATTGCACATGTATAACCTATATCAAATTGCTTACCGTCTCAGGGAGGGGTAAGAGAATGATGGAGCAAGAGAATTTGGAACTCAAACATCTTACAAATAAATGTTAAAGTTGTTTTTACATATAATTGAGGAAAAATAAAATGTTATTCAAAAAAGTAGAAGGCATGATGATAAATTAATGGGTGATAGCAATATGGGAGGAATTGCCAATATGATAGAACACACAACCTGGGTCCAAAATTACCCCCACAAATGAGGAGCTGCCTGTTCTCATTCATCATTCTTGATAACTAGGCACTAAGTTCAGCTGTTTCTACCTGCAGCAGGATCGAATGTGTTGCCAGTTTCTCCCCAAATTTTGATGCTCTGGAACATAGCCTAGTCAGCCAACCCTAGTTATGGCTCTAAGTTTAATAAAAGAAAGAAACATAACTTTCCAATAATTAGAGCTGTTGAAAAATGGAATGGACTGGAGCCTCATGTAACAACCTCTTCACAGTCAGGTGTTCAAGCTGAGAGTCAAAGGATTCCTTCATTAAGTAGGATTCTTCTCCAGCCCATATGTATTTCTCTCTTCTTTGGCTCCCTTCTATCACTTACAAACCGTAGTTAACCATTAGATCTTGAGACTTAAGAGTGAGAAGGAACCTTAGACACCATCAAAACCAAGGCAATCCACCCTTCACAAATAAGAAACCTGAGTCACAGAGGTCAAATGACTCACCCAGAATCAATCACACAAGGAGGTCATAGCAGAGCTGGGATTCAAACCCAAATCTACTGAGAGCACGAAAGCCAGAACCCTCTCCACAGAACCCTTTCCACGTCGCCATATTGCCTCTTAATCTAAGGACTTAATTATGAATTGTGGCACATTATTCTCTATTTTATGTCTGCTCATTTCATTTCCCCCAGTAGATTGGAAATTTCTTGAATGCAGGGGCCATGTTGTATTCTTTGTTGGTCTCTGCCATGGTGCTCTTAAAAGTGCTGGGCATACAGTACATTCTTTAGAAATGTCTGATTGAGTGTCTAAGCTTTATCAGTGAATGACCCTTTAAAACAGTGGTTCTCAACCTTCCTAATGCTGCGACCCTTTAATACAGTTCCTCATGTTGTGGTGACCCCCAACCATAAAATTATTTTTGTTGCTACTTCATAACCGTAATTTTGCTACTGTTATGAATCATAATTTAAATATCTGATATGCAGGATGTATTTTCATTGTTACAAATTGAACATAACCCACAGGCTGAGAACTGCTGCTTTAAAACAAAGAGATGGAAGCATACCAAATATCTTGAAAATCCACTCACGCATAGATATTTGAAAAGCTACTTTTGGAACTGCAAGATGGTACACTAAGCCTGGAGTTAAGATGATCTGAGTTCAAATCTAACCTCAGACACTTGATACTTAGTAGCTGTGTGATCCTGGGAGTCACTTAACCCTGCCTGCCTCAGTTTCCTCATCTGTAAAATGAGTGGGAGAAGGAAATGGCCAACCACCCCAGTATCTGTACCAAGAAAACCTCAAATGGGGTCACAGAGAGTCAGATACAACTGGAATGACTATTTTCCTTCCAGGCAAATCCCAAAGGACTTTATAATTAAATGAACTAGCAAAGGTAAGATGCTGTTGTTATACTGCCTCACCTTCAGGACAAGATAACAAACAGAAAATTTAACAGAGCGTAGGGTAAAGCGCACGGGATTAGGACTCAGAGGACATGGGGCCATTTCCAGATCTGCCACTTAAGACTTGGGTGACCCTGGGCAAGTCATGTCATCTACATAAGCCTCAGTTTCCTCACTTGTATAAAGTGAAGGGGTTGGACCAGATGGTCTCTGGGACCTTCAGGCTCCTCTGGAAGTCAGTTTTCCTGCATCTACCTCATTCATTGGTCAAAAGGAAAATTATAGGGTATTTTTAATGAAGTTTTATATTTTCATAAAGAGGGAGAGGGAGTCTAGCCCCCTTCTCTCAATTATCCAGAAATTGGTTAATCATGACAAGATAATTGATCAAAGGGCCAGCAAATCTGAGTCACTTACAACAGCTGGTGCTTAGCAGCCAATGTGTCAGATACCAAGGAAACCTTCAAAAACAGGAAATATCAAAGGCTGCTCCAGAGAGCAGAACTGGGGTGAATTTGTACTTTCCTGATTCACACAATGATTTGCAGATGTCCTCGGGAACCTGCAGCCAAAGAAGGGAGGCCTGGACCAGGTTTGCCCTTCATGTGGAGCAAACCCATCAGTCACTGCCAGCCAAGATCAGCCCAGGGTTGTCTCCGGGCTCTGCCAGAGCCCAGGCTGGCTTCTCGAGGTGTTTCAAATTATTCCAACCTTAAGAGAAAGCAGCTTCACAAAAGCCAGCCACTAAAGAGTGCTTTGGCATTCCCTGCCATCGACCCTGCTTTCTTTTGTGTTCCCTCTCTGATCAAACATAGAGGCTCATGTGCGATAGGAGCCATCCTGGGGTGGGGGGTGGGGGGGAGAGGAAGAAAATGGAGGCCCTTGTCCTCATTACCACTTGAGAGTGAGGGCAGGACAGAGGCATGAGGCCAAGGACACTCTCAGAACGAAAATGGTCCCCTTAAAAGAGAGTGAGAACGGCAGTCTGCAAAAGCATGCCACAAAATGATACTTGGTACAAATGGTTTTGCCAAGGAAACATTCTCTGTCTGTCTGTCTGTCTGTCTCTTTCTATCTCTGTCTCTGTCTCTCTCCCTCCCCTTCTCTCCCTCTCTCTCTCTCTCTCTCTCTCTGTCTCTCTGTCTCTCTCTCTGTCTCTCTCTCTGTCTCTCTCTCTCTCTGTCTCTCTCTCTCTGTCTCTGTCTCTCTCTGTCTCTCTCTGTCTCTGTCTCTGTCTCTCTCTCTCTGTCTCTCTCTGTCTCTCTCTGTCTCTGTCTCTGTCTCTCTCTCTCTCCCTCTTTCTCTCTCTCTGTCTCTCT
>CM053585.1:537950561-537966907 GCA_028646515.1 Pseudochirops corinnae
TCTCTCTCTCTGTCTCTCTCTCTCTGTCTCTCTCTGTCTCTCTCTGTCTCTGTCTCTCTCTCTCTGTCTCTCTCTCTCTCTCTCTCTCTCTCTCTCTCTCTCTCTCTCTCTCTCGGGATGAGGAGAGGCAAAGGTTAGCTGGCTCTTTAAAAATTCACACTTTGTCTGCCAGGAATATGATTTTCTAAAAGCACATAAAGAAATAAATAAATGCTAAACAAGTTGGCGATGGGACAAAAATACCACCATTCTGTTTTTATGAACTTTAAAAAATGTGAATCTGTTTGTTTTCAGAGTGCAGAGGCCCAGGGGAGCAAGCTCCGGGCTGAGAGGCCCAAACCACCCATATTATATCTCTCAGCCCCCTGTATCCCAGGTCCTTCGCTCCAATTAAATTAAAACAGTATCATTTTTAAGTGTCCAGTGCTATGGGAGAGAGAGGGAGAGGGAGAGGAAGAGAGAGGGAAGGAGGGAGAGAGGGAGAGGGAAGGAGGGTGGAAGCAAGGGAGGGAGGGAGAGGGAGAGGGAGGAGAGAAAGCCTGGCCCGGGCCCCACCTCCTCTGGGAGGCCTTCTCTGATCTTGCCATTCCCTAGCTCTCTCTCCCCTTGGCATGGCTCGGTCATTGCGGATCAATGTACATGCTGCCTGTGTCCCTTCCCCAAAAGAGAATCGCCTCCAGAGCAGGCCCAGCTGCATCTCTCAGCACCACCTCTTTCCTGTAGTGTTTGCTAAGGGCTCATGGAACCGGAGCTCATTCTAGCCATTTTCTCTCTGGCAGCAGAGCGGTTCATTTCCTCCGTTCTACCAGATTTAGTGCACACGTATCTCTTAGGGAGAAAAGCCTGGGTACAAATGATCGGCCTGGGGAACAGAGGAAGCCTAGGCACGTGTATGACGCCAGCACAGCCCAGGGGATCATCCCCCACTTCGGAGGAGGCAAAGTCTCTGGATTTGGAGTCAGGAGGCCTGAGCTGGAAGCCCAGCTTTCATTCTGACCAGCTGTGTGGCCTTGGCAAATCACTGCCCCGCTCTGGGGCCTCCTTGACCTTGTCTATAAAAGGTGGGGGTTTGATGGAACGATCTCCAGGGACTCGTTCATGGCTCTAAATTCAGGAATCCCAGGAATCACTTGACCCCCCTGGACCTCGGTTTCACCTCTAAAATGATGGGGTTTCACCACTTGATCAGTGAATGGCGCATCAGATGGAGAACAGCATGGAAGGCAGTGAGCGCCAGGGCTCAGCAGCCAGACCGAATGTAAGAAAGATGCAGGTTGAAAGCCCCCTGGGACATCAGCCACACCGCTCTGGAAGACCCCAACCTCCCAGTCTCCAAGGCAATTCTCTACGACTTAAACTTTACCCGAGGAGCCTTCTGAGGTAGAGTGAGCCCCCTTTCCCTGACCCACCATCCCCCTCCATCTCTAACCTTTCATATTTTGCTACACACTAGCTCTTACCCCCCAGGACATTAGGTGGTGCCACAGTGCACAAGGTGCTATGCCTGGAGTCAAAAAGACCTGAGTTCAAATTTGACCTCAGACACTTACTACAGTTGTATGACCCTGGGCAAGTCACTTAACCTCTGTTTGCCTCAGTTTCCTCAGCTGTAAAATGAGCTGGAGAAAGAAATGGCCAACTGCTCCAGTATCTTTGCCAACAAAACCCCAAATGGGGCCACAAACACTCAGACACGACTGAAACAACTCAACAACAAAAGTTCTTTCTCTACTGCCTATAGACATAGCCGAGTCTCCTCCATCTTTCCATAAAAAAAACCCTCTCACTGATGTTGCCCCTTTCTCTCTCTTCTCTTTCTCAGACAAATAAGAAAGCTGCCTCCATTTCCCCTCTCTCCACTTCTGACTTACTTCCCTCAGTTCAAGCAACCCCCTCCAGAACTACCAATGATATCTTAATTACCCAATAGGGGGTGGTTCCCAATCCTCATCATTCCTGACCTCCCAGCAGGACCGACAGCGCTGACCAGCCTCTCCTCCAGGATCCTCTCTTCCTTCTGTCTTACAGGTCCTCTACCTGTCTGCCTGCTCCTTCTCCATCTGCTTTGAGAGGTCATGCTCCATCTCACAGCCTCTAACGACAAGTGGACCCCCAGACTCTCTCTCGAGCCCCCTTTGCTTTTTTCTCCACCCTCTCACTCCATGACCTCATCGACTCTCAAGGGTGTGATTATCTCCTATGCGAGTGACTCGCAGATCCTTATATCCAGTCCTACTTACTTCCTGGGGCCACTTTCCAGATCACCAACTGCTAACAAACTTTTAAAAAAAATTTAACATTTTTTCAAATCACATTGAAGAACCATTTTAACCTTCATTTTCTATAGTTTGGGTTCCAAATTCTCTCCTAGCCTCAATCTCCCCCCTCATTTGCTCTCAGACAATTTTAAACTAGATGTCCCATAGGATCCCAAACTCAAACTGTCCAAAACAAAACTCATTTATTATCTTTCTCCCAAAACTTTCCGTTTTTGTGAATTTCCATATTGAAGTCAAGGGCATCACCATCCTACTGGTAACTGAGGTTCACAGCCTTGGTGTTCTGCACTCAATCCATACATCCAGGCAGTGGCCAAATCTTGTTATTTCTACCTCTAGAATATCCCTCACATTTGTTCCCTTCTTTCCACCTGCCTAGCCAACCTAGTTCAAGTCCCCCCTTTCTCTCCTGGATTCTTGTGATCACCTGATTGATCTCCTGGCCTCTCCATGCCATCTCATCCCCATGACTATCAAAGAGATTTTCCTTAAACACATTTCTGACCAGGTCACTCACCTACTCAATAACCTACCATGGCTCCATATTACCTCTGGGAGTCAATATAAATTCCTGTGTTTGTCTTTTAAAGCCTGTCACATACAGGCCCTCATCTGTCTCTCCAGTGCCATTAAATATTTCTTCTTTTTGCTCACTCCAGTCAAACTGTTCCTCTTGTTCCTTTTACATGGCCATTCATTTCCTGTCTCTAAGGCTTTGCCATGACAGAAGCATGACTGCTTCTCAGCTGTCCTTCTTATAATTCTTTGTTTCCTTCAAAACTCAGCTCATGAGCTATCTTCCCTCTCAATGGGGTGCCTTCCTTCTGTCCATCATCTGAGAGGTATCCTGTCCCTATCTGGTCTGTATAGAGATGTTTCCCCCATTAGAATGCAAGCTCCATGAGAGCTTTCTTTCTTTCTTTCTTTCTTTCTTTCCCTTCCTTCCTTCCTTTCTTCTTTCTTTCCCTTCCTTCCTTCCTTTCTTCTTTCTTTCCCTTCCTTCCTTCCTTTCTTCTTTCTTTCTTTTCTTTTTCTTTTTTTTGCCTTTCTTTATATCCCTAACTCTTAGCACATTGCCCCCACGTAGCAGGTACTTGGTAAATGCAAATGGCCTGATCTGCATCTTACAAATGAAGAAAGGGAGACCCTGAGGGGTCCTGTGATTTTCCTGTATCTCAAGGAGGCAGGGTTTGAAGGCGGGTCCTCTGCCTCCAGGTCCAGCTCTCCTGCTCCTTCCACTGAGCCACATGGCTACACATCTGGACTCCACTCACTCTCTCCCTCCTTCCCTCCTCCCCCCCCCAAAAATTCTGATATTTGAAAAGCAATATTCATTTTACAAAAGGAAACACTTCATGTTGGAAGTTTCCCTGATGACTGCGTTTTGGGACAAATCTTTAATGATGAGATTCAGAGATACGCCAAGGAAAGGAGCTGGAAGCCACGCCTCCTGACGGGCAGCTGAAATTACACTGGGGATGGATGGAGCCCAGCAAGGTTCTCTGAGTCCTGAAGGAACACTTCATGGACAATCATACACCTAGCTTAGATCCACTCCTTCTTCGTAATAAACTCCCAAAAACTCTTTGACAAATAGGACAGAGGGATGTGTTAGGGGAATTTGTAAAAAAGCAGCAGCAGCAGGAAACTTGCCCCTCCCCACACACACACCCCCAATGGATATGTTTGCACACAGGAGAAGGGGTCCATTTTGAGTCTAGCATCTCAGATTGTTTCAGTTAGAAGAGATGAGGAAATTCAAGCCCAGAAAAGGGAGATGGCTTCCCCAAGGTACCCAGGGGATACACGATAGACCCTGGGTGCAAACCCTCACCTTTGGCTCCAGATCCTAGCCTCTTGTCACCATAAATTCAGCCAGGATTCGTTTCAGCAAGATTTCCTGAGATGGTAGGGAAGTTGGGTCTGTGCTGGCCTGTCAGGGATCTTAGGCATATCACTGAAAGTGCAAACAAGCTTGAGACCTCTCTGTGTCCTGGTCTGCGTTATTTCTTTCTGTTTCAAAGTTCTTTTCTGTGGGTGGGAGAGAACTTACCTGGTCAGACCCCATCTGGAGCCTTGCATTCAGTCTGCTTACCACATTTTTAAAAGCTGGAGAATGTCCAAAGACGTGAAACTGTGATGGTGAAAGGCCTCAACTCCATGTCATATGAGGCACAGTTGAAGGAATTGGGCATGTTTAGCCTTAAAAAGATAAGCCTGGGAGTGGGGGTGGGGGGATCAAAGGTAAGCATCTGAAATAGCTCTCATGTGGAAGGATTACCCTTGTTCTCCTTGGACAGAACCAGCAGCAATGAGGTAGATTTCAGCTCCACGTAAAGCAAACAATTTCTAACAATTAGAATTTTCCCTAAATGAGTGGGGCTGCCTTGAGAAGCTAGCAGATGAAGTGCTCTGCTCTCAAGTACTCACACTCCCGCTGACCTCCTATCCATTCCCACCTCACCCTTCCTCTTTCAAGCCAGTGGGGTAGTGCAGTGGATACAGTGGTGACCAGGAAGTCAGGAAGATCAGAGTTCAAATCCAATCTCAGACACTTCCCAGCTGTGTGACCCTGGGTAAGACACTTACCCTCTGCCAGCCTTAGTTTCCTGAGCTATGAAATGAGGGTCATAATAGCACCTGCCTCACAGGGTTGTTGCGAGGAAGAGATGAAATAGTATTTTTATAGCACTTACCACATATAGTGAAATAAACTCAATAAATGCTTATTTCTTTCTTCTTTGAATGTCTGTATAAACATATTATAGGTTATATTTTTATCCATATCCATATACATGCATATATACGTGTTGTGGTGGTTGTGGTTCAGTTGTATCTAACTCTTCATGACCCCATGGACCACAACACCCCAGGCCCTTCTGTCCTCCACTATTTCTCTTAAAGGCTGTCTAACCTCATGTTCACTAACTCTATGACACAATCCATCTCACCCTCTGCCACCCCTTCTCTCTTTGCAATGAGTCCCATCTTCTCATTATGTGGTCCATGTATTTAAGATTCGGTTTTAGTATTAGACCTTCTAGTGAATAGCCTGAATTAATCTCTTTGAGTATTGACTGCTTTCATCTCTTTGCTGTCAAGGAACTCTCAAAAATCTTCTCCAGCACCACAGTTTGAAAGCACTGATTCTGTGGCACTCAGTTTTCCTTATGGTTCAACTCTTACAGCCATGCATTGTTACTGGAAAAACAATGGCTTTGACTATACAGACCTTTATCAGCAAGGTGATGTCCCTGCCTTATAGTAGGCTGTCCAGATTTGCCACAGCTTTTCTTCCAAAGAGCAAGCATCTTTTAATTTCATGGCTGCAGTCACCATCTGCAGTGATCTTTGAGCCCCAGAATATAAAATTTGACACTGTGTCCATTTCTTCTCCCACATTTGCCAGGAAGTGATAGGACCAATTGCCAAGATCTTAGTTTTTTTTTTTATGTTAAGCTTCAAGCCAGTTTTTACTCTCCCCTCTCACCCTCAGTAAGAGGCTTTTTAATTCTTCTTTACTTTCTGCCAACAAGTAGTATTGTCTGAATATACGAGATCGTTGATTTTTCTGCCGGCATTCTTAATTCTCGCTTTGGTTTCATCCCAGCCTGGCATTTTGCATGATATATTCTGCATATAAGTTAAATAGATAAAGTGAAAATATACAGCCTTGTCGTACTCATTTTCTAGCCTTAAACCAATCAGTTCTAACTGTTGCTTCTTGGTCCACAAACAGATTCTTCAAGAGACAAGTAAAATGATCTTCTACTCCCATCTCTTTAAGGACTTGCCATATTTTGTTGTGATCCACACAGTCAAAGGCTTTAGTATAGTCAATGAAGCAGAAGAAGATGTTTTTCTGGAACTCCTTTGCACTCTTTCTAATCCAGTGAATGTTGGCAATTTGGTCTCTAGTTCCTCTGCCTCTTTGAAAACCAGCCTGCTTTTCTGATAATTCTCAGTTCTCATCTTGCTGAAGCCTAGCTTGCAGACTCTTCAACATAAAATTGTTGGCTTGTGAAATGAGACAGTTGTTCGGTAATGTGAACATTCTTTAGAACTAGGATATAAACTGATCTTTCCCAATCTGGTGGCCACTGGATTTGTTCAAATTTGCTGGCATATTGAGTGTGGCACTTTAATGGCATCATCTTGTAGGATTTTAAATAGCTCAGCTGGAATTCCATCCCCTCCACTAGCCTTGACTCCATTCTCCAGGATATCTAGCTCTAGATCGGCAATTCCACCATCTTGGTTTTCAGTGATGTTAAGATCTTTCTTGTATAGTTCTTCTGTGTATTCTTGCCATATACTCATGTATAGATGATACTAGGAAGATATATGTGAATAAGAAGATGTAATATATGTAAATGTATATTTCAGATAACCTATATTTTGAGATGTTCTGCAACTGGGAAAATTCTTTTCCCAAACCATCCATCCTATAAGACGTATGACAATTATAAATAACATAAGGGCAGTAAGCATTAGAAACTAATGAAATGTTGAAGGGGACAAATAGCCAAGACAACAGAGTAGTGAGAGTAACTAAGAGACAAAAAGGAGAAATAATGTGATTCAACCTTGTCTTTTACAAAATATCCTTAAGGACATGAAGATAACACTGGAATAGAACAAAATTATATTTAACAGCAGGGACAACAGCTCTGAATAGCTCTGTGGGCTTCAGGTTCCTCAACTCTAAAATGAGGAACAAGGATAACAACACCCGCATTACTTAACTCACAAAGCTATTGATTGAGAAGACCACATGTGATATGGTGAGTAAAACACTTTTCAGACCTTAAGACACTATACAAATTTTACATGTCATTAATATGGGGTAGAAAATAAATCTAGTTTCTTTTATAGCTGTCTGTTGTATTTGACTATAGTATTTTAATTTGATTGGGTCCGTTCTTGTAATTGTATCTGTGTAGGGAGTGCTCAGTGTTTAAACTCTACACAACAGATGTATATCAGCAAATCCTTGAGTCCCCCATAACTTAGTATTAAAGAGTTACCTTAAAAACTGAGAGGTTACTTGTTCACAGTCATACAGATAATATAAGTCAAAGCGGGACTTGGACTTGAATCCAAGATTTCTTGCCTCAGAAGCTAGCCCTCTAACCAAGGAGCCTGTTGTGAGTATGCAGTAACTGACTGAATGAATGGAAAGTAATTTATTAAGTGTTTGTTATGTGTAAGCACTGGGCTAAGCTCTGGGAGTACAGAAAAACAGTTCCTGCCCTCAAGATGCTTTCATTCTAATGAGGGAAACAACACATCTAGGGGGTGGTGACCAGGGAGAGGTACTTTGGTTTGAACAGTTACAGGATTGGCAAATGGCACTGAAAAGGAGTAGATGGTCACATCCTTTCTGGGAGTAAAGACAGTATTGTTTTGATCATGGTTCCATGATCAAAACTCTGGGCATCATCAAACAACTCACAAGGATTTAATTTTTTCCGTGAAGAGGGTCACGTAGTCAATGAAATCCAAAGATAAACTTTAATTACTGGATTACAGTCATTCTGAGGCTTTAGTTAAAGAAGATTAGGTTGACAATAGAAATGAAGTGCGACATAAAATAATCCAATTTAATTGCAGCTCAGAAGCTTAGCTTACTAAGTGAGTTTGAGAAAAGCCTGAAAAATACAAGAGAGGGTGTGGTACCCATTTAAAAATAAAGATATTTCAATCTTCTAGTGTAGTCAAATTCCTTAAGATGCAACTGTTGAAACTTCGCATGGAAATATTAGGAACATCTTTTGCTGTCTGGTTTTTAGTTTTTACAGACCTTGAATCTCTTACTGACCATTTTCACTATTTGGCTGGGTCTTTATCACTGCAATCAGATTATGCTGGACCTATGAATTCAGCTGACTCAATTTACAAGTTCACTGGTTCAACCATGACGCCCAAAGATAATCTGAAAGAAATAATCCTACCACTCAAAAAGCAACAATACAGAATATCAGAATAATCAGTTCTTTCTATCATCACTAAGTTTAGTTGATTGTATTTTCAGTTCAATCCAACCAAAAACACTCACTGAAATCATCTGCTACTACTACTGCTGCTGCTGCGGCTGCTACTACTACTACCACTACTACTACTACTACTGTTACCACTACTACTACTACAACTAAATACCACCACTGAAAACTAACATTTATATAGCACTTTAGGGTTTGTAAACACTTATAAATTTTGTTTCACTTTATCCTCATGACAACCCTGGGAGGTAGATAATATTTTCATCCAAGGACATTTGCTATGTTCTTACCTTCATGATGCAATAGATGGGCATTGAATGCAAGCACCTGGAGGTCAGGGATTGCTCGGTTTTTGTCTTGGAATCCTCAGCACCAGAAACAGTGCCTGGCATATAAATTCTGGCTGAATGAAGAAATGAGTACATCTAATTTTAATGAATATCAGAAAATAACCTTATTTTTCCCTTTCAGGATCTCAGGCTTATGTGATGGTTTATCTGTTTTCATTTTAAGATCTCTAAGCACTTTATAAATAAAACTCCATAACTGTCCCTCTGGAAGACACATTGGAGGAAGTCTTATTATTCTAGGGAACAAAGACAGAGGCAGGCTAATTTGGTTCACTCCAGTTCTGTTATTCTCAGCAAAACAGAGAGGAGAATCCAGTTTATGTCTCTGCCTCCTCAGAGATACTCAGGATACTTCCTGATGATTTAATTTTCATTTTTACTGACTATTTACATTTCTCTGCAACCATGTAACCTTATATTCATACATACATCCTTGTTATCATGAAAAGTTTGCATTATTTCTTAGTATATAGGACAATTAGCAGAGTCACAAACTGAGTCTATGTTTACCCTTCTATTCTCAAAATTCATTGTTTGTTTAAGAAAAGCTTTCTCTCTTTATTACTCTCCCCAGTAAATTAAATCGTTGGCTGAGCTTGGCACTCTGGTGCAAAATGCAAGAATTATAAAATCCAAACGTTCTTGTGAAAACCAAACACGCATTCATTTCTTAAACAATTAGAGGGCTACCCAAAGCTAGCAGCTCAGATGTCAGGAAGACAAGATCCTGTGGAGTCAGACAGGTATCCAGCTGATAATTCTCTCTCTAACAGCCCTGATAAGGTTCATCAGATGTCCTTCGAGGAGGTAGAATCTATTGATTCTTCTTTTGATAGGAATTAGGAAGCTAAAATTTAGCTCTTTGAAACTTCTACTCAACATTCCTAGTTCAATTGCACTCAATTTAAAAAATACAAGAAAAGTATGAGTTTTCTTTATAGGACAGACCTTCAAGGACTTAGAGATAGCTATGATGTCCTCCATTAGTCTTCTGTTCTCCAGGTTAAACACCCCCCCCCCCCATTTCCTCAAATAGTCTTCATACAACATGAATAAGGGTCTTTGCCACATTGATTACCTTCCTCAAGATGCTTTTTGGTTAACCAATATCCATCCTAACTGTGGTACCCAGAACTTCACAGAGTATTCCAGATATAGTCTCACTGAAACAAAGTACAATGGGATTATCACCTCCCAAGGTCCAGACAGTATATGTTTCTTATTGTAGCCTAAGTCTGCATTACCTTTTCTGGTTGCCACATCATACTAAGGACTCATATTGTGTTTGTGGTTCCTTAGGTCCTCAAGATCTTTTTTTCAAACTACAGTTTGCCCCACCTATCCCATCTTGCACTTCGGAAGTTGATTTTTTGAAATCATATGTAAGATTTACTTTTCAGATAAATGTGTAAACACAAGAAAAAATTTATTGGTTCATTCATTGTTCTTCCCATACTTTGCTTTAACATTGAATATAGCATAAAATTGCTCAAATGATGTGAATCAAATAAACATTTACTAAATGCATTTCATGTGACAGCTAGGCAGCAAGTTGTGATATAGAGTTAGAAAAATGAATAAATAGAAGAAATTTGGACAATAAAGAAAATCTGTGACTCCAGGGACATCTAGGAAATAATCCTAAAGGAAGAGAGCAACCCCAAGGCCACCATGGCCAGTCTCAATAAAGGCATGGTTTGCCCACAAAATCTATTAGAATCTTTGGAAGAGATGAAACAAGAGACAAAGAGGATGTTATCAATGAAAATGAGAGATTTAAAGGAAAGAATCAGAGGGAAAATTAACAGACAAATACAGGAGGTACAGTTTTTACCCAAAACACAGACTCTGAAAATTGAAATGAACCTAAATGAAAACAATAACTTTATGAGATGATGAAAATACAAAAACAAAATCAAAAGACTGAAGAAAACAGAAGAAAAAGTAAGACATCTTCTTTCAGAAACAAACAACCTAGAAACAAGTCAAGGAGATACAATCAGGAAGCCTGTTTAATAATATCAGGCACCTAGAGAAAGAAATAGGAGGCATCATGTAATGGGCAAGTGAAACCACTTCCATCCTTAGTCCATGATAGAGAAAACCAAGGGGCCTTAATATTATCAGCATCTTCCTCATATCACTGGCCCTATCTCTAATCTACCCTTCACAGCTATCAAACCTTGGAATCAACCCTTGCAAAGATTCAACCTGAAACTGCTTCTTCAGATGCTACAGCACCCTCTTCCTCAGCAGTCACAACTATTGAAGACATGGAAAAGAAGAGAAACTAATAAATTCTTTCTATGGTTAAAATGTGCTCCAGATACCTAAATCAGGTAGAGACACAGAAGAAAAAGAAAACTATAGACCAATGTCCCTAGTGAATATTGATGCAAAATAATAAAATATTATTACAAGGGCTACAGCAACACATCTAAAACATTATGCAGCAGTATGTCTACTTGGATTTATTCAAGGAATACAAAGTCGGATCAAAAGAAAAATTATAAAGCATATCAATAACAATAAAATCACATGATTATAGCAAAAGGTGCTGATAAAATAAAAGATGTATTTTTATTTTTAAAAAAACATAGAAATAGACCTTTCTTTAATATGGCAAATAGTATCTATCTAAAGCCAAAGGCCAAAACTATACGGAATATAGAAATTCTTAAAGCCTTTCCAATAATTACATTGTCAAAGCAAAAATATTCATTACCACCACTTTGAAGTAGTGACTTCAATGCTAGCTACAGTAATGATATGAAAAAGAAATTAAGTGAATAAATATTAGCAAAGAAGAAAAAAACTATTATTTCTTATAAACAATATGATAGACTCTTGAGAGAAGTCTAAAGATTCAACTAAAAAAACTGAAATAATAAATTACTTAAAGTAGCAGGATTTTTTAAAATATTCAACTCAATAGATTTTCTATATAATAACAATAAAAACTAGCAGGAAGAAATAAGAAGAGAAAATCCATTGAAAATAACTGAAGAATATATGAAGTATTTGAGAGCTTATCTACCAAAGCACACTCAGGAATATATGTGTATGTGTGTGCGTGTGTGTGTGTGTATACACATATATATATGTACATATATATATATATATATATACACATATACATACATATATACACACATACAAACATACATACACACACACACATACATAGATATATATGAATACAACTGCAAAACACTCTTTACATATTGTAGCAGCAAGCACCCTAGGACACCCAGGATGGCTGCTAGCACAGGTTCTTAGATCTGCTTTGCTAAAGGAAAGCAACTCAAAATGGATTAACAATCTTACTTTAATCAATCAAACATATATCATTTACTTACTTCAGGGGGAAAAGTCAAAACCCTGAACTTCGCAGAATATAAACAGAAGTTACAAGCAGACAAAGAAACAGATCAGCAGATGGGCTTCCAGTCATCTGACCATTACATCCATACCTAGTTAGTTACAAGAGAGGGAAGCACCAGCATCTGGGTTTTCAAAACTGGGTGGCTCAATGGCTTCCCAGAGTCTCGTCTGGCCAAATCACACAACTCTTTCCAAAGTAAGCCCCAAAGCAAAAACTCACGTCAGGGTATATATAGCCTTCTCCTGGATCAGAGAATGTCACAACCCTCTTGACCTACTGCCCAATCACAAAGTAGCAAGGTGTGGGAATTCCTGAAAAACAAGCCTCCCGCCACAGGCTCCATGTGACCACATTCAGCCTCTTATGGGGCAGAGTATATTTTCAAATCAGGGAAAGTTCTCAGGGTCACTTAAGCCTATCAAAGGGCCTAGGGCAGGGAAGCTCTTCAGATTCCCATAACACATATATAAAGACAAACCTAAATAATTAGAGGAATAGTCACTGTTCATGGATAGGCCATGCCATCCAATATAATAAAAATGTCAGTACTGTCTAAATTAAATTCCTTATCCAATGCCACAACAATCAAACTATATAAAGAATCCTGTAGAGAGCTAGGAAAAAATATTAACAGAAGTGATTTAGAGGAACAAAAGTTCAAGAATCTCAAGGGAAATAATGAAAAATTTGGAAAGGGGTTTAGCCATATCACATCTTAAACTAAAGCAGTAATAGTCAGAACTATTTGGTGCTGATTTTGAAATATAAAAAAACAAGTAATTAGAAGAAAAGATTGATGAGAGTTGTCAAGATTAAAGGTAGTCAGCATACAAATCTAAACCAGTAGCATTGAGACCAAGGGACACAAGGTCAGAGAGGGCAGGAGCTGAGGCCAGAACCTTGGATAGCTCCCTGGAGGTATAAGCTGCTATTCTGACAAAGCTCCCTCCCACCCACACTTGGGCTCATCTCCCAGTAGCCAAAGACCTACTTGGGTGGCCCTACTTCAGACGTGTCTGGAATTTAAATGACTGTGAACCTTATTATTACAAAGCCTGCCCTTTCTGTAGGAGTAGAACCTCTTCATTCACACTAGTCACTTCAGAATCACAGATTCATTGTATTGTAGATCTGAGAAAGGCCTTGAAGACCATTTAATACAGGTCCATCATTTTACAGATGAGAAAACTGAGACTCATAGAAATTAGATGCCTTGCCCAGAATCACACAGCTAGTAAATGTCAGAGGTAGGACCTGAATTCAGCTCCAACTCCAGCTCTCTCTACACTGTATCATAGCTGAGAAGAGACAGTATAGTGAATAGAGCTCTGGATCTCAAGTCAGGAATCCTGGATTTAAATCTTAGCTCTAACACCTACCTCCTACATGATCACTGGATCCCAACGTCTCTGAGCCTCAACTACCTCGTCTGTAAAATAGGAATAATGCTTACCCCTTGGACAACCCAGCATTGTTGTAAGGAAAATGTCTTGCAAACCTGAAAGTCCCATATAAATGAGAGTGATTGTTTTTCTGACTTGACTTGGGAAGTAACCTTTGATGATATGACCCCTAGGGCTTCTTCAGGAGAAGACAGCTATCTTCCTTCTCAGAACTCTTGTCTTTAGGCTCCAAAGTTAGCTGCTGGGGCCTGAACATGGTGTCAGGGTTTTTATTCAGAAGTCAAGGAAACAGATCCGAAATGGACTTAACATACAGGTGGTCCAGTCTCTTTTCAAATGCAGTAATTTTCCCTATATAGAATAAAGTCACAGAAGAATTATAAAATAATCATTTTCCTGCTCTCAAGTGTCCTTGAAGTCATATGAAATTCCTTGCTCATTTCTTGCCTTGGCAGGTAACGCTAAGAGCTCACATCAAGTTTCAGAATCCTACATGTAGCTGGTCTTACCAGTGAGGTCCATGGTGGCAATGACCAAAAAGGTCACAGGGAAGTAGAAAACAAACTGGGTTTGTAGTCAGAAGGCCTGGGCTCAAATCCTGGCTCTGCCACTAAACACCTCTGTGACCTTACTGCTGTGGACCTCCTTCTCTTCAGTCAAGGGGCAGCATCATGCAGTGGAAATGATGTTGAATTCAAAGTCAGAGGTCCTTGAAGGCTCACATCCCAGACTTACCACTCCCTACCTTAGAAACTGTTTGACTTCTCTGGGCCTCAGTTTTCTCATCTGTAGAATGAAGCAGTTGGACCAAATGGCCTCTGAGGTCTCTCCCAGATCCAGATTCAGTTCTAAGATCCTTAGCTACTTTAACCCCCAAATGTCAGTTTCCTCATCTGTAAAATTAAGACTAGATGGCTTCTAAGCTCTCTCTCAGAGCCTTCCTAGCCATTTCCAAACTATGGTGCCTACCCTTAAGTCATACTCCCCATTCTTCTCATCCCTTTTCCCTACCATATCCTGGAATTTTCTTTGAGATGAGGTCTCCTCTTGCCCTGGATCATACCCCTTTGGTAGCACTGAAAGCTTGCAGGTCCCCACCTGTCCCTGATATCCTGAAATAATACAACACTCAGTAGCCCAAGAAAGCATCAATGGCACCAGCTCAGACCTACTCTCCAGAAGTGAGGTGTAGCCCAGCCCTAACATCACATCCAAAGTCAGAAAGAAAGATGGAAGAATGAACAATCGAAAGAAAGAAAAAAGAAAAAGGATCGCACTCTGCTATCATGGTCAAAGGGATGTTCAATACACAAATGCCAAAGAGGAGGATGACTCCAACAATATCTACAAGCAATGCCTCAGAGAAAAGCACAACTTGGGCACAAACTCAACTAGAATTCCTAGAAGAAATGAAACAAGAACTTGTAAAAAAAAAAAAGTTTAAAATATTTTTTTATGAATAGGTACAAAAATTTGCCCAAGCAGCAAATTCCTGGGAAAATTAGAATGGACCAAATAGAAGCCAATGACTGACTCAATGAGCCAACAAGAAATATTAAAAACAAAATCAAAGAGCTGAAAAAAATGGAATAAAATGTAAGATATCTCACAACAAAAACAACTGACCTGGAAAACACATCAAGAAGCAATAAAAATTAAGAATTATTAGACTATCTGAATGTCATGATCACAAAAAGGGTCTAGACATTCTATTTCTAGAAATCTTAAAAGTGTCTAGATCTCAAAAAACCAGAGAGCAAAGTGAAAATAGAAAGAATACACTGATCACACCCTGAAAGAAACCCTGAAATGAAGAATTCCAGGCATATTATAGCCAAAATCTAGTGCTTCCAGGTCAAAGAATAAACATTATAAGCAGTCAGAAAGCAAGAATTTAAGTACCAAGGAACCACACATGATTTAGCAGCCGGAGCAAAGAGCTTGGGATATGATATTCCAGAAAAAAACAAACTCTAACCATGTACAAAAATATTTGGAGCCTTTTTGAGGTGGCAAAGAATGGAAATCTGAGGGGATACCCATAAATTGGGAGATAGATAAACAGATTATGGTCTATAAATACTATTGTGCTGAACTCTTGTTAGCATGACAAACCAGGATTCCAGAGGACTAATGAGCAAACATGTTCCCTACTTCCTGATCTAGATGTGAAGGACTCAGAATGAAACCTTTTTTTTTTTTTTTTTGACATGGCCAATATGGGAAATTTGCTTTAATTGTTTGAATACATGTTTGAAATAGGTTTGGGGTTTTTTTTGTATTCTCAGTTTGGGATGGGGAGAGTTGAGGTAGGGGGGTAGGAAGGCAAATCTTGAATAATTATTTAAAATAAAATATTTTTAATTGATTTGTTTGTTTACTTTTAGTTTACAAGATTCAATTCCACAATCCCTTGAGTTTCAAATTTTCTCCCCTCACTCCCTCCTCCCCCCCCACCATGGTGGCATGGAATCAAGTATAGGATCTGCAAATATTTTCACATTAGACATTAGTCTGGTTGTAAAGAAGGGTTGTAACCAATAAAATGAACAATGGGAAAGAGGAAACAAAACCAAACATGGAAAAGAAAGAGAGCAAGTAGTTTGCTTCAGTCTCCATTTAAACTCTGTTCTTTTTCTGAATGTAGACATCTCCTTCCATCCTGAGTCTTTTAGAGTTGTTTTATAACCTTGCGTTGCTGAGAAGAGTCCAGTTTATCAAAATTGGTCATCACACATACATTGTGTCTGTCATTGTGTACAAATTTCTCCTGGTTCTGCTCTTCTCACTTAGCAACAGTTCATATAAGCCTCTCCAGGTAAACATGAAGTTCATCTGCTCCTCATTTCTTATAGTACAATAGTATTCCATTACATTCATATACCACAACTTGTTTAGCCATTCCTCAATTGATGGGCATCCCCTTA
>CM053585.1:537967407-537998961 GCA_028646515.1 Pseudochirops corinnae
AGAGAGGGAGAGGGAGAGAGAGGGAGAGAGAGAGAGAAAAGTAAAGAGAGAGAGAGGGAGGGTGAGGGAGGGAGGGGGAGAGAGAGAGAGAAAGAGAGACAGAGAGGGAGAGAGGGAGAGAGAGAGGGAGAGAGAGAGAGGAGGGAGAGAGGGATAGAGAGGGGGAGAGAGAGAGGGAGAGAGGGAGAGAGAGAGGGAGGGAGAGAAGGAGAGTGGAAGAGAGTGCATAGTAGGATGGGAAAAGAAGGGTCCTCAGAAATGTTGGCATACTATGGTCTCCCTATGTACAGCCACATCCGCCTAATTCCACTGCCTCAATCTGTTCCCATTAGAAAAGAAGCTCCAGTTCCAGTTCAAAGACTCTTGACTTTAAAGTGGGCCAGAAGGGCCCTTTGAGGTCATCTAAAAACAGACCCAGGGAAGGAGCCTTAAAGCTGAAAGGGACCTCAAAGGCTTTCTAGTCCATTCCCTTCATTTTATAGATGAAAGGAAGGAAGGCAGAGAGTCAGAGTGACCCTTTCCAAGGTCCCCTGGGCAGTGAGTTGTAGAGTCAAGATTTGAACCCAGGCCCTCTGATCCAGATTCAAGCCCTTTCCCCCACACTTCCCACCTCTCCTTATCAGGCTCCAGCAGACATACATGATGTTTAAGGGATGTGAGGCCAAGATTTCACCCCTCCATAGACCAGAAGATTTCAAGGACCTGCATCAATCTTTCCCCCTCCCCCCACTTGAAGCAAATTCCACAAATGTCCGTTTTCATTTTCTTCATTTTTCCCAATCTTCCCATCAACTAGAAACAAAACTGTCCAGGGAGTCATCAGAGAAGCAAAGAAAGCAAACCCTCCTCCTCCTTCGGGGTTGAATGCCAGGCTATGCCTGGGCAGAGATGTGGGTAAACACATGCACTTGACATCATCTCTGGTCCCCTGGTCTGGTTCTCGGAACCAGGAATCTCCAGGCTGCTCTGGAGGCTCCCAAGGGCGCCACCTAGTGGTCATCTGCTAGGTTAACTGAGTCATCCTTTCTGGGCAAGGACAGAGCTGACTTGGCTGGGTCTGCCATGAGAAGGGTTGCTGTGGGGGGTGGGTTTTTGGAGATGTAGGGGAGTTGCAAGAATGAATATTTTTCTCTGGGTGTGGTGACGTTACTTCTCCACCTAGGAAGGCAGTAGGGGAAAGATGGTTAGGTTTTGAGCCAGAGTCAATCAACAACCATTTATTAAATGCTCACCATGTGCCAGGCACCAGAAAAGCAAAGGGCAGAACCGTGTTCCCCGAAGAGGCTCATGTTCGAATGTGGGAGACACCAGGCCGACAGCTCTGTCCATGCCAAGTACAAAGAAAGGACATGGAAAATCCTGCATGGCCGTGGGCGATGGGCAAAAGTCTCCTGCAGAAGGTAGGATCTGAGATGGATCTTGAAGAAAGCCAGGAGGTGCAGGTGAGGAGGGAGAGCATTCTTGTCAAGAATCAGAGCCAGGAAAAAGACATGGAGCTAGATGATGGAGTGCTGGGTTCGAGGACTGGCCAAGGTGTCTAGACCATAGAGTAAATGGAGAGGGATCAAGTTCAAGAAGACCGGGAGGAAGGGGCAGGTGAAGAAAAGCTTTAGATGACAGACAGTCTGAATCCTCCTCTGTAGAATAAGGGGGTGGAATAGATGGCCTCTGAAGTCTCTTCCAACTCTCGAGCTATTCTCCCATGATTTATAGTCTGATGACCGTACTAGCTACAGTGAATTATTTGTTCCATGAAATAGCTGGTGGTGCAGTGGTTAGTATAAGATGGGGAAGGCATAGGCAGATGGCAGTTGTTTTGACAAATATCTGGATGTTTTAGTGAATTGTAAGCTCAAAGTGCTAGGTGGGATAGTGTACAGAGCACTGGACTTGGAATCAGACTCACCTCCATGAGTTCAGATCCAGCCTCAGATACTTCCTAGTGGTGTGACCCTGGGCAAGTCACTTCACCCTGTTTGCTTCAGTTTCCTCATCTGTAAAATGGGCTGGAGAAGAAATGGCAAACCATGCCTGTATTTTGCTAAGAAAACTCAAATGGTGCCACTTAGCTGCCCAGCCAATTAGAACTCACCAAAAATAGAATGGGCTGCCTAGAGCAGTCATGGGCTCTACCTGCCTGAAGGTCTCCAAGTCACCTGCCACGTGGTTGGGATTTTTTGTGTATGGCTCAGACCAGATGGCTGCTAAATTCCCCGCCAACTCTCAAAGTCCAGAATTATTTGATCGCCAAGATTATAAGTGATTATAACTGGTCATGGCTACTTCTGAGGGCCCCAGCCCCATCAGGGTGAGCAGGAATAAACTGTTCTCACACTTGGCTTCCCGTGCTCCCATTGTCACCTCTCGAGAGGGGTCAAGCCTGACTTGAGGTTAATATAGCAGAGGTCACTCCATAGATCCACTAAAGGAACCAAGGAGAAAAACATGCCCATCATGGCTGAATTCTGGGCAAGAGTTAACCTACGCATGTGTAGTCATGAATTTGGCACTCTCCTGGTCGGCTGAGCTGGCATTGTATTGACAGTTTCAGCAGAAAGGCAAAATCTGAATGAGCCCAGGAAGCCTTGAAGCCTTTCCAGTAGGATACAGGCCTGACGCCAACGCTTTCTCAGCATATAGGTACTTAAGGCTGCACTAAGACACCAAGCTTTATCCTGATTATTGACTATTATCCTGCCTGCTGAGGATTTTCTAGAAGTCCCCATTGTAACTTCCTGGCCCAGTTCTTTTGTTCATTTCTTCCGGATGGTCCTCCAGAGACACAGGGAGGTACAAAAGATAGAGCCAGCCCCAAATCTAGTCAGATCTGGATTTAAGTCCAGCCCTACTCAGCTCTTTCCCAGGCCATCACCCCTGCACTAGCTAAACTCCTTCCTTCCCCTCTCTGGTGAACCAGCTCACCTCTGAACTGTCCCCATCCCTTGCTCCCTTCTCCTATCACCAATCTTGCCCTCCCAAGCCTCAGCCCTAGAATACTCCCACCATCTTCTGCTTTCTCTCCTACTCTTGTGCTGCTGCGTGAGGGGAACAAAATCATAGAACTGTGTTGACTGATCCCTCTATAAATCTTGTGTTATATAATCTCATTTGGGCCCTCGCTGCAGCAAGGCTATCTTTTCACAGCCTTTGATTATCATTAATCCTCTTCTCTTTGATACTGTCTTCTCTCCAGGTTTTCATCATGTGACTCTCTCCTGGTCTACCATGTGTCTGACCACTCTTTCTCTGTCTCAAGGCCTGATCTTCATCCACATGACACCTGCTAACCAGGGTGGGGCCCCCAAAGCTCTTCTCCCTTTATGTTATTTCCCTTGGTGATGTCATCAGCCTCTACGGTTTCAATGATCTATATCTAACAGATGATTCTCAGATCTACTTATCCAGTCCTAACCTCCCATCTCACATCTCCTTCTTCCATCCCCATCTTGGAGATGTGAGATTTCCTACCAGACACCTCAAATTGGATGTCGCATAGACTTCTTACATTCAGTGTCTAACATCAAATACATCATCTTTCCCCCCAAGCCTGCTTCCCTCTTCTGAATTCCCCTCCTACTGTTGTAGAGAATACCACCATCCTCCCTAACTCAGGTTCACAACCTCCTCCTCTCTGCTTCCCCGACTTCTTCCAGTCTCAGCTAAGGTCCTGCTTTCTGCCAGAAGCCTTTCCTGACCCTTAATCTTAGCACCTTCTTTCCAAGAAACCCCCCAATTTAATGTGTGTGTATACATATACTCAATAGATGCTATTTGATGACTGATTGACACATGCTGTGACCCTAGGTAAGTCACATAACCCCTGTGTTCTAAGCAATTCTCTAAAACTAAGTTGAAATGCAATCTACATTTGCAGAGGAATTTCCTCATCTGGGAGTTCCCCATCCCAATAATATCCCAGGTTTCATTCCTATATTTTCCCAGTACTAAGAGGACATTCTGTATATGGTGGGCACTCAAAAACTATGGGCTCCCACCTCTGAATCTCAAAGGACACTAGCCTCAAAACTGAGACTTTCTAAGATGGCGGCTGAGTAGAAAACATAGAATGCTGGGCTTGGAGCTGCAAGATCTGGGTGTGATCCTTGTCTCTGATACTCACCAGTTGCTCAACCTTGTCTTGAGTCTCTTTGCCTCTCTATGACTTAGACCGTCATCTGTAAGATTAGCTTTAATGGCTTTGAAGATCCCATCCAGTCCTAAAGTGATGATCTTTTATGAAAATGCAATTAATTTTGAAGGGTACTCTACTCTCAAAATCTTTTTCTGGTTTAAAAATATATATTTTGTCATTCATCCTCAAAAAGTGCCAATGAGAAGGAAGCCCACCTTTGTAGCAAGAGGAATCAGTCACAGAACCATAGAGAAGAGTTCAGATGCAAAAGTCTCTGAGAAGTTCTCTGACTGACCACTTGCCAGCCCCAGGGCCAGGGGACCATATGTTCAGGGCACAGATAACAGGAGCCAGAGGCAGCCAGAAGTCAGAAGCAGAGAATGCAAACAGTTGGTGTCTGGGAACACTGGAAAGGGGTCAGGAACAAAGGCAATCCAGAATCCAAGGAAAGTACCCAAGGCTCAGGGAGTCCACACAAGTGGAAGGGTCAAACAACAAGGCCAAGAGGCTCATGATCCCAGCCTCAGACACTTGACTGCAGCTGTCATGGGGAGAGCCTCCCCACCAAAGGCTTGGCCTAGGCTTTGAAGAGTGGAACAAGCCGGTAATGGTAGATCCCTATAAGAAGGCTCCCTTCTGTGGCTGTTACCTCTTATAACAATAACCTGTGACCTTGTCACTACTAGAAGGTAAGTGATTCCAAAAAGCTAAACTAACCAATGAGTGAACACATGGGCATGAGCTAAGGAAGGGGCAAGTTCAGGCAGAATCAAGGTTGTACTATGGTCTTTAGGGACTGGGGAAAGTGGCAAGTGGATGCATTCTCCCAGGAGTGACATGATCATGCTCTGAACAGTTCCAAAGTCTAGTGAACGGAATATGTGCCAAACACTTCTTACTGGCAAAGAAGGGAAGCAGAATTCAGGGCTGGTAAAAAAAAAAAAAATAAAAGGGGGGGGGGGAGGCTCGATACAAGTTTAAATTCTACCTCCAGCACTTACTCACTGTATGGCTGTGGACCAGTCACTTCAGCCTCTCTAAACCTCACCTTTCTCATCTCTAGTTAAATGGCCACAATCACAATTGGGCTGCCTACTGCTCACAGGTTTATTGGGAAGAAAGGGCTCTGGGAGCCTTAAATGCCAATAGAAAAGAGCTAATGATACAATGGTAACTCAGATCTTTTCATATTAGTGAAACATCCATCATCCAAGGTCTTAGGCATCCCTCAGCATTTGGAAAGATCAAAAATTCCAGGGAAAGCTCATGGATTTGGAGTCTTACCCATTTAAAAATCTCATTTCTTTCACTTATTTCCTAGAGAACCTTAGGCAAGTCACTTTAGTTCAGATGAGCTTCCACACCTGTAAAATGAAAAGGTCACAACGCGATATTGTGAAGGACAACTTCCCTACTTCTCCTCCCTCTTAGGGAGGACAGAAATATTTATTAAGAGCCTATTATGTACCAGGTACCACACTAAGCCCTTTACAAATATTTTCTTGTTTGAGCATCACAACAACCCTGGGAAGCCGGCATTGTTTTTATCTTCAATTTAGAGTCAAGGAAACAGAGACCAAGTGACTTGTCCAGGGTCACACAGCTAATAAGTGTTTGAGGTCATATCTGAACTCAGGCCTTCTTAACTCCAGGCCCAGAGCTCTAGCCATTCAGCTGGCTCTAATACATTCTCCTCCAAATAATTTGGAATAATTTGTGGACAGGTCAAAACACATATTCCATGAATAACTGTATTGCTGTGATAGATTCTGCACTGGTGGTCTAGGTGCCCCTGCCCCGGTGTCTGAGATGGGAACCCTAAAGAATTCATCCACTAAAGAGAGGGTGTGGATGAAATAGAAAAGGGCCCCTTGGGATAAGGAGAGATCTGAGCTCAGGACAAGGAATGTTTGCATTCCCACATGCAAAGGATGCTGCTGCACGTCTGACTCTTCAGGTTGAATTTTTCCAAGTTGTCGTCAAGACAACCTTCCCATTTTTCATAACATGGAGAGAATTAGGTGTTACCTGGAATCTTGACAGAAGGTTGTTCAATTCTCCTCTTCCATCGGCTATGGGAGTCACGAAGTTATTGTTCACCTGAATCTCCAGGACATTGTATCCCACAAGCATTTATTAAGCACCTGTTGTCTATGCAGAAAGTCTTCAGGTCAACAGTTGCTTAAATAAATGTAGCTGAAGGGCCTCTGTGTCTCAGGGTGGTGGCCTGCCAACATCATTAAACCAGAATATCAATTTCTTTTTCTTCCTCAGAAGGAAAATCTTCTATCTAAGGAGGCAATGGAGAAAGACCTAAGTTCAAATCTTTTTCTCTGACACTTTCACTGCCTGCACTAGGACAATCACTCTACCTTTGTGAACCTCTGTAAAAGGAGGGGGAGGTAGGATTAGGTGGTCTCTAAAGGTACTTCTAGATTTATAATCCTATATCAAGGGGGGAAAGACAGAGTCATAGTTCCTTTTAGAATAGGGGAACCCCTTTATAACATCCAAAAATTCTGCACCTCCCAGCACCATAGTCCTTGTACTATTAGCTATCAGCCAACTGAGAAAATGTATGGCAACTCTCTACCATTTTTGAATAAATCTGTATTTTATTCATTGGATCAACAACTTATATTTGAAAAGTAGTACTACATCTGTTTCTGTTGAAGGTATAGGATTTATTCAGTCTAACCAAGGCAGGTGTGTTGATTGCTGGGCTCACATATGAAATCATGGCTCCTAGTATTTCTATACATCTTCCCAAGGACCTTCAGCCACCAAATAGGCTAGTATAGGGCAAGGCAGAGAAGGGAAAAAGGGTTTATATACCTCCTACTACGCATCAGGCACTGTGTTCAACACTTTATAAATATCACTAGTACAGATGGTTGTGTCCACCCACATTCCAGAGAGGAAGCCAAGGGCTGGAACAGATGAGATCAGAAGACATAGAAAATCCATTTGCTTTGCCATTTCATTTAAAAGTACATTAAGTCCAATGTGGAAGCTGAGGAAGGGAGGGAGGGAGGGAGGGAGGAAGGAAGGAAGAAAGGGAGGGAGGGAGGGAGGAAGAGAAGAAAGAAGAAGGAAGGGAGGGAGGAAGAAAAGAAGGAAGAAAAGAAGAACAGAAGGAAGGAAGGAAGGAAGGGAGGGAGGGAGGAAAGGAGGGAGGGAGGGAGTAAGAAAAGAAGGAAGGAAGGAAGGAAGGAAGGGAGGGAGGGAGAGAAGAAAGAAGAAGGGAAGGAGGAAGGACAGAAGGAAGGGAGGAAGGAAGGAAGGAAGAAAGGGAGGGAAGGAGGGAGGGAGGAAGGAAGGAAGGAGGGAAGGGAGAGAGGAAGGAAGAAGGAAGGAAAGGAGGGAGGGAATGAGGGAGGGAGGATTTGTTAAGCACCTACTTTGTTCAAAGCACTGTGCTAAGTACTTTGCAAATATCATCTCATTTTATCATCACAACAACCCTGGGAGGTCAGTCCTATTATAATCCACATTTCACAAATGAGGAAATTGAGGCAGAGAAAGGTTAAGTGACTTGCCCAGGGTCATACAGGTGGTACGAGTCCAAGGCTGGATTTGAACTCAGGTCTTCCTGATTCCAGACCCAGCATTCTGTGCACTCTGCTGCCACCTAGCAGCCAAGTTGTTTTTACTATGTTGGGCTCTGTATCATTTTACAGTATTTGAAATTCTCCATTAAATTAATTGTTTTTTGTTTGTCATTTTTTAGCAACTCTAGGCTGACTTCAAGGTTGTTAGAACCCAAGAATAATTGAGACCTCGCTTCCTTTCCCCTGCACTTTAGCTCGTGTGGTCTGAAACTGGTGATTCTATTCAATATTAATCTAAAACCCAACCACCAAATGGATTTTATCGGGGTTGTTGTAAATTCCCTCACCAGAAAACATGATAATAGCTGGTGTCACTGAAAATTTATGTCTGGTTTTGAAGCCCATTTTCTTTGGGGTCTATTGCACAGTGTGATTCACTGACTGGTCAAGGTCTCATATGAGCCAAGATTTCTCTGTATTGATTTTACAGTGTTATTACAGCAAACCAGAATCCTGATGCTTTGCTGGAACAACACTACAAAACCAAAACCAGCCTCTGTGATTGCTGGCACGAACAAAATGTGCTCTGACCATCTCCAGAACCTTAGGCTGGGGTTCGGCTTTCTACCATCATCATCTTCATCGCAGAGTCTTTTTTTCTTCCTCTCTCTAGTCCCCACCCCCACATTTAACGCAAAATTAAGAAAAGATCATGGCGGCCACTCATAGGGCTAGGAGGTGGGGGCACTTTAGAGACCATATTCTCCAACCCCTTTATTTTGTTTTTATCTTTTAAAAATATCTTCCCTTGATGATTGTCATTTACCACTAGGCTCCCTCAGATGGAAACTTCCCTTGTGACTGTGATAAATAATTAAATAAAAAATGGGCAACAGAAACCTTTTTTGAAAATATCCAGCCTTTCATTTTAGAGAAGATCATGGGCATGAGTTTTTTGGGTTGGAAAGCCCTCAGAGGCCATCTTGTCCAATCTCCTCATTCTATGGATGAGGAAACCTGACGGGGAAACTGAGGCCACACAGAGAGTAGGTAGGGGAACAGGGATGGGAACTCACTCTATACCATCTCTCTACCACAACCAGACCTTCTTTGCTGGAGACTCACCTCATTTCAAACAGGCAGTCAGTGATTGCCAAGAAAGCAAACACAATCTTAGGCTTTATTTGGAGAGGTGTACCATCCAGGAACAAGGAGATGACAGTCCTACCCATATCAGACCACAAGTGGAGCCTCAGGTTAATTTCTGGACACCACATTTTAGGAAGGACATTGACTTGCTGAAATACCCAGAGGAGGGAATCTAGGATCATGAAGAGCCTTGGGTCTAAGATATAAGAGGGGGTGGGGAGAATAGAAACCTGCACCTCAGTGAAAGTAAATACAGAAGGCTGGAGTTTCTCAATTAAATCTATCACAGGTGTCATTTGTGGCCAAGTCCTCAACAATCTCTGGAGGAGTAATGGGCTGGGTTCTTTGTTTAGGAGAAGATGAGGCTGCCCTGGAAAGATTTTGCAGTTGGTTTAAAGGACCCTGCCACGCTTGGTGAGGCTCTCAATGTCCTTCTGTAGGTCAATCTAGTGATGGGACTGAGCCATACAAGCCACTGACATGGATTTGCTGGAGGCAGGGGTCAGGGGGAAGAAGGGGAGAGACTCTAACCTCTCCTACCCCCATTCCATCCCAGGACCAACCCTGTGAATCTGAGATCCCTCGGGGCCATCAGAAAGATCTCCCTGACAACCAGAGTAAGGTGTAAGGTCTATACCAGGAGATGAGAGAAACACCTAGATAAATTAGATCCACTGGGGAAAGGCAGCTTCAGGACTTTCCTAGGGCACTGACCCTTGGGGTCCACTAGAGAACTATCTCAAAGGGGAATGTCATGAGGACTCCATGAAGAGAGAAAGCTTGCACTAACCACAAGCTGTATGTATTCTCCTGGGGAGCCCACGCTGCCCAGGGACCTTTTGTGGGCAAGGGGACAGTATCCTCACCACCCCCACTTGGGGGAGGGGATTATTCTGTAATAGCTGCCTTTATTTCACCTGCTTAGTTTATTAAAAGCTCTTTGATCATTCTAGCTCATTCTGAAGGAGAAGGCCTACGTAGGCTTAGGCTGATGGGTTGTGTGATTTTCTAGTACTGTTGGTCATAAGCTCTAAGCCTATGCAGGCAGATGCCTTCTGAGAACCCTGGCCTGTGATGACAGTGGGGGCTTGGGAAGGGGCCCCAGTGACATAGTAAAGAAACCAGAAACATTTAACCTGGAGAAGAGAACACCCAAGAGGGACAGAACAGATGCCTTCATGTATTTGAAGCTCTGTCACTGAAAGATGGATCAGCTTGGTTCTGCTCTCTGGGGAGAGACAGAACCAGGATCAATGGAGAAGAGTCACAAAGAAGCAAATTTAAACTTAACTTCAGGGGTGGAGGAAACTAATTTCCTAACAAAGAGAAAGATCCCAAAGTGGAATGGGCAACCTACTGGTGCTGGCACTTCCCCTTCACTGGAGGCCTTCAATTAAAGGTTGGATAACCATTGACCAAGGATGGTGTGAAGGAGAGGACAGCTAGGTGGTGCCAGGAACACTCATCTTTCCAGGTTTAAATCTGGCCTCAGACACTTACCAGCTGTGTCACCCTGGACAAGTCACTTAACCCTGTTTGCCTCAATTTCCTCTTCTGCAAAAATGAATTGAAGAAGGAAATGGCAAACCACTCCAGTATCTTTGCCAAGAAAACTCCAGATGGGGTCACAAAGAGTCAGACATGACTGAAAAATGACTGAATAGCAACAAAAAGTGTGAAGGAAATTCTTGCCCAGGTATGGATTGGACAAGAAGGTTCACCAGGTCTATTCCAACACTGAGACCCGATGACCCTGTGCAAGGCAAGGGGGAAGCACAGCAGATGATGAACTCGGCCCAAGATGAGACAGGGGGAGGAGACTGGGCTCAACTGCCTTTAGAAAATCTAAGTAGCTGAGTCAATACTCCTCTGCAGCTCCCTGATGCCAAACCTGGTCTTTTCAACATCCACATTCTTCCTCTGTGGTTACCCAAGGGCGATGGAAAGATGCATGGTAAGGGTGTGCAGGCTGGATCATGGTAGCAAAGATAGGTTGAAGGTAATAGTGATGTAAAGGTCATGGTCAAGGGCGTGTCTAAGCGGAAAGGGAGACGGGCTGGTCATGGAGCAGAAAAAGGGGATTGCAGGCAGACAGTCAATATTAAATTATTACCATGAAATGGTAAACATTGGGGCAGATCTTCTCTGTAGGATTTGTGGAAGAACCTCGTCAAGAAATGAAGGCAAAGAAGGTGGGAGTGAGTTAGGATGTGCACTAATGAAAGTGATGACCATGCTGATGAGCTCATGAACCCATTAAAAGAAGGCATTTAATTAACCAGAATTTGAGTTCATTGAGCCTCCCACCCATCCCTGGACATGCCTGGTGACAGTAGTTACACTGTTTCTTGAGGGACTCATATTTTCAATCACCAGTCTTGCTCAGTGACGGTGATTAAAACCTGGTCCCAAGATGGGCTCACTCTTCCCAATCTCTAATAAACTGGCCAGAATTCATTTTTAAGATTGTAATAAAAGTGATGGGCATTCATCTAGCAATTTCCAGCTCACAAAATCCTTACACATTCTGTTCAGTCCTCATGGCCACTCTGGAAGATGGGTAGTTTGGGAAGTATTATCCATGTTTAAAGATAAAGAAGCAAAGGCTAATGGATGAAGTGAGCCAAGATCCCAGGGACTATGATCTGGCCCAGATGTAAGCCAATGTCTCTTTCATCTAGGGACAAGTAGACAAGCCAGAATTTGAACTCAAGTCTTTTGTCCCCATGGTCAGAACTGTTTTCTAAACCCAACTGTCCCTGCTAAGGGAACTTACTGAAACCCAACCAATCTAGAGGACATTTAGGATTCTTTTAAGTTCTTAGTTTACTTTAAACAAAGTAGAGTCCTCATCACACTCTTGGATCTAAGTCACCAAGGACAGAGACAGTGCAGCAAAACGTTGGTATTGAAATCAAGATGTCTTCACCTTTCTTCTCATTCTAGCTAGCAGCACCACCCTGGACAAGTCCTTTAACCTTTCTCTGGGTCTTAAGCACTGCTACAACTCATCTGCTAAGCCATAGATAGGTTGCAATCTGCTTTGGCGGAGGGAATTTCCATATTGGAAGTTTCTAACATTAAGGAAAACAGATCCTTGATATAGCCACACATAGCAAAGAATCCACTGACTCTTCTTTAGTTTCTATTTCCAACACCAACAGCTACTATTTATGCTCCCCAAGAGTTTGATATCGCTTTTGGAATGGGCAGAAGTATCTTAATTGAATCATAGTAAATGTAAGTTTTGGGGGCAGGTGGTGCAGCAGTGTTGATGTTCACATTCTCAGACTCTGAAGCAGCAACGTCCTGTCTGGAAGATGGGACAAAGGGAGTTCCCTACAGGCAGGAGCCCGTTAAAGTTCTGGGAGCTCATCTGGGGTTTCTTCCCAGCATCCCTTTGGGCTCCATGGAAAACCTCTCCAGAAGGTAGCGTGGATACCTGAGATATTCTACTAAAAATGGTGACCAGGAAAGACATTTTAGACTCATGGAAGATAACGGTGATCTTAATAATCAGATGAACACATTTGTAAGAACAGTGTTGGGGCCCCCTGAAAGAGGGAGATTCCAGGCAGACCAAAGGGGAAAATGAATATCGGACCAGTTAGCTGGTTTCTAGTGCGAGTGAGAGCTGATGTCCCTGAGGGAGAAGCTGGTAGTCTTCAGACATACCCTTCTATAATTTGGTCTACAAAGAGGCGCTGTTTCTTGAGGGACGCATATTGACATGACAGGTCAGTCCTTCAACAAAAATATATGAAGTATTTAACTATGAGTCAGCTATGTTTACGCCCCCCCCCCCCCAAGAAAAACTAAACATGATCGGATCAGAGTTGAGGAATATCTGAATATCTATGTATGCATTTAGGCAGGATGTCCCAAAAGACTTAGTGCAGTCTCAAGCTTTAATAACTTGGAACATACATACATATGTCTGCATACACACACACTGAGCACATCTGTGTGAACACACAGACATACAACTAGGTAGTGCAGTGGACAGAGGAAGACTAGACTTCAAATGTAGCCTCAGACACTCACTAGTTGTGTGACCTTGGCCAAGTCACTTAACTTCCTTCTGCCTCAGTTTCCTCAACTGCACCATAGGGATAATAACAGCACCCCCATCTCATAGGACTATTGTGAGGATTGAATACGATCCTATTTGTAACATGCTTTCCAAACCTCAACGTGCTCTAGAAATACTAGCTGTTATGTTCACTAAGTTTAGAATTTTTAAAAAGCTTAAAAACTTTAAAATCATTATAAAGAAATACGTTAAATTAGAGGCACGTGACATAACAGAGTGAGGAAGACCCAATTTCCATGTATTTCTCATCTTTACAATCAGCCTGACCCTGGGCAAGTCACTCTCAATATGCCTTAGTCAGCTCCCCCGAGAGCTTATCAGCTAAGTCATAAATGGATCATGATGTGCTTTGGTAGACAGGTTTCCCTCACTGGGAGTTCCTTCTACTAAGGCAATCACAATTTCTTCCTGTGTTTACATATTTTAAATTAGTTAAAAGATGAGATCTCCCTAAACTCTTTTACTTCTTCTGCAGAGGTTCCTTTCCGGACAGAGCTCTGAGAATCAGTCCATTCCTAAAGTGGCTCTCTGCCCAAGAACCTAGCCAGGATGAGATCATTGTAGAGATTATGCTTTTGGATGAGCAATTACTTTTTCTTTTAAAATTTGGAAGAGGTCTGTGACATCAATTTTCAAAATGTCAATCCTCCATTTACCTAATTTATTAACATCTTCAATGTTGTTATGGTTATATGCCATTATCCGTACATCCTTTTATATTTACGTCAGATTATGGGGACGTTCAAGGAGGACTAGGATGTCTGGTGGGAAGACCGTTGACTCCTCTTCAGGGCTGCTTATCCACCTCTGGTGTCTACCTGCCATCCAATACTCACCCGTTGTTCCAAAAAGCTGTAGAATGGGCAGCAGCCACGCTCCAATAAATGTCTCGGGTCTTGGCAGATGGGCTAAACCAGGTTGAGGGTAACCGACAGGCCTCAAACCTGTTGGTGAGTTGTGTGGTGTCTACCCCAAGCATGTGAAGACCTGGTGAAATGGGCAGATAAGAACAATTTGTCCCAAGAGCCAGAAGTTGACTGAAGCATTCTGTGGCATTCTTAAGAGCTTGGTCAGACATGGAAGATGCCAAGGTCGCCCACTACATCCTGAGTCATCACCTTGACTTTTGTCCTGCTACTAGACTTAGATGAATCTGGGAGAGAGTGAGGCTGACGACTGCACAGCTTTGCTTTACTTAAACCCAATTCACACGCAAGTCTGGACATCACCCTGTGCTCTCATTGGTCCTCTTTGAAAACAAAAGACAGACAACAACAATATCAGTAATGTTTATTGTATAAGTATCTCAATTCAAGAGCTTTCATTAAGTATCTATTGAGGTGCTGGAGACACAAAAACAAAACTAAAAACAGTTCTTACTTCTACTGGGACTTTGGGAAGCTCCCTTCATATACATATACACATATACTGATAAATACATACAAAATACACATTTAAAAATGCAACATTGTATCAGAGTAAAGTCCTAACAACACAGGGAATCCAGAAAGGTCTTATGAAGGAAACAGTATCCACTGGAGCCCAGCTTGGACTAGATTCCAAGGGATAGAGATGAGGAACAAGGGTGCACCGTGCACAGAGAGCAGCCTGAGCAAAAGCTCTGCAGCAATCCTGGCAATAGGTGATGAGAGAAGAGCAGGGCACATAGACACGAGTTGCAGAGGTGAACAAGACTTAGCAACCGATTGGACACAGGATGGGAGGGAGAGGAGAGTAAGGATGATTGTGCAGCTGAGAACCTGAGGGACTGGAGGGATGGTGGCACCCTCTTTTGACTGCAAAAAGGGCTTTTGGAAGAGGGTTTATTAAATGCCTACTATGTGCACTTTGCAAAAATTATGTCATTCGACCCTCATAACAACACTTCTATTATTGATCTTGTTCACAGACAAGGAAATTGAGGCAGACAGAGGTTAAAATTGCCTAGTGTTATATAGCTAGTGTCAGAGGCCAGATTTGAACTCGGCTCTTCCTAACTCCAGGCGCAGTGTTTTATCCCCTGTGTCACCAACTTCCTGGGTTTAGAAGGAAAGTTATTGAGTTCATTTTGGGGTATGTTAAGGTTGAAAGGCCAATAAGATGTCCAAGTGGAGATGCCCAGCAGGCAGCTGGAAGGAAACATGGGACCAGAAGGGGGACGTGGGCAGGTTGTGCAGATCTGGCAATCATCAGCATAAAGAAAATGAAATCTGTGGGAATTAATGATATCACCAAGAGAGAATGTAGAGAGATGGTGATCCAGCAAAGGCAACTGAGAAGGGTCAGGTAGGAGATGAACCACGAGAGAGCAGGGTAATGAAAAGCCAAGGGGATGGTAACCAGGAAGACTGGATGGCCAACAGTGTCAGGTGCTAGGGAGAGGCTAGAAAGAGGAGGACTGAGCCAAGCCCTGGGATTGAGGAATTCAGACATCCTTGGCAACGCAGCTTCAGGAAAACTGAAGCCAAACTTGGCACTTAGTGCCTAGCATGGACTTAGTGAATGTTTAATGGCTGACTGACAGACAGACAGACTTGCAAGTGATTGATTGCCTCCTGTGCGGCCACTTTTAAAGGGCCAGATTGGTGGCGAGAAAATCTGGGCTTGACTCTCACCTCTGAGAATAGCCATAAGACTTTGGGCAAGTTGGTGAAACTCTCCAAGCCTCGGTTTCCTCTTTTGTTAAATAATTGGGTTAGCCCACATGACCCTCAAGGTCCCTTCCAGCTCTAAATTGATCTATGAAATGACCACCCCTTCCCTCCCCACCCAGTAACCAGGAGATGAGGGATCAATGTTCAACAGCCACCACCATAGGCTGGGATTGAACAGAAGGCCCTTCCCAAGATCAGGAGTCACTGAATCTTGAATAGAAGACATAGCAGTGAAGGAGGGAATGAGATCTGCTGAATCCAAGGCAGAGGAAACCAAACCACCCAATGGGTCTAGATAAAACAGCCCGAACTGGACAGGAGCAGGAAAAGAAGAGGTGGGCATCTGCAACATGGCACCTCAGTGGGCAAGGTGCTGAGTGACAAGGACTCTTCTACTAATTCTTGGACAAATATCAACCCTATTATACCCCATCATGCTTCAAAAGATACTGAAGATTCATGAGAAATCTATAGGATACAAGAAATGCTTGTCTCTGCCAATAGTGTCAAATTCAAATAGAATCAGGGCCACTGAACCATACATAAGATCCCAGAAGGCCACATATGTATTTAGAAAACCACATTATCACATTATCTATGTTTTATTGTATTTTATTTATTTTGTTAAATATTCCCCAACAACATGTTAATCTGGTTCAGATTGCCCTGGGGAGTCTTGCAGCAATTTGTGTGTCTGACACCTCTGGTATACGCCATTTTTCTCTTGAAAAATGAATCAATGTTAAGTTCATAAAGACAACAACGGCAACAAAAAAGAAAACGCCTTAGAGGGAGCAATAAATTAAATCAGGTAGTGCTTACAATGTGTCAGGTACTGTGTTAAGCACGTTATAATTACTAAATCATTTGATCCTCCCAACCTAGGGGAGGCAGATGAGGAAACTGAGGCAAACAGAGGTTAAGTAGTTTGCCCAGGGTCACAAAGCTAGTAAGTTTGAGGTTGGATTTGAATTCAAGTCTGTCTTACTCCAGACCTGGAACTCTATCCTCCACATTCCCTAGATGATGTAAATATATACATAGAAAGAAAAAAACAAATCAGCCTTCACAAGTTTAGAGTTATTTAAAATCTAATTTTTTTTTAATTTTTAATTTTTTTTTTTTTTTTGCTTTTCGGAGGGGGGAAGGCAGGGCAATTGGGGTTAAGTGACTTACCCAAGGTCACACAGCCAGTAAGTGTTAAATGTATGAGGCTGGATTTGAACTCCTGACTTCAGGGCCGGTGCTCTATTCACTGTGCTACCTAGCTGCCCCAAGTTATGTAAAATCTACAGGAAGGTGGATCTGCAACTCCAGGGCTACATCACCTACTTCTGATTTTCCCACAGGCCTTTGTGGCTTCAGAATTCCAGGGGTGAGGAGGGAGGAAGCACAAAGGAGTGAAAGGGCCATTACTTTGGAGCCACAGAGACATGGGCTTTGATGCCAACTTTGGGTAACGGTAGGCAAGTATCAGGCGACATTCAGGAGAGCATGGTGCCCAGAGATGAGGGAGGTGATACCATACACCATGTTGTGCCCTGGATCAACCACATGTGAGACATCCTCTGTTCCTAGGCACCACATCATATAGGAAGAACATGCTGGAGGGAGGGTGACCAGATTATCATGCCACCAAAACCATGCCACATAAGGATCTGTTAAAGGGACCTGGGAATAGTCAGCCTATACAAGAAGAGACTTCAAGGGTGCAGCGTTGTATCATCACCTCCAGACATTCGTGGGTTAAGATTTGCCCTGCTTGGCCCCAGGGAACAGAACTGACAAGTAGAAAGAGCCTGGAGTAGATTTTGACTCAATATAAGAAAAACAGGGCTCTTCAAATCAAGTCAGCAAGCCTTTATTAAGCACCTACTGTATGTCAGGCACCGTTGTCAAAAACAGAATAAGATAAAACAGGAGGCAGCAAATTCCCCATGGCCGGATGTCTTCAAGCTGAGACAATACAACCGTGCATCAGCTGTCACCCTGCTTCCATGACATGTGATGAAACAATATCATGGCAAGAATACTGGATGTGGAATAAAGGGACATGGGTTTAAGTCCCAAATCTGACTCTCTAACAGAGCAAATAACTTCCTCTCTGAGCCTCAGTTTCCTCATCTGTAAAATGTCATTTCAGTCCTACAACTATGCTCCTATACGGAGGAATTTGGGAAGTTTATGGACAAGAATGGAGAGAACAAGGTGGCAAGGATGGGTTGCAACCTGTACCAGTAAAAGGAATCAAGCATCAGGGAGGTCAGGGAAACATCAAAGGTGCCTTCAATTTGGCCAGTCAATTTGTCCCCAGGTGCTTATATGCTTCCCACTCCACTACCTCCTTCATATGTCAAAAGAGCCACTTGTGTTTTATTCCCTGAGGAAGAAGGTAGAGGCCCAATTCAACAGGGATCAATTAAGCCCGCTAAGTACCAGGCTCTGTGCTAGATGCTCAGCACACAAAACCTTCAAGTAGCTTTAGCCAGAATCCTGCGACGACCCTAGAATCCTCCCTTTGCAGAATCCCTTCCTTCAAGCAGCTGTGGCTTCTGAGAGATATGGAGACTAAAGGCTACTGAGAAACTTTCATCAGTTAATCGTTTTTAAGAATAATTTTCATGTTTTACTTGATTGCATTGTATTTATTGATATTTTATTTTATTCAATTTTGACTTTACAATTATAATAAAATCATAATTTTATTTCATTATTTAAGGTTCAGAAAGTGTCCCAGTATTACATTTATGCTTAACACATAAAAATATTTATTTTCATTCATTTTTACCCACAAAGAGAAATTTTTTTAAGAATGGGAAATGACAGAGGCAAAGCCCCTCAAATGATAGCATCCTCTTTCATAAAAGGTACAGCATGGGAGCAGAGGACATGCATGACTAGGAGAGTAATCTAAGAAGTAAGAGATTATGGCGGAATGGGGCCAGGGTAGGGGTGGGGTGTCATTCTAAGACTTTAACTCATTTTTTTAGGAAAGATGATAAACACTGAAGGTAGGATTTGAACTCTACTCCTCTGACTCTAGAGCCAAACAATCTTTCTATGTGATCTGTGTTCCTCAAGTTCTTTTTCAAGGTTGTATACCTTCCCCAGATTTCATTTTTATTCTTTATTCCTCCAAAGTTCCCAATGAAATACAATGAAGAATTTTGGTCCTTCCGGATAATAGCTACACCTAAGTTTTATGACAACTATGCTAACTAAACTTGATGTATAATGGTTCCCATCTTCATTTATCTTGGAAGCATTCTAAACAAAACATTTTCAGCCTTTGGGAATATTTTCCTGGTTCAAATTGATAGACTAGTGCCACTGAATAGTATTAACTTCATTAAAAGGTCAAATGGAAGCATTGCTAAAGAACTGTACAACTTTTCCTACATGTTCTATCAAGTTTCTGATTAGTATATTAAGTGAGGATCCTTAGCTACATGGTTCCATGACCCATGGAAAAACAGGCTTCATTTACACAGTTCAGGATGTATTAAATGAAGACCAATGAGGTGGCAATGTTAGGGTGACCTTTCTGACCTTGGGACCTAGTTTTGGAAGAGTACCTCTCAAATCCACATTCTGTCTCAATTGCTCAAAATTGGCATGCCCATTGGTAAGTGGGTTGGGGAAAGGGAACGGGGAGACCTAAGTTGTATTTGGCTATGGAGTGCAAGGGAAGAGTGGCTCTCTTCAAGAAGACTTGTTGGAGTGGGATTCAGGCAGAGTGAATTAGGGGGCAGTGCTGGAGCAATGGTGGGGGGCGGGGTGAGGGGCTGGAAGTGGGTAAAGAGGAGGAGGTCAAATCTCTCACCAAACCTTCCCAGCTGCTTGGTCACACACCAAAGCAGTGTTAATTAGCTGAAAGCTGAGATCAGCTCTCCATGATGAAAAGTTACGGTAGGCAAGCTAAGCCCTAGGTCGAGGGTGAGTGACGCAGGTGTCAGACAGCAGAGCCTCAGTTATTAAATATTCCTAATGAAATAATTGTTTGTTGAATCCTGGCCTATTGCAACATGCATGAAGTCAACCTTTGCCATCACTCAGCTGTGTGTGAATGCTTGTGCTACCCTCCCACACAGCCCCCACTCTCAAGGGGAACAGGGGGAGCAGGGCTCCTGAGAACAAAGGCTGTGTTCACCTTTACTTAGGCAGAAAGACATAAAAGGGAATATTCAGTGTGAAATCCACGTTCACCCTAATCCAATTTTTCTGGCTATAACCTGTGTCTCTTATTCCTCACCTCAAGGGACAGCTCATCGGATTTTATGGGGAGCTTTGGAGTAATAAGGAACAAAAATGAAACCTGGGGAAATTATTCAACCTTCAAAAAGACCTGAGTTCTTCAGGACCATAGGTCAAATAAAAAGAGTGTTTGGCTCTAGAGTCAGAGGTGCTGGGTTCAAATCCTACCTTTGGTGTTTATTACCTACATGACCCTGGGCCTGTTTCCTCATCTCTTAAATGAAAGGGCTGACCTGGATGACCCCTGCAGTCTCTTCTGGTTCTAGGACTGTGATCCCATAAGTCAACAGGGTTACCTGGTGGTGGTGACAGTGTGCAAAACTTGGGAAATGATCATTCCCTTGTAGATTTTGTCTTCGTTGAAGCTTAGTGATTGATGACTGATCGATTGTCCTACTCAAACCAGATCCGTGTTCTACTCTGAGCAACATATTTTAGGCAGAGTACTGTATTTACACACCGGGGCCTACCTAGAACAGGGTGACCAACATACTGAAAGTCTTCAAGGCCATTCCCTACAAGGATGGATTGGAAGAACAAAAAATGGTCAACCCAATGAAGAGTAGATTCAAGGGATGTACGATAGTCATCTTCAAGTATGAAAAACCATCCTGTGGAAGAAGAGTAAGGTTTGTGCCCTTCACCCCAGAAGCCATAACTAAGTCACAGACACGTGAGATAAGTAGACACTTCCTCACAATTAGAGCTACCACAAACCAGAACAAGCCATCTTAGGAAGAAATGATGGGTTCTCCTTTCAAGAGGCATCTTTAGGCAAAAGCTAGAAGTCCTCTCGTTGGGAGCATCATGCAGGGGATGACTATTTGGGTATTTATTGAATCAGGTGGATGTTGAGGTCTCTCTAATTCTCAGGTTCTATGAAGTAATGCTTCAAGAAACTTGGAAATGCAAGACTTAGTATTGACTCACCTGCATAGAGAGAGTATTTCAAGTCAATGGGCATTTTTATAATAAGGTTTTTATTTGGCAACTTGAAAAATAACGGTATTTGGGGAGCTTGCCTGGTGTTTATTTTTCATTGCATACCTTCTAGTTTTATTACAAATGAATGAGGTCTGTGGTTTTCTGAGGTTTTCTGAAAAAAAGAAGAAAGCTTGGTTAACAAGCTAATGTGGTCTTTGAATGCCTTACTCTGGACCTGGGTCACTGTGGAAGTGCCACGGGCAGCAAAAGGGTCAGACTATCAGGACACATTTGTCTTTCTAGAAACAGAATGTTGAAAGTCAACTTCATTTTTACGCCTCATTAGCCCTGCCCTACCCCCACTCCCACTCAGCTCTCAGTTTAAAGACTCCCTTTATTTATAGTCCTAGGCCCATATAAATTTTGAAGCTGAATATAGTGGTGTTATGTAGATTATTAGACTTTGGGGGCAATGAAATATTTATTTGGGTTTTTTTTTAATTTTTAAAGCAAGCAAAAGAAAGTCAGGAAGAATGTCTTTCACCGACTCATGGCTCAAAAATGCAACATTGAGCTCACAAACACATATGTATGAGCAGTCCAGTTTGGTGGGAAAAGCATCATACCACAAGTCAAGAGTTCAGGATTTAGGTTCGAGCTCTACTATTTAACTGACTTAATGACCATGGGCAAGTCAGTGAACATGCCCTATTTGTTAAGATGAAAGGGTTGGACTGGATGACGGGCCAGGCATGGCCAGCATTCTGATTCCAGGAAATACACCCACATGAAATCTATGTAGTGGAGGTTACATGGCATCCTGTACACAAAGAAGGCTCTCCCCACACTTGGGTCAGGGGACCATAATAGGGGGGAAAATGGGCTGCTCCAGTAAGTGGTCCTGTGGGCAAAAGAACTTTATCCGACTCTCAGTTCTGAATTTTGGGGGCCTCACTTTACTTCTGAGGGCATTGGCTTCCTCATGCAAAAGGAGAGGCTTGAACGACACGCTTTCTAAGCTTCTTTGTTGATCCGCACACACATGTGCACACACACATTTTCAACAATGGCTCACATCTTGACCATTTCACAATTAATTGAAAGATGCTGAAAATAAATAATCCCATTGTATTTGATGATTTATTTTTTTTAATTGACTTGGTAGACCAAAAAAAAATCACCTCATGGCCTCTTTTAGATTAATTAAAAACCATTTATTAAGTAGCTAGAGAGGCATTTAGGTGGCAAAGGGGGTAAAGCCCTGGGCTTAGAGTCAGGAAGACCCAAGTTCAAATCTGGCCTTGAACACTTAACTAGTTCACTTAACCTCTCCCTGCCTCGGCTCCTTCATCCCCTCAAGTGAGGACAATAAATAAGACTGCTCTTCAGGGTCATTGTGAAAAGCATTTTAAAAACCTTAAAGTTCTATGTAAATGCTAGCTATCATTACTGTTATAATTATTATTAATATGCACCTACTATGTGACAGGCAATCGCTGCAGACTTTGGAAATACAAGTAGAAAGAGTAAAATGGTCCCTACTCTCTAGGACCTTTGTCTTCCATCCACTTCCATTCACAACCATCAAAATTATTGAAGATTCATTAGAAAATATAATCAAAGAAATAATTCTGATCAGTGATCCTCTCTGACGTTAAACATCAGGCAAGGTGTGGAACAGAGGTGTGTGCTGGTGGAGACCCAGCAGAGAGTCACCTGGGGATGGTGAGGCCACCCAAATGCTCCCGTTTGCAGACGACATTGTGCTAACTTCCTCAAGTCATAGACCACCACAGAGCCTCCTGGAAGAGCTCTATAATCACTCAAAGGAGTCTGGCCTGACTATTCACACAGGAAAGACCAAGTGGATGAAGAATTTCTCTTTCGATATACATTTGAATAGAGCTCATCCAATAGTGTGTATATCTGAGACAGGAAAAGTAGAGGGAAAATGAACTGGGCCCAGGGTTGAACAGGAGGAGGAGGATGTGAGGTTGCTTTGGGGAAATAGCAAAGCTCTTGTCTTCTCATTAAAGCAAAGACTCATCTTTCAACACTAACATCTTATTGATGTTACTATGAAGCAGAAAGACATAAGCATTCCTGCCTCCAGAACACTAAAGATAAGGATCACCCAGCAGACAATGGAGAAGAGCCATAATGGGCATGAGGAGGTTGTTCCACAAAACCATCAATGAACCCTGAAGAACAAGAGGAAAGGGTGTGGTCAAGTAATTATAGAACAGCAAGAAAAGATAGGCCAGCCATGTGGTTAGAGTAAGGGATGGCTGGTGGACAACTCTGGGCACCTTCTGGGTGTCAGGAGAAAGCAAGGGAGGCCTCTGGTACACTGGGTGGACTCCCATGTAGAATTTCAGGGAAGATTCGGACAAGACACAGGACAGACAAGCATGGGTTGACTGATCATCAGAATAAACTTCCAAACTGATGAGATCAGATCTATTCAAGGTTTTGAGAGTACATGTTGCTTCCCTTTCTCAACAGAATGTAAGCCACCTGAGGACAGACTATCTCCTCAGCTGCTGGAATGGTGCCTGGTACAAAAAGACTTCTTCATTCTCCTTGACCTCTCTGCAGACCTCCTTGACACTGCTGACCACTCTCTCCTCCTTGATACTCTCTCCTCTCTACGGTTAAGGGGCACTCTCTCTCCTGGTTCTCCTCCTCTCTCTCTGACTGCTCCTTCTCTGTCTGTCTCCTTTGCTGGATCCTCCTCCAGATCACACCCTCTAATGGTAGGGTGTCCCCAGGGTGCTGTCCTGGGCCCTCTCCTCTTCTTCCTCCATACTTCTTCACTTAGTCACCTCGTTAATCCCCATGGATTTAATCACAACCTCTATGACGATGATTCCCAATCTGCCTTTCCTGTCCTGTCATCAATCTCTTTGCTGACCCACAGTCTCACATCTCCAACTGCTTTTCAGATACCTTGAACAGGACGTCCGATAGAAATCTTAAAATCAATATGTCTACAACAAAACTTGCTGTCTTTTCCCCAAATCCTTCCTTACTCCCACCTTCCCTGTTACTATAAAAGGCAACACTGAGCTCCCTGTCCCTCAGGCTCACAACACAGGAGTCTCCTGGACTCCTCACTAGCTCTCACACCTCACCTCCTATATCCAAGCTCTTGCCGAGGCGTATGGATTTCACATCTGCAGAATCCAACGTCTCTCTTTTGGCACTGCCCCCACCCCGGTGCAGACCCTCATCATTTCACTCCTGGGCTATGCCAATAGCTGCTCAAGCTGCTCAATGTCTGTCTCAAGTCTCTCCCCACTCCAATCCATCTTCCATTCAGCCACTAAAATGATTTTCCTAAAACACAGGTCCAATCATGTCACCTCCCCTACTCAATAAACCCTACTGCCTCTCAGAACAAATAAAAAATACTTTCTTTGCCCTTCAAAGCCTTTCATCAACCAGCCCCCTCCCAGCTTTGCAGTCACTGAGTGTACTCTTAGATCCAGTGACACCAACCTCCTGGCTGTTCCAGGAGTGAGACAGTCCATCTCCCAGCTCCCATTCTCTCTGGCTGTCCCCATGCCTGGAACACTCTCCTGGGCTCCAACTACCAACCTCCCCAGCTTCTCTTAAGTCACAGCTGAAACCCCACCTTCTGCAGGAAGCCTTCCCCATTCTCTCTTGATTCCAGTGCTTTCCCTCTGTTAATCATTTCCTACTTGTCCTGTGTCTATAGCCTTCATCATATTTGTTTGCATGTTGTCTCCCCCATTAGATTGTCAGCTCCTTGAAGGCAAGGACTGTCTTTTGCTCTTTTTGCAGCCCTACTGCTCAGCACAGCTCCTGGCATAGAGCAGGCACTTAATAAATGATTATTAGTTAATGAGTGTTTTTGAAATTACTCCTGACTCTTCAGACTTCTCCACTATTTCTCTAGTCTAGTGGCTTTCTCTCCACTCTTCACTGTGTCCATCCGTTTTGACAAGGAGGCAAGGCCAGTTATGTTCACGCCTTTATCCCTCTCCCAGGTCTGCTTGGGACCCTCTAGACTTCACTCTGCCCATTAATGCAAGTACATTCTTCCTTAGCTCCCTTGGGGACTTTTCCTCCTACACTAGAATATAAGCTTCCTGAGGTCAGGAACTATCTTTTTCTTTTTTTGCTTCCAGAACTTAGCACAGTGCTAGGCATGCAGTAAGTACTTAATAAGGACAAGATGAGTGAAATGAGTTCTTTTTCATTTTCTACGTTAGTACATAAAACACACACACACACATACGCACGCACACGCGCGCGCACACACACACACATATGCACACACGCACCCACGCACGAGGCTCAGTTTGACTGAGGCAACATCCAATCAGTGATCAAGGTTAGCTAAGAAATGCCATAAAGAATGGCCAGTTTTACTTAGTCAAATAAAAAAAATTAGTCCGGAAGGGGAAGACTCTCAGGGTTTCTGCACAAAACAGAAACAATTGCTATCGACATTCACTCAGAGCCCAAACAGTGACCATATAGGGCTTGGCCTGGGACCTATTGTTGGCCAATCAATGAGAGCCAGAGTGATTGGGGTTTAAGGCTTGGCCCTTAAGAAAGAAATCTGACCTGTACCCAAAGATATCTTGTGAGGTTTCAGTGATCGAAATTTATATTCCTTTGGGCAGAGTACCTGCAAGTAGCCCTGAGGTCAAGGTCTCTCACTGCATCCAGGGTCATCTCTAGTCGTCCTGATCTATGTCTTCCCACTGAACCCAGATGGCTCCGGAGGAGGAGAAGGTGAGGCTGGTGACTTTGCACAGCCCTGCCTCACTTAAATCCAATTCACTTGTATGTTATGTAATTGCCTCCCTGATGTCATGGTTCTTTTTGAGAAAGAAGGACAAACTACCACCACACACACACACACACACACACACACACACACACACTTTCCCTTTTACTTAAAAAAAATACCATAAAGGTTAACCAAGTCAGCAACTGTTTTATCAAATAATTCCAGCATTTAAAAAAGACAAAGGGAAAAAAGGAAATCTCAGTAACCCGGCAGACTGGAAGAACAGAATTTAAGGGAGCTTTTCTGACAGGGTGTAGATGAAATAACATCCAAAGATTTCCTTCCTATTCTGGGGCTCTGCTTTTCCAGCAATCAAAAGATTTCCAAACAGCTCATTCATTGTCCTTCTTGCTTCATTCTAAAAGCAAATCACAGAAACCACGTCCTGGGATGGAGAGACTGTGCTACCTGTGAGAAGGAGTCTGGCAGCCGAGCTGGGCACCCAGGAATGAACAGACTTGCTGATTCCCATCACTTCTCAAGGTGAGATGAAATAGAAAACACAGCCAAAGACCACCACAAGAGGGCAGATGGACTACAGCCCCAGAACAGAATACCTCCACTCACTCCTAACTTCAAGGAAACAAATACAGTTCAGAGAAATGTCGCTCATACAAATTAGGTACTTTATTTCAGAAAAACAACTTAAGAACAGAAACAAGAACTTCATCAAGGTAGCACTTCTGGCTTTTTAATTTTTCATTTAATCTTTTAAAACTACTTTTTTTTGGTAAGGATGAGTGTGGATTCAACTACATATGCCTTAATAATGAATTGACTTCATATGCACCTGGTTATGCTACACCCTGGCACTGTCTTCATTTGCGAAGAATGGAAACTCCTGCCTTAATCCTGAAGCAATTCCACCTGCGTGCTTCTAAAACAGCAGGCTGTTAATATCATTACTGTTAACAATTATTGCTTTTATTTCATCATCATCATCATTATCATTATTTTTGGTCCAGACCTGTGATTTCATCACGGTAGAGAAGTCCTGGTATGGAAGCTCCCTAGAGCAGTGGTTCTTAACCTGTGGATCGCGACCCCTTTGGGGTTGGAATGACCCTTTCACAGGGGTCACAGGGGTCGCCTAAGACGATCGGAAAACACATATTTCCGATGGTCTTGGGAACCAGGACATGGCTCCTCTATCCGTCTCCAGGCGGGTCCGCCCACATGCAGATACACCCACATACAAGTATTAAAGGGTCGTGGAATTAGGAAGGTTGAGAACCACTGCCCTAGAGGATGCCATATAGAACAGTGGGAAAAATACCAAGTTTGGAGCTCATTATATATTCTCTCAATAGTCACCTAATGGAGTGAATACCTGTGTGATGCTGGGGAAGCCCCTACAACTCCCTGGCCCTCAGCTCCTCAGCTGAAAAATAAAGGGAGGGGGTGAGTGAACTAGCCAGATGTCTCTAAGGGCCCTTCCACTTCGAGTCTGTGGTCTCACTGTGCGTCCAGAGCTTACAGTCCTAAAGAGTTGGTGCTTGCGGCACAGAGGGGCTGCCCGGAGTCACCCCATCAGTAGGAGTCAGGGACAAGCTTCTTGCTTCTAAGGCCAACTGACCATCTCCCACACAGGAGCCTTGCCTCTAATTATATATGTATAAATGTTATTACTTCAGAGCCTCCAGTAAACAGTCTTGGAGCTGAGACTGGCATCTTATTTCAGGCAGCTGGGAAATGAACCAATTTCAGCTTTTGGAGCCTGAGAAGGTCCATCTTCCAGGTTCCTGAACAGGGTAATGTGTGTTTCAACTCCCAAGCAGGGCTCTCTTAAAAGAGCCCTCTTCTCCTTCCTTCTTCGTATACAGCAAAAGTCCTGTGCCTTAAAAATAATAAACCAGGGGTATAGACAGACAGGGTGTAGTTTGTGTATATGTGGAAAACATCGCCTAATCTGGCCAAACCTATTTTCCATTGAAATAGAACACACACACACACACACACACACATTTGGGGTCATAGATTTAGAACTTCATTTCACAGTCATCCAGTCCTAAGTTATTCATTAACAAAAAGAAGTTTCATCTGAACATTCCTAATTATTCCTCGTTTTAGATGGAGAACAGGAATTCATGTATAGTGATGATAATAATAATTAGCATTTACACAGGGCTTCAAGGTTCACAAAGCACTCTGATCCCCATAACTAAGCCTGGGAGGTAGGGGCTATGATATCTCTATTTTACAGATAAGGAAACTGAGGCTGACAGTTAAGTGACTTGCCCAGGGTCACACAGATAGGAAGTATCTGAGGCTGGATTTGAATTCAAGTCTTCCAGACTTCAGGCCCAGTGCTTTGTGCACTCTGTTACCAATGGAAAATAACTAGAAATTATAGGAATATGCATTTCAAATTGAAAGGCATTTTTGAGTCCATGTAGGAGAAAACTGAGGGCAAGAAAACTTGCCTGTTGTCTTACATTAGTGTCTGTGGCAGAATTTGAATCCAGGTCTTCCTGCCTCAATCCCACACTGTTTACTATGCCACATTTTGTGGATGAAAGTTGGAGGCAATGGCTGTGGAGGGAGCTCTTCTGTATCCTCCCTCCCTGTAAGATCTTCAGATCTCATTTCTTACAATTAGCGTGCCTACCCAGAAAAGCCTCATACTCCTCTACCGGGTTGCTTCTGATCCAACAATGCATTAGTGTTGCAATTTCCCCACACCTTCTCCAACATTTATTATTTCCCTGTTTTGTCATGTTAGCCAATCTGATAGGTGTGAAGTGATACCCCAGAGTTGTCTTGATTTGCATTTCTCTATTCAATAGTGAATTAGAACTTTTTCTTTAATATGACCATAGATAGCTTCGGTTTTTTTCTTTTGAAAATTACCTATTCATATCCTTTCACCATTTATCAATCAGAGAATGGTTCTTATTTTTATAAATTTGACCTAGTTCTCTATATATTTGAGAAATAAGGCCTTTATCAGTGAAACTTGCTGTAAAATTTATGGGATACTAATGTATTGTTGGTGGAGTTGTGAACTAGTTCAACCTTTCTGGAGAACAATTTGGAACTACACCCAAAGAGCTATAAAACCGTGCACACTCTGACCCAGCAATAGCACTACTAGGGCTGAACCCCAAAGAGATCAAAGCAAAGGGGAAAGGACCCACATGGACAAAAATATGTACAGCAGCTCTTTCAGTGGTGGCCAAGAATGGAAATTGAGGGGATGCCCATCAACTGGGGAAGGGCTGAACAAGCTGTGATACGTGAATGTAATGGAATACTATTGTGCCATAAGAAATGGGGAGGAGATGGACCTCATAACAACCTTCAGAGACTTATATAAACCAACACAGAATGAAGTGAGCAGAAGCAGTGTGTGCTCGATTCTCCTCACCCACAGCCACAGTCTGGGCCCCCCGTCCAGTGCCAGCAGAGGGGAGCTCTGCACCCTTCCCCTGATCAGCATCTGAGCCCCACACTATCGGTGGGGTGAAAATTCCTGAAGCTGAGGCTGCCGCCTCCACAGCTAGAGGGGCTCATTCACCTACTCACTTCATTTCGATGAATTGTGAATGACTTAGCTCTTCCTAGCAATGCAATGATCCAAGACGATCCCAGCAGACTAAAGAGGAAGCATTCTATCCACCTCCAGAGAAAGTACTGACACTGGCTGGGTACAGACTGAAGCTTGGTGTTTTTCACTTTCTTTCTTTCATTTTGTCTTTTATTTGAGTCTTCTAGTACAAAATGACTGATATGGAAATATTTTACACAACTGCACATACATAACCTCTATCTGATTGCTTACCCTCTCAGGAAGGGCAAAGGGGAGGGAGGGAGAGAGAGAATTTGGAACTCAAAACTTTAAATAAAGGTGTTAAAAAAAATTGGAAAAAAAAAAAAGAAAAAAAAGCTCAAGGTTCCCTGATCTAATTCCTTCATTTTGTAGATGAATATCCTGAGGCCCAAAGAGGGAAAGTGATTCATTCAGGGTGACACAGTTAGTAAGTGTTGATGTTCTTGACTGTAGCCCTGAGCTCTTTTCACACACCTCACCTGCTCCTTCTCTGGACATAACTGGCCAGGTTTGGATCATTCTGTGCTTCCAAAGGCATTTACACTCTTTAGTTCATTGCAAGGGAAGCATGGGCATCCCAAAGGCTACTTCCTACCAAAGCATAAAAACTTGTGATTTTCCTAAACATGATTGGGTTCCAGGGCAACTTTCTAACTGAAAGGGGAAGCAGGGCAGTTCACTTGTTATCTTTGGGCCACAGAATAAAAAACTGGGCATGAATCGAAATGAAAAAAAAGTTCCTGCCCTCCAACCACATGTTGGTAGATCATCCTGGAAAGTTAACTAACTGTTCTTCCATTGAGTTAAAAACAAGCTAGGCCTCTGGTATTCAAAGCATCTTTGGCTTTAATACCTCCATAGTAAGATTAAGAAATTATTTTGAATTAAGAAATTATTCTGCTCTAAGAAATTATTCTTGCTCTGAACAAGCAAAAGTGAAATTCCTTCATCTTGGCTGATTTTCTATCAATTTTCAATGTTGCCTCATTTTGAAAGACATGTAGCTTCAGATCAATAATTTAGAGTCGAATCTGAAGGAGACAGTTTTTGTGGATTTAGTTTTTCATTTAAAAAGACCTGATCCCTCAGTGAGTTCTGGGGGTTCACAGGCCCAGGATCTAATGCCATCTAGTCTGATTTAAACCAAACACACTTTGTACAAACTGAAGAGCAGTCTGTTCAGTCAACTTTGATTTTATATTTGAGTTCACATCTCAACAGTTCTGGGATTTTCAGACATTGGTTAGCCAAAGGCTAAATTGGAAATATTCACCTAGTGTCTATGAATTCACAAAGTGCGGATCTTCATGCCTTTAATACTAGGCTAGGACTAGAGTCCAAGTTAATATTGCAAAGAGGTACTAGGATCCCTCTTCGAAGAAAATTAATTTTTATATCTTTGCTTTTATATCCTCGACATTTCCCACTGACTCTCTTCTTATACCCCCCTCCCAGAGAACCATTTTTCATAATAAAGAATAAAAAAGGAACAACAACAACAAAAAAGGCCTGGCGTGATTATGTGATGGATCCCTTCTTTTAAGCAAACTTGAATAAAGAATTCCAAACATAAAATAAACACCCTTCTATTTATATTACATTACAGAGATAAGCAGCCTGCTATCAAGTAAATAATACTGGCTTTGAAGTCAGGGGAGAACCAGGTTCAAATCTTGTTTCTGACACTACTTAATGGTCAGAGACCTCAGTTTTCCCTCTATATAAAATGGGGATAATCTTTTATATTATGCTTACCTTACAAGTTAATTAAGTGAATTAAGATATGTAAAAGACTGTCTTTACAGACGTCAGTTGTTATCGATACTAGAATTTAGAGAATTTTCACATTAGTAACTTTGCCAGGGCAACAGGAGCTCCTGGTTTATCACACTCCAAATTATACACTTAAATAATCTAAACAAAAGGAGAACATAAAAGCTAAATTCTGGGAACTATGAGTTTGGAATAAAGGGATCCTTTTTAAGGGGGAATCTCCCAGCAATAGAGGAAAGATCCTCTCCTCATGATGAGACCATGGGCCCAACCAAGCATCCAAGAAGGATCCCTTCCCCCATGAGCCCCTCTGGTGCACTCCACTGAAGAGGGAGCTAGGAAAGCCGACCCTTTGAAAAAGCCCTGGGGGGTTAGTAGATTCCAAGCTCTTTATGAGTTAAGGCAAGGCTAGGTCACTATCAGATGTCTAGTGCTCAAGACAGGGAGAGGCAATGTCCTTCCTGTTGTCCTAGGCTGGGGCCAGACCACAAGGGGAGGACCATGGGCAACTCTGGACACGATATTTTAGGAAGCATATTGAGAACCTCAAGTATATCCAGAGGACAATAGTCAGGTCACAACTGAAACAACTGAACAGCAACAATAATTACATATTGTTATATACATATATATATATACACATATATAT
>CM053585.1:537999461-538056899 GCA_028646515.1 Pseudochirops corinnae
GTATATGCATATAAAATATATAGCACATAAACTACATATGAATGCACAATATGTGTAGATAGATAGATGGATAGATGGATAGATAGATGGATAGATGTTAGATGGATGGATGGATGCATGGATAGATGCATAGATAGATTAGATAGATAGATAGATAGATAGATAGATAGATGGATGGATAGATGCATGGATGGATGCATGGATAGATACATAGACAGATGGATAGATGGATAGATAGATGTTAGATGGATGGATGGATGCATGGATGGATGCATGGATAGATATATAGACGATAGATAGATACATAGATGATAGATAGATACATAGATGGATAGATGGATGGATGGATGGATAGATGCATGGATAGATGCATGGATGGATACATGGATAGATACACAGATAGATAGATAGATGGATGGATAGATGGATGGATGGATAGACAGATCAAACACAGCTAATGTAGGAATTTTTCTTGCTGTACTATACAGCCACATGTGGAGGATTTTATTTTTTTTGGTTTTTTTGTTCGTTGCAGGAGGGAGTAATGCAAAGACTGGATTAATTTTAAATTGCTTGTTAATTGAAAAAAAACAAAAATATGCTTCTAAAAATAAAATTACTAGATGGCAAATAAAGATCCACGCCTTCGTTGAGGCTTTTGATTACAAGATTTTCATTGAAAGATGTTTTTAAAACTGTGTGTTCAGCTCAATAGTGCTTGGTGTCCTGCCCTCCTAGGCCGCCCCTGCAGGACCAGAATCGTGTTTTTCCGTTACTTGGGCAGATCCTGACTGCCAGTGTCCAGGGAGCCAAGAGAGGATCATATGTTTTATGTGTGTTACTAGGACAGGGAGCGTAGTAAAGTACCCAGCAGTTGGTCTCAAAAGCCAGGGACACATGCATTCAGGTCTTGTCTCAAAGACATACTAGTCTGTGACCTTGGGCAAGTCATTTAACTTTATGGTGCTCTAGGCAACTCTCTCCTTTATTTAGAAGTTCTCTGAATCAGTGAAATCATGAGTACAATCCCCCTCTCCATTTTGCTGTTTAGAATTTCAGCCACACCTGACTCTCCATGGCCCCATTTGGGGTTTTCTTGGCAGAGACACTGGAGGGGTTGGCCATTTCCTTCCCTAGCTCATTTTGCAGATGAGAAGCCTGAGGCCAACAGGGTGAAGTGATTCCGCCAGTCACTTGAGACATTTACTGAAAACTTCACAGCTACAGTTCAGGAGGAAAGTTCTATTTTGTTGTAAGATCTTAAAGAGATTGACTTTTGCCTTTTTGTTTTGTTTTGATGTGTCTTTGAGCCACACTGAGGTCCCTGAGCAATGGAATCCTGGGAAGGATGTCAGAGGTCATCTACTCCAAATCCCATATTTTTATAGATAATTATACGGGCCTGAGAGGCTACAGAAGTAGCAAAAAGCAGTTACAATTTGCACTCAGATCTTTGGCCTCCAAATCTCAAGCCTTTCTCATTGTCCCAAGCTGAGATCATCACTGGGGCCAGTGAACTAAATGTGAGAAGAGCCACAGGACCATGTCATGTGAGGTTCCCTTGAAGGCTCATCCCAAAGATAAAGAGACCTTGGGTGGGAAGAAAGGATGGATCCTACAGCTGTCAAGTATTTGAATGGCAGCAATCTGGAAGAACAATTAGAATGGCTCTTTTTTGGTCCTTGAGGGCAGAACAGAGACAACCTATGTAAGGTGCAAAGAGACAGATGGAGATCTGATGTATGGGAAAAATCTTCAAATCAATTAGAACTGTCCCAAAGTAGAAGGGGGTGACTTGGGGAGGTCTTCAGGCTAAAGCTAGATGACCATCGCATGGTGGAGCCATAAAGGACGTTCTCATTCATGTGTGGATTGAATCTGATGACACCAAGGTCTTTCCCAGCTTTCTATAAAGTACCTGTATTTGCATGTTATGCATGCACTAGATCCCGGCATGGTTTCTTCCCCACCCCTACTGTCTTCCATTTGAAGGGGGCCAGTTGGACCCATGAATATATTTATATATGGCAATTTCTAAAGCCTGTTTGCTCTGAACTGGAAACAAAACCATATTCCAGTGACATAAGCTGTCTGTTATGCTGTGGTTGTGACTTATTCAGAGTAAAAGAGGTTGCCTTTGGGGCTGGAGGGGTGGGACAAGGTTGAGAATCATGGTGTCATGGAAGTGGAGGGGCAGGAGTTTGGCACAGCCAAGCCTATAGTGCTCTGAGAGAAAACGAGGCCAGGGGCATCATTCCAGAGACAATAGTGTGTTCCTCACAAAAATCTGGAGCCCATTTGTGCTCATAAACAATCAGCCAGCCCTTTGGACCATTTTCCTAAGGTCACTTCCTGGGGCTCTTCCTTAAGTTTCCTGGCTCAGCTCCATCTGTTCATCTGGAATGGTTTTCCAGAAGATGGTCAGAGTGGAAGCTCTCCGAGAACAAATAGAGTAGCCCTTTCTGCACCTCCCTCGAAAAAATGGAAAAATAAAAATTGTAACAAGCTTCTGCTGGGTTACAAAATTCAGCCAAAGAAGGGATGGGAAAAGGGAAGCTTTCAAGGACACATTTCCTGAGCTGATTGATAATTTCCCATCCTGGGAGGAACATGGGAAGACAGAGGCAATGATTTTCATCTGATTCGAGACAAAGCTGGTCTGACAAAAATCTTTCCCCAGGGCAGGTGACTGTTAGGAAAGTCGTGCACCAGAGTGACAGAATACAGGCTACCAAGTCAGAGGATCTGTGTTCAGACTCTGCCTCTGGCACCGCCCCTGGGCAAGTCGTCTTCCCCTGGGCCTCAGGCTCCTCATCTGTAAACAGAACGGGCTGTACCAGATGACCTCTCTCTAGCTCTATAAACCCCTGGGGCCTCAGCTGGAATGATGCACACATGCGAAGGTCATCTGTGAGCTGAGGGACAGACTCCATGGTCTCTGGGTTCCTAGGGATGAACTTCATGACTCCTTTTCAACTCTATGATCGTTGGTCAATTTAAGTTCTTCTTAGAAAGGAAACATCATCAGTCTCCAAACTGTGCCCACATATAAAATGAAGATCCCCCTTGATGGATGTGAGACAGGGGGCTGACCACGTCGGCCCTTTTGGCACATCACAGGCCTTCCTTGCTCTAACGAGCTAGACTCACTGGGAAGATTGGGATAAAAAATCATAACTGCCACGAGGGAGGCAGGGGACTTGGTTGCAATGTGGTTCTAGGACAGCTATGTAATGGAACAGATAACAATTCTTGGTCATTAGGTCAACTAGGAAAAATCTGTTCAAAAAAACGAATAATTCAGTTTGGACCTAAAGGTGTCAGAAGGGAAAAAATGAAGAACAAAAGTTACAAATGGGCAACACCAAAGCACGGAACAAAGAGCAACCTTTGCATTTGGGCAGGTAGGTCAGAGAGGAGGCAAAGTGGACAAGATGAGAAGTTGGGGCTCCTATGGAATGCCGGTGGACTCCACGGCCGGCTCCAGAGGTTTCCCAACCCCAGAAGCCAACCTGCAGTAGAGCAATAGTCCTGTGATCCATGCAGAACATCCCAAAATCAGTACCTCTGTCTGGAAGTTATCAGCCTGTCAAATTTGGGAGTTAGCATCTCCATAGATCTCCACGGGAAGTTACCATGGCAACTGGACGGAAAGTGTTAGTCAAAAGCATTTGCATCCAAATGAGCTAAAACCACCCGTTCTCCAGCTCCCCTAAGGCAACAGGAATGAGGACCCTAGGAAAGAGGTGAAGAAGGAGCCGCTCCCAGATATAAAATCTGTGGAGCAAGTGCAACCGAAGAGTAAAAGAGGAGATGGTCTCAGACCCCTAAAGTCAGCCCAACCATGCCCCCACTGGGCACCCAACAGACGTGATTTGAATGGATATTATCCACACTTCCAAAGCCTCATTTAACAAACAAAATGAGAAAAAAGTTTTTTTGATCTGAAGTGTGCATGAACCAAGCAATCCCTATCTGAGGTGGTTGCCTGGGGCACAGGAGTCAAGATCTGCCCAGGGTCACAGAGCCACCAGGTTACAAAGGTAAGATCTGAATCCAGCCCACTCTTCGTCGAACTATACTGCCTCTAAAAAAAAGGAGACTAGGCCTGAAAAATAACATGTCTTGTCTGAGCTTTGACCTGGACATGCCATAGCGTTGAAGGTCTATGGTGTTAAAAAATTCAGTCTCTCAATTATCCTAATTTGTCATTGTTTAGTGAATCAGTCATGTCCAATTCTTCATCATCCCACTTGGGGTTTTGTTGGCAAAGATACTGGAGTGGTTTGCCATTTCCTTCTCCAGCCATGAGGAAACTGAGACAAACAGAGCTAAGTGACTTGCCCAGGGTCATATAGCTAGTAAGTGTCTGAGGCTGGATTTGAACTCAGGAAGACGAATCTTCTTGACTCCAGGGCTGGTGCTCTGTGCCCTATGGCGCCACCTGGCGGCCCCTCAATTGGGGCTATAATTATCCACTTATCTAGCACCACATCTTAGGTGTTCATTTTCATAAACACAAAAATGAGAACCTTTCCAAATAACATTGTAGAAACTTTTTTTTTGAAAAAACTTTTTAAGAAAAAAAAATTCTTCCCTACATTTCCAGTCAATGAGAGTAGGGACCATGTCCTCTACCGTGTGTATCATCACTAACAGAGTGGTATGAGCATGCAGGTGCTTATGCAAAAGCAAAGCTGACAGGAGGTACCCCAAGTCTAAGGCCCTCCCGGCTCCTGACCTCCCCTCCAGACAACCAGCAGGAGGCCCTGTCTCAGTCTCTGTGAGCTACCATGGAGCCAGCCCTCACTGAGAGAACACCTGAAGGCAAGCCTAACCCAGACCTTGGCTGGGTTCTGGATTGTTTCATTTTTGTCAATGTGTTTCTGTTGCCTAGTGTATACTGTATAACTGATAGGTGCTCAGTAAATGCTGACTGAGCCATCAGGGGTGAGCCCATGGGGGGTCAGAGTATTTGTCCCTTCCTGTAGCATACGTAGCTATTAGAGTTTGTGTCTGGTTCCATCTTAGGGAAGCCTGACCTCTAACTAGGGGGATTAGGCTCCCCATACCCATTGGATTATTGACAAACCCCACTCAGCATGCCAAGGCCTTTGTTAATTATGGAATTAGTTATGGCTCACAAGTCTAAGGGGGTCCCCAAAGGAGGGGCTTAGTTTAGATATTCACTGTATAAACATTGGGCAGGTAGTTTTTCCTACAAAAGAAAAAAAGATGCCAAGCAGAAAAAAAAAATCATAGCCTGCATTAGCAAAATGATTAGAATGGAATTCAATAATTAAGTTTCTAACTATAGTTACAGTTAGTCGAGAGGTTAGTCTCACCAGAGGATAAGACAGTTTGCAGTACTGCTCATTTATAATTTCCTGCACTGGGCACTGTCTCATCAAACAGTTAAGCTTCTCCTTCTTTTCCGTGGCTGACCATGAGGATACAGAGGGGTCACCCTCGTTAACCACTGCTGCTCGGGAACAGGGTAGCTGCTGCCTTAAAGGATTCCCAGGACATTCTCATCCTTTGGGACTCCCAGGGTTCTTGGCCAATGCTGAGGACCTCCACCACAGGATACTGCTTCACCTAAGATCAGGGGAGAAAGCACAGAGGCAGCAAGAGTCCCGCTGTGAGCCCACCCAAGTGTAAGTGTCCCTAGGGTTCTCATTCTCCACTTCTAAAGCCCACAATTTCACCCAGAGAGCTGGAACTAAGAGAGTCCAGATGGAAACTGTCTTTTTTTTTTAAGTTCCACTGAGCTTTTCTGACTCATCAGCCAATTTTGGGGTCCTTTGTTATCTGCAAGCCCCCCAGGAGCTGGCTGCAGAGCTGTGCTCAATTAAACTAAACCCAAAATAGCCGCATTTGCTCCAAGGGATGGCCCCTCTAGGCTCTTTCAGCTCACTGGAATTCAATAAATGCCTGCTGAATAGATGAAGAATTAAGGGCAAGAATCATAAGATTCAGAGCTGGAGAATTGTAGAGATCACCCATCCCTATTGCTGCATTTTATAGATGACAATACTGAGGCCCAGACAGGGGAAGGGACCATGCCAAAGGTTATACAACAGACAGAACAGAGCTGGAATGCTCTCAGGGTTTCAGGCTTACAGCTTATGGCTATGGAGCCATATGAGCTTATACCTCAGGCTTAGATCATCTAGGCCAGAACTGTCAAACCAGCTGGCCCCTCTGCTGGGCTCAACACTCCTAAATTTGGCTAAGCCAGATCAAAATGTAAATGGCAAGCATTTAACAAAATAAATAAAAGTGCAATGAATCATAGATAATGTTAATTTGTGGTTTTCTAAGTCAATCTGCAGCTGGTAACTACCCTTATAAATGGCCCTGTTCACCAAGATGGAGGTCGCTGAACCAGGCCAGCCCTCCCATTTTAAAGATGACCACAGCTTATTCAAACTCACACAAGAAATAAGAGGCAGTGTCAAGATTGGAACCCAGTTCCTCTAATTAGAGCTGCAGCTTTCCATCACACTCTGCTCCTGGAATTTTCTATTCTAGAGGGAATCTTGCTTTCTCTTTCTTGGAGAGCAAGAATTCAGATAAGATCCCATGTTAAAAACATTCTTCCCAGGCCAGAACCTGAATTTAGCTCCTGACTCTGATTCTTACTGCCTATGTGACCCTGGGAAAAACACCAACCCTCCCTGTTTCTCAGTTTTCTCCCCTATAAAATGGGGATTTGGGCTTCACAGCCATCTACTGCTAGCCCTTCTGTGCTAAGACTAAGGCAGAAGACCTGAGTTTGATAATAGCCAAGCCTTCAGAAGCTGGCTCTCTCTGGGGCTGGTACATCACTCTTGTCCCGCCTCATCTCAGACAGCTGGCAGAGCTTACCAGTGAACTCAAGAGCCACTTCCGGAGGCATGCCAGGGCTTTCTAGGCTCCAAAATAGACAGGAAAGGACTTTCCAGTTGGAGAAATGCTCAGCCCTGTCTCTGAAAGCCTTAACAAATCACCATCATGGAATTGGGGTTGGGTTTTGGGTTTGTTTTTTTTTCCGGCCTGTTGGTGTGGACCCAACTTGCCAAACAATGACTTCACTTGCGATGCTGGCTGTGGGACGCTTCACAGCTGACACTATCTGCGTCCTTCCCAAAACCCATTTCCTGCTTTAAATAGCAACAAAATCAGGATATAAATCTACCGGCTACCCATATTCAATATTTTCGCATTCTCAGGAGTTATTTATTGCATGTGTTCACATATGGTGTTTAGGAATCAGGGCAGTACTGACTTCAATCCTGGAAAATGAACATTCAAAACCGGGCTGTGTGACCTTGGGAAAGTCCTTTCTCTTCTTGAGTCCCAGTGTCTTCATCTGTAAATGGGGATAATAGCATTGTTGGAAAGATCAAATAAGAATGCCTATAAAGTGATTTACAAACCCTAAGGTCAGATAGATATAGATAGATACATACATACATATATGTATGCACACCCATACATATGCATAGATGAGTTATAGTGAGGCTGACAATTTTGTGCGGCTCTGCCTCACTTAAATTCAATTCATGGGCAAGTCATCATTGGTTCTCTTCAAAAACACAGGATGAACAACAATATTATTTAAACCAAAGTAGTCTGTGAATGAGTTGCCCATTTCTGACATATTCCCTCTGAACTACATGAATTTTGAAAATTTAGTAGAAAACTTTAAAAAGCTATAAAAAAAAAGTTGTAACCTTAACCACACTGACAGGAGCAAGGCAAAGTTTCTAAGTGGATGTCTTCATCCAATCCAAAATCAAAAACACCGAACAGTTATTTGTCCAGGACTTAAGAGATGGTATGGTGCATGCCCACAGATGGTATCACAAACGAGGTGCTAATTTATCAATAAGATGGGGCTGGACTTGGGATTTAATTCATATAGAGGACTCTCTTGACTGAGGCATTTGGCACCAAGAGGTTAGGTGACTTGCCCAAGGTCTCAGCCAGTTTGGGTCAGAGGCAGCTCTTGAAGCCAGGGTTTCCAGCTCTCAGTCTGCTATTCTACACTCACCAGTAATCCCCTAATTCTGGATGACATTCATGTAGCTCCTCAAAGTTTACTGAGAACTTTACATCATAGCATTTATTCCTCACAACAACTCTGTGAGGTAAATTCTACTATTGACAAGTAAGTCAAGTCTAAGACTCCTAGAATCCCCCAAACCAGAATAAACAAGTCAGCTCTGAGGAAGAGACCTAGCTTCTTTCTTTAAAGCCCCCAGGAAGTGATTATCCAGCCGAGGCTTGAAGGCCTCCAGAGGGGAAGAACCCACTCCCTCTCCAGTTAGCGGCTCCACTGTGGGATGGTACTATTTCTTTTCCATCATTTCAGCTGTGTCTGACTCTCTGTGACCCCACTTGGGGTCTTCTTGGCAGTGATACTCAGTAGTTTGCCACTTCCTTCTCAAGCCCATTTTACAAAAGAAACTGAGGCAAACAGGGTTAAGTGACTTGCCCAGGGTAACACAGCTAGGAAGTGACTGAGGCTGGATCTGAACTCAGGAAGGTGAGTTTTCCTGACTCCAGGTCTAGAGCTCGATGCACTGTGGCTCTATAGCTGCCTTTGGGATTTTTTTAAACTGGGCATTTACTAGGAAATCTAAAGTGAGATTTGTCTGCAAGGCCATCTTCCTGGGGCCGGTCCTGCCCTCTGGGGCTAAGTAAAAGTGACATCTAACCTATCAACATGATCGGCTGAGGGGGCATGACTGATATTCAAGACCAGGATTTTGTTAAATAATTATTAAAACAGGTCTTTATTTCCCCCTAAGGTTCACTGTGTTCTGTCGAATTTTCAGCTCCACCTGCAGAGGAAGCAACAGATAATCAATAAAGGAGCGGGGGGGGCCCCCCCATGGGTGCAGAACATTCCATGTACTCTCATCCAAAGTTGTGGCATCAGTCTCTGTGACTGTTTCTTTGTTACAGGGAACGTCATTGAGAAAATGACTGTCCCGGGTTGGGGGGAGGGATGGTGTTAGGTATCAAAATAAAAAGAGAAAGCTTGCTGGTCAGTGCATTAGAAACCCAGGGCCTGATTTCAGATTTTTCATTAACAAGTATTCTGAGGTCTTGGGTGAGTGAATCCCTCCTGTTGGCTTCAGCTTCCTCATTCCCCTCCTAGATGAGGGGACTGCACCAGGGAAGCCCTACAAGCCTTTACAGGTCTGCGATTCTATCAAGAAAGCTGGTTTTCAGCAAAGAAGAAGTAATTTGGGGCCTTCTTGGAGCTGGTATTATTCCTTCCCACTTCCAAGCAATCAATATCGCAACAGAGCTCTGAACAATTGGCCACCATTTGCAGACAAGCGGAGGAATCCATCACCCAGTAAGCTGCATTTCGGAGTGCCTAGACAAGGCCAAGGCTAGAAAAGGGAGAAGATGTACAGCTGGCTGGCCCCCGATTTTAATTAAAACCCATCTTTTTTTGGTCAAAACATTAGGAAGATGGCAGCCAAGCCAAGAAAAGAGAAATAGATGCACGCCCACATGCTTCCTCAAACACAAACACACCCGTCCCTCCAGTCTGTTCCTCTGCACTACACTGGAGCACCAGGATGTGGCTGCTGGATGGCTTTCTTGTGTATTTCTCTTGGCATAATAGCTGTATTTAATGTAACATCCACTAAAGCAGGATTTTTAATTAAGTTTATGGCCTGACCATCTGTATTTGTTTGGAATTTCTACCTCTTCAAAGGAAGAATGTGAACCTGGTTTTAGCCCCGGAAATAGCCAACGTTTCAACCGAAAGCACTGTCAACATCTTGTGGGGATATGGTATGAAAGTGGTCATGGTGTTGTGCACAGAGAGCTGGCCTGGATGCCAGGAGGACCAGGGTCCAAGTCCCACCTTGGACAAGTGCTGGGTGACCCTGGACCAGTCACCCACTTTTGGTGCCTTAGGCAGCCCTCTAAGAGGAGAAGATGACCACCTGAATTGGGAGAGGGAGATTTCTCAGTATCATTACAAGTATATCCTTAACCCTATTTCCCCCTATGTTATATATATTATATATAGATATAATCCCATTTCATAAAACAAGAGGAATACTTAGGGTTCCTCATCCCTCTGAGATTATTTCCAGTTTAGTCTTTCACTGTGTTTTCACATGGTTGCCTCTTCCACTAGACATGAGCTACTGGAGGTCAGGGACTTTGGTTTTCTGCTTTAGATTAGTGATTGGCACACAGTAGGCACTTAAATGCTTGTTGACTTGACTTGTTCACTTATATCCTAATTTTTATAATTAAATACATACCCTAATTAATATCTCTGCATATGAATTATGATGTTAGCCATTTCTTGGACTCTGTCAGCCCAGGAGAATATACAGAGGCTCAGGAGACAACTTCAAGGATGCAGCTGCCACTGGCCAAGGTGACTTCAGTAATGCCTGCCCACGCCATTTAGTCTGCTTGGCCCCCAAGACCTCAAGCAGCTCCCAGCACAACTCAGCACACAAGCTCTCAGTGCCCGATGCTTCCTATGCTCTTAATAAGAGTGTACTGATTGACTAACTTCCCTGACATTAGGAAACATGGAAGGCAAGAGGAAAAGGGGATGACAGAGGATGAGATAGGTAGAGGAAGCATGAGCTTGGACAGACTTTGAGATATGGTGGAGGGGGAAGGGCCTGACATGCTGCATTCACGGGGTCACAAAGAACTGGATACAACTCAACAACAACAATTTCCCAGACATACAGAAGACCAGGGGGCACAGCTGCCGAGAGAAAGCCCTCGGCATCCCCAGACCCGCCCTGCTCTGCCAGAGGAGGCCTTACCTGGCTTTCCTCCTTCTGGTGTACTCAGCCTGGCCATGGAATGAGGTCCGGCTCAGGACAACGGTGCCCTCTGCTTTTCAAGGCTGCCGTCTACAGGCAGCATGGTGGGCCTTCATTAGAACAATCGGCAGCAGGGCTACCTCCTCTCTGGCAGCTCCACACCCAGCTTCCCCTACTGGGCTCCTGGAATTCCCCTTTCAGAGCCCTCTTTCCTTCCTCCCCATCACAGACAGGGGCTGGCAGCCTTACTCTGTCTGCTGGCATTCACTGTGGGCTGGAAGAAACCTCGGGGGGCCAAATGGACCAGCCCCTCCACTCTACAGATGAGGAAACCAAGGCCCAGAAGGGTTAGGCATCTGTCACAAAAACAGTCCAAATGATGGGACAGACCAGGATGGTCTGTAGGTGAAATAAAAAGATAAGGACACAAAACTGGGCAGCCAGATGTGGTCCCTTTCATCTCTACAGCTGGCATGTGCTATCTCTCCTCTTAGAAGGTAAGCTCCCTGAGGGCAGGGGCTATTTCCCCTTTGTCTTTGTATTCCCAGCACTTAGCATGGAGCCTGGCATTCAGGAGGTGCTTAATAAGTGTTTGTCTCTACTGGCCTTCCACCCAGGTGACTGAGAGCAGACTTCTAGTGTATCAAGGGGTCCCCTTCTCAGCCTCCACTGAAGACAGAGGGAGTGTGGCCTGCACTGTTGGTCAAGATGGCCACAATACCCCCACTGAAGACATGGCCTTGGTGGGCCCCTTGTGGCTGCATCCACTTGGCTGGGCTGAAGTCCTCAGCTCACCTCTCCTGGCCTACTTCCATGCCCTCCTTCCTTCACCTAGCCCCAGGATCACAGAATTGCATGGGGCCTCAGAGGCTACTTGGTCCAATCTGCATTTGAACAAGACTCTCTAGGCCAGCGATTCTCAACTTGTGGGTCGCAACCCCTTTGGGGGGTCCAACATCCCTTTCACAGGGGTCACAGGGGTCACCTAAGACCATCGGAAAACACATATTTCTGGTGGTCTTAGGAACTGAGACACCGCTCCTCTATCCATCTCCAGGCAGGTCTGCCCACAGGCAGACATGCCCACGTATGAGTATTAAAGGGTCACAGCATTAGGAAGGTTGAGAACCACTGCTCTAGGCCATATGTCCGTGTGGCTCTCCAGTCCCTGCCTGAAGGTCCTGGTGAAGAGGAAGCCACCCCCTCCTAAAGTAGACCACCCCACTTTGGGATGGGCAAGAATGACTGGCAGGAAGTTTTCCCTTCATGTCAAGCCTCACTCAGCTTCTTTTTAACTCAAGATCATAGACAGTCATAGAGACAGAAGGACCTCAGGCCATCTAAGCCAACCTCCTGCTTTTTCAGGTGAGGAAACTGAGGCCCAGGGAGATTATAAGAGCTATCTAGTCACGCAGGCAGCATCAGGGTGGGCTTTGGACTCTCACCCTCCTTCCATGTTACCGTCCTTACCTTCATCTCACTGTTCCTAGCTACCAAATAGAACAAACTCAGCCTCCTCTCCATAGAGATACTTATAGATAACTATCATGCAACCCTCCTTGAAAAAACAAGGCCTTCCCCAGCTAAACACTGGGCCCAGTGCCTAGAATATATTCAGTACGCCTGATTCCCTCCTTTCAGCTAAGCCCTACTGACTCCTTCAGCCAGTACTCACATCCTATGACCTTCTGCCATGCTGGTCTCCCTTCTTATCAGCATTTCTGACATTGGAAATATCAGTATCTCCAAGCCTGACAATCAAGGGTGCCTGAAGCTCAGGCCATGACACACTTGGTCTCCCCAACCCAAGGAAGTCTCCCATTTCCAGTCATGTGGACCCATGACTGTCTTGCCAGCCCCTCTCCTCTCCGTTCCAAGCTCATCTCTCCTTCTGGTCTTCCTGACAATCCTCTGGCGTTGTTACAGAATGTCCGTGAGACCTACAGATACTTGAAGAAGGGAACCCTTCCAACTGGTCCGAGGCTCACTTAGTCCCTTTTTAAAGGTCTTGCTTGTCCTCTTTCCAACATAATTAGGATCATGGCAATGGTACAAGGGCCAACGTAGAGAACACCAGCCTGGACTCTTCTGTCTTTGTTTTTATATGCTGCCTACAAGCATCCTCAGGGTGAGTAATAGGCTAAATCCTCATGAAAGCTACTGGCAGCACCTGGCACTGTGAAGCTCTCCAAGATGAACTGTCCTGCCTTTCTGACTATGGTAACAAGTGGCCACTTACCTTCTTATCAGAATTGCCACAAATTGAGAATTAATGAAGATTTATTATATCAGGAAAATGAGAGCTTACAGCTGTTGTAACTCACGAGTAACTCAAATAATCAGAATCTCCTGTATATAAAATAATTCCATGGAAGACTTCCAGCAAGATGGTAGAATCATGTCTGAGATTCCCTTTCATCATCTCAAAACAGCAAAACAAATGTGCTAACTAAAGTAACCACAAAAAATGAAAACAAGAAGGAAAGAAATCTGCACAAGAGCAACCTTACAGATAAACACAGAACTTAATGAAATAAATAAAGACAGGCTCTCATACGATGAATAGATTCCATGGGATAAAAGAAAAGTGAGGTTAGATCTCTGGAAGGAAGAAGTAATTCCGGAATTACACCAAACAGGACCCCAGAAACAGAAACAGGATGAGCACGTGAATGCTTGGGTGACAGAGGAACTAGGGAGAGAATTAGAGGGAAACCCGAGGTTTTAAAGAAGATTGAAAAAGATGAACAAGGAGATTGATGGATTACAGGAGATGGCAGGAAAGCCTAATAAGTCAGAGGCATCCTGAAGAGAATGGCAGAGAGAAAGGGAGAGACTGAGAGAGGCAGAGACGGGGAAGGGGGGGAAGAGGAAGAGAGGGAGAGAGAGAGACATACAGATAGACGGGGGTGGGGGGAGAGGGAGGGAAAGGGAGAGAGGTGTTTCCCTGCTCAGTTCCCAGTCCTCAAGGTCTGTGTAGGCCTCCAATGGTGAGATCTCCCTGAAAATGAATTTGATGCCAAGAGTCCCAGGTTTGAATCCTGGCTCAACCACACCACCTCTGTGACCCTGAACAACAAAAAAAGTCATGCCTTCATCTCTTTGGGCCTCAGTTTCCTCACCTGTAAAATTGGCACACTGGACCAGACTGCCTCTTAGTGCTCATCAGCTCAAACTTGGTAATGCTTTGAACTTCAAAAAAAGAACTATCATTGCTTCATGAGAAACCTTTTAAAAGTCAGAATTTAGACCCCAGCTCCTCTGGGCACAGACTGCTGCCTGAGCATCTCCGTATTCATTAGAAATATACTGAAAGGGCAAAAAGGGGAGCACAGGGGATGCCTTTCCCAGAATCCATCTCTCCTGGTTGATTCCTCACCTAAGGTCATAATCCTCTGTTTGCCACAAAATAATCATTTCCATAGCAACCAAGGCGGGGTGGTTCCAAGAGAGGATTAGCATTTGAGGAGAGGAGTAAACAGGGGGCTGGGGCCAACAGATGAATAATGAAATCATCAGCCCCAGTTTCCTTGAGAAGGGAAAGGAGAAAGCCCAGGGCGGAGGAGCCGGGCTGGAGACCTGGAGACCCCGCGGGTCCAAGGCTTGCCATTCCGAGAGGCTGCCTCCAGATCCAGAGCAGAGGTCTGCCGTGGGGAACCGCTGTGAGCACAGAGGAACGGGGGCTCATGAGGATTACTCCAGCCCCTAACTTCGCGGAGATCTGGCAACGTCTCACAGCAGGACAAGGGCACAAGGGCGGGAGACTTCTTCTTTCTTTCTTAGGGAAAGAACCAGAGTAATTGGCGGTCGACATGTTTTAAAAGGGCAAGCCATTTAAAGAAACCGCTTACGGAGGCAAGGATTCAGTTGGTCCCTCCTTCTTCCTGGCGAGGTTCCCCACCTCCAAGAGCAGAAATGTATGAACAAATGAAGTTCATTCTGCGTCATTCATCCACTGAGCATTAATAAAGCACCTGCTGTGTACTCACAGCTGGCTTTGAGATCACCTCCTGCCTCTGTGTCCTATTGTCCCTCTCTGGCCAGTCACTTAGATCCTCCGGGCCTCAGTTTCCTTGACTGTAAAATGCGGATGTTAGACTAGATGACCTGTGCTGTGGACACGATACCTAGGGCCATTTTGCATTTTCCTTTGCAAACTTCAGGGATCGCCGTGGTCAAAGAATCCATCACCAAATGATGACCTGGCGATACTTGGATGATTCAGTCCTTGGAAAGCAAACGCTAAAAGCATTTCCAGCCTAGCAGAACCCTGGCAGTGCTTGGCCTTCTCTAGCATCACCCTGGAAAACCCAGAGTTGCCTCCATGCCCTGAGAAGACATCAGAGCCGGCCTTTTTCTCTTACTTTCAGACTTCTTTGAAATCTTTCTCTGCATTCAAGGCTCAGCTCCTAGAAGTGACCCTTATCTTGCCCCTAGCCTCAGCTGTGAGGTCTCTCCTCCTCCTGGAACTGTCCTGGAATACTGCCCCCTCTCTTCTTTACCCCCATCACTGGTCCTTTGCATTGGACTCAGCTGTGTCCTGTTCCCTCAATGAAATGGAAGCTCCCTGAGAGCACGTCAGGGTCCTGCTACTAGGACAATCTCTAAGGTTATCAATTACACAGGAAGCTCTGGCTTGCACTGGTGGGAGGACTTTCCTCCTTGGGAGCTCCCTATGCCAATGTTCTGTCCTTTTTCCTTAGAGAATATTATTTCAGCTCATGTTTCATTACTTGTAAGGTCATTCATTGTCCATGAGCTTAATGAAGTGATCACAGAGCTGGGAGGGCCCTTCAGTATCACTGATCACAACTCTTTTACTTTATAGATGAAGACCAGGGGGCCCAGAAACTCTGGGTTTGTGGCCCTTTGACTGAATCCAAACTTTACAGAACAAATAACCTCAAAAAAAGGATTTGTTCTGTAAAACTTGGACTCAGTCTAAAAGCCACACCCAAGGACCTAGAAGGCCCCCCACCTGACCTCAAGGCCACAGGTTCCCCACCCCTGGATTAGGCGATGTGGCCAAGGTCCGAGAGTCAGTGAGGGACTAAGCAAGACTTGAACTCAGATCCTCTGACTCCAAATGACTCTTTCTACAGCCCCCACCATAAACAATCAGAAATCTAATCTAACCCCCTCAAACTTCGGCCCAGAGAATCTAAGTGAGTTGACAAACAGGTACTAAGGCCATGACCTCAAAGCTACCTCTGGGCACAGGTACACAGTAGGTACTTTATGAACCATCAATGAATGAGATTTTCTTGGCAAAGATACTGGAGATGTTTGCCATTTCCTTCTCTAGCTCATTTTACAGATGGGGAAATTGAGGCAGAGTTAAGTGATTCACCCAGGGTCACACAGCTAGTCAGTGTCTGAGGCTGGATTTGAACTCAGGAAGATGAGTCTTCCTGACTCTAGGCACGGTGCTCTCTATGCACTAGGGGGCCACCTAGCTGCCCCTAAATTGGGGCATAGTAATGGGATAGGATACTAAGAAATTGTGAATTGAAGACTTGAAAGAAGCATGGGATGGTTTATATGAAAAGAAAGTGGCATCCACAATGACCTTAACAACGTAACCAGAAAGAACAGCAAAAAACAAAAGAATAGTAGCAACAACAAAGCCAAAACCCGAATGCCGTGTAATTCTACTGAAAAGCTCAACCCCACAGAAGAGACGAGAGAATGTACCTTCCTCCCTTCTTTGCAAAGGTGGGGGACTATGGGTGTGGAATGCTGCATGTTCTGTCCAAATCAGGTTTGCTATTTGGTTTTGCTTAGCCCTTGGTTACCAGAATGGGCCCATGATTACGTGAATGATGCATTCAGGAATCAGTGGGATATTAAAGCCAAAAGATATCAATAAACATTAAAATTAATGAATGTGCGTGGAATTGTGGCAAAGTCACCCAGGCAATCACCGGCTGCCCCGGGCTCGAGCTGCCTTGCCTTTGACCCGATGTCTAGGGTCTTCCCAACATACCACACAGCCCTGGCTGAGAGAATGATTTAAAATGATGAGAAAGTAGTAATATTTCATAGGCTTTACTTTACTTTACATAGAGCTTCCCACAATGTCCTCACCACCCTGGGAGGCAGGTGTGTCAGTATCAAGATTACTCCCATTTTACAGAACAGGGAAGGTTGCTCTGGTCGTCTTGTATGTTGCATGAATCCTCTGAGCAAATCTTCTCCTTGTGGAGAGTGCACCAACATCCCAAATGCAGTGAACCCTGGGCAGTGGGCAGGCTTCAAATGCTGATGTCCTGCCCTGTGCCCCCAGCTGGCATCACTTTCTGTTCTATTAATGTATACCGAGTCACCCTGAGTCAGAGAAGAGATGTGAGGTGCAGGGAAGCCAAAGGCACATGGGTTTCCTGGCAGTCCCGGGGGAGATCTCTTTGCCTCTGGTTTCATTCAAGTTGAATATAGAAGGAGCAGAATGACCTCTCTGGGTGTATGCACATTACTTCCCATCTCCTGTCTGGCCATGACTAAGCTCACAGCCTTGGCAGACAAGGGTTGGAGCCACAGAGCTCAGAGGGACCTCTTCCCCCATCAGCTCCAAGCCACTATGAGGATACTCTCTGAAAGATACTGAAGCAGTGTGCCATCCAGGCATTCCTTGAAGACCTCCAGTGAAGGGGAGCTCACTACCTCCCAATGTAGCCCATTCCACTTTAGGACAGCAATAGTCATCAAGACTGATTATACATCACTTTCTCTCCCCTCACTCTCTGTTCCAGTCCAAATGACCTCTTCTGCCTTTCCCTAATGACTAGAGCACTGGATTTAGCGTCAAGGGACCTGGGTTCATATCCTAGTTCCAGCATTTAACGCTTGCGTGACCTTGGACAGGTCCTTACCCTTTCTGAATTCCTGTTTTTCATCTGTAAAATGTGAGGGTTGGATTGGACAGTCATTCAAGGCCCTTCTAACTCCAGACTTTTGGTTTCATGACCCTCCCATGCATAGAATATTCTCTCTCCTCCTCTAGGAAGCCCAGCTTCCCCCAGGCTCAGCTCAAAGACCCCATCCTGTAAGAGCTCTTCCTGCACTCTCTTAATTGTTAACACTCTTCCTTCCTCTTTCTGAAATTATTTACTTGTGCAAGAGTGGGACTGACTGAGGAAATGGAGTCCCTCCACTTAAACAAGTGACAAAATGCGACTGCTCCCTCTTACCCTTAACCGGGTGAGAACCCTTCTCAATCAAGCAATTTGATCACCAGACTGACTGCTGCAGGAGAAGAGTGTTCTGACTAGCTGAGCAAACTCCTCAACAGCCTGCGGGGCTGGTATAAAAGCATGGCACCCTTCAGTTCAATTTACTGGTTCAGCGCTCAAGAGACCCAAGTCAACAAGAAGGAAAGAGCATTCCAGCCAAGTCTCTGAGAAGAGGAACCCAGCCCCAGCCCCAGGTCTCAGTCCTGGCCTCCTTACCCCCACCCCACCTTTACTGGAGGGTGCCTTCCAGTGGGTGTGGAAGGGGAGAAGGACTCCCATCCTCCTGTCTTCATCAGGCACCAAGGACACAACACTTACCCAAACTCCCACAACGAGTAAGTAAAAAATGTGCTTCTACTCTAGTCTCACCTAACAGAGGTTTGTTGAGTTGAAGCTGAAATCTGACCCTCAAGCTACTTTTCATTAATGTTCCTAGTTCAGCCCAGTGGGACCAACTTGAACAAGTAAATCTCCCTCCCTTGAGTCATGTATAAAAATGGCAGCCCTGAGCCATCATCCGCTGGGAGCTGTTCTCCAGCTGCGCTGATGACTGGGCAGTAATTCAGCAGTGTTCTCTCCTTTGGTCTCCCTTTTGATGGGCAGAACATCTGCAAAACAGTTGGGTACAGTATACAGAATGCCAGTTGACTGGTGAGGTCAGGCTCTAACCCCAGAATGAATGATTTTGTCCACTGCCAACTCTCCAAATCCAGCGTTCATCTACTTGCACTTGAAAAATCAGCTCCTGACAGTTACCCAAGTAAATGGAGGCCCTCGAGCTTCCCCAGAATGTCAAGGTCACGACAGATGAGCATTAGGACAATCAGAATTGGGCCCCAGAGCTTACAAGCATTACAACTCACCTTTATTCATCTCTCGGCAAGGTAACAAGGTATGATAAAGGGGTATAGATCTGTCTAGCCCAGAGGACAGCTGCATGCTTCCCAGCCTAGGAAACAGTGACCAGACAATCCTCCGTTAAGAGGCAGCTGTGCGAACAGACTGAGTGGGTGGAAGTGGGAATTTCCTTGGAGGCCAGCAAGCATTTATTTCTTTTCCAAGATTCATATGAAGGGGTATTATCATCCCACAAAAAGTCACTTTCCTGATGTCCCTTATGGAAACCTTCCTATTACTTGAATTTGACTCACAAACTATTGGGAGAATTCTCAAGAGATGTGAAGTGTGAAATTGAAGAGCAGCTGTGTGTGTGTGTGTGTGTGTGTGTGTGTGTGTGTGTGTGTGAGAGAGAGAGAGAGAGAGAGAGAGAGAGAGTGAGTGAGAGAGAGAGAGAGAGAGAGAGAGAGAGAGAGTGAGAGAGAGAGAGGGACCAAAGTTTGGTGTATTAGAAAGACTAAGAGTCAAGTGTGGGTTTTCTTGGCTCTGTGGGGTCACAGGTAGGACCATCTAAGCTTCAATTTCCCCATATGTAAAGCAGAGGGGATGGGGGTTGTAGCTTAAGAGCTGTCCACTCTACGCAGCATTTTCCTTTTTCAAAACAGCTTCATTATGTATAGAGGGCAAGTATCATTATAACCATTTTACAGATGAGGAAACAGATATTCTGAGAGGTAAAGGAACTGGTGGGCTCTGAAGCCAGAACCTCAATACTGGAGAATCCGGAACCCAGACTAACACTCTGCTATTTGGAGTAACAGTGTTTCCTCACTGGAAGTGTTCAAGGAAAAACTGAATGACCATCCATTGGGTATGTTATAGGATGGATTCTATTATGGGTATAGTTGAATGTTTGCTGCTGAGGGCCCACACAGGTATAAAATTCTAGGAGTCTGGACATCAGGCGAATGAGGTCCTTGGCCCCATGGGGTTTGGAGTCAGTCAGGGAAGAGAGGCATTCATCTGGCATTCTCCAAGTTCTCACCAGATCCCGTGGGTTCAGCTGTCAGCTTTCTGCAGGGGCTCCCAGATCCACAGATTCTCCCCTAGCCTCCCCAGTCCCTTCTGCCACTGTCAACTGGACATTTTCTTCTGGAAGTCGCACAGGCATCTCAAACTTAACTCATCTAGCACGGAACTCATAATCTTCCCGACACCCTGATAAGCCTTCCGCCTGTCATTCCTGTTTGTGTTGAGACCGCCATCCTTCCCTTTGCCTAGGTCTGAAAGCTCGGACTCGTCCTCCCCTCTTCCTGCATCCCTCACAGCTCATCGTTCACTAAGCCCGTTCTCCCTCCCAAATGTCCCTCCCATGTGTCCCCTTCTTTACATTCACACGGCAGCCACACCAATTCACACACCTATTACTACCCACATGGACTACGACAGCACCTCCTGATGGGTCTCCCCACCTCCAGGCTCTCCCCTTTCCCATCCGTTCACCACGTCTCAAAATATCGATATTCCTAAAGCACAACTTCCTGATCAAGAAGGTCCAATCAAAAGCAAACTCCTTTGTGGCTGTGAAGTCCTGAACCATCTGTCCCTAGGCCTACTGAATATTCCTCCCTGTTTGCTCGGGCCAGCTGGTGCTCCATCCCCCATCTCCTTACCTGGAATGCCCTCTCTCTCCATCCTGCCTTAAAACAGAAGATCTCAAGTCCTTGGGAGCCTTCAAGGGCTATACAAATGCTCACTGTTATTGTAGGCATGCTGAAGGGCTGCTCCCTGCCTGAAGTCTCTCTTGATGCCCTCTCTTCCCTTCCCCCCAAATCACTCTGTACATACATATGCTAGATTGGAGAGCCAGACTGGACAGTAAGAGCCTAGGTTCAAGTCCTGTCTCAGAGACATCCTGGCTACAAGATCCCTACTTTCCTGGTGCCCCAGACAACTCTCATTGAAGAAGAGAAGCCACTCAGCACTGGTGGAGGGAGTTTCCTCTTCACCAATGAAATCACAGGCTCTACATCATGCACTACTAGTAACCACCATAATGTTAACTGTGAAAGCCTTATGATCCAAGACCCTTTCAAAGGACGCACAGTGCAAAAGCTCTCCACCTCCACAGAGAACTCATGAAGTCAGTGTAGACTGAAGCAGATTCCTTAACTTTCTGTCTCTTCCTCTTCCTCCCCTTCCTTTCTTCATCATGGCTAATATGGAAATATGTTTTATTATAACTTCACAAGTATAATGGCTATCAGATTGCTTCCCTTCTCAGTGGGTGGGGAGGGGCTGGAGGGAAGGAAAGAACTGAAACTCAAAAAAATTTTAAATGAATATTAAAATAAAAATTTAAACCTAAACCTTTAAAAAAATTAGAGGTTCAAAAAATGTGTTTAGTTATATGTGTTGTTTCCCCAAGTGAATATAAGTTCCTTGAGGGCAGAAAGTGTTTTGTTTTTGTCTTGAGTCCCCAGGGCCTAGAACCATACTTGGCATGTAGTAGGTGCTTGATATCATATGCTGAATAAATAGAGGTTTCCAAAAAATGACTTTTTATTGCAGGAGGAGTTTGAGGGTTCTGCACAATTTCCCAAGTGGAGCCCAGGCCAGGGGGCTCTCCAGCTCCCATTCAGTTCTGTGTCTGTCTCAGGCTCCAGTCACAGGGTCTACCCAAGAACAATCCGCAGATGCATAAGCTGTCCATCCAGCTCCTTTCCTCATCCACTTGGCTTTCCCTGTGTACATGGTTGGCCTTGAGACCCTCTATTTGAGGGTCTCATTTGGGAGGCCCTACAGTGTTCTGGGGCTTGGTGTAAGCAGTACAACATCACAAATAGGAGCCTCCTCATCGACAAGAGAATGCCTTAGTACTACAGGGCCTTGTATACAGTGGGTGCTTAATAAATGCTTGTTGACTTCTTCACTGGAATTAAATGGTTTTCTTCCATTCTAGCCTGAGATACCTGCTACCACTCTGCCATGACATCAAACGCCTTTGGTGGCTACACCTCTCGAGGGGCCTTTCATCATCCTAGACGTTAGCACAGTAAACCTCTTGTTCTAAGACCCCTTTTAAGGCAGAGGTTACACCAAATCAAATGCTTTTTTGGGTCAAGAAATGCACACTGTGAGCTCTTGTATTCTTTGCATCTTTAAATAAGCAGAGAAGTTATTTTTTTCAATTTCACTAAGTTCATGAACATACTGTGCTCTCTGTGGATGTTATTCATCTTGCTAGGAAAGAGGTACCATGTGCACAGACCCAGCATGCACGTTCTGGCCCTGCCTTTCCAGGCCAATTCTAGTTTCACCTAATGGAACAAATGCCAGCTTTCAAAGTGCAAAATGCAGGGTGAGTATGGACAAGATGTCCACGTAGGAGACGCGGCCCTCCCACATGGCCAATCTTTTCCTAAACCACTCTCCCTCATTCCTACCTTTCCAATCTTCTGACACCACCGTCCCCTCCACCTACACCTCGATCCAGCATCACTGGCCATTCTTAGCACCAGATACCCCACCTCTCCACTCCAGACACCTCTCCAGGCTCCCCTCCATGCCTGGACTTCTCTCCTTCCTCATCCCCAGCTCCCAAGTTCCTGGCTTCCTTCAAGGCCCAGCTAAAATACCACCACCTACAAGATGCCTCCCTGGATTGCCTTAATTCTGGTAACCTCCTTTTGCTCAGTGTCCCTGCTGAGCCAGGCTAGGTCTATAGCCTGTACACAGCACTTGGCATGTTGTCTCTGTGTTACATTGGAAACGCCTGGAGGGCATGGACTTGTCTGGCCTTAGTAATGCAGGGCCGTGGGCACAGTAGGTGTTTAATAAATGCTTGCTGACTTACTGACTGGAATGAAAGGGGCGCGTGGCTTTCTGCCGCTCTGGCATCTCAGCTGCTTAGGGCTCACTTGGCTACAGCTGGCCTGGGCTGAAGATTCTCCTTCCAATCTCCCCAGGTGGGTGACTCCACTCCAGGCAGTCATGGAGGAAGAGGGGGGAGAGCTCCAGAGTAAAACACAGAGGAGCCAGGGGTGAGGGCTGACCAGGATGAAGGTCAGAGGTAAAAGGGGAAGAGCTCTGCCCCTAATTCACTCTCTGAGCCGCAGTTTCTTAATATGAGAAGAATCTTGCAGGGTTGGTGTGAGCCAAGCAGCCCATAAGCCTTGAAGTCGGTCCCATTCAAAAGTACGTTCTTGTTAGGGATACGAAACGGGCTTGGGATTTCCTCAGTAGAGAGGATTCTCGGGTAAGGAAAGCCCCTCTACCAAGGGGAGCTCTGGCCTCCTCTGAAATCTGAAAGTCCTAGACAGCTGCCCAGAGAGCCACGCCATCGTTCTGGGACAGAGGGAGGCTGGGATTCAGGGCTGCCTAGGCTGAGGTCAGCTCTTGTCCCACAGGAGCACAGATTCAGAGCGGACAGACAACGGCAGCCAAGTGGTTCAGTGGATAGAGCCCTAGGCTTGGCGTGAGGAGGAGCTGAGTTCAAATCTGCCCTCAGATACTTCCTAGCTGTGTGACGCTGGGCAAGTCACTTAGCCTCTGTTTGCCTCAGTTTTCTCAGCTGTAATATGGGGAATAACAGAATCTACCACACACACACACACACACACACACACACACACACACACACACACACACACCCCAAAGCAGTCACGAGGAGGCAATGATATTTCTAAGCATTTCACACACTGCCTGAAATGCTGGTGGCTTTTTCAGGTCCATCTGACTCTTCATGATCCCATTTAGGGTTTTCTTGGCTTAGATACTGGAGAGGTTTGCATTTTCTTCTCCAGCTCATTTTGCAGATGAGGAAACTGAGGCAAACAGGGTGAAGTGACTTTCCCAAGGTCACCCAGCTAGGAAGTGACTGAGGCAGGATTTAGATCCCAAGTCCAGTGTCCCTATTCACTTTGCCTTTCTGTTTCTCATTTTTACTATCTAGCTTAATTTAACAGTCTCTCTCCACCCACTGATCTCTGTCTCTCTCCCTGTAGCCTGTCTCTGTCTCCCTGTATCACTCTATTTGTATCTTTCTGTGTCTCTGTCTATCATTTCTGACTGTCTGTCTCTCTTTATACAATAATCTTGACCCGCCAGAGTCAGAACCCATCCCAGCTCTGATGACTTCACGCCCTATTTACATTTCAGTCCTACGCCCAATCGTCGATGGAGCAGGTTACTGAGAGACTGTGGAATCTCCTTATAAATAGAATAATGTTAAAAATAGAATCGGTTTCCACTGGCCACATTTTCCTCCTGTCTAAACATCATGAGGCTGAGTCGGACCCTTCAGGGCTGGGGAAAAATAGCTTGATGGTCATATGAACAGTCTCAAAGCAGGGAGAGTGGGCAACTCCTTCCCCACTTACTGGAGTATTAGGAAACCTCCTGCTTCAAACCCCTGCCAGTCTTCTGAACATCTTTTAAAAAAATCCATTCAGTCACGAAGTCTTTGATTGCTCAGGAGACTGGCTGAGGTATCCTGCTTGGAGATCCTGTCCCTCCAGCTCTCCCTGGGGCTCACTCCCTACGGACCTCTTCATCCTCCATCCCTCCCTGCTTTCCCAGGCCACCCCCCCTCTTTTGACCTCACTTTTCTCCTCCTCAAAATCTCGACCCTGTGGTCAGCCAGCTCAGCTTGACGCTATCCTCTCCCTTTCTGCCCCTGGGCCCCTTGTCCCCTTCCAAATCACTCACACCTTCTCCACATTTACATGTTTCTGGATATAAATGGAGTCCCCCGCCATATCTAATTCCATATCAAATATGATCAATTCTGCAGCCACGTTTCCCCCACTTGTCTCCTCTCCATTCACACCACCCTAGATCAGGCCTTCAGCACCTCTCACCTGGACAGGAGATGGAGAGACAAACTATTCCAGCGTTCCTCAGTCTGGGATGAGTTTGAACTTGGATTTCTGGGAATGTTTGTGGAGGCTTCTGGGACAAAGGAGACAGCACCCAGAGGTTGGGTTTGATCCTGCCCACCTTCCTCCTTGCCCAGGGGGTAACAGCTCCTCTCCCCCTCCCAGAAGCTCCTAAAAATGTTACATCAGAAACCCAGGGTCAAAGATCACCAAATGGTGAACTCTGGGATGATGGCTACTTGGGCCTCTCCTCTCATTAGCACGTGCTCAGGGTAGGCGCTACCCCTAGTCTGTGCAAGGTGCCATGTTGGCTGCTAAGGATAAAGTCAAAAAATGATGGCCTTTGCCCTCAAAGAGCCTACTGTGTACATGTCATGTATGTGGAGCTACAAAGGAAAGAAAACAGAGTGTGATGGGGCAAAATCCAGGCTAAGCACTCTGGGAAAGCCTGAGGGAGAGACAGCATCATGCTCCATGCAATGGGGCACCGAGGAAGGAGGCGCCTCTTGAGCTGAGTGGGAAGGAAGAGGAGGATTCTAAAAGGTGGTGGTGAGAAGGGAGTGCATTCAGACATGGGGGGGCAGTCTGTGCTCAGTGGGAGGCAGCATGTCTGCTCCAAGGGGCACAGCTATCTAGGCCCCCTGCCTGGCTGGGATGGACAGTGTGCAGAAGAGCCAGGGGGAGTTTCATGCACTTTTTAAAAGCTCAATGCCTGCCTAGCTGCCTCCTGACAAGTCTGTATCCAGTTTCTAGGGCAGCACAGTGAATGTGAGGGTGGCATGCCCTGAGTGCTGCTAGCAGTTCCTCAGGGAGATGCTGCAGAGACTGGGAGGGTCAGGCCAGCCACAGAGACAGTTCCTCTTCAAGAGAAGGACCGCCCCCCCCCCCCCCTTCTTCTATGTGCTCTAATCCTCCCCTCAGATCACTTGATATTAGGAATAAACTGCAAATACAAAAGCCTTTCTGGCTGACTTGGAGAAGCTGCAAAGGATCTGAGTTCAAATTCCCTTTCTGACCCTTACTAGCTCTCTGACCGTGGGCAAACCACCTAATTTCTCTTAGATACAGTCTGTAAAATGTGTATAACCGCAGCAGCTATCTCCCAGGGTGGTTCTGAGGATCAAATGAGATAGTAATTGTAAGACACTTAGCACAATGCCGGGCACAGAGCTTAAGTATTATATAAATCTGAGCTGTTATAGTGGACCTCAGCTTATGCATGTATATATATATGTTATACATATATTATACATATATATTGTGTGTATATGTGTATATGTGTGTACATATATATATAATATATATATATATGCATACCTACCTCAGTTAATTTAAACTTCTGATTTTCTTCCACTCTGCTCACTATCACGACAGTAACAGTAACGACAACATGAAATGTGGAATTTTTCAGAACCTGTAATGGTTCTGCCGTGATCGGCTCCCCTAAACAGAAGTAGGTATTATTTCTAAATTAAAGGAATCATACCACAAGATGGCATTATTCAACGGACGCAGATAACTTACGCGACTCGTCCCCAAATCATGCTTGACATTTTCTCCATCCCATGGGATCTTCCTGCAATGTCATTTAGACCTGATAAGGGCCAAGAAAAGGGAGAGACTTGAATCCAGAGGTCACATACTACTAATGGGGGAAGATGCCTTGGTCTTCTCCAGGCAAGACGTGTGAAGAACAAAGACAAAAAAGCCCTGGATGAGGATGACAAGGGAATTCCTGGTGGCCTGAAACCAAGGCTCAAGCCCACATTTAAGGCAATTAACGCTTACACAATCCTAGTCAATACATACTTTGAAAATTGTAAAACGATTTAAGCAAACTTGGCAAGTGTCCTAACAAAAACCTGTACAACATTAGTGAGCCGCAAGCTCATCCCTCCAAAGCAGTTGGAGAAACATGAATAATTATAGGATTTTTTTTCTTTTTTGCTTTTTGGAGGGCAATTGGGGTTAAGTGACTTGCTCAAGGTCACGTGGCTAGTTTTTGTGTTAAGTGTTTAAGGCCAGATTTGATCTCAGGTCCTCCTGACTCCAGGGCTGGTACTCTATTCACTGTACTACCCAGCCACCCCAATTAATTTACACTTTTTTTTCTTTTTTGCTTTTTGGAGGAGGGAGAACAGGGGGTAAGTGACTTTCCCAAGGTCACACGGCTAGTAAGTGTTAAGTGTCTGAGGTCATATTTGAACTCGGGTCCTCCTGACTCCAGGGCTGGTGCTCTATTCACTGCACCACCGAGCCACCCCTTAGGGTTTTTTTTTTAAAGGAAGCATGAAGTTTCTTGGGAACATGACAAAGAGGTTGGAAACATACAAAAATATTTTCAAATTAAGTAGATTTCTGTAAGAGCTCTTAGAGAAGCGTCACATTCACTCCTGAGTGTGCCTAGCCAGATTTAAAGTATATTTGGGAAATGTTTAGCAAAACAAATAAAAACACCACAAATGCAGATAATAGTGATTTGTGGTTTTCTCATCAATCAGCAGCCCCCCACTTCTATGTGAGTTTGGCCCCACTGACTTAAAGAATGCTCTGGGACCAGCCATTTCACCGAGCAGTAATAAAGTCTGGCAATGGGTAGCACCACTGGATGTGTCCAACATAATTGGAAGTGGCTTACCACTTAGATAACGTTATGGCTAAGATCCAGGAGCGGAATCAGAAGGCCCTCGATGGGCAACATCCACATGAATCTAAACAATGATACGTCAACAAGGAAGTGTCAAGCAAATTGTTGAGTCATGTGGATTTATTTACAGATATGGAAAGATTTATGAAAGCCATTCAACACCAGGTTATAACTACCAGAAATCACATACAGTTATCCTTAAAGAGCCAGCACTAAATGATTAATGCAGAGTATAGAAGGAAATGGTAGAAGGTGGGCAACACATCCCTGCAGGCTGCAAAAATTTAGCCCCTACTAAATACCTAGGGAGATTTGAGCTAGTAGCTCATATGGCAGAAGCTCTCTACTTTTTATAAACTAACAGATGACAAATCCTAATTTTATGACTGTAGAATTCAATGTATTCTTGAGATTTCAACCAATAACCCGTCCCAGCAATAGACCATCATCATAGACCAAACACTGCCCACAATCACACTGACGTATCATTGATACGTAAAAATTTAAGAACATTTTTACAGTTATCTCCATGTCAAATGCTGATAATTTCCAAGACACACAGATTGAAAGTCTCAGAATACTGATACTTAGCAGAAGAAATGAAAATTATGTGAAAACAGGATGAAGTACATTCCACCCCCATCATTCTGTCTGCTACTGGAATTATACCAAGGATGTTCTCAGTGAGCCTATAGATAGAAGATGGGCCGACATCCTAATACTTTTAATCAACTACAGAAAGCAGCTGTTTAATCCACCTGTGCATTAGTCTGTAGAACATTAAACGGGAGAAGATTAACAGCACATAGTGACTTGGCCGAAGAGTCTTTCTATTTGAACACCACTGAAAATACCGAGAAAAAAGCGATGGCGGTATTAGCAACATCTGGTGCTATGGTCCAAATCCCAGCTCACTTTATGGGCCCTGGGGCAACGGCCCTAACCCAAGCAGACCTCCGTTCCCTCCTATAGAAAACAAACAAGATTCCTTCCGGTTTTAAATCTCTGATCCCGAGATCTCTGCAATGTGACAGCGTTACCCCAACACCGAGGTGTCTGCCTGGTCATCATGCCTTCCAAAGGCATAGTATGTGTGTCTGTGAATGTGTATTTTTCATACACACATATGCTTATGACTCGTGTCCCCATTCCTTGAGAGCAGGGAATGTCCCATTTTTTATACTTGTATCCTTAGCATCTAACACAATTCTCGGCACACAGTTGGTGCTTAATAAATGCTTGGTGAGTGAGTGGTTGTTTCAGTTTAGTTTCCTCGTTCAGTTTTGAACTTCTGCTTTTGTGAGGATGAGAGGAAAAAGGAAAGGAAAAAAAGGTTTCTGCTTTGCAGCCTGGGCCTTCTGACTGAGCAGATGAGTGTTGGCTGGGACCCTCCCAAGCAGGTGTTCGGTACCTCGTGGAGGCGACACATGGCCTGTGGCTTCTTTACTTTCCCACGTTCCAGCATGCTGCCACGCTCCAGGCCTGGGACCTGCAGGGACAAATGAGCCTCATCCCCTGTGCTTGGCAGAAAGCAGGGGAAGCCCATTTCCAAAGGACAGGACGCTATTACTTCACATTGATAAAGCCCTTTCTGTCCGGACCAGCTGGTGTGATCCTTGATAATTTCTCCTAATGTTTTGGTGACACGAATGAAAACTGACATTGCTAAAAACATGCCACAGAATTTACCCACATGATCTCACTGTGACACTGTGAGGGGGGTACTAGGGGTACCTTGATCAGATTTGTTTTACAGAAGGGGAAACTGAGGCTCTGTGCTATTAATGGGCTTGTCCATGACCACACAGCTCAAAGGTGTTCTTTGAAAGTAGGTCTTCCTGGGTCTGTGTCTACTATGCAAAGCAAATGTTATGATCCCATTTCAGGCACGGAGAAAGAGAAAGGGGAGCGAGTAAGGGTAAGGACGGCAGGGGAATAAGGGCTGTAATGTGAGGACAGACTAGAAAAGCTGGGATTCTTTAGCTTGGAATTTAAGTCTGAGAGAGAACAAAATGGAAACCTATAGCACCAGTTTATTAGCTAAATCCTCAAAAAGGATGGGGAAGCAGCTGGTGGCACAGTGGATAAAGTATGGGGCCTAGAGTTAGGAAGACTTGAGTTCAAATCCAGCCTCAGGCACTTACTAGCTGTGAGACCCTGGGCAAGTCACTTAACGCTATTTGCCTCAGTTTCCTCACCTGTAGAATGAGCTGGAGAAGGAAATGGTGGACTATTCCAGTGTCCTTACCAAGAAAACGCCAAATGGGGTCACAGAGTCAGACATGACTAAAGCAACCACAAAGAATGGGGGAGTTTGGAGTCCTGAGGAGTGAATCCCAAAGAGGTGAAGGCTTACATCCTGCCTGGAACTGGCTCCTCAGAGATGACCAGCCTCAGTGGGAACCAAAGCGTTGCTGTTTCACCAGATGGGAGATTTCATTAGGAAAGGGAACTCCCTGGGCAGGGCCGGGGAGAGAGACTCAGGACAGCCACAGTGATGCAAGAAACAGATGTCATCAGTAGAAACTTATTAGAAAAAAAAGGGAAAGGAAACTCTGGATGAGAAGGTCCCTCCACAAGCCAGCAGAGTAAATGGAAGCAGAGAGGCCTCTAGAGTCCGAGGACTTGAGATCGAATCCCGCCTTTGCTATTTACTACATGCATGACCTCAGGCCAGTCACCTTGGTGCTTCCGGCCTCAGTTTAAAATGAAGGGGGTGGGACAAGAGGGTCTCGTAGGTCCCTATGATAATCCAATGTGGGTCTACAGCTTAGTCTCAAAGGGTCACTGTGAGAAAATGAAGGATGCAAAGGGCCTAGGAAAGATCCTCCCTCAAGAACATTCTAACGGGGGAAGACAAAACCCCCCAAAGAGGTGAACAGGACTGAAGGTGCCCAGGGCATAGGGGAAATGGTATTAAAGTCTGGAAGGAAGGCTGGTCTGCCTGGACCCCTCCCCAAAATGGAGGCCTGCTGGGAACTCAGCAATGAGAAAAGGAGCCGCTTGGTTGAGGGACATCAAGGTTAGGAAGGTCAGGAGCAAACAGGTATCCATTCCACAGTAAGGAGGTCCCAGGTGGTGTGTGGGGAATCCCCAGCACACTGTCACAACTGCGTAACAAGCAAAGCCAGGAGAGTGGTCTAAAGCCCAGGGCCGCACAGCTAGGAAGGGCCAGATTCGAACCTAGGTTTTCTCTACTCTAAGCCCAGTGCTTTATCTGCTAGACTAGGCTGCTTTTCTTCTGCAAGGAAAGAATTTCTGGAATTTGAAGCTCCATCCATCCTCGGACCAGAAAACTGGCTTCCACTGGAAGTTTTTGTGGGCCAGGATGAAGAGACAGCAGGCGCCCCATGGGTGGCTCTCGACGGGTCTGATACTGGAAACGTTGGTGGAGAGCAGCCCAGCTGACCTTGGCCTGCACATTCACACAGCTGGGGGCAGAGAGCTCCCAAGGATGGCGGCCAGATGGACTTGGAGGGAAGGACCCAGGAAAGCACCGGGAAAAACAGCTGCCGGCAGCCTCCTCAGTGTCTATCTGGCCCTCCAGCTGCCCAGGACTGGGGACTGAATCTTTCCTGAACTCAGCTGGGAGGAAGGGGACAAGAGAGGGTCTCCACATCTAGCCAGGTGAGGATAGGAGGCCTGAGGAGCCGGCCAGGAGCAGAAGTCATTCATTTAGAAAACAGAAGGTCTTCTTATGAACTATGGGAGAAAGAAAATGAGGTATTCTCGGTGATTATCCAGCACAAAGGAGATGTTCCTTCCTGGCTGCTGGTCTTGTTTCTTATACAATGAGACAACGACTGAGCAAGGTGCCTTTGACAGGCAGTCTGAGGGGTGAACCTGGTAAGACCCGGGCTCAAATCCTGCCCGATTAACTTGAAATACAGCCTCCCTCTTCTCACATCTAGGGGGAGCAAAGGATGAACAAGGGCTGGACTCAGGAAGTCCTCTGTTCAAATCCTCCCCCAAACATTTACCAGCTATGTGACCTTGGTCAAGTCCCCTATCTTCTACCTCAGCTTCCTCATCTGTAAAATGAGAAAATGTGGAAAGTGTTTTGCAAATCTCAAAGCACCACATAAATGCTTTTATTGTTATTATTCTAATGTGAAATGGGGACAATACTACCGATCATACTTACCTCAAAGGTTTTATAGGATAACGGCTGTAAAACATTTCTACAAACCAAACCATTGTTGTTGCTCACACGTAGTCACTTGGCCAAGAGGGAACACATTCTTGGGTCCCGAAAAAGGTGGCAGAATTTATTACTAAGCCACTGCCAGTGATACGTGAAAGATCATGGGAAACAGGAAATACACCATAAGATTGGAGAAGGGCAAACATCCTGACTTTTTAAAAAGGAAGAGAAAAATAATCTGAAAACTGTAAGTTAGAGTTCTTGACTTTACTTTCTAGGAAAATTCTGGAATGGGTCAGTAAAGAGATGGTTTGTACAAATCCAGAAAGGGCAGCAACGATTACAAAGGGCCACCGTGGCCTTGTCAAGAAAGGGTCATGCCGCACTAACCTTATTTCTTTGTTTGACAGGGTTATTAAAAAAGGAGAAGGCTGTGGCTAGGTTTTAGCAAAGCTTTTGGTAAAAATATCTCATGCTCATAATGGGGAGAGATGGGAATTATGCAATAATACTGTCAGAGTAATTCAGACCCACTCAAAGAGTGGCTGTTAATGGTTCAATGTCATTGAGGCAGGAGTTCTCTTGGTAGAGTGCCCTAGCTACCTGTGCTGGTTTGGATAAAGGCAGTTAGTAACTTCATTAAATCTGAAAATGGCCCGTGTCTGGATGACATCTCACACAGTGGGAGTAGGACAGTATCAGGTTCCAAAGTCAGGTTCCAGAAGGATCTGCCAAGTTAGAGTAAGAATCACTGTGGCTGGAGTCCTAGACTTGGAGTCAAGAAGACCTGAGCTCAAATCCAGCTTCTGATACTGCCTAGATGTATGACCCTGGACAAATTACTTAACCACCTTCTGGCTCAGTTTTCTCATTTGTTAAAACGGAATAATAAAAATTTCCCCCAACCAAGATATCTGGATATAGAACAAACAGGGGTGAGCACCATGGCCTTTGTGGGCCCAGAGGACACACCGTGTGCAGGTGACACACAAGAAAATGTTGGGGGCAAGGGAAGGGCCTGGGATGTGGAAGGCTGGGAAACACTTCTGTAGAAGGTGGGATGTGAAGTTGTCATAGGAAGCCAAAGATTCTAAGAGACAGAGAGGAGGAGACAGAACATCCCGGGCCTGGAGGACAGCCAAGGGAAAGGTCCAGAGACAAGAGACAGAATATTTTGTGTGGGCAACAGCAAGGCAGCCATATATTCTTTAGTAAGAAATATCCTTTAAAAAATTCTTTATTGGATCAATCATCCAATGAAAAGTATAAGCCAGGTAGAAGGAGTAAAGTTTTTCCAACCACTGGATAAAATCAGAGGATGAACTGTATTGGGATTTACTGAAACATTAGACCCACACCTAGGCCTATGGACATCAGAGAAGGTGATTTCAGCAGTAACATTATGGCAACTGCTTCTAGAGTTAATCTTCAGGAGCCCTCTGAGGAGCAAGACTCAGGCCAATATCAAAAGAACAGCAAAGGGGGAAAGAGACTGAGTCTAGAGAGAGGGTCACGATGCTTCCCTTCCCCCCTCCTCCACTGGCCATCCCATGAAAGAGACTGGACCCGGGGCAAACAACAGAGCAGAGAGCAAACTATACACACAGGGTGTGTGGCTGCTTTAGCGCAGAGACAACTATAGCTTCAGGACTTTAGAGGACCCTTTAGGCCCAGAAGAGCTAAGCACATACCTCCTTGAACTTCACGAGGACTCCAGGAAGGGAGAGCTGTAAGCTTTGCCACACGTGTTCTCTAAATGAGCCCATGTCCCCCTGTCTCTATATGAACTTGTGAGAGACTCTGTCACAGACTTTCGGGGAGAAAGTTTTATATCAATTCTGCTGTCTTAGTAAAAATCCCTAAGTAAAAGCTAACTCTAGCTGGCTAACTACTAACAACTGGGTAGTTTATGTGAAGCACACCAGTGGGGGCTCATAAACAAAAGAATTAGAAAACCCTCTAACCCTCATATATATGGAGCACACCAGTGGGGGCTCATGAACAAAAGAACTTAAAAAACTCCCTAACCCTCAGGGTTACTCCTAGAGCCTTGAAAGGGGAAGTAGTTAGCCTCTCTCTGGGGACCCATGTTACCATTGTAAGAGGAGGTTGGGAAAATGAGTCCAGAGGAGTTGCTACACAATTCTAACTTTCAAGAAAGGAAAAATGATATCTGATAGACATAGCGAAGGTCTACAACAAGGGTCCCTTTCATATCTTAGCAGAAAAGCACTAGGGAAAACACCTACTACGTGCAGGGACTAGTAAATTACTGGTAGCCTAAGAACTAGAATGCTATAAAAATTGGGGAAACAATTCTATGCTGGAGGGAGTAAAGACTAGTAGGAGTTCTCCTTAGTCACAAAAAAGGAGGGCATCAGAATCTCATTGATAGACAGGATCTTGGTCCAACTCAAACGGAGCAAGAATTCCCTCTATGCTATACCCGAGTGGTCATTTTGGCTCTTCCGGATCATTTCCATTGATGGGGGATGACCAGCTGCTTGGGATAGCTCCAGCTGGTAGGAATATTTTTGTTATATAAAGTCTAAATCTGCCTCTTCACATTTGCCCAATGATCCCAGCTCTGCCTTCTAAGTACAGGAACGGAATAACTGGTATTCAGTAAATGTCGGCCACAGGGGCTATTTCTCTGAGGTCTGTGAACTTAAAAAAAAATTATTCTGACAACTTTATTTCAACATGATTGGTTTCCTTTGTACACTTAAGTGTTTTATCTTATTTATTTAAAAATGTTCTTCTGAGAAAGGATCCACAGGCTTCATTCACCAGACTGATCACCAGAGGGTCTGCCATGTGAAAATGGTCCAGACCCCCTGGTTTATTAGATTGGCTTCTTGAATTTAAATGTACACGTCAGGCCAGGATCAGCAGGCCTTGATCAAAATCCATAGGAGGACAAAACTCTGCAAACCATCAGCTCATGGGAGGTCGGAGAATCCAGAGCTGTAAGGGACCTTCAACCTATGGCCTAGTGGCGTAGATTTAGGGCTAGAAGTTCCATAAGTGCAACCTTTTCATTTTATAGGTGAGGAAACTGAGTCTCAGGGAGAAGCAACTTGTCTAAAGCCTTGAGTGGAACCTTGAGCCAGGGGGTCCTGACTACTCTGACTTGCCGATGGTGACGAAAATTCTTTAAATGGACTGATGAGCCAGGAGCCAGCTCTCTCCTCTGGGGGCCTTCCAGTGAGGAGGAAGGAGTCTGGGAGAAGCCTAGTGCTCTTTGAATTACATCATCCTGAAAGGAAGGACTGATACCTCTAATGGACCAGGCAGAATAAAAATGAAGGAATGGCCTAGGCCGTAAATGAAAGAGTGATAAGGACGTGAGTTCTCAGTGCTGAGGTATTCTTCAACTGCCCCATGGAGAAGTCCAGGTTATGCCCCTAAAGCATCCAACAGAGTTTTGCAGAAATAAACTCCTCAAAGGCAGAGACTGCTTTGGTTTGTCAAGGCTTAGCGCAGTGCCTGGTACAGAGAACGCACTTAAAAGTTTGTCGATTGACTGATCGATTGAGCGATCAAAAAATTAAATGTCATTGTTGTAGAGTCCAGAGGTCAGAAGCAGCCAAGGAGGTCAGAAATGCCCCTGAATGAGAAAGTGCCAGACACTCATTCTTAGTGTGTTAGATGAGTATGCAGGGCGTGTGCGTGTATGGAGGGGGTGGGGGACATAAGAACTAATCACTGGAAAGCAGAGAATGACAGTTCATTTCACAACTGGAGAAGAACCAACACATGGAGAAGGAGAACCTGACTGGGGATCAGTGGGCCAGGAGGAGACATCTACTCCCTGGAGTGACCATGGGCCCTGGAGCAAAGGCCCAGGGAGCAGCCAGCATGGCAGCCGGAATCCATCTGGGTGAAAAGCCCTATGAGGCCTTGCTCCAAGACATCAGCTGAAGAACACCTGGATTCAGGGGCCCCCGAGGAGAGGCAGCGTGAAACCCAAAGCCAGAGGCCAAGCCACACACATACAAGCCACTTTAGCAAACCCGAAAATCACCAGGGATGAGCAACTTTTGAAAGCTAGGGAGGTGAGGATAGCGGAGAAAGTCAGGCTATAACATTGACGTCAAAGTCTATAGAATCAACCAGTCCGGGTCCAGTTTGTATTAGTGTCACCCCAAAATTAAAAGTGTTCCTTCCCCTGGGTAAGTAGGGGTAGTGGTGAGGCCAAAAGAGATTTCTTCATTGGAATCAATCTGACCCTTTAGAAATGTAATCAGATTGTTTCTGAGGCAGTTAATGGATAAAGCACTGAGTTCTGATTCAGGAAGACTTGAGTTCAAATTCAGCCTCAGACAGTTACTAGCTATATGACCCTGGGCAAGTCATTCTGTTTGCCTCAATTTCCCCATCTGTAAAGTGAGGACAGTAATAGCACTTCCCTTGCAAGGTGCAGCTAGGGGGTACGGCAGATAAAGTGCCAGGCCTGGAGTTAGGAAGAGCCGAGTTTAAATCTGGCCTCAGACACTTACCAGCTGTGTGACCCTGGGTAAGTCACTTCACCCTATTTGCCTCAGTTTCCTCATCTGTCAAATGAGCTGAAGAAGGAAATGGCAAACAGCTCCAGTATCTTTGCCAAGAAAACCCCAAACAGGGTCACAGAGTCAGACACGACTGAAATGATTGAACAAGAACACCTCACAGGGCTGTTGTGAAGATCAGATGAGATAATAATTGTTTAAAAATCACTCATCACAGTGCCTGGTATGTAGCAGGTATGATATAGATGCTTAGTGCCTTTCCTTCTCCTAGGTGCCCCCTGCCTTCCACCCAAAGCACTGCTGATAAGCCCTTAATAAATGCCCATTCATTCATTCATTCTGTGGGTCATCACAACAGCTCTGGAGACTCTCTAGGAGGGGGCATCCCTAACAGCCATCACAGGGGGACCTCATGCTCCATGATCTCTCTGGACCTGGGACTTCCCCTCCATCCCAGCCCGCTGCATGACTAACCAGTCAACACAGTTTTAATTTTCCTCAATGTACAGGACAGCTTGGTGTTGAAATGAGGGAGCCAATTTCAGAGTCAAAGCACCTAAATTGGAACCCTGATTCTGTCACTTGCCACCAGTGTGACGCCAGACAAGTCACATCTGAATGAGGTGACCGCTCTAAATCTGATGTTAGAAAGTGAGGTATAGCCAATGGACTGTCTGTGGCCCCCATTCTCCTGATGTTCACATGCTTTGAGAAGAGTTTGAGACAGGCCCCCAGGACATACTGGATGGGTCCCCGGTCCCCACGTCTGGGAGGACGTGAGCAGGCAGGCACAGAGGGGCGTCCATCTGCCTCTTGGAGGAGCGCTGGGCCTCACCGATGAGCTTGCAGATAAAGGAGTGTGAGGAGGGCTGGCCTGTAAGAGCCAGCCCTTGGGCATCTACAATCTGCTCTGCCGGTTGACGAGACATATGGAAGTGCTGCAATCCCACTTCCAAAAACATTGGGATGGTGCTTAATGAAAGCGCTCTGCCCGGATTCAGAGCAGGTTGTGATGATGGTTTCTGGTGGCTGGCTGGAGAGCCAAGAGTTTTCACTGACCACTGGGCCGGAACCCAGTGGTCATACAAAGAGTCTCAAGCAGAAGAAAGTTCTCTTTCCCTTGGGGGACTTCCACTGAGGAGAAGGGAGAAATGCTAAATGCCTCAAGGAAGTGATAGAGGGGGATGCTAGGTAAACAGCGCACAGAGCGCTGGGCCTGGGGTCAGGAAGACTCCTTTTCCTGGGTTCAAATCTGGCCTCAGACGCTTCCTAGCTGTGCGACCCTGGGCAAGTCATTTAACCGTTTGCCTCAGTTTCCTGGTCTTTAAAATGGGCTGGAGAAGGAGATGGCCAACCACTCCAGTATCTCTACCAAGAATACCCTAAATGGGGTCATGCGGCCTCAGGACAAAAAGAAACAGAGATGGTCTCAAGAGAAGCAGAGGCCGTGTGCTGAGAGCTGCCCGTCTCCACACCTGGGCTGCCATGGGGCCAGGGACACGTGGTCGCTGCTGTTTCTACCTCTGTAAAGACTCTCTTCTTTCCTGGTCTTAGGTGACCAAGTACAAGAGATGGAATGGACCAGGTCATGAGCTTGTGAGTTTCAAAAGGTCTCTAGAATCATCAGACGTCCATCACCCAGTAGCCACAGTTGAGTCTGTTGGTGGCCAAAGTAGCCTGACCCAGGCACGGAGCCATGACAGGCCTTTGTCTCCACAGTGCTCAGAGCAGTGCCCGCACACAGCAGGCACTTAATAAGTGTTTCTGGACTGACTGACCTGTATGCCCCAGCCCAGAACCCAAGACATGTCATAACTGGTCATGAACATGGTGGTGGGATGGGGTGGGGAGCACGCTGTGCGACAACCTCTGAGTCTGAGTCCTTTCTCCCCAGTGACCAAGGAAGCAGAAAAGGGCATTTTCTTGGTTTTGGAGACTTTTGTCCCTTCCAGTAAATATCTCTTTGTAAAAACTAACTGATATGAATTAATACTGAGAAGAGATCACTGATCAGAATAATATTGATATAGTTCTCATTGCTTAGATACTGAGGAGAAATCAACTGGCCCATTGGCTGCATAATATTGGGGAGAAATGAAGAGGTAACGGACATTAGGGGGAACCCACTGGATTGGAGCTTGTGAGCACCTCCAACCCTCAAGATTACTCCCAGACATTGCCAGGAAGACACAGCCAGGCCCCCTCCAGGGGGACCCAACCTGTTGGCACAAGCAGCGGTGACAGAAGTCAGTCCAGAGCCTACTTGTGCTATGGAAGTATTGCAGGATGTACCGCCAGACCCTCCTCTTTCCCTTGAAAACATTTGTTGTGTCCTAACCTGGGAGTATTCTGGGTGGGCAGTTAGAAGTAACAGGTGGAGATGTTTGCTTTAAGATCTAGCTTGTGTGGAAAGCTTTCGATTTCTTAATAAACTCGATTCTGACTCTGCCCAAAATAGCTACGACCCCCCTCCCTGAAACAAATATTTTCAATAGCAGTACACGGCGGAGTGAAAAGTTCTTAAAAGGAAGATTGTGTGTTGCTAGTATATTTTGGGATGAGCCTTTGACTTGGGAGAGATGAAAGGAGAGGGAGGAAGAGAAGAAAAGACGGGAAGGAAATGAAGTGGAGGGAGGAGAGGGGGGAAGGAGAAGGAAGGGAAAGAGATGGGAAGAGGAGAGAGAAAAGAAGATGAAGGAGGAGAAGGGAAAGAAAAGATGGGAGGAGAGGAGAAGGGAAAGGGAAGGGGAAATGGAGAGAAAAAGAGAGGGAGAAAGAAGAAATGGCATTAGGGGAAGTGCTTCCAGGAATTGCCTCCCATGGGCTCAGGGGGATTCTCTCTCTGAAGTCATTCTTTTCAAAATTTTTTTCTGTTTTATTATGAACTTAACAATCATCCACAAACATTTCGAGGTAAAAAGAATAACAGGAAAAAGTATTGTATGAGAAATTTTGAGGTTGCTACCATCGTTTTTAAAGAAATATATACGTATCTATCTCTACAGAGGATTTTTCTATGGTTTCATAACGGAGTAACAAAATGATGTCCATTCTGCACTTTGAAGCCATCTTTTACTAAATAATTGCCTATTCCAAGGAAAAGATACCCATCTTCAGCTGACTTCAGAGAAAAACTCATCTGAAATACAAATACTTGATTCTGTTTAAGCCACAATTATTTGAAACATATTGTGCTCATCAGGGAGGGGAAGGCAGAGAACTAAAAGCCTATAAAAATGGTCCTTGCCCTCAAGGGCTTTATCCCCGAACTGGGTTGATAAAACGGGTTTACTTGGTTTTGTGGGGAGCAGGCTGGATCTGCGATTTGGCTGGTCTTTGACCAATGTAGGTTGGTTCTTGCTCTGTAATAACAAGTTCACTAGGACCCTAAAAGGTGGGTTACTCCACCAGGGCAGGCAAAGGCTGAGCATGAACCAAGTGTTTCTGACTCTGACGCTGCCCTTTCCCCAGGTCTCCTACTTCTCCCTACTCCCTCTCTAGACAGGCATTAGAGGGGATGTCCCACTCCTCTCTCAGTAATTACAAAAACCAGGTGTCTAGGTTGGATCAATCCGAAAGTGTGCTGGGTGCGAATGAGGCCTAAACACCAATAGATAGCTGATAAAGTCCTTGATTGTTCACACACAAGTTCTTGAAAGCCACTGGATAAAATGGAGTAACATTATGAAGCAATATATTTAATGCATGTGTGCGTGTGTGTGTGTGTGTAGAGAGAGAGAAAGCAATATATATGTATATGTGTATATATGGGGGGAGAGAGAGAGAGAGAGGAGGAGATGGAGGAGGGAGAGAGATAGAGAGAGGGAGAGAGAGAGAGAGAGGGAGAGGGAGAAGGAGGGAAGGAGGGAGGGAGGGAGAAAGGGAGGGAGGGAGAGAGAAACAACATATATTCCATTGCTGTAGAAGCCTTGGTCACACTGGGTGGGTTTGGGATAAACCAATACACCAACTGAGAACATGAGTGTGTGATCATCTGGCAGTTAAGTGATGGAAGCCCTTGAGAAGCAATTCCTTAGGAAGGAAGGGTAGACCAACTTTGGTGTCAGTCTCTTCTTCCCCATATTAGCCACAGGAGGACTTTGTAAACTCTGGAAAATCAGAAGATTTGGACTTTTCTTTGAAATGGTAGCAGTAGTGATGAGGGGTGACAGGGTCCACATTGGGAGTCAGAACAAACAGACACTGAGGAAAGGCAGTGATGAGGATTTAAAAGGAAAAGCCAATGAGGAACCTGATGAGCAATCCCATGAGAGAAAAGAGCCCCCAGTGACCAGGAGCTGGGAAGTGCCCCTTGGCCACCTGGGCTCTCTAGGTTCTGTATGTGCTGGCGGAAGAGATTATGAAGCCTTCTAGAGGGAGCATTGTGTAGCTGTGGTGATAACTACACAACCTTAGTATAACTAAAAGCTCACTGTCTGCCTGACAATGGATATCAAGTGATAATGCATTAAGAGGGTACACTGGTGGGTGCTCTTAAGCTACAGTTCTAGAAACTGACCTCAAATTCTTCAAGGCTATTTTGAGACCATTAAGCAAGTGGGTAGCAGCTCTCTTCTGGCAAGTCTGAGTAGAGCTAGTCACCAACAACACACTTGCTACCCAGGTGTAAAGAAAACTAAATTAAATTAGAATCTGACAAATACATGGCGGAAGGGGAGCTGAATCTGTCATTTCACTGGTCCTGCACATTGGCCAGCAGTGTGGCGATTTATAGTCTCAGGGAGTTGCCTGGGGCACTGAGAGGTCACAGAAAGCAGGCAGAAAGTCTTCAGGGAGATAGATCTCACACTCACACAGGTGGTGACATTTGTCTTCAGTGATAAAGACTCCCTTGGCATGCTCTCTCTCACATCTAACAATTGTCTATCAAATCTGCCAAATCTATCAATATAACATCCATACATCCATCCATCGACAGTCAGCCTAACCCTAAATGTGCTTCACTGGAACCCAGCTGGGCGTGACCGTGGGGAATGCCACTAGGGGGCATTAAGTGAGCAGAGTCAATTACACAGACCCCAGCCCCATTTCCCAAACCCCCCATTTCAAATTCCTCAAGCCCTATGAATTTCAGATTCTCCTCACCCTCTCTCCCCTTGGTCAAATATGTTGTGTACAGTCGTACTCATCTAAGGGTGTAATGTGGTCCAGCAGGGGGGAAAATTCTGAATGCAATGTCACAAGTCCTGAGTTTGAATCTTAGCTCTGACTTGCTCATGCAATAATGGGCAACTTGTTTTAAGCTCTCTAGGCCTTGGTTTGCTTATCTGTAAAAGCACAGGGAATAGGGTTGGGCAGATGACTTCTAAAGGCCCTCGCAGGTCCTCTGACCTATCTATGGAATGCCATTCTCCTAGGAGCATTTACGTGCTATCCGAGGGGCTATCTGCTCAGAGAGCAGGGGCCAAGGAGGGTGGTGGGAGCTGATCTGGCAGATGAGGGCCCTGTTTTGGCCAAAGGCTCAGCCTTAGTGTGGCCCTGCCAGATTCACATATGCTGGCCTGAAAGCAGTCCCCAGCCTGGGCAGCTCAATGGACCCTCCCAGAGCCAAAAATTCTAATTCCCCAGCCAGGCTCCTGCTCTTTAGAAACCTTGTCTGGCCCTGGCTCCCTCTGTCTCCTCTAGTCCTGGCTCCTGGCTCATTATCAGTCCTGCCCTGGTCCCAGCTCCCACCCCTCACTTGGCCCAGGAAGGCTGTCTTGGCATCTGCCCTCAGCTCCACCCAACTAAGGCATCTTTTCAGCTCCAATCACCTCCTGTAATATTAACACTTTTTTTTTGGGGGGGGGGGGGGAAATACTTAAATCGTCAGCAGCGTCCCTTTGCCAGCTTCACAGAGTTGCTTGAGGGAGGCTCCTAGGTTAGAGGAGGGGAAAAAATTCAGTGTACTTAATCAGCAATATTGATTCAGAGAACTGAGAAACAGTTCAGCATCTCTGCTGGGTTAGCCTTGGAGCCTCTGATCCAGTCTGACTGCTGCTATGAGACACTGGACACGTCACTCTTTGAGAAAGACCCAAGCAACTCTCAGAAACACTAAGTAAAACAGTACCTGTCTGCCCCAGTTCAGGGCCCCCACACTGGGAATTTCCTGTACCACATGAAATCGTAATCCAGGCCCAAATGGAAATGTCCTTAGAGATGGGACCCTTGTAAAGCAAGCAACTAATTCTCTCTGTATCTGCATCTCAGGTTAAAAACCAGGTTTTTTTTTAAAGATAGTTTTCCTCCTTCCTTCCCAAATGGGAACTAACTTTTTTTTTCTATTTTATCATAAACTTAAGAAACATTTCAATTTACAATGAACAAAAAAGCAGATTGTATATGAAAGTGTAGACTTGTGTTTAAAAGTATATATTAAGATGAAAAGGCAGTGCAGAATTGCTCAGTTTGTACACGTTCTGAACTTTTAAGGATCCTCTTCAATCTGTATGCAGTTTATGTATAACAGCCAGTATTTCTAGGTGTTTTAATGTTTGCAAAGCACTTAAGGTTGTCCCATGTGTACATGTGGCACCACCTCTCCCCTCACCCTGCCTTGGTATCTCCATTGCCTGGCATTAGGAGCTTAATAAATCCTCACTGATGGACCACGGTCTAGAAAAACTCCCCCGGCTCACTTAAGTGTGTGCCAGTAAGAGCCCACGGTCTATACAGGTGCAAAGAGGAGAGCCTGTTTCTTGGAGGGGAAAACCAGAGAGCAGTATTTGCTCCTCAGCACAAGGAAGCCGCTGACCTGGGCTTCATTTGTCAATATGATGGCTATGGTCCTCAGGGCGGGGGAACCATCATCCCAGGGGAGGGTCAGGCTTTGGGGCACCTGATTATAAACATTCAGTAACTCCAGGCAGGACTGCCCCAGAGTGAAAAGCAGATGAGTAAAGGAACCCAGAGAGGCAGAGGCAGGGGTATGCTGGCAGGCTCCAGTTTTACCCCTTTCCAGGGGTAAGAAAGGGCAACCAAGACCTTTGACCTCTGTGGCCCTCGGTTTTCCGCTCTGTTTAATGAGGATGATAAGAAGGCCCTCAGACTCTTCCACACAGATCACAAACTCCCGCTAACATGGCAGGTTCACGTTTACAAAGCATTTTCCCCAGGACTAGAGTGTTGTCAGGAGCAGAAGAGGGGCTGGATAGGAATTCAGGGAGGTAGGGAACTCTCCTCCACTTGGATACATTGTAATTTACAGACCTGCAGGGCCTTCTGAGTGTCCTGAACTTGCTCTGAGTCACCCTGCTAGGCTGTGCAGGAGGCAGGGCAGGAATGGGGGACTGAGTTGCTTTCAGGGCTGGTCCTCTGTCCATCAGGAGGGGCCCTTGACTTTCTTCCAGGCACGAATCCTTTTGGCAGTCTGGTGAAAACTCTTTCTCTGTATGTAGATAGATAGATTAGATATAGAGTTATATACATATAGAGAGAGAGAGATATAGAGAGATCTATATCTGTGTATATATAGAGATAGATAGGTATAGATTATGTATGTGTATATATAAAAATATGCATATATATACATAAACATGCATGTGTGTATGTACATGTATATATTAGGTATTTGAAGGAAAGACTCCATTTCAGAGGTTAGTGAAAACAAAGCTGTGATGCTCATCCCAGTTAAAGGCCCCCCTCCCCCCTAGGTGGCACTTTGCATTTGTCCTATACGAGATAATACTGGGGCCATGAAGCTCAGCGGTTCTGGTTTCCTGCAAAAAGCAGTGACAACCACAGTTACTTTTGCAAAGCGCTGGAAAAACTCACTGACAATCCCCGAGTTCTCTTTTTTTGAACATTTAAATAAAGATAAGACTTTTTTAAAGCCTAGAGGCAAAAAGGAGCTTCATTAAAACCCATTAGTCAGGAGGAGTCTCGGGCGAGTTCTGCCCTCCTTCAAAGCCTCCGGGAGGCCGGCGAGCACAATTACCTTTGCTGGTCCCCCGCGCACTGGAGCGTGGCACGGGCAGGCACGCCAACAGGTGCCCGGGAGGCGCGCGGGCCCCGGCCGGGTGCACGCAGGCATGCACGCAGGCAGGCATGCACGCACGCCCCCGCGCACGCATGCACCCCGCACGCGGCCCCGGGCTGCCCAGGTGAGGGCTGCCCGCTGGCCGGCCCGAGCGCCAGCAGCAGCGGCAGGACAGCTGCGGCGGCACCGCCCCCTCCCCCTCGTCCCTCCCCCTCCCAGCTGCGGCGGCTCCCCCTCCCCTCCCCTCCCCTCCCCTCCCCCAGCCCAGCCCAGGCCCTCCCCCGGCCGCTCCCTCCGCCGCCGCCGCAGCCTCCTCTGCCGCCGGTGCTCGCGGGCTCGCGCGGCTCCCCGGCTCCCGGGCCCTGCCCCTCAGCGGGGGGGCGCGCTCGCTCCCTCCCCGCCCTCGGCGTCGCCGGCGCTCGCGAGCTGACGCCAGGGGGGCTCCCCATGTACCACCATGACCGGCATCGCGGCCGCCTCCTTCTTCTCCAATACCTGCCGCTTCGGGGGCTGCGGGCTGCACTTCCCGAGCCTGGCCGACCTCATCGAGCACATCGAGGACAACCACATCGGTACCGCTGCCGCCCCCGCCGGGGGGAGGGGGAGGGGCGCCCGTTCCTGGGCGGGGGAAGGGGCGCGGGCGCCGCGGGGGGTCCGCAGGGAGGGGGGGCGCCGCGGGGCCCGGGCGGCTTCCGCCCCGCCTGGGCCCGGCCCGGCCCGAGCTGTCAGGGCTCGGCCACCGCCGCCGCCGCCGCCTCGGGGAAGGAGGGAGGGCGGGGCGGGGGCGGCGGCCATTCCGCTTCCTCCTCCCCCACCCCCAGCCCCGGGGCCGCAGCCGCTGCGTCCTGTCAGCGCCCGTTGCTAGGCGTGGCCGGGGGGGGGGGAGAGGAGGAGGAGGGGAGGAAGGACGGGGCGGCCAGGCGCCACGGGTGCCCTGGCCCCAGCGCCCGCACGCCTGCATGCACGCCTGTTTGCAGAGAGCTGGCATGCACGCGTGCACGCAGGCCCGCAGCCGCCCCTATCCACCCGGGGCGCCCCGGCGGGGGTGCGGCCCGGGGCCTGCCGGGGAGACTAGGCCGGCGGCCTGCGGGCAGCTCGGCACCCGGGGCAGCCCTTTAACTCGGAGAGCCGGGCTCTCCTCCCCTCCCCCACCTCCGCCAAAGTCACGGCCGGCACCCCTCCCCCACCCGCCGCCGCCAAAGTCACGGCCAACTCCCCTGCCCCTCCCCCGCGTCGCCGGGCGTCGGGACGCGGAAGGCGTACGGGGCTGCCCCTCCCGCCGGGGCGGCCGCTCACCTGCCGCAGGTGTGACAGCGGGAGGTTGTACAGGTGTGCGTGTGTGTGTGCACGCACGTGGGGGAGCTGGGAGCCCCGGGGCACCCGGGCTGCGGTGCACGGGCCCAGGAAGGGCTTTGCAGCCCCAGGGCCCACGCCCTACCCGGCAGGAGGTCCCGAGGGGGGCCCCTTCTGTTGCTGCTGGAGTCGAAGCCGGCAGGGGGTGGGGGGGACTCTGTGTCCCCGGGGCCTGGCACGTGGCAGGCCCTTGGGAAGCCCTGGTGCGCGGATTTTTTGTTGCAGTGATGTGTAGTGGGAGATCGCTGAACCAAGGGGGGGGGGGGCCTGCAAAATGCAACCCGACGTGGGGGTTGGGCGTTTTCTCCGAGGTTGGGCTTTGGTTAAGGCTGACTGCAGTCCGGCAGAGCGGTCCGGACTCATCCTGGCCCAGCAGTCACCAGAGACGCCCACCCTGGCTTACCCGGCAGGGTGAGGTCCGGGCCTCAGCCCACACAGGAGGAGGTTGTGTAACCCTCGACCTCTCAGTGCTCCAGACGTAGGTGTCTAAGACTGGCAAGGTGCATGACCTTGGGCAGATCACTGAACCTCCAAACGCCCCCGGGTACTTTATTAAAATTATAAAAGGACCTACCCGAGAAAGGCCAGTCTCTGATACTTACTAATTCAGGTGTGTGCCCCTTCCTCTCCCCTGCAGCTCAGTTGAAGTTCTGCCCCAGGCCTGTGCTAGCTTTATGGCCCTGGGAATCTTGGCTTTGGATGCTAACTCGGAAGAGGAATTCCCTCCATTTGGACCTCGGTGTGGTCTTCTGTAAAATGGGAGGTTTGGAGGTGTGACCTCTGAGGCCCCTTGGGTGCCCCGTGTCAAAGGGATGAGTCGTTAATCTGTATGAGTAGAGGGAGTTTCCATACTGGAAGTCCTCTACCCTGATGAAATCAGTGGCTTGGGCTGCCCCGAAAAGTGCACTAATCAAAGAACATGTTGAAACCTTTGCCAAAAAATTAGCTTCATCCAAGGAGCATTTTCTTCCCGTTATCTCCCCCCCCATCCCCAATTAAGGCAGAGTTGCCATAGGGGTGGGAAGTAGAAGCATTTGTGGCAGAATTAAAAACACCAGCCTTGTGATACCAACAACCGGCAGTGTAGCCGATGACTTCGTGCAAGGTTGAAGCCTTGTTTTTTGTGTCATTGTCATTTCTGACTTTACATCTTTTCAGGGAGCTTTCCCAGCTCACCCAGATCAGCCAAGACCCGGGTTGCAGGCCCAACATCCCCCTGCCCCACAATCTCCCCAGCCAAAGGTCTTACCTCGCCCTTGTCAGTTTCCAAACTGGGCCAGAAATCACAGCCCTGATCAGTTTCCATGTATGGCCCTTCCCCTTCTCCCAGTCTCCTGGAGGTGCTTTTCCTGGGCTGGCTGATTTCTCTCACAGCTCTGGGGGGTCTCTGAATTCATCTCATTTTCTGCTTCCCAGTACTCTGTTACATTCACCGTCACTTGGTTTAGTCATTCTCCAGTCCAGGTGCGTCTTGGTTTCCGGTCTGTGCCTTTGTTGGCCCGGCCTACAGAAGGAAAGGTCTTTCTGACTTCAAGTGTCCGTTCGTTATCAGAACTGAGCCGTCTTTGGGTCAAAGAGTATGGACACCTGAGTTACTAGTGTTTTTTTAGATGTTTTTTTCATTAAATATTTCACAAATACTTGGAAACACTTTTTAACATTCATTTAACATTTTTTGAATTCCAAATTCTCTGCTTTCCTCCCCTCCCCCTCACCCCTTGAGAAGGCAACAGGATAATCGATTATACATGTGAAGTCATGCAAAACATATTTCCGTATTAGCCAAGTTGCTAAAGAAAACACACCCAAAAAAACCAAGAAAAATAAAGTAAAAAAGTATGCTTCAGCAGCCTGAGTTACTATTCTTGAGAACTGCTATTCTCTATGTGAATAGTTACCACTAGGATCGGTTGCTTTCCAGATTAGACCCATTCTCAGCTGTAATCACTCAATCAGCAAACACTTATTTAAATCAGTCCTAGAGACTGGTGGTGCATGGATAGAGTGGAGAGCCTGGAGTCAGGAAGATTCAACTTCTTAAGCTAAGATCTGGCCTCAGGCACTTGTTAGCTTTGTGACCCTGGGTGAGTCACTTAACCCTGTTTGCCTCAGTTTCCTCATCTGTAAAATGGGCTGGAGAAGGAAATGGCAAACCAGTCCAGGATCTCTGCCAAGAAAACCCCAGATGGGTCGCAGAGAATCAGACAAACGTTCCAGGCGCCAGGGTCAAAAAAAAACTAGCAAAAATATGGTCAAAGAGCTCACGTTTTAATGGAGGAGACAGTATGGAAATAACTATGTACCTGTAAGACAGGGGTGTATCCGTCATTGTTGAGGGAAGGCCCTGGGGGGAGGGGCACCTGGAAAGGCCTCGCCCAGAGAGTGGGATCTGAGCTGAAGTTGGGAGGAGGCCTGAGCAGTGGGGAGGAGGTGAGCATTGCAGGCTTGGGGGACAGCCAGAGAAAAGGCATGGAGTCTGGAGATTTGGAGGAGTGGGTGTGGGTGTGGGTGTGGGTGTAAAAGCCAAGCAGGCCCAAGGAGACGGGTCACGGAATTAGTTCACGGAGGGGCAATCAAGTGTCGGGAGGACGGGAAAGGTGAAGGGGCTTTAAAAGCCACCCAGCTGACCCCCTATTGGTCTTAGAAGTGTGTGATGAGTAGGGAGGCCATGTGGCTGGGCCTGTACAGGTGAATGGAGGGTGGTGGGAGAGACTAGAGGTGGATACCCCCATCACGTCTCCCCCCAACACTTATTGCATCTTCCAGTTTAGAGTGATGTCCAGGGAGAGACTGTCATAAAGGTAGGAATGAAGGTTGGGAGGACGGAGAAGGCCTCAGCAGTGATGATCATGTTGAGAAGAGGGGAGAGTTTGACCAGGGACCTGGCAGGCTGGAGCTGCCCCCTGGCAGTGTCGGGGCTGGAGAGGGTGAGAAATAACCGTTTCATGTGTTCATGGGTCCCTTTGGAGGGGGTGAGCCCCGCTAACAATGGACTTGGAAGCTGGATTGCAGCAGATATGGAAATCAGGGAGAGGAGAAGCTGTTGAGGGGTGAGGTCAGGCCAGGGGTTTCTTAATTTTGTGAGGCTGGGGCAGGTTTCCAGGTGTCAGGGAAGCTTTCCATAGATGGGAAAAGATTGAAAGGAGAGATGGTGGGGAGGAAGGGGGGGCGGGCCAGCTTGGGCCAGTCCTAGCTGCCCCTCTCCTTCAGGAGCTGTTGGGGAGATGGAGCCGTAGGGCCTGAGAAGGGTGGAACCCAGGGCCTCCTCGACTGCTTTCTTCATGGCAGGATGAGGGGGTGGGGACGGCCGGGGGGAGGGGGGTGTTAGCGCCCGTCTTCCCTCAGCCTCCCCAAATGCACTTCTTCCATCTCCGGGCCTGGGCCAGATTTTCTGGGTCTAAGGTGAAGCCCCAAGAATTACTTCGATTTGCATTTCTCTTACAATCAGTGATTGGCAGAAGCCGGTCGTCTCGGTGGTAACAATTTACCCTCCTTTTGGAAGATGTTTATGTCTTTGGAGCGCTTGATATCTTAAGCCTCGTTTCTCGTGTTGGGTACATTCCCTAATGCGGCTCCCCCCTACTTACCCTTCTTCCTTCCGGGGTTCAGTCCTATAACAGAGACCAAAAGGGGGGAGAAACCTGTTCAGTAACACTGACCACCATATGGAAGATGTTTGCCTGTGTCTGTGGCGTGCCAGAGCCCTGGTGCCCACTCCTCCAACGAAGGGAGAGGGGAGCCTGCTCATTTAACTGTTTTTAATGGCTTCAAGTAAAAGTGTTCACAGGGATAATTGGGTTCATAATGTAGCTGGGTACAAATCCTGCTGAAATTCGAATAATGTGGGAGGCTTTGGGCCTCAGTTTCTTAATGAGTAAAATGGGGGTGTCATACAGGATGGGCAGTGAGGGCCTCCCTGATAACAGTAGCTAGCTTTTTTTTTTTTAAGTGCTTTAAGGTTTTCCAAACACTTTTACACATATTATTTCATTTTATACTTGCAGCCCCCTGGGCGGTGGGTGCTGTTATCCCCATTCTACAGAAACAGAGGCAGACAGGGATGAAGTGACCTTCCCAGGGTCACACTGGCCGCTGTCCTCCTTGTTGGCCTCTATCCAGGAGCCCAGGACAGGCTGGCTCTTCCTCTGGCAGCCTTTCCCCCACCCCTCCCCATTCCCTTGGCAGGAGAAATGTAGCTGTAGTACTCTGGCCTCCTTGGGGTCCATTGTATGGTGCCAGGGATTGCCAGGCTGAGGGACAGCTTTTGGAAGTGGAGTGTCCTGCCATCTTGGTATATTGTATAGAGAGGGAACACCCCTGCCCCATCTACTTTAAGGAAGCAGAGAGGCTTGGTGATGCCTGGGCTGCCATCAGCCTCCTTTATCTGGGAGAATATGTACTAAAACAAAGTATATTGTGTATGTGCCAAGAAACCAAGTTATAGCTTCCTTGAGAGATGGTAGAAAGAAGGCTGGAAGGAGCCTTAGAGAGTAGACTGAGGCTGAGATTATAGCCCCATAGGGGAAAAGATGGATGGGAATGTAGAGGCCCCGAGGTCTGGCCTCCATATCTCACAGAGGAGTGGGCTGGAGCTTGCTGAGTGACTTTGGTCACACAGGAGGGGCTGGGACAGGCCCCCTCCCGGCCCCCTCCCTGCTGCCCGCTTCAGTGTGACCCTTGGGCAGCTCCTGGCTTGTGTCTCTAGGGAGAGGCTTGGCTCAAGCCTCTCAGCCTTGGCCAGGCCTTGGTGCTGTGGGTTGTAGGATGAAGGGAGATGGGAGGTAGCTTCGGCTCTCTTCCCCTCTTCCTCCTCCTCCTCCCCCTCCCCTTCCTCTCCCCCCGCCCCTCCAGGAAAGCCCTCTCCCTTGTGGGGGGGAGCCATGTATTGGCGCAGTTCCCGCTACTTGCGGCCGGTGACAAACTCCATTTCTAACTTAGATCTGTTCAGATGTGCCAGAGGTGGTTTTCACCACCCAGAGGACTTAGTCTATAACCAAGATATTAAAAAAAAAACAAAAAACAAAACCAGCTGTTGATGAGTCACAAGAGTGAAAAAAAGTTTGTGAAAATTGTCTCTGTTGGCGTCCAGCCCTTGGTGAGTTTTCTTTGTTGGGTTGAGGCTTTAACACATTTTACAGAATGCACAGAGTCAGTGTCGAGCCCCCCAGTGGGGCAGAGAGTTTGGGGAGGGTCACGTTGCCCCCTGCTCCAGATGCCTTCCCACCCCCGCGGGCTTCTATGCAGAACAGAGGCCCGGGTTCTGCTCGCCCTTGGCAGGGCCCTCGGGTCAGGTCTAGAGGCGGAGGAGCCCCCGAGAGCCAGAGGGAAGGGCACGATCGGGCAGTCACGCAGCCGGCGTGGATGAAGCGCCTACTGTGCGCCAGCCCAAAGCTGGCCGGTGATGGCTGCAGTCACCAGCCTCTCCACATGAGGCTTTGCAGGTTCATGAGACGCTTTGCACATTGTCTCATTTGATTCTCAGGACGGTGCTGGGCAGCAGGCGCTGTTATTATCCCCAATTTACAGATGAGGAAACTGAGTCTGAGAGAGGTTAAGGGACTTGCCCAGGGTTACACAGTGTCTGAGGCTGGATTTGAACTCGGGTCTTCGTCACTCCAAGGCCAGCACTTCTCTGCCAGATCACACAACTCGCCAATCGAGGGGCATTTATCGAGGGCCCTCTGTTCTCCAGACCCGCTGCCAGGCCTCTGTGGTGGCATACGTGAAGAACAAAACCATCCCTGCTCCATTCTCCCGTGAGAACATCCGTAACCAGCTGGTAACTGGCAGTGGCCAGAATTCGAACTCTGGCCCTCTTACCCCAAATCCTTCTGGTACCCGCAAGCTCCTGGAACCACAGGTTTTCCATTCTTTGTCTGGCCCTGGGATTCCACCCAGCTTCTGGCATGTAGTAGGTGCATTCTGTGCCGTTCACTCTTTCAAACTCTGTACTGTTGGCTGGGCTCTCACCCTACTCTGACTCAGCATTCCATCCTCATAGTAGTCAGAGACCTGGGTTCAGGTCCTGCCCCTGGCCCTCACCACCCGCCCCGTGACTTTGGCTAAGCCATGTGTCCAGCCCCAGCTGCCTTCTCGGTCAGGGCCCCCCACAGGCCTCAGGGGAGGCTCTTGGAGGCATCCATGGTGGTCTCCAAGTGTTCCTCGCTGACCAAGGGTCAGGATTCAAGGAGGGAGGTGGTGGTCAGAATGCCGGGTCCCACACTCAGGGGCCTTCTCTTTCCCTTCCCCTGTGGGCCGCTGACCACTCCTTTCCTTCTCAGAAGGGCCGGCTCAGGGCAGATCCCACTGGTGATGCTTCAGACCTCCGAGCCATCGAGAAGGCCCCTTCACTGCCTGGCCTTGGTCTCCTCAGCTGTGAAATGAGGCAGCGGGACTGGGACTTGTCTCATTAATATTATATTTAGTATTATCATATGTATATTTATTATAATGTTAATACAGTTAATATTATATAATATTGAATAACATCAATATTATGTCATGATATCATATATAATTGACATCATATAATATAGTTAACATTATACAGTATGTCATATTGTCATGTTCTGTAATATAATTAACATAATGGTAGCTGGCATTTCTGTAGTCCTTTACTGAGGCTGAGGGAGAGTAGGGGGCTTGCTCAGGCCTCACCCAGAGAGTAAGGGGCTTAGGTAGGACTGGAATCTGGATCTTCCGTATCATCCTGGGTACTTCCTGCATTATTCTGAGGAGGGGTCCTCGCGAACACAGAGGCTAACCCCCAGCTAGTTGCCCTCTGAGTCTATGGCCTGGGCTGAGCCCCTTTTTTCTCTCTGGGCCTCAGTCTCCCCATCTCTGAAACAGGCCCCCCTCAGGAGGCCGTTGTGAGTCACTAACTCCCCTTTGCCTCTGGCCACAGCATAGGTGATTAAGGGGCCCTGCTGGCGCAAGGTTGGCCTGACTTTCCGCCCCTGCCCCATGATGGGAGTCTTTGCCCCCCAGAAAGCTTTCTCTGTCATTGATGCCAGTATCCCTGAAGGAGCAGCCTTGCTTGGTGGGTCCCCGGGACCTGACATACCTTCCCTTATGTCAGTCTGTCTCCCCTGCCCAGGACCTCTGATTGGGAGCTGGAAGGGGACTTGGAAGCCCCCCAGCCCTAAACTCTGTTTTTACAGAGGCCCAGGTGGCCGAGGCAGGAAGCAGTGAAGGGTGGGGTGGGATAGAATGCTGCCCTGACTAGGGAAGGCCTGGCTTGGAATCCTGCCCCGCTGCGTGACCGCGAACCTTCCTTTCCCATCCGTGAAATGGGCACAATAAAAGCATCTGCCTTGCCAAAGAGAATACACACAAAGGGCTTTGCCAGGTAAGCGTGGCCTGCTTAACCAAGTGGCCAAGCCCAGCCAGCCTCACTCCAAGGCCTCTGCTCTTGAAAAGCATTTTTAAAATCCTGAACTTATGCATTAAAGAAAATGGGCGTGTTCTGTACATAGTATGAAAGAGAGGACTGTATGTGAACTTGCAGAACTCTGTTATCCACAGCCTGGTTTTTTTTAAAAAAATAGACATTTCTTTTTCGACATAAGAAATTCAGCATTCAGAGCTGCCCTGCTTTTCTGTGATTTTTTGCTTCTGTTCTCCTTTATGCTTTAGAAATAATTCAGTGACCTTCCTTCCTTCCTTCCTTCCTTCTTTCCTTCTTTCTTTCCCTCCTTCCTTCCTTCCCTCCTTCCTTCATCTTTCTCTTCTGTCCTTTCTTGACTGTCTTGTACACTCCCTTGTTCACACCTCATTGTCCCCCCAAAAGAAAGTCAGCCACTTCTAACAAATAGGGGTAGTGGAGAGAAGCCCCCTTGCCGGCTGGCCATGCCCGGCAGGATGGGCCTACTCCTGCATCCTGGTCCATCACCTGATCTGTCCAGAGGGGCTCCATCCCTCCTCCCTGGTGCTCAGAGATAGGGGTCAGCCGGTGCAGGGACAGATTCTCATGACTTGCCAACCCCCCATTGTCTGTCCTGTTGCTTTTCTGCTGGCTCTATTCACTTCCAGGATTCTCGAAGTGTTCCCTTTGGCCGTTTCTTAGGGCCAAAAGATGTTCCTTCCTTTCAAATCTCATGATTTGCTTGATCATCCCCTTTGTGGGGGACACATCCTCAGCTTCTCCCCATCCCCCCCCACTCCCACTCAGTGGGTGCTTTCCTTTGTCAGATAGACCGAGTGGGGACTGCTTCAGGGGCGCTGCCTGGCCTGGAGCAGCAGTCCAAGGCTCTCCTGGGGCACCGTGCCCTCGTCCTTGGTGCCAGCCACGCCTCCCTATGTGACTTTGGCCTCCGAGGCTGAAACCTCCCTGGCTGGATTCCTCATCTCTCCCGGCCAGAAAACCAGGCGGCAGCAGGGACTCTGGGAGGGCCATGTAATTAAGGAGGATGAAATTCCCCCAAATTAGGAAGAAAATGAAGCTCATGCAGTCATCAGCTTCACATTTGTTTATTCTTAGGATTGTAAAGTCCATTGAAATCGCTTTCCTTTGAGTTTCAATTCGTTCTCCTTCCCTCTCTCTCTCTCCCTCCCTCTCTCTCTCCCTTTCCCCCTTGTTTTTTTTTTTAATTTATTTCATTAAATGCTTCCCAATTACATTAAACCTTTTTTAACATTCTTTTAGACTTTTGGGTTCCAGATTGGCTGGGCCATTCCCACTGCCCCTTTCTGCTTTATCTTGGTATTCCTGGTGCCATGAGCATCACAGGCTTATTGGTGGTCACCTGGTTGCCCCACGGGAGTATGGTAGTACAGATGGGTGGTTGAAGGTGTGTTCCGGAGCTTGGACGTCATTCCCCCAGACAGTGAGAAGGCTGGTCGTCAGCACTCCTGTGAGCTGACAGTGTTGAGAAATCACAGGACCCTAGACTCGGAGCTGAGTGAGGGTCCTTGGGTTCAGCCGCCTCATTGGACAGAGGGATGCAGGGCCAGTGACAAAGGCAGGGCCAGAACTAGAACCCAGGCTTCTGAGTCCAGCCAGACCTGGTTCTCTCTATGGGTGCTGATCCCATCAAATGGGGAGCCAAGTCAGGGTAACTAAGTAAGAGGCTTTGCAATATTGTGGGCTGTGAAACAGCATACAGGTACTTGGATGAATCATTCAGCAAGCATTTAGTAAGCTCCTACTGCGTGTCGTGTCCTGGGGATACAGAGACTTAGGCATGAAAAAGTACTTAGAGTGCCTGTTGTGTGCCAGGCTCACTGCAGAAGAGGGGTTTCAGCTCAGACTTGCGGGAGCCAGGAGGTAGAGAGGAGGTGGGAGGGAGGATGGGTGCTCCCTGCATGGGGGGACCCAGTGAAAACACAGTCGGAAGTGAGAGGCCTTGGGAGGACAGTGGGGAGGGGCCAGTGTGTGAAGGGCCCAGGTGGGGGACCCTGGAGGCAGAAGGCCTCAGAGGGGGTGCCTGGGCACTGACAGCAATTGGTCCTAGCCTCCCTGGCCGGGTACCATGTGGGTGAGAATCAGGCATCCCGATGTTTTACAGAAAGTGGTTGCTGGGTGTTTACTTTATTCCCAGTGCCCCCTCCACTGCCTGAGTCTGAGAGTGAAGGGAGAGAGAAGCCTTTGCTCCCCCTTGCCCAGGGCCCAGAAGGATCATTAGGACGGCCCTTTGTAGCTATCATCTGGCTGGTGAATCCAGAGGCACTGCCAGGAGGAGCTTCATTAGCATTACACAGCCCACCCCTGTGTGCCCAGTGGCGTCTTTGCCCCAAGGGGGTCTTTGCTGCCCCCCCATTTACAGATGAGGACAGGGCCGAGCTCCTGGTGACGCTCTGGGCCTCTCTGACTAAGCCTGGAGCTGGTGCCTCTGTCCCATGAGCCAGAACTGGCTGCCCGGAGCCCCACTGACCCCCGAGGGTCTGGCCTGACCTTGGCCAAAGCTGCTGCTTTCCTGCTGCCTGACTCAGTACCCCCTGCACCCGGGGGCTTGTTGGAGCCAAATCCCTGAAGGTTCAGGGGAGGTGAGGATGGCTCAGTTCTGAAGGAAGTCCCAGGCCCCATCTGTAGCTCCCAGACCCCTGGGCTGAAATCAGCCAAACAGTCTAGGGTTCCCTTACTGCAGACCCCTGAGGCAGGGCCTGGGCCTCCCAGAATGAACCCTGGGCACCGCACCCAGGGAGCACCCAGAATCCAAACATCCAGGAACCTCAAATAACCAGAATGCTGTCTGTGCTCTGCTGTGATGACAAAAGTCCATTTTAAATTAACAGCTGCTACCTGGGGTTCATGGGTGGGGTTTGGTTTTTAATAAATGTGTGTGGGCAGCTTTTATTTTTGTGTCACCTGCCTTTCCCAGTGTGTCTCTGTCTCTGGTCTCTGTCTAATCTATCCACGTATGACAAGTCCACAGTCCGTGAGGTTAACATCTGATGCATGTAATATTGAGGAAAAAGTTCAGTGAAACTAAAATTCGGAGGTAAAAAATCCCTTCTGTTTCTGTAGAACGGAGAAGCTCACACTGAGGGGTGATTCGGCCCCTCCCACTTGTTAAAGAATTTGCTTTGTGTGGGGGCAAGGGGCAGGTGTGCAAGGGACAGCTTGATGGACTGAAGGAATGAAGATAGCATTTCACTTTTTGCAAGCATTTATTAAACACCTGTTGTGTGCTAGGTGCCTACAGAACGCAGACAGAAGTTGGCCTTGGGCTAGGCTCTGTGGTGATGATGGTGTCTGACCCGGGGCAGGGCAGCCAGGCTGGTGGCGCACTCACTGTGAGCCTGACTTTCTGGGGCCCGCCACACCAAGGGTGGGGAGATCCCTCGCTCACCAGCATGGCTGAGTCCTAGAGGGGGCTGCACTCTGTATCAGTGGAGGGAGAGGTCACGCTGGGACATCATTCCAAGTATTTCAGAGTCCTGAGAGGGATGTCAGAGGCCATATCACCACCACCACCACCAGCAGCACATGACAGAATTAATGTGCAGTGGAATTGCCCCCAGTGAGGCCCTGCCTTTGTCCCCAGGCTCCCTCCTAGGCCCAGGCCGCTCTGCTCCACCTGCCAGTGAAGCCCAGCAGTGCCTTCTCGGGGTGCCACGGGGATCAGGGGAGCTCACATAGGTAATGTGCATGCTGTAGAAATGTTGGTGGTTTTCAGTCCCGCCACTGTGGGATCTGTGGCCCTGCCCTGGGACCCCCCACTTTTCTTTGGATACTCAGGGTTCTCATCAGCCCCCTGGGAGGCAAGACCTCCCCCGCCCCCCACCTGTCTCTGTGCCTGCCTCGCTCCCTGGTCGGAGTTCTCTGTCATCCTCGAGGCCAGAATTCTCTTCCTCTGCTCATCCTTCCATCCCTTGGGTCCTCTGAGACTCAGGCCCCACCCTCTGAGCCTTCCTGCCTTGTTCAGCTGATGCTCGAACAACCCCCTCCTGCACCCTCTGTGGGTTCTCTCCATCTGGGCTGCATGTGTGTGCCCAGTATGGAGAGTCTTACAACCTTTCCCTGGTATGATCTGTGCTTCAGCAGGTGGGGACCCCCCTCGGGTCACTTGGGACCCTGAGAGTATCAGAGACTCTCCCAAAGCCAGTCTGTGAGGCAGGCAAAACTTGAACCCAGGCCCTCTGTCCCCTGAGTCTTCTGTAGGATTAGCATGAGGAGGCATACGTACCTCTCCACAGCAGCCGGGAAGTTTCGTGGGTAATTGAAAAAATTAAGTCCCTGTAAGTCATGTTTGAGTTTGGAGGATAAAAACGATATTCCTTATGATTATTCACCAGATATTGGCTCAGTTTTTTAACCCCTCTGGCTGTCTAGCCTAACGCCACGGGCTGTGTGTGCGCCTCTGGTTGTTGGTGACCTGTCAGTCACAAGCACTGACCCAGGACCTGCTGTGTGCCAGGCCCAGCGCTGAGGGTCAGAGCAAGGGAAAAAGCCAGGCTGTTCCGGGGAGCTCTCAACTGAATGGACAAGACTGTGAGCAGCTCTGTGAAGAGCAGATACAACCGGATAAATTTGTGATAAGGCCCGAGGGGAGGGACTGGTGTTAAGAGGTACCAAGAAAGCCAGGAGGTGGGAGGAGGGTGAGAG
>CM053585.1:538066693-538093847 GCA_028646515.1 Pseudochirops corinnae
CCCCCACATACACATACACACACACACACTCACCCCCCCCCACACACATACACACACACACACACACACACACACACACACACACACACACACCCCGGCCCCCAGCTTCTCTCTCTGGTAGCTGTGCATGTATTGCCTTGGTCAGACAGTTGTATCTCTCTGTTGGTCTGTGCTAATTTCTCAGACAGTTAGAAGCCCTGTCTGTTGGTCTTTATTTCTCTGCTTGTCTTTTCTCTGAAGTTCAGGGTGCTGACTTTTTCCCTGAACTAGTGAATGTAATTAAAAAAGATCGTTGACCCCGCAAACCTTTCCTAGTAAAGCAGATCTAAGAGCCTGTGCTAGCAGCTGTTCTGGGGATGACAGTGTGGTTGCTGCTTACAGCCTCCTGTTGGGCTAAGAACTCTGGATTTGGCTCTGGGGGCCATAGGTTAAAATCTTGCTCTGCTGTTTACTCTGTGAGGTGGGTGAGTCACCTCTGGGCTTCTGTTTCCTTCTCTGTTAAATGTGACAGGGGGTATTTAGAGGCCCTCCAAGGCTGCTGTAGTTCCAGATCTAGGACATGTGCAGGGCTGACCTAGGAAAAGAGGGATTGTTCACTTTTCTTTCTTTTCTTTGAGAGAGGTGCCATAGTAATAGTCCCAGGTTCAGGTCCTGCCTTGCACCTGCTAGCCCGGTGACCTTAGGCAAGTCATTCTGAAGCTATATTCTTGTTCAGACAGGGGCTGGTACCCTCAGTGCCCGCTGCTGCTGCTTTGTGGGACTGTTGTGAGGCAGAATGAGAATAACTGTGGAAAGGGGCCAGCACACCTTAGCTTGCTGCTGGGTGTGGGCTCTCACTACCTGAAGTGAATCATTTACCTGTGTCACTTCTGTGAAGTCATATAAGGAAATCCCTTGCAGGTCTTTGAGGAGAAGCTACTATTGCTACTTCATTCTTTTCAGTGAGAAATTCTGACTGCACCATCCTGTCTTTTTAAGTATTTTGTAGGGACTGAATTTTTGCAGCTGACAGGGAAGTGTTGTCCAGCTCCCTCTATTTCCTCAAAAGCTCTGCATGGATCACTTAAGTCTGGATCCTTCCTTAATGTACATTCTGGAGTGTCTGATACAGCCACGTGATCCCAGGTCCCTCCCATAACCTCTTCTGTTTCCGTAAAGTCACCAAACGCGGCCGTTTCTTCTCTGCTCTGTTAGCGACATTTGGTTGGCTGAGATACTGGGAATTTGTCCATGGAAGGCCTTTTGGTTCTGTTCTTGGGTCTTAGACATTCTTTGGGCTCCATCCACATTTGATCAGTCTGGTGGTTTGCGTGTATGTACATATATACATACATATATGTATATAATATACATATAAATTAACCTTCACTGTTATCCTGTGAAGTGGTGTCTAGGAGTTATTTCTTTTTTAAAATATATTTTATTTCATTCAGTATTTCCCAGTTATATGTAAAAATAAAATTAGCATTCATTTTCTTAAGTTTTGAACTCCAGATTCTCTCCTCCAGGAAATATTTCTGAAAATCATCATCATTGCCATCTTGATGATCTTTCTCTCATTCTTTTGGTATAGGGTTTAGTTAGAAACCATCCAAAGACAAGTGGCTGTCTGGTTTTTATTTTGTGTTTGTGTTCTGTGGAATACTGTGTAATCCTCACCTAGGGCTCTGCAGTGCACAGAGCACCAGGCCTAGAGTCAGGAAGACTCATCTTGCCGAGTTCAAATCTGGCTGCAGATACTTCCCAGCTGTGTGACTCTGGGCAAATCTTTTAACTCTGCCTCAGTTTCCTCATCTGTAGAATGGGCTGGAGAAGGAAATGGCAAACCACTCCAGGATCTCTTCCACGACGACCCCAAGTGGGATGGTGAAGTTGGACATGACTGAACAGCTGGTCAGAGATACTCCTTGCCAGCCTAGATGGGGTTGGAGAGGGCCTCTGGGCATGGTCTTTGGCAGCCTGGTAGACTGGAGGGTGCTGCAAGAAGCAGGTGAGAAGGGGCTGACCATCCTGGAATCCCTCTTGGTAGAGTTAGTGTTGGCCTTGGTCCTGCTTTAGAGTATAGGCATCCAGCATCCATGGAAGCTAAGCGAAGGGGGCAGGATTCACTCTTCCTTCTCCGTCCTGGAGATCCTTCCTACTCACGATTTGAACATGTAAGTGACGTTAATCAGGAGATTTGTGTATCAGCTTTGTCAACATTTACATTCACTTTACCCATTAAATTTGCATCTGAAAAGCCCAGCCTTAATCAACGTTTCAGGGATCCCATTCAGATCTGCCTCTGATTGAGTCTCTGTGTTAAGTAATTTCTGCTGAACTGTTGCTAGGCTACCAATTAATAATGCTCCATATTTCATTAAAAAACTGGCTTCCGCCCTTGCTCCCATCTGACTCCGCAGCGCTGCTCTGAGCTGTTCCCTGGGGGAATTGTGACAGGGAAATTAGTGTTTTCCTGCATTGGCTGTCTGGGATTACCATCCTTAGTCATATCTGTCAATACAACTTTTTAGGGGTGTTTTTAGAAGGCTTTAAGGGAAAAAAAAAACCAGCCAACGTGTTCCCCATTGGAAAGGACCATTCTAGGCTCTCCAGCTCCCTTTCAGTGACGGGGCTGAGAATCACCAGTCTTTCTGTACTTGGGGGAGAATCAACCTGTCGCTGTAGACTCTGTTTGGTGACTAATAATTAGAATATTAGCGTTGTTGGGGAGATGACGGGCAGCTGATGGAGCATTTGTCCGAGGAGGTTTGTATCTCATTGACTTTCCCTGGTTTGGAGTCTGGGCTGGTGTTTGGGGTGGGGGGATGATGAGGATGAGGGTTTGTCTTTTTTTGTGGGGCATGTCATGTTTTCCTGACATGACTCCTTGCTTCCCCCACCAATTCAGAGAAGGGGTGGGCTCCAATGTGCATTAATTCCAGTGCCTTCCTTCTTAGCTCCTCAAGGGCAGCTCTGCCTTGGACCTCTTTCTGTATACTGATGCTTAACATGGCCCTTGCACAGAGTAGGAGCGGATGCCCGTAGGCAGTGTGTGGCCTTTGGTCCTAGAACATGATCGGATGGAGCCTTGGGGTCTTGGATCTGGCGTTGGAGGGGATTTCAGAGGTCATAGGCCAGCCCCATCATTTTATGGAGAAGGAAACCAGGGCCTGAGAGATGGAGGGGCCAGAAGCCTCACAGGGAGGGCAGAAGTGGGGTGGCTGGGATTCAAACCCAAGCCCTCTGGCTCCAGATCTGATGCATTGTGCTTCCCCCATCTGTGAGTGCCAGAGGCAGAATCTGGACCCCTTGGGCAGGAACACAGCAGGCGCTTAGTAAACGCTCATTGATTGATTCCAGTTAGAATAAGAGACTTCTCAGTAAGGTATCTGTCCTGTTAGAAGGAAGTGATCACTTAGAATGAACCAGTTCTAAAATATAAGTTACTTGAGATCAGTCCACACACACTGATTAAAGTGTGCCCAGCACCGTGCTAAGGGCCAGGGCTACAGAGAAATGCAAAAGGCCATCCCGGCTCTCCAGGAGCTCACAGACACGTGCACAGTTGGGTGCAAGTGAGGAATATGCAGGCAAGATTGGGCGCGCTCAACAGAGAGGGAGCACGGAAATGAGCCAAGGGCCAGGAGCCTTTGTTCTTGTCTGCCTCGCCCAATGCTTAGCACCACATAGGTGCCTGATAAATGCTTGCAGAATGAAGGAGGGGCTCTGTTCAGTACCACGCTCCATTGATAACCCTCTGTGCCCACCTCTGTCATGTAATTCTCATCCTTTTCTTCCCATGAGGCCTTCACAGAGGTCCATTCAGCATACTGGATCTTCTTCTTACTCTCTTGACATTAAATGGGCATCCGTGGAAACCTATAGGCTGGCTCTTGGGTGTACCTTGTTCTGACTCAGGGACTGGCCCATCATTGTTTCCAACTATATCTTTCTGGTGACGTCTTTTAGGCTCCTTCTCACTCCATCAAAAGGCATTTATTAAGTGCCTGCTGTATGCCAGGCTCTGACTAGGGGCTGGAGATGCAAAGAGGGGGAGAGTCCCTGACCCCAACAAACATACATTCTATCCACAAACATAATTATCAGCCTGATTGGCATATGTGGCAGCATGCTCGTGGCCATTGTGGCCATTGAATGACCCTCAACTTGGACTCTTCAGGGGACATTCTATGACCTCCGGCCCCGAACTTCAGCCAAAGACACTTGGCTGTTAAAAAGATGAGTCTTGGTTTCAGGGAAAAGTTTCACATTATTCATCTGACAAAAAATTCTCATTAGAGAAGACTATTCATTTAGATCAGCAATGCAGCGTGTCAGATACATTTTGGGGGTGTGGCATGTAAATGCACCGTTTCTTCTCATTCTTGACTGTGGGACTGAAAGAGGGTGAATGGGGATACTTTGGAGCCCTCAGTTTCCCCAGATGTAAAATGGAGGCTCTTCCTAGGATCCCTGGGAAGGACCCCAGAGGCCATCTCATCCAGCTTCATTATTTTACTGAAGGGAAAACTGAGGCCCAGACTGGGTGCGTCACATGTGCAGACTCACACATAGGATAATGGATCTGGAGCTAGAAGGCCCTCAGAAATTGTATGGGTTTATTGTGGAGAGGAAGGGTTAAAAAATTATATAGATAAAGCTAAATTTAGAAACTCAAATGTTAGGAAATTCTCCTTTAGCCTTTGGGCCAATAGCTCCATGAATTGAGGTGGGGAAGGGGCCCCCAGCCCCAGGTTATATCCAGATAAAAGGAATGGGTTTATAAAATTAAGAGAGCGATGTTGTCTTCCATTTTCTGTTGGTCAAACAGCAGAGACAGTGTGGGCCAGTCTGTCAGGCATTCAGTCCACACGCATTTTATTAAGCACTTACTCTTTCTGGGGCGAGACCAGTGTGATGAACGCTGGACTTGGGAGGCCCAGGGAGGCCTGGGCTCCCACCCAAGGAGGATCTTCCCTGGGCCTCAGTTTCCTTCCCTGTAAAGTGCCAGGGTGATTGAATCTCTCTAGGGCCCCTTCCAGCGCTCACTCTCCTAATCTTCTTCTTTGCTGGTGGAAAACCCATGAATTTCAGTGGTTCTCAGCGCTTGTAGAATTTTCTGCGACCTCTGCAAATAGGATTTTGTTTTCCTGTTATAAACGGGGCACAAACATAAAAGCGGGGTGTCCTAAAAGTCTCAGTGCAATTTTAGCTATTAGAGCTTGGGCTGGACTTAAGCTATTAATGCTTAAAATTGAATTAAGCTTTTTGGGATGCCCTGTGTATACTTCAGGGGAGGAGCGATTTTGGAAGTTTTCATGGGAAACATCCATAATGTAGCATTGAAAGGGCCTCAGATGTTGGCCCCTCTGCCCTCTTCATCCGGTGTTACGGAAACAAAATGGCGCCAAGTCATGCTTCCATCACTCGCCCTCCAGTAGGCACTGGGCTGCAGCTGGTAGCTTTTCTTCTGTTTCTGGTAGAAGGATCCAGGCGTTTCCAGGGCATCCATCAGACCAGAATGTGTGTCTTCCCCTCCAGGCTGGGATCCCCAGCTTCCTGGGGGGGGGGGGGTCTCCCTTGTGTGACCAATACAGCTCATTACTCCAAAGCACTTGTTTTGGACTTGTCTACAGGAGCCTTCAAGGCGCCTTTGAAAGGCCCTTAAAGAATCATGGCGGTCTTGGATCATGTTGGCTCTGTGGCTGCTAGTTGGCACCAGAGGCGATTGCCCAAGGGGGTCTTTGAAAAATAATTGGGACACATCCACAGCCAGTTGCCCTCCTCCTCCTGACATCCTTCCCTTGTCTGGCTTCAGGGGCTTCTTTCTCTCTTTCCTGAGTTCTTTATGGTTCTTTTTGGATGTTGGTCAAGTTGTATCCTGTAGATTCAGAGCTGTAGCACTTGGTGTTAGGAGTCAGGATGTCCTGAGTTCAAATCTAGCCTCAGCTAGCTACTTACTGTGTGATTCTGGGCTCAGAACTGAGCTTCTGCCTGCCTGTGACAGTCATCCCCATTTGCAGGGTTGTGTTGTGAGGGTCAAGTGAAATAATGTTAGTAAAAGCCTTGAATGAGAGCCATTATTCATAGTAAGGACTTCTGGTATGGGACATCCCTTTGTTAACGCGTCTCTGCAGCTCCCCCATAACTGGTCATCTGGGGGCCCTGCACCAGAGACTGGCCAGGGTCACACAGAGCCGGCAGCTGCCTCCGTCTAGTCTGGTGCCCAGCATTTGACAGGGAAAGAAACCGAGGCCCAGTGGGTCGTTAGCATGCCGTCTGGGGGTCTCCTGGCCGCCTCCCCCGTTGTTCTTTCCAGAACTTGGGCATTTTCAGCCAGTGAAAACATTGAGGAGTGACCTCATGAGGAGAAAAACCAGGCCGGAGAACAGTGATGCCTTTTGAGAGGCTCAGTTCCACAGTCACCAGATGAAAGGGGGATTTTGTCCAGAGCCCTGGGAAAGCAGACAGCTCCCCCAGCCCCTGAGCTCATTTCCTTCCATCAGGCCGAGGCACCGGCTTCCAATTAGCATGGCGAGCCAAGGAGAGAAAGCAGAAGGTGCCCTTGTCCACCGGGGCCGGGGGAGCCCACCTGCCCCAGGTGACACACTGCCCAGCTTGTATGTGTGTCTGATGCTGAGACTCCGGGTACATCTGCCATCCCCTCCATTCCCCCCTCAGGGCTGGGCTTGCTCTGTTGCAGACTGGGGTGCCGGGGGGATTCCATTGTCTGTCCGGTGGGGGATTTACACCCCGGCTGTCCACGGGCAGACTCTGGGGTCCTTCCCACGGTGAGTGACAGGGTGCTCTGAGGCTCACCCGCCTCCTCCCAGGCAGTGCTTGGGCCCGCATGGTGTCCCGCAGTCCTTCCACCTCCCCACATCCACCCCGGGCCATCCCCCCCCACCCTGTGCATCAGTCTGGTGAGATTGGCCCTGGGGGTCCCGGTCTGTATCCTCAGCACATGGGCGAAGGAGAAGGGGGCACCTGGAGGGGCATGGGTAGAGTAGACACTTAATAAATGTTTGCTGTGTCATTGGGTGGTTTTATTATTTTTTCTAACATGAAAATGATGACATTACACTTTTTTAATAAGTTTGGGGCATCAAATGGCCCCCCCAAGACCACAGGGCGCCATCTCTTCCTTTTAAAGATGAGGTCACCAAGTCAGAAGTCCAATGACTTGACCAGGGTCACACAGCCAAGCCACATTTGAACTTGGGTCTTGCTGACGATGACCAAGGCTGGTGCTCTGTCCACTATGTCTCTGATTGTTTTATCAGAGAGACACCAGGGAAGCACAGGAGGTCTTAGGGTGAGGGCAGCCACGTGGTCAGACTTGGGAGGATTATTTTGGTGGCAGGGAAGGAGAGATTGATGGAAGGAGGGAAGGAGGTGGTCAGAGCCTAAACCAGGGTGGAAAGGCAAGGGTGACCGGGGAAATTTGGAATTCAGCTCATCTAGATTTAGACCTGGAAGTGACCTTGGAGGTCTTCTGGTACAACCAATTTAGGAAGCTGAGGCCCTTCAGTTGAAGTGACTTGCCCAGGGTCACATTGGCTTTTATATGGCAGTGTCAGGATTTGAACCCTGGTCCTTGGACCCCAAATCTCCTCTGCTTCATGCTGTTCTCCTTCAGGATTGGATTGTAAATGTTTCTTGTTTCTAGCCACTGAGTGTAATTCTGAGTGTACCAGATCTTGAAGTTGGGGCCTTGACCATTTATGCAGAAACCTTGTCGGGCTATGCCCAGCTTTGGCATCGGGACCCAGCCTGGCCTGCACTCTGCCTCAGGCACATGCCCTGGCCCTGCCAGGGGACTCTGGCTTCCCTCTCCGGGCTCTGCTGGGAGAAAGGGCCCTTTGGGGGAAGGGGAAGAGCTGGCTGAGAAAACCCCCTGCCCCGGAATCCCCAGGCCCACCCCCTCTTCTGAAGCTTCCCTAGAATGTCTTCTGTGGCTGCTTCCGTTAGAATGCAAGCTCCCGGAGGGCAGGCTCCATTTTTTTCCTTTATATGTGTTCCAACTTTAGACAGTGCCCCACGCCCGCAAACTCCGGATCAGTACGTGTTGGCTGACAGAGGGGACTGGCAGAGCTTGGCCCAAATTCAGGGATCCTTGATTCACAGACCTAGGCTTGGGGAACAAGAACCAGAAGGTCCCTTTCACTGTACAGACTCAATTCAGCAGCAGGCATGAGCTTGCACTGTGTGGCCACACGCTCCGTGCAGAAACCAGACAGTGCCAGCCCTCGGGGAGCTTACTGTCTACTGGGAGGGACAATTCGTACCCAGGTGAGTAAATATAAGGTAATTGGAGGAAGGAGGGGAGTATGTGCATGTGTTTTCAGTACAGTGTTTCCCTACAAGAAAAAGTTCTTTAAAAACTCAAAAAGATGTGTGTGTGTGTGGTCTCAAGAACTGTACGTTTTCTTGATGGCATTTCCCTAAGTTATTTTGGGAAAGCAGAGTTCTTCAGAAACATCTATGTCATTTATTTTTATATCCCTTTATTTTCTGAATGTAGCCCTTCCTTCTCCTTTACTCTTCCCTGGTTTAAAAAAGAAAGAAAGCAGAGCCACCGTGCGCCCCAAACACCTTCTCCACTCAGCCAGCTCGCGGCGTCTTCTGTGTTGATCTAAATTAAAAACAACAAGAGACTAAAACCCACACCCACAAATCAGCCCCTCAAAGTCTCTGAGACTTGTTTCTGATGGTTCCCTTGGTGAGACGTTCCCCTTCCCTCTCCTGGCACCCCGGCAGAGCCTTGGCAGTGGATGCGTTAGAGCCATTGGTGGAACCCCAGATCTGAAGTCTTCGCTCTTTATCTCTCTCTCCTGCCCATTTCGTCTGCACCTGGGATGTCTGGCCCCCCAGAGGCCCTTCCGTTCTGTCCATTCTAGCTGGGCCTTTTTCTAGGGCCTCGAAGCAGGCTGGAGCATCCTGGAATCCCCCTTTCCTTTCCACATCTCTTGGTCCCAGCCTCATCTTCCTTGGCCATCCTTCTGTGCACCCTGAGCCCACTTTCTCTGTTGTGTGAAAGTCATTTCAGCCCATGGGTTAACAAGGTCCCCCCTACAACTGCACATCAGAAGAGCCTCAATGGTTTCCTTTGAAAAGGTTTGAAGCGGCTTTTCAGAGATGGCAGTCTGGAAGGAAGATTTCAGGTCAGGGGCGCAGTTTGGCATCTGCTCGGATACGCTTCTGGGTGTTTCCTGCTGTGGCTCAGAAGGGAGGTTTTACTCTCGTTAATCGAAGCTGATGAGTTTCTGTTTATCATCTCCCAAGAATACGTTTTCAGAACTTCAGTCTCTTTTTCCCCTCCCAATCAGTGAATCAGGACAAGGAGACCCCGGCCAGTGCCCCTCCTTTCCCAAGCCAAAGGGGAGTCTCTGCATCTTGGGAATCCTGGAGAGAAGCATGTGGCTAGAAGAATGACCCTCCTGGAGGATGGGATGGTCCATGCTCCCCTCCTGGCCGCTTGTCCTGCCTCCAAGGAGGGGGTGGGGGTGTTCAGCCACGCACAGAGGCAACCTGGCCAAGCCAGAAGCAGCCAGCGCTGGGAAGGGGTCATTGGTGAGATGGTGTTGTCAGTAGTGCCAAAGCACGGCCTTGTGTCGGGTGAGGCTCCTGGGCTACCTGGGGGCTGGCCTTGCCACACACTACCCCTTTCTCAGAGGGCATCAGCCTCCACAACATGGTTTTGTGTGCCCCTCAGAGGCCTGAATAGACCTTTCATGGGTTTTCTCCACCTGGGGCTCATAAATCAGGGGAAGCCCCCCGCTTTATTGATGCATGTCCTGCTCTGAAACAAGGATGATGGAGAAGAAGAGGCAGCCTGGGCTTGGGGCAGAGAGAGCCCTTTGTCCCGCAGGAGCTGGTGGATTTTCAGGCTCATTTCTGGGCTGCACACCCCTCGACAAGTACACGCGAAGCACATGTTCTCCTCTCCTTGGTACGAGAAGCCCCCTGTCCCTGGCCTGTTTCTGTACCTTCTCTTCTGAGAGCCCACATCACTTGTCTGTGGTCACAAAGATGGGCTCCATCCACTGTGCGTGGGCCTTCCTGCCCCATCTGTGGGTGACTAAAGAAACAAGCCCCTCACAAAGTTTTTGTTGTTCACACAGATTGGCATCGAGGTACAGTGCCCGGAGCAGGGATTCTGGTTTCAGAGGACTTGAGTTCGAGCTCTGTCTCTGGTGCTTAGAGACTTTTCCTTGGAAGCCAGCCTCCAAGCAGGGGCTGGGGAGCCACTGGCCAGCTCTATTCTGATAGATATGCCTGAGTGTTTCCTGGACCAGACGGCTGCTGAGGGCCTTCCCTTCCAGTTCTCACATTCTGTGAAGTCAGAGGGGCTGGACTGTAAGGCCCTGAGCGCCCTTCCAGCTCTCTGTGATCTGTCCTAAAGTACGAGCTCATCCTAGTAGCCTCGGACCTGGGTGACAGAAGGCAGAGGGCCCTGCATTTGAAGCGGGAAAAGCTGGCTTAGCCAGTTATTTCCTGCGTGACCTCAAGAAGGTGTCTTAATGTCTCTGGGCCTTGATGCCCCTTCCCTGTCTTAATCCTGCAGCAGGCACTATTTCAGTCAGCAGACACAGACCGCTGCTGTGAGGCAGGGGTCCATGAGACGTGCCAGCAGTCCAAGGGTCCTCATCCTTGACAAAGCTGATGGGGGGGGGGGGTCAGTGTTCGCTTTCCCAGTGGAGAAAAACTCAAGAAGAGAAGAAATAGTCGTGGAGAGATGTATTTGGGTGCGAACAGGCCGGACTTCCCAACTGCTCAGGAACCCAAGAAGGCTTTGCGCAGGAGAGCAGGATTGGAAGAGGAGCCGGCCCCTCAACGGGGAGAAAGCGAGGCTGGAGGCAGACAGCAGCTCGGGGAGGATGGGCGCTGGAGCCACGTGGCCCAGAGCCACGTGGGGCTTCAGTGTGGCCGTGGTCCTTCCTCTGAGCGAGGGGACCTCCTTGGGGGCAGGGGCTCTGCCCATTTTTGGTTTTGAATCCCAGTGCCTGGTAGCCAGGAAGGGAGAGGCTTCAGAAACGTGGGGCTTGAGTGATTGATTGACCGATGAAGTCAAGAGTTTAGTTCAAAGGGCAGCTGCCCCGCTGTGTGGTGTGATGCTTTCAGAAGTTTTATGTTAGGGTAGTAACCCCGTGAAGACTGGGAGAAGTAACTTGACTGCTTAGTGCTCAGGTGTAGATGGAGACCACAATGACAGTGAGAGACCCAAGTTAAATTGTTTTTGGGTGCGTCTCTTGGAGTTAGCTGGGGGGAGGGAGGGCACCATTGCTGTAGCCAGAAAATACCTGAGATGATCTGGCTTGGCCCCTCGTGTGTGTGTGTGTGTGTGTGTGTGTGTGTGTGTGTGTGTGTGTGTGTGTGTGTGTGTGTGTGTGTGTGTGAGAGAGAGAGAGAGAGAGAGAAAGAGAGAGAGTGAGTGACTGTACCCAGATAGACACAGATTTGAAATATGACGAGGAAGGTGTCCAGGCTTTGTCCAGTTCCCTGGGAGTTAGCACTGGGGTGTATGTGGGTGGGTGGGTGTGGATGTTTTGGGGAGGCACAGTGACCCTTCTGTGGGATTTACAGATGATCTTTTCATTAGGCCGTGTGCCTGGTACGTTGCGATGTGGCCAGGGTGGCATTTGAACCCTTGGTCAGGCTTGCTTGGAGTTGGGGGGCTGAGTGTGCCCTGGCCCCCCTCTCTCTGCTCTTGGCCCAGTGGGGCTGAGATGTTTCTAGGAGCACGCACTGCCAGGCTCTGGCCAGCAGAGGGCAGCACACGCCAGGCTTTGGTTCCTGGTCCTGTGCTCTGGTTCCCTAGGTAGGTGAGCTCAGCATCCCTTGCTCCTCCAGAGCATCCCTCCCCATCAGCGTGTTGGACAGAGGTGGCTTATTGAAAAAGGAAAATATTGAAAAAGCTCCCAACGCTGTTAGGTTGGAAGATGGCTCTTGCTGTTTCCTGGGCAGGGAGCTGCACATTGAGGGCATGGATTCAGCCCTCTCGCTTCTTGAAATTGATGGGGAACCTTTGCCCTTTGTCCATCTGGCCCTTCACTCATTCGTCATTGTTTGTGGAGGGCCTACTGTGCGCTGGGCACCGTGAAGTCTTCACTGAGGGCTCCTCTGTGGAGCCTTTCATCCCCCTTAACCCTGACCTCCCGGGAGACATCTTTCATATAGAATGCATCCAGTGCGTGCACATTAAAGATGAGGTCCTGAGTCCTTGGGGTCAGTTAGGACCAGAGTATCGAGGGGCAGACAGGCCTCCATGCTTCCTGCCCAAACACGGCTCTTCTCTGCTGCAGGAGGATTGAGAGAAGGACACGGAGCAGGGTTGTGATGTCAGCTCCTGAGGAGGACCTTCCTCTGTGAATGCAGGTCAGCACCATCTCTGGTTTATAATATGAATGGTCTAAAGCTAAGTCATCAGACTCTGGTGGCCCCAGTGTTGCTCAAACTAGATTAAAATGCAGTGGAGAGATATTTAATGAAATAGATAAAAATGCGATAAAACATAGATATGACGTTCTAAAGCCACATCACCTTGTGGCCCACAGGGATCCTTGTGGTCCCCCTTTCTGTTTGCTTTTGAAGACACTGACCTATAGCACGGAGCCAGAATCAGAGGAAGTATCTGAACCCAGGGCATTGGCTTCTGGCTGCCCTGCTGTCCTGAATGTTCCCGTGAGGCAGGGCTTAGGTGACCTGCCAACCCTTAAATCTGTGACTACACAGCTTATACCCATGAAACTATAGGTGGACTATGTCAGTATTATAACATACATAGGTGATAAGCCCCCGGTGTAGGTGATGAGCATTTTCAGGAGGATGCTGGCCACAGGTGTAGCTGTTGGTCCTGGGCACATTGTGGCAGCCATGCAACCTGGGGCCATCCCGGCTTATGGATGTGGAAGGAGCCGTTAGAATGATTCATCTCCGAGATTTGGGGCCCCAGCCTGTGGGGCTCAGGCCAGTGAAGATTGCAAGGGAGTGGGAGAAAACGCCAGTTCCCAAAAGCATATGAAATAATTAGTATTTATGTCTGTTGTCTCCTAACCAGGCTGGAATTAGAAAAAAGGCTAATCCTTATAATTATGTGTAAGAGAGGAAAAGAAAAAATAATCCCATGGAGTGAAAGAAGGACATTCAGAGAAGGGAAGGGGAGGGTGGAGGACCAGAAAATGAAGTGCTCTGTCCAGAAGAGTGTGAACCCAGGGAGAGACAGCCCTGGTGGATTTGTCTGTCTCCAGGAAATCCACTCAGGACCTCTGTTATGATTGAAGCAAAGGGTAGATGTTAACAGTTTAAATTAAACACGTTTTTGGTAATTTTTTGTTTTTCTAACCCCTCTTTTAAGATATATCTGTCCCATCACCTTGCCACCAAACAGGGCCATTTAACAGGAATTAAAAAGCCAGTGGGGAGAAATGCAGTTCAGTGAAGTGAGCCAGTGTAGATGGTGCCCTGGAGCCAAGGTCCCCCATCTCGACAAAGAAGGGGAGTGGAGTGTGGGCCCCACATTGAAAAAGCCCTGGTCCATAGCTGAGCCAGGAGTAAGAGGGTTGGCGTTCCCGCTGCCGCCCGTCAGTGCCATTAGTGTGCAGGCTCTTGGAGGATGGCGACTGTTTGGCTCTTTCTGTTTGCCCCAGTGCTAGTGCACAGTAAGAACTGATGGAATGCTTTCTCATCCTTTCCTGTATTGTTCAGAGGAGAGTAGAGTTCATCAGCAGACTCCATGGACACCGGGGCCAAAGGTGACCTAGGTGAAATTGGAGGATTTGGACTCTGATTTCTGGGGGGCAGACAGGATTATTGTACTTGCTGGCCTGGAACTTATCTGGACTAGTAGCTCTAGGTAAAGGAACAGGAGCAGCCCCGTGTTATGCATGGAGCCCCAAAGACTTGGGTTCAACTCCTTCCTGCTGTATGCTAGCTGGCAAGTCACATTCATTGAGCCTCAGTAGCTGACTCTGTAAAATGGACAAAACAGAGTCTGCCTCACAGAATTCTTGTGCAGATACCAAGCACTTTGTAAAACTTAAAAGGCGATGAAAATGTAATTTGTAATGAGACAGGAGGAGACAGGAGCATTTTTTGTAGGACTGTAGCACAGCAGAGCTAGAGGGAACCATCTGATTGATACTTACCTTAAGCTTCTTTAGTGACCTGGTGGATAGTGAGTTGACCTCTGAGTCAGGAAGACCTGGGTTCAAGTCCTGACTCTGAGTCACACAGCCTGTGTGACCTTGGACCAGTCATTGCAGGTGCCTGTCTGAGACTCTGTCCCAGAGCAGGTGGCAGTGTGCACCGGGGGGCCCAGAGAGGCACCTCAGTCTTGAGCTAGAAGGACCTTCTAGGGCCATGCTTTTTACAGGAAAGGCAACCAAGGCACAGAAAGACCGGGAGACTTGATCACTTGGAAGCTGTTCTTGAACCATCGAGGAATTTCACCAGCCAGGACGTTAAAAGTTAAAAGATGGGGGCTGTGGGGGAAGATGAAAGACTAGGAATTGTTTACACGAGCTTTGTTTTAAAACGACGACGTTCCAGGTTCCCAAAGCTGTAGCTCATCCTGAGTCTCAGGGAAGATGGGAGAACGCCTGGCGGCTGGAGCCGGGAGCTCCTGGGCCCGCCGCAGAGCCTTGGCACCCTCACTTCCACCATGCGTCTGCAGAGCAGAATGTGGGGGCCGACTCCGGGAGGAGACGCTTTCAGACTCTTCCTTGTAAGGACCTGGTGCATCTCTTGGCTTTAGAAGCAGGAGGCTGGGCCGGGCTCCTCAGCTGCTAATGTATTATTTTGTAGCCTCCTGAATCATGGGGCTTTTTACTGTTGGGTTCTTTTTTTTTCCTCATTAGGAAGCAACTGGGTAGTACAGGGAATAGAGCACCGGGCCCGGACTCTTGAAGGTCTGAGTTCAAATCTAGCCTCAGACACTTGGCTCTGTGTGACTCTGGGAAAGTCATTGCACCTTAGTTTCCCCAGCTGTAAAAAGTGAGGATAACAGTACCCATCTTCCAGGGTGGTTGTGAGGATCACGTGGGATAGTATTTATAAAGCACGCCAGGTATACAGTAGATGCTCTATAAATGCTTGTACCTTCCGTCCTCTCCTGGGATTTTGACCCCGTTTCTAGTAGTTGTGTGATTTCATAGCAGACAGACAAGAGCAGCACCCGGTCCCCGGCCCCAGTTAAAGATGCCTCCGTGATGTTCTCTGTAAATACATTTTCCTTCTCTGCTTCCAGACCCGTTTTGCCTTTGTACCAAGGAGAGGGTGCTGGAGTCAGGCTCTCTAGCTGACTGTGTGCTCAGCAGAGGCCTCCCTCAGGGCTTAAGGCTTTATAGGTCTGGCTCAGTTCTCCTTAGAACCAGAGGATGCTTTAAGAAGGCAGGGCAGGGTGGGGCACTGTCTCTAGATTCCAAGGACCAACCTTGGGTCCCGCCTTGATGTCGGCTCCCCTCCTGGGCCTTCAGTCTCCTCCTGGGGGGAGGTTAGACTCCGAGATCTCCCTGGGTTTCAGTTTCCTTTTCCATTCATTGCAGGCACTGGCCATGTGGGGTGAATCCTGTGACCCCAAGAAGATACTGGGGACCATGGTGTGGGGGTCAGAAAGGCCCTGGGGGCATTCGGGCCAGCCCTGCCTGGCATCAGAGGTGAGGAAGTGGCCCTAGATGGTGCGTGCCTCACCCATGGGGCCAGGCACACTGCCCAGGGGGGCCGGGAAGGGGCATCCCACTCTCCCCAGGCTCTTGGCTAGACAGAGTCTGCTCTTTGCAGAGTCCTGAGCTTGATAGTCTTGAGGGTGAAGCCACAGTCACTGAATAAAGAGAATCTCTGCCTGGCCAGCCAGGTGTTCACTGGTTCGGCCGGGTCTTCACAGCCAGTGTATGGCTGAGGCTGGATTTGAACTCGGTGCCCCCGACCCCAGGGCTGACCTGTAGACACTTAGGAGCCGGACTCTAGAGTTGGAGGAGGAAACTGAGGTCCCAAGCCCCTGCCACCCAGGGAGAGTTGAACCTGGGTCATCTGACTCCAGAGCGTGTCCCCTTTCTAGCTTTGTTTTATAGACACTCTATGCTGCTCCTCTGTTCTTGTTATCTCAGTAGACCTGATTAGTTGAGAAGCAGTGTGTGGGTGCGGGAGGCTAGGCTGGGAGGCCTGGGTTCAAATCCTGGCTCTTTTCCTTTCTGTCTGTGACCCTGAACAAGTAGCCTGACCCCCCGCTCCGTGCTTCAGTTTCCTCACTTATACAATGGTGGGATTGGACTGGACATCCTCAGAGGCCTTTCTAGCACCCAGCAGTGGTCCCAGGGACTTCCCAGCCTTAGTCTTCTCTTCTGTAAAATGGGTAAATGTTTAATGGTGTCCCTTGCCAGGGAAATAGGTGAACAAAGGGCTCTTTGTGCTGGGAGTGGGCCCAGAGCTCTGAGAAAGGTTCCCAGGCCTGGCCCCTCGTCCTCAGCCTGTCCTCCAGCCCGTTAACTCAGGGCCACCTTGACGCTTTTACGTGGCATTTGTAGCTTCAGGAGGAAAACGGGTCTCCTTGTCTCAGAGGGAAACTACTGCTCCTGGTATGACATAAAACTTTTAATTTGGTGTCTCCTTCACCGGCCCAGCCTCATTACAGGGAAAACGGGATTTTTAAAGTGAGCCAAGTCCTTCCCTTTCATGCCTGGGATTTTACTGCTCAGGTTGGCCACAGGAGATCGGACCAAGAAGGCCTGGGGGGAGGGAGAGAAAGAGAGAGGAAGAGGAGGAGGAAGAGAGAGAGAGACGGGGAGAGGAACAGAGAGGGAGAGGGACAGAGAGAGAGAGAGGGAGAGCGCACATGTGGGTGTGAGACAGGGAGAGGGAGGCAGAGACGGACAAAGAAACCAGAGGGAGAAGAGGCAGAGGGGACCAGGCACACACATTCTCTCTGTCTCTCTCTCTGCCCCCAATAACCACTTGGACAACCTGTGAGAGCCTCAGGTCCCCAGACTCTTGGAAACAGAGACATATTGAAGAGTATTCGTGGGCAGTGGTCCACAGTGGTCCAGCCTTCCCACTGCTGAAAACATGGAAACAATCACCTTGTTAATGTGGGCAGAGTGGAATGTGCCCTCCCCAATCCGAACGGAAACAGTAAAACGTAAAGCTGCCCGCGTGTCCAGCGAGGCTGCACCTGGCCGCCCTAATTGCCTTCAGCCGCCCAGTCCTCAGAGCCCGGGTCTCTCCCCGCCACCAACAGCACTTATTAATGTGTAATAGGAATTTCCTTGTAAAAGCGAATTATTAGGATGGTGTGATGTCATAAAGACCGAGGTGCTGACATCTGAGATTGTTTTATGCAGCGATCCCGAGTTATAATTTAAGGGTTGAATATACTTTGGGTGATTAATCACAGTTCGGGCCGGGGTAGCCGCTGGCTCCGTGGGTAGGGGCTGGGGATCCCAAGGCCCTGATGTGGTCCTGCTGACGAGGTCTTTGTGTCTGTGTCTGTCCAGGGATGGAGGGATGGGAGGCCCATCTGTCCATCATCCCAGCCATCATAGAAATTGGACACACTGGGCAGCGATCAATGAAACCCTCCAATTCTGCTGCTTTGCTGACTCCTGTCAAGGCCTCGGATCCGAGCCTCTCAAACAGCTCTGGGTTCTGCTCCTTGTCAGGGCAGAAGCCAGTGGGGGACAACAAGGAATGCATTAATTTTGCTGGACCTCAAACTGAAAATCTGTCAATATGGTTTTGGTGATTGATGGTTACGGACTTTTTACCTAGCTCGTAAAGAGAATGTGTCTCAAGCTCGGCCCGTTTGCATAGTTAACGGTATGTCAGCGCTTCCATTGTAAAACCCTGTTTTTTTAAGGGGTTTATAACTCGGCCATAAAAAATCACTTGGGGATGAAACATTAAATATTGGGTCTTATTCTGGAAATGGGGCTGCTAAGGTGTGGATTGTGGTCACCCACTAATCTCTTCTTAGCCTTTTTGAAGAAATAAAGGACGTTTTTGAAGTCAGGTTTTTCTGTGTTTTAGCTCTAAAACAGGCACGTTGCTTAGTTTGTAGAATTGTCCAGGGCCCTTCAAAACTTTCCTGGTTTGTTTGCCCACCAGGTCGGGCAACGCTCACACCATGTTATTATAACGCCGGCCCCTGCAATAATAAAAATCCCCAAACACTCCCTTCCACAACTGCATTGGTCCTGGGAGGGGCAGACGGCCTAAGAGATGTCCTCATTCTGAAACCAAGGAAACTCAGACCCAGGTAGGTTATGGCCTTATGGGCTAGAAAACATCATGGAGCCCCGTCCAGTCCTTGGCTTTAAAAGCGTGAGGGGGATCAAGCATTACCTGGAGTGATTTGTCTGTCTTCGCCTCGGTGATTTTTCTGCTTCTGCGGCTTGGCACCATCCTGGCTGGGGAGTGAGCCCAGAGCCTGGACCAGGAGCATCCATCATGGCGGCAGGTGGAGAAAGCTGGAGACTCTCTCATTGGATGTGCCCCCCGCCATAGTCCCTCTCCTTCGTGATGATAAGATGCCATGTGTGGACAGACTCATCCACAGCAGCTCCATGCCTGAAACTGGAAATGGTCAGTCTGTGTTTTTGTTGAGTTGGTCTTACACCATGAGAAACAGAAAATGCCCCCCTTGTAACCTTTCTGTCGATGGGTCTGGGGATCGTAAATCTGGAGCTGGTGGGTTCGCAGAGGCCATCAAGCCCAGCTTGTACAGGGAAGGAAACTGAGGCACACATTCATACAGCATTATTCCCTTTCAGAAGACAGTGTGCTCTTTTTTTAAATGCTCTAAACATTTAATTAGTAACAAGTCTCTTTCCTTACATTTGCACATCAACTTCATGATGACTGTGGGAGGGATGGAAAGGGGGTGTGTTATGGTGCCCATTTTACAGATGAGGAAGGGGAGGCTCATGTCACACAGCTTATAAATGGCAGAACTGGTATGATGGGCGAAGCTTGGGAGTGGGAGTCAGGGAGACCCGGATTCAAGTCCAGCTTCTGACTCGCACTCATGTGAGTCAGTAGCCCTTTCTAGAGCTTGACTATCTTCATGTGTCAGACAGTTGTCTGACATGTGCCTGTTGTCTTTGCCCTGCAGGGCCATAGACATACTCGGATGAGGTAGTGTGTGGGAAGTGCATCATAAGCCCAACAAAGCTGTAGAAATGCCAACTAACCTGACTCATCACACCCGTGTCCCTGGTGGAGACCCTCACCTCCCAGTGCCCTCTGAGATCAGGAGGGGAGAGCAGGTGTGGTCTGTGCGGGGAAGGAATTGCAAGCTCTGATGACACCACAGCTCACCCTTACCCTGAAAAGATGGATTTGTCCAGGTAATATTATTTAGCTATCAGGAGTCTATTACATATTATAAAGTATGGGAAATGTTCTTATTAAAAAGTGTGATTGTGTGTGTGTGTGTGTGTGTGTGTGTGTGTGTGTGTGTGTAATTTTTACCTCCAGGCTCTTAAGAACTTTTTTTTTTTTTTGGATCTTTGCATCCCCAAGGTCTAGCGCGTAGGTGGTCAGTGAACCTTTACTGATGAATCGGTTGTTGATTTTTGTCAGTGGGGGTCGGCCCTCAGCTCGTATAGATGCCCCCTCTCTTGCATCTGATAGACAGTCGCAGAATTCACTGCCTGTCGCCAGACTGCTGAAGAGCCTCCCCAAAAGCCGGGCTGGTTCTTGGAAACCAGACCTGGGGTTTCCCTCCCAGGGCCCAGACCCCAGGCCTCTCCTCCCCTCTAGGACCTGTCAGAGGAACGACCTGCAGCCTGGCCTCTGAGGCCGCAGGAAGGAGGTGGGGAGGCCGGAGGGGAGGATGCTCATTGTTAGTCATGACTTCTCATTGTGGGGGAGCTTTCTTGGGAAGCTTCCCACTCCAGTGGGGCCATCCTGGCTTTCCTTGTACAGAGGTGGACCTGTCTAATCTGTCTGTCTGTCTGCCTGTGTTTGGCTATTAGATTATATACTCTTTGAGGCCAGTGACTGTCCCACCTTTCTTTGTATGCTCAGTGTTAACATGGTGCCTCGTACACAGTAGGTGCTCAGTAAATGCTGGCCGGCGGGTCACCAGCTCTCCTTCTAGGCCAGGCCTCCAGATGCCCCCTCCCGGACGTGTCCTTTGAGGACCCAGGGTACCTCCAATGGCCCTTTTCTAGGTGGCCTCTCTTGGGTCAGGGCAGGAGTGCGGAAGTGGGAGAGGCCTAGGTCCCGTTCAGGAGCGCTCCCCAGGCCACCCCAAAGGCCCATCCCACACACCATCCCCAGACCCCTTTAATTGGTTCCAAAGCCAGCAGTTGCCCTGATGAGGAAGTGTCAGGCCCTGCACGGCACAGTAAGGTCAGCAGACAGCTGGGCATCTGTTTACCTCCGCCTGGCCCTGGACTGGCTGGTTCTGCTTTTCTTTGTCCCCTTGCTGGGGTTTGGTTAAAATAGGCTTTGCCCCTTAAGGTAGTGGTGACACATTGTAAAAAGGCCATGCCTCGATTCCACCCCCACAGGGTCCCTGCAGCCTCCTGGACACATCATACGGGGCCAGGAGCTGGGCGGGGGGTGTTCCAAGGCAGGCACATACTCAGCAGAGTGGAGATAGCAGCCCTTCCAGCCGCCGGGGGAACAAGCAACGGTCCTTTTTGGTCATGGTTTCAGGCTTGTTTTAGGAGGCTCTGGGTGTTGGTCTTTCTAACTTGCCAGAGTAACAGCCCCAGCTGCCAGATAGCCTGGTTGTGTGAGAGCATGTGTGTGCGCGTGCATACCCTAGGAGTTTATTAAGACTCACCAGAGTCCTCTGAATGCAGGACAGAGAGGGAAGGGCAAGCGGGTGGGTACCAAAATGCTAGATCCGATTGGAGCATAGATCTAGACCTGGAAGAGAATTGGGGTCATAGGAAGATAATGGCGATGAGGATCGCACTTGGCATTTACATGGCCCTTTACATCTGCAAGGCACTTTATAGTGTTCCATCATCTGATCCCGCGAGGGATCATTTTACGGAGGAGGACACTGAGGGTAAGTGACATGCCCGGGGTGACCCAGCATGCCTGGACTGTCCTCCGTCTTTGCCAGGTGGCCTTTTGGGTTCCTCCTCACTGCCCATGCCCCCATCTGAGATAGCGGCTCCCATTTTCTATGTGTGTATCTTATATGCACAAGTTTTCACATTTGTTTATTACTTTTTTTTTAATCACAGGCACTTACCAGTGTCCGGTATGTGGTAGGTGCTTAATAATTGCTTGTTGACAGACAGAGGCAGGATTCAAACCCATATCTTCCTGACCCTGAGTGTGTCTTTCTGTCTCTCACTGCCCTCTCACCTCAGCTCTGCACCCTTCTTCTGTAAATCATGAAGCTGCACAGAAAGTGCAAGAAAGTGAATGTTGGGGGGCCTGGGACCCTCTGGCCCAGCCACCCACATACCACGAGCATCCTTACGGGGCTAGTTGGAGTCTTCTCAGGGTCCTCCATGCAAGGTCCCCCCTCAGGCAGCTGCTCTATCCTCTACCTATGGCTCCTGGTCCTACCCTTGGGGCCATCGAGGCTCTTTGCCCTGTCGCCAGATTGGCCAAGGGCTGCGTAAATGACTGATCTGGCATTTGAACCCAGACTCTCTCAACCTGTCTTTATTTGTCTCCAGGCTTCTCTGTGTACATTAAGCACATTGTCTCCTTTGGTGAAGGAGGCATGGTCCTTATTACTGTGACCATTTCACAGAGGAGACTGAGGCCACAGGAGGGTGAGACTTGGTCACAAGGCTTGGTGGAATTCAAACCCAGGTCCTGCTGCCATCCAGTCCAGTGTCGTGGCTTCTGCTTCTCCTGACCACCGAAGAGGTGCTCCAAAGTCTTAGTGTGGGTGTGTGTCATAGCCTCAGACTGTATTTGTTACAAGAGGGCAGCTGTGAAGGGGAATGGGAGCTTGTCCATGAAAATCCTGTGATTAGGAAAGCTCCCGTCTGGCCTCTGCATGGTGGATTCCAGGTTCTTCCCCTGGATACGCTAAGCATGCCCGTGGTACACACTTCCCCCAGAATCCCAGCGTGATGAGGGTAGGACTAGACTGGGCTTCCAGGTCATCTGACCTAAGGGGAAGGGACTTGTCCAGGGTCACATAGGGCCAGGATCTGAACTCAGGTCTTTGGACTCCAAATCCAGTATTCTTTATACTATGTCAAGAGAGACAAAAAGCTGAGCCTTAGTGTCCCCTTCTCTGGAGGAGGAGAAGAGAGCCTTGGAGAGTCTCTGTGATCCTGGAGGGGATCGGGGACACTGCCAGTAACTGAGGGGCTGCCGGTCCCTTTGGCAGCTGCGATGAGGATGGAGTGGAGATGGGAGGCCCCGGAGGTAGGGGCATTAGGCAGACGTGGATGGCGGGGTCCATGGGTAGAGAGATGAGGCCCAGGGTGGGGGCCGTGTACGAGAGATGGGGGCAGGTGAGAGTGACAGGATTGGCAACAGCGTGGATGGAGGATGCAGGGAGCAGAGATCCCTAGAGATTCACTGCCCATGGGGTGACTGTGTCAACTCCGGGGCACTTCTATTCCCGCCTCCTCCTTGAAGCCTCCTTCCTTATCTCTCATTTCACCCTGAGGGCTGACTAGTTTTGAGTGGCCACCTTGGGTGTGGCTGCCCCTCCCTGCCCTCCACATCCTCTTGTGGGGCAGCATCAGCACCCAGGGCTCTCCTACATCACCTGCCAAGCTTAGGAATCCCTTTGGAAGCTCCAGAGTGAGAGAACAGGGCCATTTCCCTTGTAAGACTAATTTCTTACATGTGCTTTCTAATGCTGGGTTTGGAAATGTGTGTGGCTATATAAACATGTATGTACACACTTCGACATGTATATGAGTATAATATATGCATATATAAATGCATCTATACGTGTATAATGTCTGCGTAACTAGAAAAACGTATGCACATGTGTATAATGTGTCTATATATAATTATAGACATGCATGTCTGTATAAAATACACAGATATCCACATGTACACATATATCTGAAGCCTCTCAATATCAGTGCATAGAGACATGTGGGTATATGTCTGTATATCTAAACATGAACATACACAGAACAATATATAATAATAAGTACAAGTGTGTCCAGTCTGTCTGTAAATATACAGGTGTGTATGTATGCACATGCATGTAAATACTGGCCATGGAGATATACATGCATGTATACACACGTGTGCAGCACACCATGTGTGTAAACAGATTTGTGTGTTTATATATAGAATGTATCTGTCTATATATTAAAACAAATGCATGTCTTATATATGCACATCTACATATAAACACATATAAATGTGTGTATGTGTATATGGAAATACCTATAAATGCATAAACACGTGGGCATATGTATGTCTGTGTGTCTATATGTAGATACATATGTTAATGCACACACGTGTGCATGTGGGCATGTATCTGTAATAACATCTGTAGAAGTACACATATTAGCATCTGTAGACATGCATAGGCACATACACACACGTATACGTGTCTGTGTCTGATGTCCCCATCTCTCCCATTGGAGTGCTCTCTTCTTAAAAGCAGGACCAGTTTCTTTCTTGGCCTTTGTCTTCCCAGTGCTTACTTAGTGCCACTCTTCGCATACAGTAGCTACTTGATAAATGCTTCCTGGTCAGTTGGAGGCTAGGTCTCCAGGTTCAGAAACCTTTTTGGGCCTTGCCATCCCCGTGGGTCTCTGTTCTTGGTGTGCGCCACACCACACACTCCTCAGGTATCTGTGGGGGGACAGAAGGATCCCCTCCCAACTCCTGCAGCCGCCTCTGGGTGAGAAGCTGGGGAGGGTGGCCCCATATGGAATTCTTAAGGGAACTGAGGTTACTCGCTTTTGTAGCTAAGGTGGTTCTGCCAACTAATTAATTATAAACATTTTTTTGCTTGGCAAAGGAAGTCTCAGAAGTGGAGGAAAGTTGTACCAACCACCCGGGATGCAAGAGTTCGTCTCCCCAAACTCCAGTGGGTCGAGTCAATAAGGGAAAAATAGGGTTGCCTAATTGCATTTTAAAACAGGAAAATAATTAAAGCTCGCAGAGTCTAGCCAGTTAATATACGGCATGTGTGCTGGGCATGTTTGCTAAGGAAAATGCTTGAAGGAGATAAAATTATGGTGCCCTGAGGGGCTAATAGCGGCAAGAATGTGGTGCATCGGTGATTAATTACCCTCTTTTCAATCTCAGGAGAGGAAACATTTAGTAACCACTCGGAGGGCCTAGGGTTGGGTCAGCAGGCCCGTTACCAAGGTCCGGTTTTGTTTTTTCATTCATTCTTCTCATTGATTTCACGGCACACGTTTCTGTTGTGTTTTAGTAAAAGGACGCAAATATTTATTTAAAGCATTTCTTCAGATGGATTCCCTGTGAAGGAGCTGGCTTGCCATGGTCTGCAGCTGTTCTGAGAGCTTTTAAATCAGCCTGTCTGTCTCTGTGTGCCCCATGGGCCATGACCAGCATGGCCAGAATTCGGACACACAAAGGAAAATCCCACTTGGACCCAAGGTCCCCAAGCACGGATTTGCCCAGTAGGCGTTGGTGTTGCCATTGAATCTCTTAGGATCTGCCTGAGAATGCTTTCCTATCACCCATTTATTAAAATGCACTTAAATACATATTTATTCAGCAGTGTCTTAGGGAAATACTAGCTTAAGAAATCACTGACTTGCATCCATTTCCATAAAGGGATTTTTAAAATATGTGTATATTTAAACAAACATTTATTGGGGAAAGATTTAAAAAGTAAAAAGCTATGATCTGAAATTAATAGTCTGGAAAACCCAAAAAACCTTCCAAACAACCCACCAGAGTTTTGTTTGGAAATTGCATCCATTCTCATTTAGGTCAGCATGTGGATACCAAGGCCACAGTTGAAATTAATGTGCCCTTCCTACTTTCTTATGTTAAAAACTATTTTCAGTGTTTTATCAGTTGTTAGCCAAGGCTGGGATTTGGGGGGAAAGTAGGGTTTTATTTTGGGGGGGTCAGCCTGTAGTGAACTTTTGGCCTCCTCCCAAGTGTATGGGTGGTACATGTTTTAAAATTGATATATTAATGTTGAGTTTTTATTGTCACAGTTTCTGTTCGGGCTTCTTTCAAACCTTTCATTTATTTGTTTCTGAACCTTGGATCTCTCGTAAAAATGTCACCATTGTGGTTGAACATTAAGCACCCCTCCCATTTTGCTCTGGGCCGTTGAAATAAATTTGGACCAGGTGCTCCCCCCATAATGGAGGGCCTTGATGTGCCCTGATAATGAGCTGGGGAGCGGAAGCTGTCAGCCTTCAGCTGGCTTGAAGAATGCAATTAGGGTGGTTTTAATACCGCCCAGGGACCCCAGCCAATCAAGGCCGTGGAGTGAGGCAAGGCTTGAATGCTAAACACCTAGCCCCCCGATCTGGGAAGGAAGGATGCTGAGTGCCTATTCCAGGACAGGGTGGGAAAGAAAGCAGAGTCCTCTGGGTGCCCCCGGGGGCCATTGTCTCCCGTTGTGACGTCCCTGCAGGGTTACTTATGAACCGCCTTCATCCTGCCCCAGTTCAAGTGCCAGATCAAGTTTGAAATCAGTGAGAGCCGGAAGGATAACTCCGTCCTCCCAAAGAGGGGTGACCCATCTTCCTAAAGAGGGGTGACCCCATCCCCCATAGAAGAGTGACCCCATACCCTGAAGAAGGATATCCAGGGCCTCCTAAAGGCTGCTGAGAGGGTGCTGCACTTTGAATTGGGTAGGGGGTTACCTAGCATGACTTCATAGGATCAACTCTTCAGATGGTGAGGTAATCAGGCGGCTCCCTAGCTGCCTTTGAAGGCTGTTAAGTGGAGCCTCCTCATTTTCCCAATGGAGACAGGTCGGAGAGGGCAGTGCTTTGCCCCATATCACCGGGCCTCTGTGGATTTGCACCCGGAGCCATAGCCTGGGTTCCTGCCCCTACCCCGGGGAGGCCTGGGGGCGGTCTTAGGGAAACCAGACACTTTGGGCTTTGGAGGGCCTTCAGGAGGTTGTTGGAAGTTCTTTTGCAACGTAGATAGATCCCTCTGTGCTGAGAAATTAAGGATTGTTATTTAAGTTGAATTAAGAATTAAGATGCTTCCCCTTGGCCCCCCTTTAAATCATTCTGTTTGCTCTCAATGGATCTTCTTATGTTATCAGTACTCGCTCCCCCAGGGCGGGGCTGTTCTGTCTGTGTGTCCCTAGCATGCAGTAGGTTCTTACTAAGTGGCTGTTGAATGCATGATAAAGTGAGTTAAGCACTCAGCGGTGATTGTCCTGACTCCCTTTCCTCAAACTATCCTGCGGCCCCCAGGCCTCTGGTGCGCCTCTCTGTGCCTCCAGAACCCCGCATCGTACTCCCTGTGGTGGGTATTTTTAACATGTAGTGTGTGTGTACCTGCATGCAACATAAGGTGTGCAGGCATGTGTGGCTTGCGTGGCTGTTTACACACATGTGCATGCCTGCCTTGTGGGGAGGTGTGTCTGTGCATGTGTTTTATATGTGTACAAGTGTGCACATACGAGTGTGTGTGTGTCTGGCCCTTGTGCAGTGTTAAAATCACAGTATATGATGCAATATCTGTGCATACGTGTATATGTGCATGTACATGCATGTACACACACAGACGAAGGGAGAGACATGAGCAAATTCTCCAGGGGTCAGACCCAGACCTGGCACTTTAAGGAGCCCCCTTTACCAGTGCCAGTTGGCACCTTCTCTGCACTTATGCAGAGATACAGAAGGTCTTATCCAGGGCCTCACTTCTGGGAGGCATCAGAGGCAAGATAGGAACCTGCGTCTTCCTGGCCTGGAAGCTTGCAGTCTGCTGGGCTGTTTCTCACGTATACATGGAACAGAGACAAAGGAAATAGAACCGGCTTTGCCCCTCAGAGTGCCAGGCCCTGGCACAGGCAGATTGCGTGTGCCCCTGGGTCTGTGACACAATTCCACCTCCGATCCAGCTCCCCCCAGGACAGGGTCTAGCCCCTCTGATGTTTGCTGACCCTGGGCAGGCCTCTTTCCCTATGTGAGCCTTATGTGTGAGAGGGAGTTAGAAACTCGTCTCTGCTCCCTCCTGAGGTGGTTTGGAGGCTCAGACCATGGCAAGTGCTGTGCTTAACCTCCAGGCCCCGTACAATTTGAGTTCAACTCCAAAA
>CM053585.1:538104298-538193148 GCA_028646515.1 Pseudochirops corinnae
CAGGGATGCATGGGGGGATTCACCCACTCAAGGGGCACAGGTAGGGATCTGCCCACTCTAGGGCTGCATGAGGAGTAAGGTTTGTCCATTCTAGGGCTGTGCTTTCATGTCCACAGAGGTCTGATTCTTTGTGCACCCAGAGCAGCGTAAAACCCTAGAGTCAGGGAGCCCAGATTCAAATTCTGCCCCCAACATTTACTGCCAGCCTGGGTGACCTTGAGTTGACTCCGTTTTCTCATCTATGCAGTGGGATGCGGTTGGACCAGCTGGTTCGTGAGCTGGGACTCTGGATTTCAGATCCTGAGTCACTGAACAGTCCCAAGCTTCTGTTTCCTCATATGTAAAATGGTCACAATAATATTTTTAACTGTTCACAGTGTTGTCACAGAGATTAAGGAGCTGATGTCTGCTGCCTGACTCTGCAAGCCTCCATAAGGCTACATAAATATCCGTTATGCTCTGTGTGAATGTCTCTTAATTTGGGGATGGGCGTGGCATGGGGGAAGTCATGGTTTCCAGCTTTATTCAGATCCAAATTGTGTAACACCAAAGGATAGTGTTGGTGCTCTTGCTCGGAAGGTGGAAACATTCTTACCATGCAGAGTCTAAGACAGAACATACTTTAGGCCTGCTTTCCCACCTGGCCCAGCATCCCTCCCGCATCATTCTCGTTGGCACGTGGATTGGTAGGACCCAGCTGTCACCGTGGAGGGGGATAAGCTGCCAGAGGCCCCCCCCCCAGCTTCCCTGGTGCTGCTGCTCAGTCGGGGGGGGCACACCCAGTTTTTAATATGATCAGTTTACAGCTAGATCCCCGGTAACAAAAGGCAGCCTGATTACGCAGGACAGGAACACTGTACGGACAGGGTATTTACAGCGTGTGATGGCTGTGAATTATGGTCCTGTGACACAGGCAGAAAGGACAGAAAGCAGGAACAGGGCAGGCTGGATGCTGTGGAGCCTCGGCTTCCTGACGGTCCTGAGAGTGGGAGCTGCACAGATGCTTAATCCCCCTTCTCCCCATCACCCGAGACCCGCACTCTGGGTGAACCTGGGCTTTCCAACATCCAGGCTCTGGCTCCTGAACGGGGGGAGAAATGGCAAGAAATTCTTAACAGTGAGCCCACACCAGAGGGTTTAGTCTCCACCAACAAATCACAAGAGTTTGTTTCTCCTGGGCGTTTAAGTCCCCGGGAGGGTGTGAGACCTCTCCCTGGGATTTTGCTCTGCCTGGCTCAGAGTTTAGTTAACTGGTTGTAATTGTTGTAATTTGCAGGCTTTAAACATGGATGCTCTGGCCAAGCATCCACCTCAGAGGGATCTTGCAGATGGGAGTTGAGGATTTGGGGGGTTGGAGTGGGGGAAGGGTAATTGCACTCCAGACTCCGAGCGTGTGCACACAGACTTACCCTGAGTATCAGTGTGCACCTGTCTCGTTCCTTCATGGGAGACTGACCAACCTCTGTGGTCAGATATCCTTGATTGGCAGTGACTGTGGGATGTTGATAAGGCCGCGATGCCACCAATCTCTTGACTCAGGGGGTTGCCGTTTAGGCCTGTCTGGCTCTCTGAGACACCATCTGGGGTTTTCTTGGCAAAGATACTGAAGTGCCTTGTCATTCCCTTCTCCAGCTCATTTTACAGACAAGGAAACTGAGGCAAGCAGGGTTATGTGACTTGCTCAGGGTCACACAGCCAATACATATCTGAGGCCGGATTCAAATTCAGTCTTTCTGACTCCAGGTATGGCACTCTGTCCGCTCTGCCACCCAGCTGCCCCGTAGTCAAGAGGACCTGTATTCAAATCCTGGCCCCACCATATTTACTAGTTAAATAATCTCGGGCTAACTGCTTAACTCTCTTTGTTAAGAAGCTACTAAATGTGGTGGATGGAGAGTCTTTCTTGGCGCTGGGGAGCCCCGGGTCCGAGCCTTTTCTCTGGCGTGTGAGCCTCCGTACAGTCACCTGACCTCAGTGTACCAGGTAACATATTTTCTCTTCCTCTCTAATGGATTTTCTCTCTACTCTTGAAGTTACAGTGAAGGCAATGATCTGGAAAGTGCTCCCTCACTGGGAGTCCCCGTACCAATGAAGTCATAGATGTTGGACAAAAATGTACTAGTCCCTTTGCTGGGCAGCCACCTCGTGGGTCTCAGTTTCCCTATCTGTAAAATGAGTGATTCCAGGTATTCAGTACCTGCCCTTTCAATGCTGGGGTCCTGTTCAGTTTTGTAGTACTGAAGTTATTTCTTTTTTAACTTTTTAAACATCAGTGGTTTTTTTCTCTTTTTTTAAAAATCAGTTAGCATTTTGTTTCTCTTCCTCTCCCCTCCTGTTGGGGGAAACAAAAGAACCAAATTTGTAACAAACAGTCAGACTTAAGTGAAATAAATCATCAGCCATTTGTCCTGTGGTTGTGAAAATAGCCTGCGTGGCCCCTCGCGCCAGCCGCCTCCCGATGGCCGGAGGAGAAGGAAAGGGTTCCCATCTTAAGCCTGTGATCCCATGAGGTGGTTAGGCCAGGCAACTTCCGAGGGCCCGTCCAGCTCTGAAATTCAGTGCTCTGCACGTGCTCGGGCTTCATAAATGCTCAGCCGGTCTCTCTAGAGTGAGTGCTCTGGTTCAGGGGGCAGTGGAGAATATTGCAGGAACTGCCGAGAAAACTTGGACCCAAACTGGGAGGAAGGCCTCTGGTATGCAGCATTTCCCCCACCAGGATAACTGGCTTCTCTGCCCCTTTTGGCAGAAAAAATAGGACATTGTGTAGGGATCAGGCAGTCAGAGAAAATGGTAGGTGGACCTGTGCTCAAATCTTCTGTCAGCCGTTAGTTAACCTGCCATTTCCTCATCTGTAAACTGGAGATGATGACAGCACCTGCCTCTCATAATTGTTGTGACAATTGTACAGGGTTTTATGAGACTTAGAGTGTTATATATGTGATGATGGTGGTGGTGGTGATGATGGTCATAGTGATGGTGATGATGTGGTGATGATGCTGATGGTGGTGGTGGTGATTAGGTTGATGATGATGGTGATGGTGGTGGTGGTGGTGATGGTGATGAGGGTGATTGTGGTGGTGGTGATGATGGTGATGGTGGTGGTGGTGATGAGGGTGATGGTGGTGGTGATGGTGATGAGGGTGATGGTGGTGGTGGTGATGATGGGGGTGGTGGTGATGGTGATGAGGGTGATGGTGGTGGTGGTGATGATGGTGATGGTGGTGGTGGTGATGAGGGTGATGGTGGTGGTGATGGTGATGAGGGTGATGGTGGTGGTGGTGATGATGGGGGTGGTGGTGGTGATGGTGATGGTGATGATGGTGATGGTGGTGGTGGTGATGAGGGTGGTGGTGGTGATGATGGAAGGAAAAAAAATGTTCTTCCTAATTTCCCTATCTTTCGTTTTTCTCTCTGGCCCTTTCCCCTTTCTCCTTCTTTTTGTTTTTCCCATTCCTTGTTCTTTGGCCCAAGCTGATTTATCCCTCAGGAGTGGTGAACCCTTGATGTCAAAGTTTCAGTAACACTTAAAAAAAAAGACTGAATTTTTCATGAGCGTTTTTCTAGACCTTGGACTTGGTCATAGAATTGGGAGCTGGAAGGAACATTAGAGCTCAGCTGGTCTCCCCTTCCCCTTAGGTAGTTGGAGAAACTGAGGTTCAAGAGGATAAGGGATGGAAGCTAGTTGGAGAGGTAGAATTTGAACTCAAAATCCGCAGCTGTGTCCTCCCCAAATGTTGCCCAACAGGACTTTGGAAAGAGGACTTTTGGTTCCCATTTCACTGTGTTCAACACTAATAACTCTTAATCTTTTAGGTTATTTTTTTTCTTTCCTCTAAGAATTCAAGAGTGTGTTGAGACATGAGAATTCCAGAAGGGTTCATAACCTCCTTTTTTCACTGTACTTTCACATTGTTAGTATCACCAATAAATGCCATCATTTTTCATTAGTACGGCTGCCTCCAGCCATAGGCTCAGAAAGGTCAATTTTAATTAAAAAACTAAAGAAAAATACATTTGCTACTTTATTCATAAGGGAAGTAGGTTCTTAACATTCTTGGGCATGATCGCCATCATCTTGCTAGGCTTTGGGGGAGCCAAGATGGCAGATGGGATTTCTTTTGTCTCCTTCTCCAGTTCTTTGCAGGTATCTGGCAAATATGTGTTGCAGGAATAAGTGAATGAGTAAATAAGTGAAAGAAGAAATAAGTGAGTGAATACCAATTAAACTCCCAAAGGAATATTTAATAGAGCTAAACAAATAATAACATTTATACAGAGGAATAAAAGGTTAAGAATCTCCAGTGTCATAATAAAAAAAGTCAGAAGGAAGGGGAACTATCCATACCAGTTCTCAAACTATTCTGTTGTTGTTCAGTTGTTTTTTAAGTCCTGTCTGACTCTCTGCGACCCCATCCAGGATTTCCTTGGCAGGAGACACTGGAGGGTTGGCCATTCCCTTCTCCAGCTCATTTGACAGATGAGGAAACTGAGGCAAACAGGATTAAGTGACTTGCCCAGGGTCACACAGCCATTAAGTGTCTGAGACTGGATATGAACCCAGGAAGACAAGTATTCCCGACTCCAGGCCAGGCACTCTATTCGTCGCACCACCTAGCTGCCCTTCAAGCTATTCTACAAAACCGTAGTCATTAAAATGACGTGACGCCGACTTTAAAATAGAAGACTAGCGGTGGAACGAGGTAGACAGTATTTAAAAGCAGACAAACATGGTAGTCTTGTGTGTGATCAAACCAAAGGCACCAGTTACTGGGGAATGACTTGCTGTTTGACCAAAACTCCTGGGAAGACTGGGCAGCAGTCTGGCAGAAATTAGGTGTAGACCAGCACCTCCCACCATGGACCAAGAAAAGCTCCAAGTGGATACATAGCTTAGATATAGAAAAATTCCACAAGTAAGTGAGAGAATGAATGAGCAGATGAACGTCCATGTCTGTGGCCCCTCTATAGGGCTGTCCCAGCAAAGGATTTCCTGGGGAGATTAGCTGCTGCTGCTGCTGCTACTACTACTACTACTACTACTACTACTACTGTTACTACTACTACTACTACTACTGTTACTACTACTACTACTACTACTACTACTACTACTACTACTACCACCACCACTACTACCGCCGCTGCCGCCACCACCTCCACCACCTCTCTTCCTTCTTCCTCCTCTTCCCTCTCTGTTATTAAACTCAAATGGCACTTTAAAATGGTGTCCCTTGTTATAGTGTGGTCACAGAAATTCTGGGAAGGGCCCTTGCCGTTGTCTCTTCCCTCCCCCTCCTTTTTCCGAAGAGGAAACCACGGTGACTTTATTCAAGGTAGCAAACACACGGCGGAGCACGGTGGAGAGACGTGAGTTGTTCCGGGCCCCAGTCTGGCCTCGGTCAGCTCCGCCATCTTTAGTAAGGGTTTGGATAAGAGTACCGATGCATCCCAGATTTGTGCATGACACCAAAAGTCGTAACGAGCATGATATAAACAGAAATAACTATCGTGTGCGCAGTCAGACTCTGCTTCTGTAAATACTGCCCCAAATAGAGATAAAAGGGAGATCCGGAAATTCCGTTCAGATAGTCAGCCGGCTGAAGTAGAATTAGTGTTTTGTAGTCACTTCTAAAGGCCACAGATTTGTTAGCAGAGGATAAGTGACGTCACAACAACCCTGGAAAGTAGGTGATGTTATTACTCTCATTTCGCAGTTGAGGAAAGACAGGCAGACAGAGGTTAAGTGACTCACCCAGGGTCACACAACTGTTATGTTTCTGAGGTTTGATTTGAACTCACTTCCTCATTCCAGGCTCAGCGCGCTGTGCACTCTGACCACCCAGCTGCCTAAGTGTCCGGAGTAGGATTTGAACTCTGATTCTCTTATTCCCAAGTCTGGTGCTCTCTGCCTTTAACTGCTGGACCAGAGACCAGATTCAATAGTAACATTTTCAGAGATGGAATTAATACTCATTCTATTAACAAGCATTTATTAAGAGCTACATTGTGCTGTGTTCTGGGTACAGAGACCAAATCCAAACAGCCCCTGCCCTCAAGACGCTTCTGTTCTGCTGACTAGAGACAGCATTTTAATGGATGCTCTCAGTCCGTTTGTAAAGGGTGGGGTTTTAAGGGAGCCTTGAGCCCCTCACACTCTCCCAGATGAGAAGTACAAGAAATCATGGCCCTGCCCTAGGCACACGGAGAACCATTGCTGGTTAGGGCTGAGGGTTTTGTCAGCCTGACTCCACTCATGCGATACGTGATGGGACCTAGTTGGGTGTCTCCGTTGCAGGAGATCTGAGTTCTAGCATCTGCCGTGCCACTAACCTGCCATGTGGTTCTGGGTGAGTCTCTTCAGCTTCTCTGAAAAATGAGAAAAAGTGATAAAAGAAGGGAATCTTTGGGCTTTGAGTCTAGATTCTTTGTTTCCGTATGTTCTTGGTTTGTCATATTTAGCTCATTATAATGTAATTCAATTCAGCAAGCATTGCAGATAGTTGTTATGTTCAGTGCACTATGCTGGGTACCAGGAACACAGAGACCAAGAAGTAAAATGATTATTCTGTGGGAGCAGAAACAATATGTCCCCAGATACGTAAACGCGAAATAATTATGGGGTGGAAGGGGAGCAGGCGTTGGGCCTGGACTTGTGGAGCCTGGAAGGAAGCGAGAGGTCGAGAGGAACAGCTCAAGAGAGTGTTCTAGGTATCGGACCCAGCCCATGCCAAGACAGAGGTGCCAGATAGAGTACCGTATATAGGGGGTGAGTGTTTGGCTGGTATGTCTCTCTTTCCTGGTATTAATGGGCACTAAACCTAATTCCTGTGAATAGACTCCAGACCCAGAAACAGACTGTGGGCACCGTCTCTACTGATTCCTGTTTCTTGGTCTTCTTTTGTCTTGATGGAAAATGATTAAGAAATCTTTTAGAAATGTGTTTTGCATGACTCTGCATGTATAATAGCATGTTTCTTGCCTTCTCAGTGGGTGGAGAGAGGGAGAAATTTTGGATTTCACATTTTTAAAATGAGTATCAAAATAAATACATACGTTTTTTAAAAGAGAGAAATGTCTACCATTTTCTTTCTTTTGGCCCATTGAGTACAACGATAACATTTTGATTAGCATCCAAAGCTACAAGACAAATGAAATCTGATACGGGAATGGGGTCCACTAGTCGAGTGTGTGTGGGAGGGTGCCACTCAGTGTCCACCCCTAAATCCTGAGTGATTCTGAGCGTGATGCTGCCCTATCTTATTAATCAGTTGTATTTCCCTAAGAGAGGCAGAGTGGAACAGTCTTGGAGCAGAGCAAGACCCCTGGATGACTTGGTTTCCTTATCTGTAAGACTGGGGATGGCATTAGCTGCATCACGTACCCCACAGCATGCTTACTAGGTCAGTGCTTTGTAAATATAAAGTACCATAGAAGTCAGTGTTCTTATTACCTGGCAGGTCTTCCTCAAAGGACTGTTCAGAGATTCTCAGGTGGGATTCTGTCCTGGAAGGATGAAATATATCTAGTTGTACCCCAGTGAACAGCAGAATTCGGCCTTAATGAAATTTAGGTTTTATTTTCACTTGTAAAGAAACCCTCCCAAGGACAGTTTCAATCTGCCCGATCTGGATACTCAGCAGGTTTTTTACCCCTTTTAATGTATTCCTGTTGTCTGTTGGAGGACTTTCTGAAAGGCTAACTTTAATCACGTCAGCCTTGCCATTTCCACAGGGCCTGGAATAGATTCCAAAAATGCCAGAGAAAATTACATGCAAAAAACTCCAGTTAATTAATGTTTCAGAATAAATTAATGTTTCAGCTCTGACTTGAAGTGACAAGAATAGAGGGTTTCAGTGTTAACAGCACCCGCCTTCTCACGTCTGGGGGTGGGGGTGGTTTACGCCTTCTCAATTTATCTGTGATCTGTCCTAGGGAAGAAAAAATGCAAAAGAAGAAAGGCAAACAGAGGTGTCAGAAGGCCTCTCTGTGCTGTCCTGGTATCCTTGGATCATGGGGGAGGGGACAGGGTGGGGAGCAGGGCTCGGCTTTGTGACTCCATTCTGACCCTGCCTGGAGGGTCGTGTCTCACTGTGCCCCTTCCAGGGTCCTGCGGACCTTGATCTTAGGGACAGAAATAGAAATGCTGTCACATTGCTCTTCCTGAAGCATGCCTGACTATCTCCCCCCACCCCCCTGTGCCCTCCAGGACCCGACAGAACATCTCTGTTCAGCACTCGGAGCTGTTCATACTGGAGCCGTCTGCTTTCACCTGCCACCTCACAGCTCCCCACCAGCAGCAGCACCACGGATCCTTCCATGCAGTGACCCCAATTTCTTTGCTCCTCCTCACACGAGACGCTCTGTCTCCTAGCTCAGAATCTGGATGTTTTCTCTGGCTGCCCCCCCTCCCATGCTTGCCTTTCTCTCCCTTCTTATCTCTGCCTCCTGGCTTCCCTCAAGTCTCTGCTAAAATCCTACTTTCTGCAGGGAGCTTTTCCTAATCCTTCTTAATTCTAATGCCTTCCCTATCTTTAATTACCTCTTGATTGATCTTGTCCATAGCTTGCTCGTACATATTTATGTTCCTTTGGGTTCGCCTGTTAGCCTTTGAGCTCTTGAGGAACTTAGCATGTAGTAGGGGCCAAGTCAATGATTGCTGATTGTCTGACTGGGTCACCGTTATACAGACAAAGGGTGGGCATTGGGATTCTTTACTACAGACACCCCCCAGCTTATAATGCAGCCTTATTGATGACTGCCTAGCATCTAGGACAGTTCCAGATTCTCCTTGGTAATCGAGAATGGAATACCAGGATTCCTGTATCTGACCAGATCTCCTTCCAAGTAAAAATTCCATTGCAGAAACACATGTCCCCCATAGCTCTGGGGGCAGGCTCCCATCTCAAGAATGTTTACATGAGGATTCCTAAGAAGTGGATGGGCTTCTTTTAGACAAAAGCCTCCTCTCAACCCTGAGCAGCCCCAGGGCCTCCTGACAAAGCCTCCTGCAGGCCGATGTCCTCGAAACCCACCTGAAGAGAGCAGGCATTGACCTCACCCACAGCTAGCTCCCTCAGCTCTCGGTGGTGGTAGTGGTGGCTTTCCTTTCACGGGGTGATGCCAGCTTTTTCAAGGTGTCTTCATTGATGTTGAACACACTTGATCTGTCCCCCAACCCATCGCCTCCTGGCATGGAGCCGAGTCACCAAGTGCTTCCATGCACCAGGGGGGCTTCTCAGACCTACTTCTGACTCACGTTGGGTTAGAAACTTGGCAAGTCTTAGAGTCAGCCTCAGGGAAGGAGACGAGTACAGATGCGGCTGGTGTTGGGGGTGGCCGACCCAGGATGCAGAGAAGATAAATCTTAAATATCCTTAGCTTATGACTCTTGATGCTGAAAGTGCTTTCTACATGATGGTCCATGAGCTCACGGATGTGGATGTGTCCAAGGCTGGCCCTGATCCCGCTGACCCTGACTTCCTCCTCCTTCTCTGTTGCTGTCCGTGTGCTTCTCAGAAGCTCCCGTGGAGGCCGCGGGCTCCACCTGAAAGGTGGCCAGGGAAGGCTCTTCCTCGTCTCCATTGTCATACAGTGAATAGCATACAGCACCTACTGTGCGCAAGGCACTGTGCCTGTTAAGCGCTTCACAATTATCATCTCATTCAAATCTCATAATAACCCTGGGTGATCGTTGCCATTGTTATCCCCACTTTACAGATGGGGAAACTGAGGCATGTGTGCTCATGGTGCTGGCTGACATTCATATGCCACCTACTGTGTGCCAGGCACTTTACAGTGATTCCTTTGATCCTCACAACAACCCTGGGAGGTAGGCGCCATTATTACCCCCCTTTTACAAGTGGGGAAACTGAGGCAGACAGTGGCAAAGCAATTTCCCCAGGGACCCACAGCTGTGGAGTATCTGAGATGAAATTTGAACTCGCGTCTTCCTGCCTCTGGACCTGGTGTTCCACCCTCCTTACCACGTCTGCCTACTTACAGACTGCATTGAAGGAGCCCAGTTCTGGCTCCCCAGCGACTCTGAGCACGTGGGCTCCGGGTCACTGGTGGGCTGGAGAAACCCAGCCTGTGCGTCCACAGGAAGCCAGCACCACAGAAGGCAGCCACAGATGCGTCTCGTTTTCTCAGTGCTGCTGAACGGTGGAAAGATGCCTCTTGTGCAGAGCTGAATCCCTGGCTCTGATCCCTGTTTGGGCTGGATCTCCTAACAAGGGTGTCTGAATCCTGGCTCTGCTGCGCTCCGAGGGTGAATGAGGCTTACAGCCACTGGGCTCCCAGGCCCATGGCCTGGCCACGTGTGGGGCTCCACGGCACCTGCGGAAGGGCCTGCCCAGCATCCTCCACGGTCATGTCCAAACCTGGGAAATCAGGGTCATATCTTGTCTATCAGGTGAGATGATTGGCTGAGAAAACTCGGAGATGGCAGCCCCCCACTCGTGGGGTACTGGGGCCACTTGCCCCAGCCCAGGGATCAGAGAACATGGGTAGGAAGAAGCTGCACAGCTGCACTGAGTGCCGGAGCAGGTCCAGAGGAGACCCCATGAGGAGCAGCTAGGGTGACAAGAGTGGGAGGCAAGAGGCCTGGATTTGAATCTTGGCTCAGGCAGTTCCTGGTGGGGGAATATGAAAGAGAAATTACTTTAGGGATGGGGTGCACCAGTTAAGCACCTGCTGTGTGTTATAGTTAAACTGTCTCAGACCCTCAGTTTTCTCATCTATGAAGGGGGTTTTATTAGACTCGGAGAGGACCATAGCTCTAGTGGTGAGAGGTATTGTAGACATTCAGGCTGAGATCTCTGGTTCCCAATTCACGGGATCATGGACTTAGAAACTGATGGAGTCCCTGAGAACAACTAGCCCAATGCCTCTCACTTTACAGATGTGGAAACCGAGGCCCATTAGGCCCATGACTCTCTGCTTTGCAAACTTTAAAGCACTGCTCCACCTTTTAGGGAGGACGTGCATGGGTTGAGCAGCCAGGGTGGTCAGGAATCTTGAGTTCATCTCACATGGGGATTCTTGGCCTGGAGATGACTGAAGGCTGACATGTCCACTGGGTCCACGTATTTGGAAGGATGTCATGGGGAAGAGGGTGACCGGCCCCAGAGTCCAGGGACGAAGGCTGCCGAGAGGTAGCGATGGCTCGGCAAGACGAAAACCTCTCCAAGGGATTCCTGGCAAGGGAGACCCTGCTCGTCTGATAGGTCTGCTTCATTTCTTCCTTGTTGGGTGCCCTCTGGATGCCGGGCCAAGGGCAGGCAGCCCTAGCTGCCGCTTCCTCCTTCCAATCCTGCGGGAGAGGCCAGGAGGCCTTCAACAAAGGCCTGGCGCGAGGTCCATCTGGCCGCCCTATGGACCTCCTCTCCCTGGTGGTCTGTGAAGGGCCACCACCACGTATGCAGGTTTCCATCCAAGTCTAAGCTTGCTCCCTGGTGATGGGGCCGGACAGGTCTTGAAATAATGCTTATGTCAAGGTCTCCTGGACATGACCAGGATCACATCATCAATATAATCTAGTCTTTTTCTTTTCATAAAAAGTCATTTTAAGAAAAATGAAAGTTTTTAGTCACAAATGGTCATAAGTGGATGTTTTCACCTCGGCAGAAGAGACTGGTGGCCGTAATCTACCTCGTTTGGGTTTCGTTGTAGCTTTAGCCGGGCGGGATTGGCTGGCTTAGAAACAGCCGAGTGCGTTTGCTGCCTCAATGCTGCTGTCAGACGGCTCGCTCTGTGACGTGTGAAAGGCCCCGGAGAAGGGCCAGCCTGTGGTCTGACGCACGTCTCAGGTACCCCATGGGGATGGAGTGGAGTGTGGTGGTTTTCTCTTTGCTCTCATGCACTCCCATGGGCAGAACCATAGTTTCCAGGGACACTCCCCGTCTTGGAGGGGGTGGTTAGAACTCTGGCTCAGGTAGGGCTCAGATGAGACGACCTCTGGGGTCCCTCCCAGCCCTGAGAGCCTGCCTTCCTTTCTCTTCTCCCCCAATAATAGCCTCCTACCCTTTATCTATGGTGTGAAACATTTCAGTTCAGCAAAGCAAAGTGCTTTTCATATATTGTCTCACTCTCGCCACAGCCCTGAGAGGTGGGTGCTGTTACTATCCCCCTTTTACAGATGAGGAAACTGAGGCTAAGGGGTTGTATGAGCAGGAGTCACATCTCCTGTGAGGTAGCACATGTTAGCAGCTGCATTTGAACTCAGGTCAGCAAAGATGCATCATCAGCTTCCCCTGGCCCCAACAAGGAAGCAGTCAAAGCTGTTTTGTGGGTGCTTCACAGTCTGTCTTGTCTCTCTGGCTTTGGTGCCCCCAGAGCACCCAGGATTCTGTCTCTTGGTCAAGGGTGATATAAGCCCTCCCCATAGCCTCAGGCCAGCATCAGCCCATCCTGGACCTTCCAGCCACAATGCACTAACAGCTTCTCCTGATTCACCAGCAACAGCCTTTCTGTGAATCACGTATTCATCAGGCTTTCCTGGGAGGGGCAGAACTCAGAAGCACCCCAACACTGATCTGGCCATAGAGTTGGCCTTTGGGGAGTCAAGTTAGAGTGAGGGCCCACGACCCAAGGAGACAAGGGGCTTCTCAGGCCCGGCTGGGGCTGGGCAAGGAGATCCAGGGGAGGGGCCCGTACCCTGCCGGGCCATAAACTTCAGAAAGGCCCAGTGCTTTCCCACCAGGAAGGGAAGGGAATTCCAGCAGCCAGGCATCTGTCAGACAAGGGGGGTCTGTCTCCAGGCCCTCGGGACGGTATTTACAGAGTGAGAAGCTCAGACCAGGAATGTTCCTGCTGGGCCCATGGCTCCGAGTGTCAGCCCGGCTGCAAAGGGAGCTTTTTAATTGACTGTGATAACCTCAGGCAGTGAGCCTGAAATAATTGTAAGAAATGTGTTTATCCCCAAGACCCTGCTCTCCATCTGCACCAGCCCCCTTTCCTCACAGCCCACCTCTCTTTCCTCCCCTCCCTCTTCTCTTCTTCCTTCTCTCTCCCCCTTCCCTCTCTCTCCTCCTCTGTCTCTCTCCTTCTGTCTCTCTCCCTTCCTCCCTCTCTCTCTGTGTCTCCCTCCCTCTGTCTCTCTCCTTCCCTCTCTTCTCTCTGTCTCTGTGTGTCTCCTTGCCTCTCTCCTCTCTGTCTCTGTCTCTCTCTTCTCTGTCTCTCTCCTCTCTGTCTCTGTCTATCTCTCTCTCTCTCCCCCCTCTTCCCTCTCCCCCTCAATTTCTCTCTTTTCTGGGATGGCCTTCCCTCTCTCTCCCCCTTTTCCTCACTCCTTCCTTTTGCATCCCAGGCCCATTTCTCCCTTAGACCCCGTCCCTTGTTGGCGTTTGCCCTTTGGGTAGTCAGCCTGATGCACCTGAGGGCTGTGTTCTCAGTCTCCTCTGTGTTTCCCGGAGGGGTGACTGCAGTCACTGGGAGGCACCTTGGTAGTCTAGCGGATAAAGGCTGGGTTTGAAGACAGGACAGCCTGACCTCAGATCCTGCTTTGGCCCCTTCCTCACTCTGTGACTCTGTGTGCCTGTTTTCCTTACTAGTAAAATGGCTGCTGTGGGGATCCAGTGAGACACCAGTCTGGCACACAGTAGGCGCTCTATAAATGTTTATTCACTTGACCTTCATGAGTATCACAGGTTGGGTTCACAGCCAGATCCCTTCCTCCTCCATATCTTGCATCCCCATCTCTGCCTGGCCTCGTGATGATGTTGTGGAGGGCCCTTGGCCCTGTCATTTCTCCATCTCAGGCTAAGCCCCAGCTGAGCCTGCCGTGGTGCCCCTGCTCAGCTCTGCCTGGCTGGCCTCACCCTGGGGTGGGGGCCCCCCAGCCGCAGTGTCCCCATGGCCAGAACGTGGCCTCATGGCACTGTGGGTTGGCCTGGCCGGAGGTCACACAGCTGATGCAGGCGAGGAGCTGGGGTGGCCTTTTAAGGGTTGCAAGCCATCTCTTGTAGCATGTGGCATAAAACTCGGAAAAAAAATGTCCTTTTTCATCATTAAAATTGTTTTTCTTTTAAAAAATGTTGGTCTGTTCACTGGATCCTGGAGAACAGGTTCATTATTTGAGTATTCGTAAAGCTCCTACTGCATGCGAGGTTCCCAGTGCTGAGAATACAGGTTTGACTCACCCAGGGTCACAGATAGAGGGCTGGGGCAGGGGACCGTTGAGGCCACCAGTGCAGCCCCCTCCTCTCCCAGAGGAGTGCAGGCGACATGCTCAGGGCCACACAGGCACTGCGGGTCTGAGGTGGGATTGGAGCCTCGTACCCATAATCTTGGGCCCTTACAGAGCCTTGCACATAGTAGGTGCTCAGTAAATGTTTGCTGGGTGAGTGAATGAATAACAGTAGGACAGGGATAAATCCCCTCCACCGGTGCACGTGGCCATCTCTGCACACTGAGAGGTCAGCTGACTCGCGCAGGGTCACAAGACCAGTGTGTGAGCTCCCTGACCCAGAGGCCAGCCCCCCTCTGGCCATCATGCCTGTTTGGCAGGGCTGGCCAAGAGGTCCACAACCACGCCCTCCCTTGGGTGGAAACGGGCTCACTGGCCAGGGCGTCAGCCAGGAGGGCCAGCACAGGGACTCTGCGTGGCCTCGGAAAGGCTCGCTCTGATTCATGGCAGAGGAGTGAGGTGATGAGTTTGTTGTCTGTGTGTTTCTCTGGAATCCTCCCTCTCACGATGGAAAGTGTTTGGGCTCGGCCAGCTCTTTGGAGAATGTTTATGATGTTTCTCCTGGCAGAACCGGAATGGAAAGTGGCCTGCGTGCCCCTGCCTCGCCAGCTCCCCTGCCGGCTCCCCCTGCTCGAAGAGAGGTTATTTAAACAACGAGAGAAATGTATTTTTTTAAACCGTCTCAAAGTTAGCGTGTGAGCTGACAGTCTGGATTTTACATTATAAATAGTCAGATGGACCATCACTGGAAGCCCGGTTCCTGCCTGACAAAGAGATAAATAGAAGTTTATAAGCCGCAGAGTCAGTCTGGAGTCCCACTCCCCAAACAGCAAAAGCCAACGGAGAAGAGCGACCTTGGCGGGCATTGTTGTGCCCCTCAGACTTAGGCCAGCCACAGCGGCTTTCCCCGTGAGTGAGCAGGGCAGTGCCGTGGGCTTTGTGCTCGAGGCCCTTGCTGGCCCACCATCTTCAGACTTTCCACAGAGCCCAATCCCTGGAACCAGATGGGCAGAGGCTTTCCAAGCCTCCACTTTGGAGGAGGAGGCCAGCTGCCAAGGCTTCCTCCTCACTGGGGGCTCATGACGTTGTTTAGCTCATGCTCCGGCCAGCCTGGGTTTGTTTGCATGTGTTTCCTGCCTAGAACATCCTAGGGCCCCTTGATAGATCCAAGACCAGAGGGCAGACAGACAGACACAAGTTGCTCATCCCCTCCTAGTTCCTCACAAAGACACCATTTTCTCTCTCTCTCTTCCTAACTTTCTTTACTGTGTCCAGTGCACCCAGGGTGCGCCCACTAATGACAAATCCAGGGTCCATCTTGTCCTCCATTGTCCGCGGCTCTTCTGGGCAGTAAGAAAGCCCTGGCCTCTTTATGCGGCTTAAAATCCTACAAGCTTTCCTCTTGGCAGGCCTGGCCTGCAGATACTCAGCCTGCCTAGGGCAGAGCCATGAACCTGCCTGTTCTTTTCTCCCTGGGTTCCTGATGGTTTGCTTTTGGCACACAAACAGCCCTGTAAATGTCAGGGAGAGACATAAATGCCTTTTTTGCCAAGGAGCCCTGCATGCTGTGGCCAATGAAAACAGCATCCCACCCAGCACCCATGGGATTCACTGGGATTCACTGATGAAAGGTGGAGCTGCATCCTTCCACATCCTTCAGTCTCAATGGAAGAGAGTGTGTGATGGGAGGGAAGGAACGTTAATGGCCTTTGAGGCTGCCTTCCTCCCCGACCCCTGCCGGTCACTCTCCTGGAGCCATCTTAGTCTGTGCTGCACCTTGCACACAGAGCATAGAGGTAGAAGTGTAGACACATCTGCAGGCCGACTTCACAGGGATGATGGGTATCACGGGCTATGCCCTCTCCTTGGGTGGTCAGGGCTGGAGGGAGAGGAAGAAGATGGAACCGAAAATAAATATTTTTAAAAATCATAAATCAAAAATCATATCAGATACTGATATACATGCATACATCAGAGAAAGAGATGAGATAGAGAGAGAGGGAAAGGGACACAGAAAGGAAGAGAAGAGAAGAGAAAAGAAGAGGGGGGAGAGAGAGAGAGAGAGAGAGAAAGTAGGGGAGAGGAAATGGGAGAGAAGATGGAACCAAAAATATTTTTAGAAATCATAAAGAAAGACTGGATACTGATGTACATGCATACATCAGAGAAAGATGAGACTGGGAGAGCATGTCAGACCAGACTGGGAGTCGGCCCTGTGCCGGACATGCAGTGACCAGTCCTGGCTGCAGTTACGGTTGCTGCCTCACTCCCTATGTGATCTTGGACCAGACTCTCTGAGCTTCATTTTTGTCACCCACAAAATGAGGGGATGTCCAGGTCTGTGGTCCTCCAGGGTATGTAGGACCTGGATGTCTGTCTGTCTGTCTAGGTGAGGGGCAGAGATGGATGTTGCTTTGGAGCCCTGTCTGCTGGACACTTCTCTAGGCTCAAGACCCAGCTGCACCACCCTTCCCCTCAGTGCTTTGTATTTTGTTGAATGAATGGATGAACTTAAGGCCTTCTTGACAGTAAAACAAAGGTAGCTGCTGGACCTGGAGATGGGCTCAAATCCCAGCTCTGGCACTAACAAGCTCGGCGACGTCAGGGGCCACTTCATGCTGATGGGCCTTTGTTTTATCTGCTGTAGAATGGGTGGGTGGGATGAAGGGCTCCCTGCCGAAAGGCCCCTTCTGGGTCCGGCATTCTGAGTCTGTGATTCAGGGTTGCCTTCCCATGGAAGTGGGATGACTTGAGGGAAAGGCATGTTCAGAATTCCAAGACCCCTTTCTGTCTGATGGAATACAGCCCTCCTGAGTGATGTGGTCTTATGGGTGAGGTGAGATTGCAAAGTGTTCAGTAAGGCTTGATGTGCTGTGTGGATGCTAGCCATCACCATCACCATCATCATGGACACCAGGAATCTGGACACTTGGGCCTTCCTGGAGTCTGCTTTGTCCCAGAAGCTGGACTGTTGGACTTGGAGGCAGGAGCCTTTGCAGGCCAGTCCTGCTTCTGACATTCCCTTATTAGCCGTGTGACCTCGGGCAGATCATGCCATGTCTCTGATCCTCAGTTTCTCCTTCTGTAAAATGCAGATGGTCACAGTCACCTCTGTGGGCCGGGCCTCACTGGCCAGTTGTGAAGCCCAGAGGAGAGAGTGCATTGAAACTGCCCGGCCATCTTTAAAGCATTCTACAGAAGCTATTTGTTTCTAATTCTCCAGCCAACTTTTAACTTGGGGCCAGGTTGCCTTTATGTCTGTGGCTCATTTTCTTCATCTTCATCCATTGTAGTTGGGTAATGAAAGGCGTTGATTCTACCGTGCCTTTTGAGGTCATTTATGGGATGTGCAAAGTAGCTTCGATGGAATTATCAGGACCCAGCCCTTAGTAGGGCCTTCGTGGCCATTTGTTGAATTGCATGGAATGGAATGGAAGTCCTTTTATGGGGCAGCCCAAGGAATGGTCCTCTTTAACAGTGTGATAATCATGGATTCTGGAAGGCCTATGGAAAACCAGCTTGACCCCGCAGCAGTCAGGGGACTCTGATGAACTCAGTGGGAGTTAGCAGTGTGACATGGCGGGTGAAGACACGGCTGCCATCTTGGGCTCCAGTGAGGGCACCATGGCTTCCAGGAGTAAGGAGGTATTGGTCCCGCTGCCCTGATAAGATCTCAGTGGGGGAGTGCTGCTTTCAGCTCTGGGCACCAGGTCTAGGGAAAGACCCCAATAACGTGGAGGGGAGCCAGGGCAGGGGGGTCAGGATGGAGATAGGGACACTCAGAAGAGAAGGCTTAGGGGGAGATGTGATGGCCACTTCAGGTAGTGGAGGGCTGGACATGTTGGCAGAACCAAGAGTGGCTGGAGGGGTCGTGTTTGGGCCTGATGAAAGGAGGATGATCCCCGTACTTACGGGTGCCCTGGAGAGGTCATCAATGGCATTTTTCTGATCTTTGAGGTTACCCAAGTGTTGGACACATCTGTGGTGACTCACTTAACGTGCCCAACCAGGGAGTTGCTGGAAGGCCTTGGGAAGGAGGGCACATGGTGCCAGGCATCTGATGCCACTCAGGTCTGGGTGACCTTACTGGAGTCTGAATCAGAGGTGCGTTGGGCTGGGCTCTGAGGCCTCCCCGGCTCGGAGATTACCCTGAGATCCTAGCCTGGCTAGACACTTGTAGACGGACTTTTCCAAATTAAGAGTCTTCTGTAGAGAAAGGGGAGACCTTGGGGTTCCGATTTCCTACTGATGTCATGATCCTCGTAGACAAGAGAGGACATCCTTCACTGCCCATGAGTAGAGTGGGTGGAAGAATCATTCAGAGACAGTGCAGTGGTGCACTGGGTAGAGCGGGGGGCCTGGAGTCTGGCAGACAGAAGTGCAGTGCCTCACCCAGGCTCACACAGCTAGCCAGTCTCTGGGGCTTGACTTGAACTCGGGTCTTCTGACTGCAAGTGCAGGGCCCAGTCCCCAGTGCCCAGCACTTGAGCTGCGCGCTTTCTGTTCTGCGTCCATCTCGAATGTGCCCCGCTCTTTCCACATTCTTTCCTCCGTTAGAGGGTGAGCTCTGGGAGGGCAGGGCCGTCTTTCTTTTTCTTCGTAACCCCAGTGTTGGTTACTGTGGTCCTGCAGTAACTTAGTCACTACGCTTACTGGCTTACTGTGCCGGGCTGGCTTACGGCAAGTTGGTTGATTGAGATGTAAGAGCCTCCTTAAAGGGCTTTGCAAACCTTTGTGTAAATGAGTTACCATTTCTAGTCTTGATAAAATGCACCTTTTCTCATCCCAGTTGTCACGGCAGGCTCACACTTCAGTACTTTGAGCATGGGGGTATGGGCGGGGGAGTCTGTTGGTGTAGATGCGCCCTCTGCTGCCTCTGGAACCCCGGGCTGTGTGAATGTGTGGATGTGTCTGTAGCCACGCTCAGTCTCCCATTTCCCTCTTTGGATGGGAATGATAATAGCACCCATTTGTGAAGGGGAAAAAAATCCATAGCACATTAAAGTGTTTTTATAAACATGTGTTTTTCTTATTAGCTCACACAGGAAAGGTGGAGGAGAGAGCCTCCTGGAGAAGGCAGTGTTCCTGTCTCACAACAAGCCTGTGGGGTAGATACTTATGACCCCCATTTTACAGATGGGGACACTGAGGCTCAGAGCCACATCGGCTTCCCTGGGGTCACAGCTGATGAGTGTCAGAGCTAGAACTCACACTCAAGACTGCCTCGTCTGATTCCCTGTCCCTAAACCAGGCTGCCTCCCTATTTGGGGCCCGATTTCCTGGCACGTCGGGGACCTACTATCGTTTGTGACCACTAGATATCTCTGTCATCCTCTATGCTGCTGGGCTTGTGCAGAGATGGTTTCAGGGAGCCCACAGGTGGTGAGCTGACTTTCCAAAAAGCAGTTGCACAACAGCCCACGGGCCCTCCTTGTAAATTAATCATAGCAAGAGAGTCACTTGTCCCAAGGCCGTTGGTACCCGAAGCCTGCTGAGAGATGAGCCCAACATCAGAACAAGGGTGATGGTCACACGAGATGAACCCGGATCTCGAGGCTTTTACAGAAAGCAGACATTTCATCTCCCCATCCGTCTGTCCACAGAGCCCTGAATAGAACACATGTGACTCGTCCTGGGCTGTTCTGTCTGAATGAGAAAATAATCATAGACATCGTAGTAATGACAGCATGCGTTTTTATAATGCTTGAGAGTTCACGGGATCCTTCCCCTGCCTGACCTCTTCTGACGGATTGGAGGCCAGCTGTGAGTGGCATGGGCATGGCGGGCGGGGAGTCCGGGACACTCATGTCCTGCGGATGATGGACTGGGGAGCTTCGACTTGCCATGACGTGCGGTAGCCACCAGATGTCAGGATGGGATCAGCGCTGAAGGGAAGGAATCTGCATTTTCCTTAAATGCACTTCGAGAATCATCCTTCAATCACAGTAGATCAAAGCACCAGTGGCCATTGATCCTCTTCCCTGCCAACCTGGGCAAGATCATTCCACAGACCATTTCTTCTCCTTTGTAGTTGTCTACTTTGTGACCATGGCCAGGTCAGTTCACTTTCCTGGGCTTCGGTTTCCCTTTCTGTAAAATGATGGAGTTTGACTAGATGGCCTCTTGGGTCCCTTATAGTGCTTAAACGCGGGTCCTGTGCCCCCATGATCCTTCCCTTTAAGTGTTTGAAGGGCTGACACATGAGAAAGTAAATTAAACTTATTTATATTGCATAGAGAGCCAGCCTGGGATTTTTTTTTAAACCAACTCTTTGATTCATCAGAGTAGGAAACTTTGAAATCAAAGGGTGGCCGGAAATAAGAAGAAGTGTAAAGGGATGGTGGTTGGGTGGCTCAGGAGAAGCTGCGGAGGAAGGCAGTCTCTGTCTCCACCTGTCTCCAGCCACCGTCCCAGGCAGGAAGGTCTCCAGGCAGAGGGTCAAGGCTGCATGGCCCCTGCGTGTTTTCTCTGGGGAGAGAAACGATGTAAGCTGAAGCATGAGCAATTCAGCTTAGATAGCAGGAAGGCCGTGCACGGTTGTTAAACCTTGGAATGATGCCTGGAATTTCCTTCTTGAAAGACAGTGGCATGGGGTCCCTTTGGACACTGACTCAGGCCCGTTGGGGTGTCGGGGTTTGACTGCACACCTTCCCTGTTTTTAGGATTTTTGGGTTATAAGACACTGTAAGACGCAGCTCACCAGAGTAACCGAGTGTTGACACGCTTGGACTAAATGTCCTGTTACATCTTCCTAGTCCTTTGATTTCAAATTATTGATAAGCTGGATATAGATTCAGTGAGTTCAGTTGTATGCCCTCAGTCATCCATTCAGCAGATAGTTACTGAGTGCCCAAGTGTGTGGCACTCTGCTGGGTACCCAGGGTTGATGCCGAGATGGGTGAGAGATCACCCCTGACCTGAGAGCTTTCAGTCTAGGTGGAGAGAGAAGAGAAGAAGTGAAATATTAATGCAAGACTGAGTATGATATAGTGTCATCATATGAATAAAACAGACCTGTCGTGCTCATGGGAGTTTGGAGAAGGGAGAAGTCGCTAAGTTATGGAGGGCTTTCTAGAGGAGCTGGGACATTTACTGGGACTTGAAGGGTATTTGGAATTTAGATGGGTAGAAAGGCAAGGGAACGGCACTCCAGGAGACAGGAGCAGCCTGATCAAGGGCACAGAGGTAGGAATTTATGTTCATTGACCCTCAACCGATCTTGATTATTGTTCAGAATGTGGATTGTCTAGGCCTCCTGTCCTCCCTGTTACCTCCAGGTGCCCCAGTTTTGACCCTCTGTGACAAATGTTTACCCAGGTTGGAAGGGCAAAGAGCTGCCCAGGCCTTTTGTTTTACGCCACCCTCACACTTTGCATTGGGTACCATGTTTGGGAGTTTTCCTCAGTGACCCAAGAAGGAAAGATCAGGCTTCACTCAAAACCTGAAATGTCATTGGCATGAAACAAATGAAGGACTGACAGTCAGTAACAGAGACAGCAACAGCCGCCGTCATCAGAAGTGCCATTTACTCACCCGTAACAGTTTGCAAAGCTCTCTGCCTACCTTATCTCATTTGGGTGGGCATTCAGGTCTTAACGGTAGCCTTGGTGTGCCCCTTTTGTGCATCAAGAAACTGATGTCTGGGCCTCTAAATGACGTGCTTCACTCTCACATCAGTAGTAGGTACCAATCAAAGTCAAACTCAAGCCCTCCCACTCCAAATCTAGCATGCATTTCCATTGTACCACACTGACCTAGTCTTTGATGGGACCAAGTGACTGGCAAGTTACCTCACTTTCTCTGGGCCTCAGTTTCCCAGTCTGTAAAATGAGGGGTTGGACCAGATGGCCTCTAAGGCCCTTTCTGGCTCCAGATCTAGGATCTCACGACCAAGGACTGGACCCAGACTATTCTGTTGATAAGAATGAGGAGATGTTTTTTGCCAGTGCAGGCCAGCTCTCTGTTAACCTCCTTAGAAAGTCTCTCTTGTTAGCTCCAACCAAAGGGACCCCTTTGTAATCTCTAGTGACCAGATTAGAGTGCGATTCCTGACTGGTAAGAGACATCGAGAAGGTATTGATAGGAGAGTGTAGGGGATCCTGCCCTCATCAGTCTGGACCAGCCATCAGGCACCAAGACTCCGAGAACCCCAATCCTGCAGAATCTCCTGCTTTGTTCAGCTCAAGAGCTGTCAAGGCAAGGGCAACCGTTTCTCAAACATGTCGTCTCCCAGATTTATGGCTTCTGGCAGGACTGAGCAAGGACTGATAACCAGAATGGACATGGAAGCCCAGCCCACCGGCCCTCAATGACCTCCTTTGTGTGCTGTTAAATCATGGGCATCCTGATGGGGCCAGGGTGCTGGAGCCGCCTTCCTGAGGGTTCCCACCCCTAACTCATGTACCAGGAACCAAAGGAAACACCCTGGCAGGGTGGGGAAGCCTAGAGGAGCCGGGGGTGTGCTCCAGTTCTTCTCTGGGAAAGTTTTCTCTTTGCAGAAAGACGGTGGGGAAGAACACAGCCCTTCCCAGGGGCTCTGCAGCCTGGATCCTCTCAGGTGGTTATTTGAGAGCGGGGATTAAAAACCCTGGTATTTTTACAGCTGAAGAACCCAGGCTCAAGTTCGTTTAACAAGCAGGCCTGGGTTTGTTTTTTGGCCTTGGTCTGAGGCCTTACCCGAGGAAGGGGGGGAGGGTCCTGTTTCTTCTTTAAACATTTCTGAGAGCCTTCTCTAGATGCCCATGGCCTGTGAGCTCATTGGGGATGATTCATGCACCGCCATCATTCATTCCATGAGGGGAGGCGGCGGTGGGAGGGTAGGTAGGGTGCTTGATTTGGGGCCAGGGAGACCTGGGTCCCCATGTCACCTCAGACACTCACCATGTGCACTTGTTCCTCTGTAAGCATTTATTAAGCGCCGACTTAGACCAGGCAACATGCTAAGGGCTGGGAGTACCAAAGGAGGCAAAGAACAGCCCTTGACCACTTTAATGGAGGAATTGACTATCAAAGGGATAAGTAGGAAATAATTGAAATCCCCCAGTCATCAGAGCTCCCTTCCTGTGTACCACGAGAGGACTGAGACTTCCCAGACTCTAGAGCTCCCTCCCATCTCAGTCTGTCTCTAACAACTGTTCAACATGGCGGGTGGGAAGTGAGGCTTCCAGGCTTCCTTTCAGCTCTTACCAGTCCTGTGATCAGTATAATTCAGAGTGGGCGGAGCTGGAACAAGACCCAGGTTCAAACTCCAGCTGTGTCGCCCTGGGCAAGTCACAGCCCCCTCTGATGCAGTTTCCTCTTCGGGCAGATGTATGTATTAAACACATCCTGTCCCCAGTGGGGGGGGGGGCACTTTGTAAACATAATCCCTGTTGAAACAGTCATTACAATAATGGGATAATATGATTAGGATGATAGCACCTTCCTCCCTGGGCTGCTGCCGTCATCAGGTGTGTGAAGTGATTGGCAAACCCGAGAATGCCCCGTAAGCACCAGCTTTTCCTCCTAACACTTCCCATGTAGGAGATGCATCTGTCTTGGGAGGTATAGAAAAATGGGTGAGATGAGGCGGTGGCCTTCAGGAAGTGAGATCCGGCACACGTCACTAGGCACAGGGACGCTTGAGCTGCCGGAGAGCTCTCTGTGGAGGCTGGCTGAAAGAGCTGAGCTGATGAGGCTGAAGAGAGAAGGCTCAGAGCTGACCTGGAGTATTCAGAGGGAGGTGGCATCAGAGAAGGAGCCGTGGGGAGAAAATGGGAAGAGATCACTTCAGTTTGACGTCAGGAAGAGCCTTCCTGATGGTGGGAATGTCCAGAAGAGGCCTCTGGGCAGGTGGCAGCATCAGAAGCTGGGTGGGCATGATGCCAAGGGGCTACCTGTCTGGTACTGGTAGGTCTAGGGGGCACTGAGGTCCCTTCCCTCTCAGATTCTCTGAATTAGAGGAAGCTGGGAAGCCAAGCGAGGCTCACCCTTTTGTACCCTGTTTCAGTTAAAACAAGCCTTCTGCTTGGCATTGAAAGGGTTTGCCATGCAGCTCCCACTTCTCTCCGTGGATGAATGGTGCATGACTCCTGCTTGCCCGTACTCTGTTCCAGCCAAACTCGTCTGTTTGATTTTCTCCACACAGCACAGTGCATCTCCCACAACTGAAGTGCCTTGTATGTGGTACAGAGTGTTGGGCCTGGAGTCAGGAAGACTTGAATTCAAATCCGGCCTCAGACATTTACTGGCTGTGTGACCCTGGGCAAGTCACTTAACCTTATCTGCCTCAGTTTCCTCATCTGTAAAATGAGCTGGAGAAGGACATGCCAAACCCCTCCAATGTCTCTGCCAAGAAAACCCCAAAGGGCATCACAAAGAGTCAGACGTGACTGAAACAACTGAATAACGAGTCACTGAAGCTGCCTCAGTTTACTCATTTGTACAAAGTGGGGTTATGATAGCAGCTCTGTTGTGGAGTTGTTGTGAGGACCAGATGAGACAGTATTTGCAAGGTGCTTAGTGCGATGCCCGGCTGTAGTAAGCCCTTTATAAGCATCAGCCGTTACCATCATCATCATCATCAAAGTCCTTGCTGCCTCCCCTCCGAACCCAGCTCACTCCCCTCTGTGGTGGGCACCATGTGCGTACAATCTTTTCTCACAGTAACCTCCCCGAAGGCACCTGGTTTGTAGTAAGATCAATTGAAATGCACTGTGCCTGTGGACACTTTAATCTCCCCACTGTAGTTACTGTAACAGTAATGGGATATAAGATCTTCCCCACCCATTAATAGGCTCCTGGTGGAGCCCATTAAGGGAAGTTTGCTTAGGGGAGGCTTGCTCACAGAAAGGCTTTCACACCTTTTGCTGATTTCTAATTAGGCACTGGGTCATGAGGGTTGTGATGCCCTCTGACCCTGAAGGGAGGGTGTGTGTGTGTGTGTGTGTGTGTGTGTGTGTGTGTGTGTGTGTGTTAACCCCATATATATATATATATATATGTATATGTATATATACACACACACACACACACACACACACACACACACACACACACACTAACCCATTTTGGTTTGGGGCTCACTCATTGGAAGAGTGTTCTTGTGATTTGACCAGATGAGAGTCTGGGTAGCCTTAAAGGAGCCCTCCAGCTTTGAAAAACCCAGATATTGGTGCTTCTCTCTCCATGTATTGCCTTGGTCAGACAGTTGTATCTCTCTGTTGGTCTGTGCTAATTTCTCAGACAGTTAGAAGCCCTGTCTGTTGGTCTTTATTTCTCTGCTTGTATTTTCTATGTATTTTCCTTGAAGTTCAGGGTGCTGACTTTTCCCCTGAACTAGTGAATGTAATAAAAAAAAAAAAGACTGTTGATCCCTTGAGCAGCTATCTTTCCTAGGAAAGCAGTTCTGAGAACCTGTGCTAGCAGCCATCCTGGGGATGCCAGTGGGGTTACTGCTACAGTTACCTAACACTTTGCCCCCTCATTTTTTACACTTAAGGAAACCAAGGCCCAGGGATGAGCAGTGACTTCCCTCAGGCCAGAGCTGAGACTCAGCCTGATTTCTTGTTTCCAAAGCTATTGATTCACAATCTTGTCTGTAAAAGCAGGTGATTAGACTGGGCCATCTCCACGGTCCCTCAGAGCTCTAGTTCCTAAAATCCTACGAGCCCCCACATCTAGAAAGAGCCGGCTACATGGTCTTTGCAGGATTCTCAGGGGGCATCTAGCCCAGTACTGTCGTCCCCCAGCACCCAGCATGAGGAGTGGGGAGTTGTGGGGGGGGGGGCAGGATGAGGAGACAGGGGCGGAGCAGGGTCCTGGACTTCTAAGAACAATCCTTCTTTCAGTGGGCCATTCTCTGCTTGATCCAGGGCAAGGTGGGGAGACGTCAGGTGAGGTGGGAGCTGTGTTGAGCACTTGCCGCCCTCCTTCACCCTCTGTAAGCCAAGAATACGAGACCTGTCTGCAGTGACAGATGGAAATTTAGTGCTCTGTCGATGGTCCAGAATGAAGACTTTTTGACGGAGGGAATGAAACACGGGCCTGTGCGTTCCTGGCTGTGATTTAGCTGACCGAGGAGTTCAGGCGTAATTATATTATTTTTACTGCTGGAGAGCATTACTGCAAATGAAAAATGCCCCCGTGTCAGAGCTGTTGAGATGTGTATGCAGAGTGCCATTTAAAATGAAATTCAGTTTTCTTTTCCTTTTCTGGACTCCTGAATGGGTTTTATGAACATATTATCAAGGAGAGAACATAGTTGGGAGCACTTCTATGAAAAATCCAATGAAAACCAAGTTCCCAGGGGGTGTTTTTTTTTTAAAGGAGCTAAGAATAATAGCCAGTGTTTATGTAATGCTTTCTGTGTGCCAAGCATGGTGCTAAATAAGTACTTTACAATTATTATCCCCTTTTACAAAAGAGGAAACTGAGGGTGGCAGAAATAAAGTGACTTGCCCAGGGTCACACCGCTAGTAAGCATCTGAGGCAGGATTTGAGCCCAGGGCTTGCCTCCACCCTTGAAAGGAAGAACAGGGGATCTCTTCTCAGCACTCTTATTATCATTTGGATTCCAAACAGCCCTAGGCTGGGGGGCTCAGAGGGACCATAGAATGGCCTGAGTGCATCATGGATTCCCCGGGCCAGCCAGGGAATCCCACAGGCAGATTCCTCCCCTTTGACCTTAAAGGCAAAAAGTAAACTACATCAGATTACAAAGGAAGACAATTGTATTGTCATACGGTTAGTTCAAGTTCGTGACCCCTAGATTAAGAATCCCAGTCTACCCCCGTTTTACAGATAAGATGAGGAAACTGAGTCTCAGAGAGGTCCTGTGATGTGCCCAGATTCACACAGGCCTAGACCAAACCTGGACGTCTTTGAGCCCAGGCCCAGTGATCTCAGCTCTGTCAGGCATCATCCTGGGGCCTTCCTTGGTCCCCTTTTCACAAGTCTGTCTGGAGGGAGGGTTCCATGTTACGTATTCATATATTTAAGTGACATCAAGTTCAAGGACTTAAGGTGACTTTTTGTAGTTGGTGGGCCAGATTTTGAAAGGTCCCAAATTAACATGGGATGGGGATGGTGTGAACACCCATAAATCCCTCCAAGGCTGATATCACCATGACCATCTTCATCACCTTTTCTCATAATGGAGGGATGAATGATTTCTGCATCTTTGAGTTTCCAAAGAGAAAAACTCCCATTTCAGCAAAAATCTGTCTGGAAGGTCAGCCTCATGTAGGCAGCTGCTAACCCTAGCCCTGTGTGGATGGAAAACAGAATGGATGGATAATTCTCTCTTGTGGAAATGTCATACTTCTAGGATCTGAAGGTCTCTGGGGTGTTGTTTTGATTAGTGACTATTTTGCCCACTGGAATTGACCATCAAAGAGACGAGGGGCTCTCAGAGGCAGAGGTGAGGAGGAAGCACCTTACAGACATAAGGGTCAGCTTGGCCAAAGGTGTGGAGATGGGAGATGGTGAACCAAGTGAAGAATGGTTAAATATTTTCAGGAATCTTGTGTGTGTATGAGGGGAGGGGGTCCTCTCTAGGCTTCCTTCCAACCCAAAATCTTGTGTCCAAAACCTAAATTTTGCTTTAAAGTATGAACAAACTAAAAAACCCAAGTCCGCCCATATATTGTCTCCCTGACCTCCTCTTTTGCTCTCCTCTCTAAGGAAAAGGCAGCCCCTCTCTTTCCCAAGGTCAGCCCTTCTGCGTACAGCCTTGATTCTGTCCCAGTCTGTTTCTTGGCACTTGCCCCTTACATAGCTCTCTCCCCATCTCTAATATATCCTCAACCTCTTCCTATCCCCAGATTCCTTCCCAGTGCCTAAAGACATCCCCAGATCTCTCCCGTCCTTTAAAAACAAACCTTCTCTTGACCCTGCCATCCTCTCTGGCTTTCCTAGATCTCTACCCTTTTCAGCAGCCACTTGCCTAAAAAGACCCATCTTCTCTCCTTGCATTTTTTTCCTCCCTTCCCAGTTCTCAAGCCCTTTGTATTTTGGCTTCTGTTCTCACTGCTCATGTGGCCTCACTCTCTTGCCAGTGATTTCTGAGTTGCTTATTCCAGTGGCCTTTTCTCAGTCCTCATTCTTTGGGATCCCTCTTCACAAACTTCTCAAGTCAACCTGTTCAAAATGGAACTCATTCAGTTTTCTCCAAATCCATCCATTTCAGCTTCCCTGTTTTTGTTGAGGGAATTCTTTAGCTGGTCAACTGGTATGTGTTAATCACCTACTATGTTCCAGTCTTAGGGATATAAAGAAAGGTAAAAATTAAAAAGTCCCTACTCTCAAGGACCCCCAGTGGAATCGACAACATATAAAAAACTATGTGTATACCAGATATACACAGGATAAATTGGAGAGCTGCTCAGAGGGCCTTTACCAGAGTTAAGGGCCGTCCAGAAAGACTTCATGTCAAAAATGAGGTTTCAGCTGGGACTTGAAGGAGGCTGGGGAATCTGGGAGGCAGATAGGAGGAGGGGAGAGCATTCTAGGCATGGGACATGCCCAGGGTGAGGAGGCAGAATATCCTGTTCAAGGAGCAGCCAGGGCATGGCAGACAGCAGGGTGGAAGAAGATTGGAAAGGTGAGGAATGGGAAGGAGAAAGGTGAAAACCTTATGAACCAAACAAACCTTTTTACCTTTGATCCTGGATCAGGTGATAGGGAGCTGCTGGAGTTTATTGAAGAGGGGAGGGGATGGCATGATTGGGCTTGTACTTTAGGAATATCATTTTAGTAACCGATTGAAGAAGGAACTGGAGAGGGGAGAGACCTGAGGCAGGAAGACCCACCAGCCAGCTATTGCAGTAGTCGTGAGGGGATGAGGCCCTGCACCAGAGGGGCGGCAGTGTCACAAGAGGAGGGGAAATGTTTTAAAAACAGAATCAGCAGGACATGGCATTTTGCTGGATATGAAGAAGAAGGAGAGAGAAAATGGGGAGTTGAGGGTGACACAGTTTGTGAACCTAGATTACAGGGAGGATGATGGAGCCCTCAGTTGTAATATAAAAATTAAAAAGAGGAGAGGGCTTGAAGGGAAAAGATAATGACTTAAGCGTTGGATGCCTTTTTGATCTCTCTCTGATGTAATTCAGGATATCCAAGAGTCATTTGGAGATGTGAGATGGGAAATCACAAGAGGGGTATAAGGGCTAGAATATAAAATCCGAGTATCATATGTATAAAAATGATCATTTGATCCACACACCGAGTGAAATAATACAGAAAGTGGAGAAGAGGGCCCAAGAAAGAACCTTGGGGGACACCCATGGTTAGTGAGTGAGACCTGGCTGCAGATCCAGCAGAGGAGACAGAGAAGGAACAGTCAGGTAGCAGGAGAACCATGTCATGGAAACCCAGAGAAAAGGGAAGAAGGTGAGGAAGATGAGTGTCAGAGGCTTCAGGGAGGTCAGGAACTCTGAGGGCTGAGAAAAGGCCGTTGAATTTGGCCATTAAGACATCATTCCAGTCACCAAGGTTTATAACTTCCATCCTCCCCTTTCCTCAATTCCCATATCTGCTTTGTTGCCAAGTCTTGTCAGTTGCACCTCTGTGACATCCTCAGTCTCCATCCCTTTCCCTCTGATTACATGTCACTGCCATCTTCCCTTTGACCTATATCGTCACTCTAGCTTCCTTGTCAGTCCCCCTGCTTCCAGGCTCTCCCCCTTCGAACGCACAGTGACCGTGTCACTCTTCTGTTCAGAAATCTGCAGTGGGCCTCCACCATCTCTTAGAGCAGTGGTTCTCAACCTTCCTAATGCCACGACCCTTTAATACAGCTCCTCATGTTGTGGTGACCCCCAACCATAAAATTATTTTCGTTGCTACTTCATAACTGTAATTTTGTTACTGTTATGGATCTATCTGATATGCAGGATGTATTTTCATTGTTACAAATTGAACATAACCCACAGGTTGAGAACCACTGTCTTAGATGAAATGCCACCTTCTCAGTCTGGCATCTCAAGTCCTACCTTTCCAGCTTTGTTTCATGTTCCTCCCTTATACTCACTTTCTATTCTGGCCAAACTCTCCTGTTTGCTGTTCCCAGAAATCACGACTCTGTCTCCCATTGCTGTGCCCTCGCCCACGTCCCCCGAGCTTGGCATGCCCTCCCTCCTTGCTTTTGATGCGTAGAATTCTCAGCATCCTTGAAAGCTGAGTTCAGATTTCCCTTCCTGTGGGAATCCTTTCCCGCCCCCTCCCATTCTTACCGTTTTCTCTCTTTTCAACTCATGTCCTATTTGCATAGGTTTTCAGGTTATGACAAACTCCTTAAAGGGGTAGGGATCTTTGCTTTTGAGTCCATATTCCCAGCCCTTAACATTGTGCCTGGTACATACAGTAAGAGCTTAATAAATGCTTGCTAACTTGACTCGCTCATGGTCCAATTTTCAAGTACCCCCAATGAGCCTACAGTTTGCTAAGCCTGAAAGTTACCATTTTACTAGATTGGCATTACATCTCTGCGCAGTTACCACCTCGTGGGTAACCAGAACCGATAAATGTAGGAAGCATGATGGGACAGTCAGCTGAAATTTGGGCAGAGTGAATCTTCCTGGGCCCACGGAGCCTGGCAGAGGATGGACGATCATCTCACAAGTTGGCATTTGGGAGGCTGGGCCGCCATCACGTCATGGCCAGGCTCATCCTGTTTTTACCTGTCCTGTAGCGTCCATTTGCGTTAACTCATTTCTTTTTGGTTTCAGTTTTGTTTTCTGATATAATGTGGCTTTACTGGCCTATGATGAATCTGAGGGTGATTCCTTTCTACCAGAGAGTTTACTGTACTCACTTCTGGAAGACGAAACAAAAACATTTGGCCATGATTGGTAACCAGAGTGTGCAATATTAGAAATAGTAATGACAGAAAGTAAGACTGGGAAGTTAGATTGGGACTTGACTTTGGGAGGCTCTGAAGGTATTGAGCACAATTGGAATGGTTGCTGGATTTGGAGTCTCGGGATCTGGGTTCAGATTCTCCATCTGCTGCTTGCTTTCTCTTTGGCTTTGGTCGGTTGCCCTCCCCTCTGTGAACCTCTGCAGAATAAGGGGCTGCATTAGATTCAGACTTCTGGTTCTGTATCTGTGATTCTGAGTGTCAGTGATTTTAAGTACTGCACTCTGTAGACTTTGTAGTTTATCCTAAGAGGAGTTGGGAGCTGTGCAGTGTCATTGAGCTGGGGAGGGACGTTTTGGCAGCCGAGCTCAGGGTGGGTGCTCTGGGTGGGCACGGGTCTGTTCCTCATGAGAGGAGACAAGTAGAAGCATGTCTGCCTCAGTTAGTGCTTCCCATCACGGCTTGTATGGAGTGGTTTTACATGTGGTACTTGGTGATGGGAGTGCCACATCCTCCCGTTTTTCACATTAATTACCTGCCGGAGGATCCCCGGACAGCCGCAAAGGTCACTCTTCTGTGCTCACGAGGAATATGCATGTACCATCTCCTTCATTACTGCATCCTGATGGCCAGTCCTGGGCCCAGTGAGGAGCCACCATCCCGTCCTGGTAGCTGCCACCCTCCCCATGCCTGAGGAGGAGCTGGCCGGCCAAGGAGGGAGAAGATGCTGCAGGCCGTGCTCGGCTCCCCTTGGGCGGCACTGACCAGGGTCTTCCAAGGCAAACTTTTTCCAGATCTCCTCACCCCGAAGGGGGAGGGACAGAAAATGACAGGCTCAAAGGATCCCTTCCCAGGGCTCCCATTCTGGAGCATGAAGCCCTTGGAGGAGAAGCAGCTCTAGCTGTGTGTGTTCATATTTCATTTGTCACGTAAATGTTGACTACTGTGGTCCTCTGCAGGCTGCGCCTTCTCTGACTGAGCCTTCCGCAGAGGCATTCTGTCACCTAACCAGCAACATTTGTAAGCACCTACTGTGGCCAGACGTTGTCCAGAGACAGAGGGCCCTTTGGCTTCAGGCCACTTCGGTGACCTCAGAAGTGACATTTTTGGAGTTTGGGGGGAGAGGGTCAGTGGTAACCTTAAGAAAGGTGCCCCCAGACAAAGTATTCTTTTCCTCTTTGTGTGTTGCAGACCCTCTCAGCAGCTTGATGAAAGCCCTTTTTCAGAATAATATTTTTGAATGCATTAAATAAAGAACATAGGATTACAAAAGAAACTAGTTATTCCAAAGTGGATGTATGCATTTTTTTTAAAAAGAAGACACAGGTTCACAGACCCGAGGTTAAGGACCCCGGCCTCCTCCTCACTATCTGCCGCCAAAGAATTTAGTTCTTTTCAACAAGCATTTATGAATACAAGGTGCCCCACAAGTGCTTGTGCACTCTTAAGCTTTGGGGATGGGGCATACCCTGAACAGACCAAGCACGGTGGTAGCTACTCTGTGAAGAAAGACAAAAATTAACTCTGTCCAGTAACAAGAATTTATTAAATGCCAACTGTGCGCTAGGCACGCAGGACAGATGCTAGGGGTCTCTGATCACAAGAGCTTATATCCCAATGAGGAGCACAGGTGTGTGCCAGATAATAATAATACTATATGTTGTACTGTGGCCTAACTGTAAAGAGAACAAAGATGCACTTTTACAAAGTAGTGGAGTGCAAGGTAGCTTGGGGGAGAGGCGGCTCGGGAAAGTCTTCATGCAGAGGGTGGCACTTAAGCCTCTTAAAGGAAGGGAGGCTGAGGTAAGGGGGAGCAGGTTCTGGGAAGGAGGGCTGGAGGCTTCTGAGTAAGGCAGAGTAAGTCCCAGTTCTACGGAGCAGATCCTTTTGTGGAGGGGATTTATTCTGTGAATTTGGGATTCAGTCAGAAGGCCGCACCTGAGGACCTAGAGGGCTACCCCTGCTACACCCTCTGGCCAGCTGTCAGTCAGCCATTTATTCTCGAGCTGTTGTGTGTTTAATACACCAAGACAAAGAGTAAACAAATACCAGATTGTTTAGGGAGAGCAGACAGTCAGTGGTAGGGGTGTGCAGGGAGGGCTTCCTGCAGAGACCCTGGCCTTTGAGGAGGAGGGCTAGAGGACGCACATCCCAGGGGTGGGATCCAGTCCTCTTATTGTAGGCCGCAAGGTGGCCCAGTAAATAAAGTGCCAGACCTGGAATCGGGAAGATCTGAGTTCAAATCCAGGCTCCTTCACTTATTAGCTGGGAGACCCCAGGCAAGCCAGTCATCTGCGTCCACTTCCTTATCTGTAAAATGGGAATAATAATAGCACCCCCTTCCCAGGGTTGTTGTGGGGATCATGTTTGTGAAGGGCTTTGCCAGCCTACAAGCTACAGAAATGCGAGGCATTCATATTGTAAATCTGTCCTGTAGATGCCACTTGGTGAGGAGGAGGAGGGTGTGAGGTGAGATAACAGTCAGATCATCTGCTCCTGGGAGCACGTGTGGATTGTCTTCCCTTCCTCTGCAAGGTCATTCTACGTGGGGACAATGGGTGCCATATTCAGACGTAGCCCCGGGGTTTGGCAGGTGCCAGCGTAAGGAGGCTGTCCATGAGCCCTACAAGATGTCCGGGAGGTGTAATCAGGATGGTGAAGGGCCTTCAGAATGAGGCTCATAGATGTAGGAGTGGAGGGGACCCCATTACATTTACAAATGAAAGTACTGAGGCTCTAAGCAGCAGAGTGGCATGTCCCATGAAGACTGGCTCAAGGACCTGGTGGTGTTTGGGCAAAGAGAAAATGGGAGGTGGGAGAGTGGGCATGAGAGCTGTCTTCCAGGACTTGAAGAAGCTGTCACTTAAAAGGATTCCCTGCGTTCTTTAGGGGGCAAAACCAGGGGTAACGAGTGGAAGTAACCAAGAGGCTACGTTACATTTGATCCCAGAAAAAACAATTCCTGACGATGAGGGCAGTTGGAGCAGTGGTGTGGGTGAGTCCATAAGGTGGGGGGCTCCCTCTCTCAAGAGGCCTTCATTCAGAGGCAAGCGCCGTCTTCCTGAGTATGCCCTGGTGGAGATGCTCTTTGGGCATGGGATGGCTGCCCCCTCTCCACTCTAGATTCTGAGGTTCCGTGAGCTAATTCACCGTTAGAGATGAATCTGGGGGAGCTGTGTCTCTGCAGTGAGGTGCTGTGCTCCGAGAGAAGGGTGTTTGCCACATGGGGCCTGGGTAGGTGAGTCAGCTTCCTTGTCTCCCTGTGTTTATTTCTTCCTGGCATGGGATTGTGCCTGGGCCTCCAGTATGAACATGGATGCTTTTTAATGGGCGAAGTTATGGAGCTGTGAAACGTCCCCAACTTTAAGATGCTCGCGCTCGTAAAGTTTACGGAAACACTTTACTGCATCTGGCTTTCCCATCGGATTGGGGAAAAGCAAGGATCTCACTGTAATTTGCACTGACCGACCGTAATGGAAATTATAGCTTGAGAAACGTTTCAGATGACAAGTCTATAAAGTAGGAAAAGCTGATCCACTCCACGGCTACTTATGTGCTGTGCAGGATTTGGGTTTTTTTTTTCCTCTTTTCTTTTTGGAAAGAGCCTTAGCCAACAGAAATATTTATAATAAACTAGCTTATGGCAAAAGATTGGCTCCAGGCAGTTATCGAATCCAATTATTAAAATGCAGGAGACAGATGCCAGCAGGAGGCTGCTTGCTTTGCAGAGGAGAGAGCCCTGAGGATGGTACCAAAGACAGGACAAAGGGGATGCCGCAGGGAGGTTGTGCTTGGACTGAAGGACAAGCCAGGACTACTTGGGAAGACTTGTGTGAGAACTGGTGCCGCTTACCCCATTTGAATAGTGTTGTAAATACTCCACACTTACCCAGTTGGGGCTACATGGCCTGTTGTCTGATGGCTGTCTGTCCGAGATGAGTGGGGTCAGTGGCAGCCTAAGAGGTCAGGAGGGGAGAGGCCATTGCAGAGTTGATTTAGACCTGGAAGGCAGCTCAGATTTTACATCGATGGAAATTGAGGGGAGATGACTTGTCCAAAGTCACCCACGTAGGCTGGGACAGTACCAGAGTCTGAGTCCAGGTTATCTGACCCCCGACCCCCCTCTCTTAACTACACCACACATCAGGGATACTGAAGAAGGGGTCCCTCTACGCACACGTATCTGAATAAATCATAGCATCTTTCATTTAGAGCTGGAAGTGGCTTGAAAGGACTTTATGTCCAGCATTTTTATTTTATAGACAAGGAATCTGGGACCTAGAGACTGACATTCCTAGGACCATTGTCCTAGAACTGGGAGAGACCCTAGAAGCCATCAAATCCGGCTCCCCCATTTTACAGATGGGCACACTGAGGCCCACAGAGGTAAAGGGCATGCCCAGAGTCACGCAGCCATCATGTGTTTCTAAGGAGATTCTAATCCAGGTCCCTTGGTCCCACTGTACCATGCTGAAGGGACTTGTCCAGTGTCCTACAGCTCAGGAAGTACCTGAGACATGACTCAAACCCGGGTCTCCTGATTCCCAAGCCTGACAACCAGCCAGATTGATGAGCCTCTCTGAATGTAATAGGGCTGGTCTTTGCCCTGAACCTGGACCTGCCCTGGGGACAGTGCCCTGTTGGCATAATCTTGGAGAATCCCGGATCTCCTCCATGCCATGCAGAGTAGAACTTAGGGGAGTAAAGTTTCTGGAGCCCCGAAAGTCAAGCATGTTCTGGAAGGTGTGTGTCCTGATGGCATTTCTCCATGGGGTCATAGAAGGCTCATGACCATGGCCTTGGGCGCCATTGAAAGCCCCATTCATGCTGTTGGCCTTCTTCTTTAGACAGTCTTAAGCCATGGACCCCGTCTTCAGTCACTGCTTGTTTTCTGTTCACACTAAATTATGAAAAGCATAATTTTCCATTTTCTGCTTTAAGAAAGCACCCAGGGTGTGTTCTGGTACTGCAGCAGTCCTGCATGGGGCTATTTAATTGAATCCATAAATCAGTAAGACTAAATTTGCTTCCAAAAATACACTCTGAATGCATATATCTAGTGACATGTAGCCCTGACCCATTATGATAACAGCAACAACAATAACTAATATTTATATGCAGCTCTAAGGTGTATTTTATGTACATTATCTCATTTGGTCTCACAGTCGCCTTGTGAGGGGGGTGCAATTATTATCCTCCTTTTTAAAATGCGAAAACCAAGCCTTACTTGCCCATGATCACACTGATGGTATCAGGATTTACACTCGGGTCCTTCTGACTCCATGTCCAGTGCTCTAACCAATGCATTACTTAGATGCCTCTCCCCTACTTTGCTCTCCCACTTATGCTTTTGCCCAGGCTGATCTCTACTCCTAGAATGCATCCACTCCCACTTCTGCTTCTTAAAATCCCTGCCTTCCCTCAAAGCCCAGTCTCTGTAACACCTTCTGTGAGAAGCCTTTCTTCCCTTATTTAATTATAATTACATGTGTTTATAATTAGATTAATATAGTTAATATGTAATCATATCACAAATGTTAATTTTATAATTTGAAAGACAGCACTACCAGGGAATTGCTTGAAATAGTAAGTAGTTACGTAATTTGCCCAAGGAGCAAAGGCAGGATTTAATCTAGGTCTTTCTGACTTATCAGTCCAGTGTCCTGTCCAGTACCCCAGGCCGTCCGCCTACAAATGAGATGCTATTTATAGAAAATATCTCTCTTTGGATGACAAGACCATCATGCTTCCAAGAAAGCTAGATTTCAGAAAAATTAGTGATGGCATAGATTTGAACCCCTAAGCTTTTAATACACTTTCATTCCTTTGACCTTCAGGCCAGGTGATTGCTATGGGAGGATGAGAGTAGTGGGGTGTCCAGGATGGGGACGCCAAAGAACAGGATCCTGGTCTGTGCCCTTTGAGCCAGGTGGGCCGGCTCCTCCTCTCAGCTTCCTTGATGAAAAAGCTGGGCTCTTCTGGCAGCCGTCTAAAGAGGGGACAGTGGGTTATTTGCAGATGCCGGGGGCCAGACGGCTTAAACACTGACACCTCTTCTCAGATTGCCCGCTGAAGGAGCATCACCCGCCCTTGAAATACTAAAAGGTTTATATTCCTGCAAACCAGTGACTGAGGCAGATAAGATCTCTCATGGTTTTAGCTTAGCACACATTCCAGTTTCAAGTTTTTATCGGCAGCATAAACAAACCCGCCAGAAAGTACTTGGGAGACGTATGCCATGGCCCACTTCAGTCCGGGCCCCATTTCAGGATCACTCTGGTCCTTGTTGTTGTTGTGGCAAGGCAGTGTCGAAGGGGACTTTGTGCTGTAGCTCTGAGGGTTCTGGGGGGCTTCCTTGATGGGATACAGCTGGGCTCCCTCCCACATTTCTCTGCTGCTTCTCCTCCCTATTATGAGGTCCAGTCAACAAGCATTTAATAAGCCTTTACTGAGTGCTAGGGGCTGAAAAGACAAGGAAAAAGAAAGTCATTCCTTGCCCTCCCAGAACTTTCATTTTAATGGGGAAAAGACAGCTTATAAAAGGAGACAGGAAAATTAGGAAGGGAAGGAAGGAGGGTGGTGGAAAAGCCCTGAAAGTCAGGGGTTAAGAGGAGTGGTCTGGGCACTTCCTCAAAATGGACTTTCTAGAAGTGAGTAGAGAGGAGGGGATCACAAGGGCAGAGGCATCTTCCAGGGTGAGAAAGGTATGGGAGCAGTTTGGAGAGTTAAGAGCCGATCTTGGAAGAGAAGTTATACAGTTATCAAACAGATGTATTTTATGTATTACACGTTATGTGTCAGATGAATATAGATGTATACGTGTGTGTGTATATATGTGCATATGTATGAATATACATGTGTGTATATATATATACATACATATATATATTTGTGTGTGTGCATGGAGGTTAGGACACTGGCTAAGATCCCCAGGACTGATGCATATTTGTGACCAGCCAGGGATCTAGCTCCCAAGTAGCCGCTCTGGCCCGCGCCTCCTTCCTGGGCACCTGGGGCTGAGTTTTCTTTCCAGAACCCAGAGTTCTCATTGATGTTCTGAAGCGTGCCTAAGGACTCCTTTAATCAGTAAAACGCGTAAGCTCTGGCCGATGTCTGCTCTGTGACTTCTCCCACCACATTAACTGACTAGTGCCTAGCTTCTTACCCAAAAATGGAAAATCTTGTCGAGGTGCTTTTAAGGGGCTACTTTGTAATGGAGAGGATGACATTTTGAAGCCCCTGGCTGCCTGTCACTCTGTTCGCCATCTGAGGACACAAGCCGTGTCCAACACAAGAAACATGATTTACGTGGTAAAGCCAACTCATAAATCCCCACTTTGGTCTTACAAATAGAGTGCCAGACGTTTTTATGTTATTTCTGAGAAGGGTATGAAACGCAGGTTGCGCGTGGTTACACACCAGTCATCAACCTTACTGAGCATTGGCAGGGTAGAGAATGTTGAATTGGGTCTTGTAGGGGGACTGCTAGCTTAAAGAAGGGGGAAATGTATGCCTCAACAAAAGAGAAAGAATCCTGAAAGTTGAAATGAGCCGAGGACCAGACGACATTGGCCACCAGAGGTATGGCTGCATCGTGCCTGGGTGTCGCCCATTGGTACTCAGCACATGCATCCACACCCTCTCTTCCTGGCTGCTTTTGTCTAGCTTATATCTGGACGTACTCCTCGAAGTACTCGAGCCAATAAGGGAGAGAGTTAGGGCCCTAGAACATGAGAGCGTGTGATGCCGAGGAGGGAGGCCATGAGGAAGGCTTTGAAGAACATTCTGTCCAGTGATGGGTTCCAGGGACTGGGAGTGTCGTCACTTCTCATCACTTGGCTTCCTTGGCCTCCCTTGAGATCTTCATACAAATGCTGCATAAGTGCTTTGGGGGGACAGCGTGGAGTCCCCCTCAGTGGAGGGCTGGACCAGATGTTCTCTGAGAATCTGGGAGACAACTCAGAGGTGGAATTAGAATTGTTGTATGGGAGTGGAAAACCTAGCGGGAGCCTTGGGACCATTTTAACACCCATCCTCCATCCTGCTGGTCCAGGTTTCCATCTCTGATGTCCCTGCTCCCCACTCTCTCCCTGTTGACATGCAGACGCCCACTGATCCTTGTACCCGTGCACCCCACAGCAGTAAACACTTTCCATCCCGGGGTGCTTAAAACCACATCTGTCCTCACATCAAAGACAGAGTTACTGCTGAGTGCAGCTGGGATGTGTTTATAACATCCAGTTTCAAACAGTCCCGTTGTTAATTTAAAAAGAGACTTGGGCCAAACATCAGAAGGGCTTCCTCCCCCCCCCAAAAAAAATATAATGTTTTCGTCTTCCGCTCTTTTATTCTGATGAAACAAATTACTTTCTAATTTTTTTTTAATTTCAAAGGATTGCTTTTCTTCATGGGGCCTTTCCTGCTTTTAAGAATGAACCATTCTCTAGAATTATGGGAGCTGGGCTCTTGGGGATTGTCCCCAAGTTGGTTTATGCCTTCTCAGAGGGGCAAAAAAAAATGCATTTGCCCATCAAATCAAGCATCAGTTCCTTAGTTCAGACTTCAAGACCTTTCACAGTCCGGGACCAACCTGCTTTTCCTACCTAATCTCATAAATATTGCCTCATCAGGTAGTGAGTTTCCCCTGACAGAAGTCTGAACAAATACCCATCCCGGATACCATGGGGTGGGGGCTCTTGTAGTGATTTGATTGGACTTCCTGGCCCATGAGGCCGCCTTTAATCTGGTCCTCTGCTCCCTGCACGTGGCAGGCAGCAGGTGAGCTGACCTTGGCTTCCCAAATATATCGGTATTTTCTAGCCTCTGTGTCTTTATTTAGAGCAGTGGTTCTCAACCTTCCTAATGCCGCAACCCTTTAATACAGTTCCTCATGTTGTGGTGACCCCCAACCATAAAATTATTTTTGTTGCTACTTCGTAACTGTACTTTTGCTACTGTTATGAATCGTAATGTAAATATCTGATATGCAGGATGTATTTTCATTGTTACAAATTGAATATAACTCACAGGTTGAGAACCACTGATCTAGAGGATGCCACCTCCCTGTGCTTCCACCTCTCAAATTCTGATCACGGACCAGCTCAGTTGAGATCACTTTCTCATAGCCGTCCTCAACACGCCACCCCGTGTAGGCCGTAAGGAATAGCATTATCAGTGGTCAGTAAGCCTTTATTAAGTTCCACTGTGTGCCAAGCACTGGGACACTATAAACTGATTCAGAGTGAAGACAGAATACCCCTGAGTATAATGTACACCGTGAATACAAGATCACATCTGGAAAGAACAGTCAGATGAGCGAGAATACCGTAAGGGTAGTGACCATCCCTGGAGAGCTGGGGGTGCATACACACCCCCCTCCTCTCGTTGCAGAGGTCGAGGACATGGACTATAATGTGATACTGGGCGTAAGTGGGAAGGATGGAGGCTCTGGGTGGTGTGGCCGAGCCACTTTTTCAGTCTTTGCCATGAGGGTGGCTCCATGCGGGAGGGTGGGAATCGACTGGATGGGAAAGGAATGTGATTTAGCCACAAAAGTCACATCTAAAAATAACATTAAAAACCCAAATCCTGCTTTGTTTTGTGCCCTCTTCACCAGCTTCTCAGTATTCTAGTTACTTGTGGGGGTAAGCTCCAAGTTACCAGAGGGCAGCCCCCACGCCTTGGTCATCTCTGCGTCCGCCATAGGGCCTCAGTAAATGTTTGTTGAACGACTAAGGGACTGAGTATATCAGGAAGGTTCTGCTTGAGATTCTCAAAAAGCAGCCTGAACAAATAGGGCTCCTGTGGTAGCCTGCCAGGCCTTCGGGGCTGGAGATATAGAGGCACACTGAATGGATGGATAAGCATAGGGTTTTAGATCCTGCTACTAAACAGCCTCGTAATTGGCCTGGTTGTTGAAATAAGCCTGATTAAGAGAGACCTCATTGCTTTCCCTCCCTCCCTCCGTTCTCCTTCGCCCTTCCTCTGCCATTTTTTAAAGCAGATTAAGTAGTGGAAACTGTGCTGACATTGTAACTGTAAGCAGGGAAAACTAATACTTAGGAGGGGATTGTGAGAGTTTGCGTGACATGTGGGCCTTTTATCACTGTGGATGTTTGGGATACCCCTGAACAGTAATGCAGTATTTTGTTACTTATGAATGAGTGGACGGAGGAGTGGACTCGGGTGGCCTGGGTTCACTCTGCAGAGGGGCATGTGAAATGTGACCTCATTTTCTGTGCCTCGGCCCACTTGCTCCACATTTGGCAGCGACGTACCATTTATTTGGGGGCAAACACTGAAAATTCCTTGTTGTATTTCTCTTACAGACACAGATCCTCGTGTTTTGGAAAAGCAAGAGCTGCAGCAGCCGACCTACGTGGCCCTCAGTTACATCAACAGGTAAGCAGGTTCAGAATTTACAGCCACCACCTCTGGCCGTTGCACATTCATTTCTGAAAGGCGCCTGCTTCGTAGGCGGATGCAGGGACGGACTGTGGACAAAATGGTGCTTTTGTTTCTCGACCCACAGGTGCGTAACGGCACCTTGGAAAGTGGACTTTCTCATTTTGCTCAAAATGTCTTCCTCGGTGGATGTAGATTTAAAAAAAGGTGTTTCTGGTGTGAGGCCAAGTCCCTGGGCCTCAGTTTCTGCATTTGTAAGATGGGCATATTGGACCAGAATAGGAGACCCCCCTTGGTTGTGCTGTGGACCCCTTGGGCAGCTCTCTGATGAAGCCTGTAGACCCCTTTGCAGATGAAGGCTTTCAGGTGCCTCAATTAACATAGCCATTATCCTGAATTACAGTGTGATTATCAACATCTTTCCAAAACAAATCCTGGGCTAGAGGGTCTCTGGGGCCCTTTCTGGCACTGAGTCTGGGGTCCTGGATGTAGTCAGAGTTGGCATTTCTGTCCCGCCCTAAGAGTCCCAAGGTGCCTCAGGATCTGTGACAGGTAGGTGGGTGTTGTAGGTAATGAGGGGGTGATGCAGGCCTTGTTCTCCTGTTTTGCACAGGAGGAGTTGGGATTGAGTTTCCCATAGGACCAGAGGCAGGATTTGAAGTGGCCTGTCTCTGTGCCATGCTGCCCTCCCGTGCATAGTGTTGGAGTCTCCTGTGGGCCCAACGGGATTATGAATGCCATTATGACTTAATAAAGCTTGGCAAGCTTAGGGGAAGGTGTTCTGTGGAGTCGAGCTGTTCTTTGAAAGACTGAGTAGATCAGAAAGTGAGAATTTGTGGCCGCTGAGAGAGCTCCAGCCCCTATTTGTAGGCAGCTCACAGTATTTGGGGGAGTTGGACGAGAGGTCGAGAAATCCTGGGTCCTCATCATGCCTCGGCGTTACCAGGGATGGGTCACCTCACCTCTGTCAGCCTCAGTTCCCTCATCAGTAACGTAAAAATAGTACCTGTAGTCATTTGGTAAGCATCCATTAAGCGCTTATGTATACCAAGCATGGGGCTAAGCTCTGGCAATCCATCCCTGCCCTCTAGGCTCTTCTGCTCTAAGGGACAGACAGCACGGACACATGAGAGGCCATCTCCCTGGGTGTTTGGGAGACCTGAGGATGATCATGGGCTCATGGTGCTATGCAAACATTGGAACATCATGATTTGGCCACATGTGGCCCATGCCAGCGGATCAGAAACAGGGCTTAGATTCATAGGAGTCTGGACCTAGGACCAGAGGTCGTCTAGTCTGGCCCCCCTCCCCGTACAGATGGAGAAACTGAGGCAAGGGACATTCAGTGACTTGCCCAGGATCACAGCAGGAGCAGAATTTGAACTCATGTCCTGTGATTGGCTTTAGAACTGGCCCTGTGAGCATTGTGTACCCCCATTGCCTCCATGTATGTGTGAGGCGCTTAATAAATGTTTATCAGATTGATTTAGACCAGAGTGGCAGGAGAACATGTAGGCTAAGCCAGGGTTTCTGTGCATAATTGTTGCACTGATTGGCGCTGCAGAGCTCCCAGCCCCACCTCAGCCTGCTCTGGTAAAGAGGGAGACGGGATTTTTTTCCTCACAGACAGAGAACCCCCACTGCACCCAAGCTAAGAAAACACACATAATTAGGAGGAGACTTGGGTGGAAGAGAGGCTGGTTTTCATCCAAATGGAAAGATCGCTGTACTCAGGGCCCCGGGATGCTTGTGGCCCTCAGTGGTCCCTTTCACATGAGGTGAAGAGTGTTGTCCCTGCCCGGACTCTGGGTGCCTGAAACCAGAGGCAGGGGGCGAGCCACCCACCCCGCCGTGCCCCACAGTCCATGAGCATCCCATCCTCCAGGCTCAGACAGACAGAACTGAAGGCTGTTCTTCGGAGGATTAGCTCAAGTTGAGGCATTTTATTAAGCAACTCGTTTTTAAATAGAACATGAAACTTCCAAGGTCTGGTTTGCATTGATGCAGCTGGCCATAGTCCTGTGTGCCCATTTGTAAACTCAGAACCTTTCCTGCCCGCCCCCCCTCCATTACCTACCAAAGAAATCCACCAGACCGCAGACTAAGAGCTGGGGTGGACTTTGGAGATCAGACAGCAACCCCCTCATTTTCATATGTGGAAACGGAGGCAGGGTGGACTTGCTTGTTCAGGGTCCCACAGGCAATGAGCAGAGCCCTGATCCAAACTGAGAGAGAGGGACAGAGACAGAGACAGAGAGAGATAGAGAAAGAGAGAGAGAGAAGAGTTAAAAACAGAGGGAAACAGAGAGAGACAGACAGAAGAGAGAGAGAAGAGATAGAAACAGGAGAGATACAGAGGTAGAGAAAGAAGAGAAGGAAACGGGGGGATACTGGGATCATACATGGAGCTGGAAGAGATCTCAGAGGGCCTTTAGTCCCACTCCTTCATTTTACAGCTAGGGAAACTGAGTCCCGGGTGGTGATGTGCTTTTCCCAGGCCCAGCACAGGCCTCCTGCAGCGTGACCGTCTGTGTCCTTGGCCCAGATGGACTCTGCCTCCTTGTCCCCCGCCAAGACCCTGGGCCTGGCTTTCCCTTGTCATCTGCCCTTCGGCCGTCCGCTCTGCACTGGGCTCAGCCTGGCAGTGTTTCAGGACAGAAGTTAGAAGGTGTGCATAGCTCATCCGGGGCCGACTTACAGAATATTTTAGCAGACGGTGAGGGCAGATATAGAATGTTAGTCAGTGGCGTGATGTGTGCGTCAGGAGAGGGAGCAGCTCTCAGGCTGCCTGCAGGGCGTGATTTCCAGGACTGACAACAGTAATGGCGAGCAGATACAATCTCCTTTTGTCCTCACAACGTCCCTGGGAAGAAGGCGCTGTTGTGACCCCCTAGACAGGTAGAGTAACTTGCCCAGGGTCACACAGCTAGGCCGTGTCTGAGGCTGGATTTGAACCCAGATCTTCCTGACTCCAGGCCCAGCTCTGTGCACTGTGGTGCCCTCGAGGTGCCTGACCAGGCAAGCCGTCATTTCTGCGCCCGCCCTGCTTGGATGAACCTGGCTGCTGCACTTTGTTCACCCCTTAGGAAGGATGATAATGAACTGGAAGGTGTCCCAGGGAGGTGATCAGACCCATCTCCAAGCCTGCTCCAAGGCTGGGAGGAGGCCTCGGGGGAAGGATGCTCATTTGTGATGTTAGCTGAACTCTTAGAGTTTAGACGTGGCTGATAGGGCAGCGAATTTTATTTAAGTCTGTGCATTTCTAATGGATTTTGTTTGTGTTGCTTTTCCAAAGAGGGAGGAGAGTTGAAGCAGAGAGAGAATTTTGACTTGGATAAGTCACATATGATAGTTCCATTCGTAGCCCTGATTCACTGACCCATGACAAAACTGTGCCTCACTTTCCCCAAAGGACCATGAAGTAGTAAAGCACTGGGGCTGAGCCGTACCCCGCAGGCTGTCCTAAGCTTGGCGCTCACTATTTCTCTCTCTCCTTTCTTCAGTAGACAGTCTAGCCCACGTGGCATTCACAGACTCAGATGATTCATGTCCCAGCCTGCATTTTTGCCACTGTCTCCAGTTGCTAATAAAACCAAGATGAGGGCGGAGTTTTTGGACCCCTGCCCAGAACAGGTGGTGATTGAGCCTCTGGTCCCCTCACTCTCTCCTCTGCTTTCTCTATCCCGGTGGTAAATGTGCTGAGCCCCGAGCGGAGGGATTTGGGGGTCTCCATGCTGTGGAGAAGGCCCTGCGGGCTTGGTCCTGCCCGTGGCCTTCGTGGAAGTGATGCATGCCAGGGCCTGGAGCATTTGGGGAAGGCCGAGGTGCTCTCTTCCCTACTTAGAGGTTCGGCAGCACCAGCCCAGGCATGGGTGCCGTCCTCTGGGCTTCCCCTCCTCTCCTCTGATGCCCATCCCTGCCTTCTTAGACTGTCCCTCTCCCTCCTGTTGCAAGCAGGGATTGTTACATTCCTTGTACTGTTTGCCCCATCACCTTACATGCAGTAGGTGCTTAATAAGTGCTTCTTCACTGACACATTGAAACAATCCCTGCCCTCAGGAAATCTGCATTGGCTGGAACAGAAAAAGTGCCTTGCCTTCAGAGTAACATGCAGACTCCCTGATGTGGCATTTAAAGATGCCCATTGATGTATGTCCTTTTGACAGAACAGATTCGTATAGGGACCTCCCCAGTGGGGACGCTTCCTCTGTATGACCTGGGGGCAACCTCAGTTTCCTCATCTGTGAAAGGGGGATGAGAACAGCACCTCCCCCAGGGCTGTTGTTTGTAAAGCAGACAACGGCTTAGAGCTGCGCAGAACCGAACCTTCATCGTCCTCATTAACAAAGTGTCCTGTTGGTTTGACATCCCCAAGTTCTGGGGGGATGCCATGGCCAAGACCTGGGCTGGCTCTCTCATTCCCCTCAGGAGTGGTGAGATACCAAGGCCCTCCTTGCAAGATTATATTCTAATATAAAGGCAACAAGTGCTCCTGAAAGAAATCTCCCCAGCCTGAATATCAGGTGAATCACCACCAACATAGAGAGTGTAGTTAAATCCAGGGTGGCTTGGGAGGGAGGGCACTTATGGTTGGGAGGGGAGTCAGGGAAGGTTTCCTCTAAGAGGTGGTATTTGACCTATAGCTTGAAGGGGAGGTTGAGGCCATGAGACCCTCTGAGACCCAGTGAGATAAGTGTGGCAATGCACAGTTCATTCTAGGCAAGGGGAATGGCCAGAGAAAAGGGCAGAGATGGGAAATGGAGAATTGTGTGTGATTAACAGAGGAGAGTCCCAGGATCAGATCTGAACTTAAGGAAAATCACTTTAACAGCAAAATCTAGAAGGAACTGGAATGAGGAGACACTCAGGACAGGAAAAAGAGTCAGGAGGCCAGTGCAATAATGCAAATGCAAGGTGCTGAGAGTGGGCACAGAGGGGGCATCTGTGTGAGCACAGAGTCAGCTGCCAGAGCTGGCAACTGAGGGGAGTGGAGGGAGAAGGAGAAGACAAGGTGGGAGCCCAGAGACCAGAAGGAGCATGGTGCCTTTGACAGAAGTAGGGAAGCTTAGCAGGGGAAGGGTTTGGGTGAAAAAGAGTGGGTTCATTTTGTGCTTGTCACCTTGGAGAGGTCCCTGTAACATTCAGTCCAGGTGCTGATGCAGGCCTGAGGTTCAGGAGAGAAACTGGGACTGGATCTATTGATCTATCAGTCCATCCATCCATCTATCTTTTTATCTGTGTATTTCCTATCTTTCTGCCTCTCACTTTTATCTACCAGTCTATCAAATCTGTCTTTGCATCTGTCTGTCTCTATCTGTATGTGTAGGTGTATGTAGGCATATATGTTATTATATGTATAAGTCATCCACATAGAGATGATGATGAAACCCACAGAACTAATGCCGTTATGAAGAGTGGAGAGGAAAGGGAAAAGGATGAGCCCGGACAAAGCCTCACTTGGTGACAATGAGGAGTCCACAGAGGAGTCAGAAAAAAAGGGGTCAGGCAGATGGGAGGAGCCCCAGGTGAGAGCCCTGTCACCAAAGGCCCGGAGAAGAGAGCGGCTAGGAGCAGAGGGTGCGAGGGTGCGACCACATCCCTATCAAGTGGAGCAGAAGGGTGGGGACTGAGACCAGACTCTCCACCCCCACCATTGAGAGATGATTGGTAGCGGTGGAGAGAACAGCTTCCATTGAGAAACAAAAGGAAAAACAGCCTTTGCAGCACCCGCTTCAGTTTTCCAGGAGATTCCCCCAGTTTTTACAGAACTTTTTTCAGTCAAGACCTTCAGGAAATATCAAAAGGTGCCAGAAATTTCTCCCCCTTTCCCTTTCCCTTGGGGAAATTGGACCAAAGCTAACAATCACTTGGCAACACACTATCCTATTTCTTTCCTGAATTTTCTCCAAATAGGGATGAATCACAATTGACCATTTTTGTAGACTCAGAGGTAGGAACACCCTCAAAACCCAGCCCCCTTCTTTTACAGAGTAGAAAACTGGAACCTGGAGAAGGGAATTGGTTTGTCCGGTATCACAGGGGCACACATCAGAATCATAATTCGAACCCAAGTCCCCTGCCTCTTCATCAGTTTTACTAAGACGACCCTAACGTGTCCCTTTGGTCTGTGCTGTCTTTGAGATTCCTTGGCTAAAGCACAGACGGCTCTCGCCTCCTGTTTTTGCACTTAGTAGAAGGCGCGTCTGCATCTGCTGCTCCGCCCCCTTCTATCACCCCAGCCCCGCCATTCCCTCCTCACCACCTTCCTGTACAGTTAGGACAAGTTTCATTACTGGATCTGCAATAAAATCACCATAAATCATCCTCCACCAGCCCCGCTCTTCACAAGTTTGACTCGGGCCTCGCATCTGCTTTCCAGAGGCCTTCTCAGCAGAACCTGAGAGTGTCTCAGAAACATCCCCTCTGTTCATTATAGCATTGCTGAATGTATTATGGAGTGTTAATGGAGCCAATGAGAAACAGTGACGCGGAGGAAGGAGAGCCAGGGAGAGGTTCAGGGCCCACCTTTGGTGCAGATTGGTGGGACAGTTGTGACCCTGGACGAGTTTCTTCGCTTCTCGGTGCTCTAAACACCTTTCTAACACTGTAAATCCTAAAGAAGGGGCTGGCCTGGTTTGGTAGAGGGAGCTCCTCACACACAAGTTCCCTGCATCCATAAAACCACAGTCCCTGTCCTAATGGAGTCAGTAAGAAGCTGTTAAATCAGAATCATAGTCAGAAAGACCTCTGTTCTGCCTTTCTCACTTAGGATTATGGACTCTCTAAGCCTCCCTTTTCTTCTCTGAAATGTGAGGAGGTCAATATTATATGTCTTATATATAATATAATAATATTATATTATATGGCAACAATTTGAGGTTAAAAGTTGTTGAGCAAGAGCTGACCTTCACTGGAAGGAGGCTTCATCCTCAGAGATTCCCTGGATCAAGGAAATCATGAGTTTTCCCTCCCACCTTCCCATAAATGGTTTTGTTTTTTAAAAAAAAAAATCTTCTTTTCTCAAATCAAAAAAAGAAGTTTCTTTCCATCCCCTTGGACAGCACTCACTCTGTGGAAGATAAGGCAGTCTGCCAAGAGCCTCATCCTACCTTGGAGCTGCGAGGAAGGTAGATGCAGCATCACCCCGTCCAGTAGCCATTGGCTTAGACATCTGTGACAGAGTACAGAAGCAGATGGGTCCGAGTGACCCGTCACTCGGCAGATCCCATTTTTCTGCCTCATCTTATTTTTACGCTCGCAGTGGCCATTGGTTGTGTGTTTCTGTTCACGTTCTTCTATCTTTACACACTGCCATCTGACTCGTTTGGCAAGGGGACAAGACAGGCTGCCGACGCCAAATGCAAACAAGATGTGGAGATTTGAATTTCAGTTTGGAGAGAGGGGAATGCCTTCTCCATCCCCAGATGGATTTATGCTCTTGGCTCAGCCTCTTTTTTCCCTCCCTCATTTTTCATCATTGCTTAGACTTAACAGAATCAAAAACACGCAAGATTTATCTTTCTAATACAAGAGACTGTAATTTCATGTCAGGAGTAAAGATCATGAAGGGTTACCTGGCCCTGTGAGGGACATATTCAGATATGATCCCAGAAAAGCTACGCCACAAAAATCCCTCCTGTAATATGGTTTAAAGTTGCATCTGGGAAGGCCAGGAGAGAAATGCTCCCCAGGCTTCTCCATCCATTCACGTTGGGGGAGGCGTGGGCAGAGTAGTGTGATCCCGGACCATCCTTTCTCCCTCTGTAACTGTTGGTCTGACATGACTTGAGTAATAGATGTTTGACCACGGTACTGTCACCTCGAGTTAAAACATATGTCCGTGTGCTCAAGGAGACTTTTTAACCATAAAAGTCAATGTGTTTAAAATCTCCTGGTACTTCTCTTTGTCATCATTTCTCTTTAACCCACTGATCCTCCAGAGAGGTACATTTAAAACACTTTTTCTTTAAAAAAAGCATCATGGGACGTTTTCAAGTTCACAGCCACTTGCAAGCAGTAAGGAGAAGAAGATTGTTAATAAGGAAAACAGTGACTGTGACGTTTTGGTTCTGTTAGAAGCTAAGGGCTCTGCTGTAATTCCAGCCAAGGAGGCTTTCACCTTTGTGTGTGATCCAGGCTCGCACACATGCCACGGGTGCCGGCACATGAAACCCTGGCGCTGTCCCAGCTGTCTCAGCTCTCATGTGCCTTCTCGACCTGATCGTGTTTAGGGGAAAAAGTAGCACGTGTATCACGTTTGTGCGCACGAAGACACACATGTAGAGTTACAGCTATCAGGGAAAACTCCACACCCTGAGCTGGACTAGAAAGGGGCCTCTTTTTTCCCCAGTTACTTTTCATGAAATCAGCTTGGCTATTTTAGCTGATATCTTAAGGCTTCGTGAGCTGCCATCGCTGGAATCTGAAGCAGCCCGACCAGCCATGGACATGGCGTGGGATGGGGCTCGTGCTCTTAGAGCCAGAGGGCAGAGGCTGAAACTTGTAGCATTTCTTTGCTCTTGTCACAGGAGTGTGGCAGAGCAGGTGTGACCTGAGAGCGAAGCTTTGGGTTCAAATACTGTCTTACTCTTTCCTAACTATGACCCTGAGCCAGCTAATTCATCCCTTTGGGCCTCAGTTTCTGTGTCTGCAGAATGATGTGGTCAGACCAAGAGTTAAGCTGTTCCTTCCAGATGTCCATGCTCTGATCATTCTCCTGTTTTTATTGATTATACTGGAGAAAACATTTCTTTCTGATTTAGTACACAGACGGACACACACACTTTCGTACACACACACTCACACACACACTCTCATACACATACACACTCACACATACACACACACACTCACACTCTCATACACACACACACACACACACACACACACACACTCTGAATTCAAACACCTTGCGAGCACAGGCTGCTGCATTTCCACGCCTGCACCCCCAGAACCCAGCACAGCGGCCAATTGCACCTTCAGCATGACAGGAGTGTTTCTTGATTCGTTCGTCACACAATGTACGGCAGCTTGGATCACAAACTCATCATTGGTGTTTGATCTTGGAGCCAGCTCTGTGACCCTTATAGTTGCTTTTCTTGTGTATTTTTCTCCTACCAGTACTGGGACTGACAGACAGACAGAGAGGGCTGGGGCTTGGTGCATGGAGGGCTTCCTTGAAGTCCAGTAAGTCTTAGCTTCCAGTCAGTCATACCCCTGATGACTGGCTCATCCTGGTCCGGTCACTTAAGCGAGCTCCATAAGACTTTCAGTTATGGATGAGCTGCTAGTCGGCATCTATGAAGTGAGTTTTCACTCCAGAAGTCCCCCACACAGTTGGAATCACAGATCCATATCACCAAATGAATTAGAATTGGTAACGATTCTCCCAACAGGCCAAAGCGAGCCTTTCAAGGGCAGGAGAGAGAAGACGACCTAGAATTAAAATTCCATCTTGGATAACGAGCAGAGTGGATAAGCCACATGACAGCCAGGTGAGGGTGAGCCCGCCGAGGAAGGAGGGCCTGCCTGGTTGTGTGTCTGACATGCTCCAACACAGACCTAGGTCCAGGTCTGACATCACATCCAGGTTGGTGTACATAGGGTAGGTGCGTAAGAGGGAGGAAAGATTCTTGGGATCCCCAGTTGTAGTGACTGCATGACCTTCATTCATTTCAAATCAAAAACTATAAGTGCCTACTGTATACCTCCGGAAGGATCTCAGGGTCACAGAGACAGAAATGAAAAACTGTCTCTGCCTTCTCACTCTCACACCCAGAAGTCCTCGTCGGGGAGAAGACCCCAGATCCTTGAGACGGCTCATTCCTTTTTGTCCACGGCTTTGCCTGGGGTTCTGGGGCTTGTTGCTGATGCTCGGTTTGTCCCACTAAAGAATGGAATCCTAGACTCTGTTTAGTCCCTGCTTTAAAGGCTGGCTCAGGGTTATGAGCACTCAGAGAGCCAGTCTGCTGTTTTAACAGAGGCCCTCAAAGACTTGCATTTTGTCTCAAGACAGGCACACAGAAGCTCAATTCTGCAGCAAGGGCCAAAGATCAGATTCCCCAGGATATCAGGGGAAATTCCCCCATGAGCGTGTTTACAGTTAAAAGGCAGGAGGGGGAGACTCAAAGCTGCCCACTGCTCTGATAAAGAAACACTTCTGGTCATAGTGCTTCATACCAAAATGAAAGCCGCAGATACACGGACAAAAGCTCTTCTCCTTGCCTCTCCCCAAGGTCCGAACGTGGACCGTGGCAGATTGATGACCGCACAAACATCAGGAGATGAGGCCTGTGGCCTGGCGTCTCAGGATTTAAGAACTCCGTGTCCAGTATGGGAGTCAGTGACCAGCATATGAGCCCTGACTCTTCCCCCAAGGAATAACTGGGTCTTTCCAGGGTCCAAGGATGAGCATGAAGGCCATCTTGTTGTTAGAGAAAATCAGCCTCTCCGTGAATTGGCTTCACGTATCACGGTTATGGGGGTCCCAGGAGGAGCTTATAGATACAAGGTGGTTTTTTCATCCAGGTAGCCCTGTGGAGTTATTATTCAACTGCCTGATTTAAATTCACATTTCCCAAAAATTACCCTATTGGAGGAGAAATCAAAAAAAAATTTACAGTTGTGGGGTTGCAGCAGGGGAGCGTGGGAAGTCCATGGGCCTTGGAGCCAGTAAGAAGCATTCATTGAGTGCCTTCTGTGTACCAGACATTCTTCTAAATACTGGGAATACCAGAAGAGAGGGAGTAAGGACAATAAGGACCATGCTTCTGATTTTATTGATATAGAAATAATAGACAGGTCAGGAAATTCTCTGCAGCTCATTGAGAGTTACATGGTTCACCAAGAGGTTAAGTGACTTACCCAGGGTCGCATAGCCTGTAGGTATCAGAGTAGGACTTGACCCTGTCCCTTCCTGGTTTTGAGGTCCACTCTCTACCCATCATCTCTCTACAAAACTGAGGCGGAATTTCTCTGAGCTCTTCTCCTCATGTACAAAATGAAGGTAATAGGGCTCATAGCACCCACACCAGATCCTTCTCGTCACCCAAGGAGTAATGAGCAACAAAGTGCTTTAGGAACCATGTTTTATATAAACTGTGCCCATGTTATTGTCAGACAGCTAAGAGAGCCCCGCTCTTTCAGCAGGTGGCATCAGAGTCCATCCCCTCACTTTATGGATGAGGAAGTTTGAGGTATAGGATAGTTAATTGACTTGCCCCCAGTCACACAGCAAGTTAAATGTCGAGGGAAGACTTGAACTCAAGTCTTGCCTAATCTCTATGCCCAGTCCTCTGTCGACTGTGCCACCTAGCTAGGGGAGCAGCCTGAGCCGGAGGGATCTTGAGAAGGAAAGGGGTCTCAGGTGGGCAGGCCCCGGATGATGCTGGGCTTACATCCAGACTACCCAGTGTCCCTCCTGTCCTGATTCTCGGGGACACCAGGCCCCAGCAGGGGCTGTCCCCCCCCCCCCTGTAACGTGCAGGGTGAGGGATGGGAACAGCAGCATGTGCTCACGTTGCAGCTTGACTCTTACGTGGCACATTTATGGGCACGTATGTCAGAGATCGTGAGCACCTGACCACCTGGGACAGAAAAGAGAAGTTCTAGTTTGACCTCCGTGCCCTTCCTCGTGCCGGGCTAATTCCCCATAAGCCTTCCCTAGCTCATTATAACATGGGACAGCTTCCTGTAGACACCGGAGCTGGGTTTGAGAGCCAGGCAGGGCCTCAAGAAAGGCGGGTTTACACATTAGATGATGTGCCTGAGCGCCAGCCGCTCCCCTCAGGCCTCCTGCAGCATCTGCCACACCCAGGAGGCGCAGTGCAGGTTAGATACCAGCCTGGAACCTTCGCGCCCAGGTGACCCAGGGGAGTCACCTCTTCTCTCAGAGACTCTGGCTCCTCAGCCATAAAACAAGGACCTGCTGTTCCTAAAAGAGAAAGGCCCTGCTTTGTCCCTCCACAGAGGCCCGTGGTGACCCGTCTGTAGTGTCCGGCGTTGAGTCTGAGGGCCAGGGGACAATGACCTGCTCACAGTCCTGCGGCCCTGAGTGGATGAGGCCAGGTGTGGAATTAGGTCTTTGTGACTCTGGGCCCGGGGGCCTCGCCTCCACGCTGCCTGGAAGGACAGAAATCTGACTCGGATCCAAGTTCAACATGCCAGTCATAGTTAGCATTTATTAAGTGCCTGCTGTGTGCAGACACTGTTCTGAGTGCTTTACAGATAAGTCATTTGGTCCTCACAGCCACCTTGTGGGGTACGTGCTGTTTTATCCCCTTTACAGATGAGGAAACTGAGGCAAGGTCCAGTGACCCATACAGGCTGACACAGATGGTAATTGCCTGAGGCTGGACTTGAACTCAGGTCGTCCTCACGGCAGGCCTCGTTCTCCATGCCCAGTGCCCCCAGCTCCTTATGCTAGTGGGTATCACAGCTCTCCGTGTGGGTGTGCCCATGCCTCTCCTATGCTGTCAGCTTTCTGAGGCTGGGAACCTTGCTCGGCACTCAGAGCACACAGTGGGCACTTAATAAGTGCTAATAAGTGTTTTATTCACACCCATGAAGTATCCACCAAGTGTGGAAACTTACCAGGCAGGGCCCACCAGTGCCAGCTTAGCAGTCATCTGGTCAGCGGTAGGGGCTCACCGAATCTTCAAATTGGGATCACGGGCCCAAGAGATCATGGGGGTCAGAATGCACGTGTGAGCTGATACTTGAAGGTTATAGAGGCTTCAGACAGAGGAAGGGGGCCAGCTTGAGGCCCCTTGGGAGGAAGGGGCTTGGCTTACTCTCATCCGTGGGTGGCATCCTCCATCCATCCTCCGTACTTTGTCTTGGTGTCCCCTGTGTCAGGAGTGCGCCCCATCTTCCCTTGGGCCTCCTACAGGCCCTCATTCCTTTCAGGCACCTCCTCCTGCCTTCTGTGATAGCCCGTTCCCACCCCCCTCCCCAGAATGCTTTCTGTGTGCTTCTTACTGATTTGGGTGCCTGGTGGGTCTCCCCAGGAGAACGTCTGCCCCCAAGGGCAGGGATGTGCTCCCCTCTGCCTCAGTCTCCCCAGTGCCAAGAAGAGCTGTAGACCCATTGTAGTTTGGGGGCAGGTCCTGTGATTGTCAGAGGGAAACGGTAGCCACTAAGCCTTATGTGCGGGATGGGCTCTCTGGGCTGAGAAACTGCCAGCCAGGAGACCAGGGAAGAAGCCACCACAATAATCCACACATGAAGGGATGAGCTGCCAGGCGAGATGAAGGCCACTGGCCCAGGGAGGAAGGGAGCATCCCCTGGACTGGACACCTGGTCAAATAGAAGAGGCCAGGGCGGGAGCCAGGGGAGGCCAGAGATGTCTTGGGTCCTTGGGAGGCTGGATGAGGGGGCCAGGGACAGAGAGCTGGGTCTCTATGAGGGCCAGATGCCTGCACAGTAAACCACTCAAGGATCCCTCGGTCTTGGTCATGTTGATGTTCAATGGGGTTGGACCTAAATGGAGTGTCCAGGAGGCAGCGGAAGAGAAAGGACCAAAGTCTGGGGGAGGACTCATCCAGCTGTTCAGCTCTAAGCTTGTGAGAGTCACCGTTGTTCTAGAAAAGTCTGGAATTGGGCTAGGAAGTTGCACAGCTGTATGTGCCTGTTACCTGGCAAGACCTGCATGAGGCATATGCTTCAGAGGAGAGAAAGGGCCCAGATACGTAGTGTTACTGTTTGTTATAGCAAAAAAAAAAAAAAAATTAGAAACATGGTGGATGCCCATCGAGGGGAGAGTGACTGAACACATTTTGGTGGGCTGATGTAATGGATTATTGTGCCATAAGAAATGATGAATGTGAAGAATTCAGAGAAGCATGGAAAGAATTCTATGAACTGATGCCAAGCCAAGTAAACAGAACCAGGCAAATAATTTATACAGCGACCACGGTCACGTAAAGGAAGACAACATGAAGAGACCGCAGAATTCTGTTCATTCAAGTGATAAATCTTGTTTCCTCTGAGACGTAACTATAGAGGTGATGGACCATGGCTACTGAATGAGGCATACATTGTCAGACATGGACGACATGGTGACTGATGTTGCTTCACTATTACAAGGACAGATAGGTGAGAGGGAAGTGACATCCGTTTAAAAAATTTTAAATACATATACATATACAGTAGAAGCTCTGTTCACAAATTAGTTTGTTCTGACATTCTGTTCATCATGAGATTTATTCGTATTACAAAGTGAATTTTCCCGTAGGAAATAATGTAAAGTCGGAGAATCAGTACCACATGCCCAAAAATATTCATATAAAAATAATTATTTATAATTTTAAGTAAGTTTTTTTTTTGTCCCTAATGCACCTGAGACACAATAGCCACAATTAGTACACAATATAAACTGAAAATGAAACAAATTAACTTGCACTTAACCTTTGAGAAGAGTCGTGGCTGGCATGAGGGAGACAAAAGGGAGGGTTATTGCTTGGAAGGAGAATCTCCTTTCATGAGAACGTCAAGGATTTCAGCGTCGGGATGTTCTCTCTGATGCTGCTTTCAATAACAGTAAGGCTGACGCTGTGGCCTTCACTTATTTTTTGTTTTTTAGAATCACTTTCATGTTTTGACTCACAGATTTTTTTTTCTTTATGCTTGCTTCTGACTAGGAATCTGTCTAACGACCCTTGTTTTGTGACTTTTTTTAGAATGTCACAGAAATGTGACATCACATTATCGTTAAAAATATTCGTGGCTGTCACTGCTGCAGCCTTACTTGGGTGATGTGTTTGAACAAAATTTTGCGCTTTTCCCACGTCTGACAAACCTCCCTCATCTCACCTGATGTGAGGGATTCCTCCGATCTCTCAGCCTCCTCCCCATTGCCCCAGTTGAATGAGCTGTTCGAGTCCAAACATGATGTTTGTCCTGCAAGACAGATTTTGTGAAAAATTTTTCCTCATCCAGCAAAACATACATAGACCAGGTTACTGGTAAACCGAGGTTCTGCTGTGTGTGTGTGTATGTATATGTATGTATGTGTGTAGATAGATAGAAATTTAAATTTAACCTATAGTTGGAACATGCTGGGGACATCCTGAATTGAATGTCTGGGGGGCTTGTTTCACTGGGGAGGTTTCCCAGGAAAAGGTGATAGGCATTGTTAAGTCCCTGTGAGACCAAATAGACTTTAAGCTTATGGGGGGAAAAGTGAGCTGTCTGGGGCTCCTCAGCCCGGGGGAGCAGCGTGGGTGAATCCCAAGAAGCCCAACCCAAGATTCAGACTGAGAAGTGGGAGTCAGAGAAGCTAGTCCAGGGCTCAGGTTTCTGGGCAGCCCTTTTGCAGTGCCCCAGGGAGGCTGTGGGACCAACCCATAAAACTCTGACTGGCCTCCCTTAGGGGAGACCATGCACCCTGGGTCCCGTGGCACCTCGGGGCAGGTGGACCAGGGCCCTGAGCTCAATACCCCCATTGCTCAGCCCTGTGCTCGCTCCTCTTCCCTGGCCTGGCTGCAGGGAATGGAGTTTCTTCTTTCTCACTTGTGTTTTTCTTTAAACCAGCCTATTGGGGCTGCTCTGGGCCCCCACAACCTTCCTGACACTTGGCTTTGAGTGTCTGACTGGATAATGCCCCTGAATGGGGACCATATTCACTCCTTGCCAAGAAGCCCCTGGATTCGGTGCATGGGTGTTACCGTGCAAGCGCCCCGAGGACAGACATTATTTCATTTTGTCTTTGTGTTCCCTGCACCCAGCCCTGGCCTGGACCATGATAGGAGGCCCTTGAGATGCTCATGTGGCCTCATTACTTGGGGTATTTTCTGTAACCTCTCTGTCTGGCCTCCCACTCTTCTCTCCCCGTGTCTCTCTCTTTTTCTCTGTCTGTCTCCGTCTCTCTTTGTTTTTCCATCTCTCTCCCTCTCTCCTTCCTCACTCTCTTTCTCCCTCTTTGATTCCATCTCTAATTTTCCTACCCCCACTCTTTCTCTTCTTGACGTTTTCATCATTCTAGCCCTAGTACTTAGCTGTTTGGTACACAGTAGGTATTTAATCAGTGCTTGTGGGTGGCTGCTTGACTGATGGATGGCCTGTCAGGCTGACCTGAAGATATAGTGTACGTGTTTCTTCCACATAGTGGCTTAGATACATTGCTGCTACCTCCAGGTGCCAGAGAGGCCTGGGAGTGACTTAACAGAGGTGACCCCAGGTCTTGGCACCTGCTCCCTCCGTGACAGACACGCCCACATGCCCCTTCTCGCTCTGCTGTACTGGGTGCACGCAAATGGATTTTCTTGGTGGCCCCTTGTCCCCATGTCACATTTCCCTTCCCTTTGTCTGGTGTGACATGGACGTGTGAGCAGTCTTTGCTTAGACGCACTAAGAGTTTTATTGTGTGTATCTCGAAGTCTGGAATATTTTCACATGCTGTTCTTGGGGTTTTCAATTAGCACATTTTAATGAACAAATGGGGGTGGTTTCTTAGTAAGAGGCTTTTTTATGATTCGCCATCACCCTCTGGCTGGGTATGGCCCCCCTCTCCTGTTAATAACTCATTAATTCCTGAGGAATTCCCTGGGAATCCATTAATCTTGCTTAGGTGTGTAATTATAGTCGTGGAAGTCTGGGGCAAGGACATTTCTTGAAAGAGGGTGCCTTCATTTAGGCAATGGAGACCGTGATAATCCTGTCAGGGAGGCTCCCTTTCTGAGCACAGTCCCAGGCAGCGGCATCAGAGATGAGCCCAAACTAGAGATAATCCCCAGAACATTTAGATTCTTACTTAGAAGGATTTCTCCTGCTTCTCTAGCACCATTGTGTGCTTCGTTCCCCTGCTGATTTGTGGGTCTGGATGTTGGGGGACACACACTGGGCATCTCCCTGGAGGACCCCAAGATTAGGCAAAACACTTTGCCTGAATCTTTCCCTCCTCATATAACCCAGAGCCCCTGGGAGCAGAATTGTGGACATCAGAGTTGAGGGGAAACACCAAGAACTCAGCACTTCCAGCTCCCAGGGCATCGGAATCTACCCTCCCTGCCATGACCTCCTGGATTAAATATGAACTTCTTAGCTTGTCCGTTAGGGCCCCTTTAGAAATTGGCTGGAGCATAAGAAAGCCTGGGATCGAATCCTGCCTCAGAAACTGCCTCCCTGGGTCAGATTGGGTAAGTCACGTTAGTTTCCTTGGCTGTCCTTGCCTCAGCGTTAAAAAAGAGGTGGTTGGACCCAGGGCCCCCTGGGGTTTCTTCCAGCTGCAGATTTCTGGTTCTGTGATTTGTCCATCTCACAGAGCAAGGAAATGAAGGTCGGGAACTTTAAGTGATGCTTAGACTTGAGCACGGGACTTTGTTGTACCAGCATGTTGGGAACTGTTCACTTGGTACAGCTTGGCTCTCAGGGGCTCTGCCTTCTTGGGAGGGAGGGAGGGCCTTAAAGTGGGTAGAAAAGTGAATTTGGAGTCAGGAAGGCCTGGGCTTCGATCTGGCCTCTGGTGCTTGCCAGCTGGGATCTGGAGGGACCTCAGTCTGATGACTCACCAAATGGAATAACACTGACAATCCCCACCTCTCAGGGCTCTTGTGAGCTCTTTGTAGACGGTCAAGGCTTTGTCGATACCAACTGATGGCCATTTCTCTTTTTTAAATTTATTTCCAGTCAGTTGAAGGTTAATGCATCTGAATGGTACATCCTATCTTTTCCTCTTTATGATTCTGTCTAGGATTTTGGGTTTTTTTGGCAAATTCTGATTTCAGCTCTGGTGAGTTGGACCGTGTGTGGCCCACCTTCTTGGGATGACTCCCACATCAACAATGAGTCATTTTCTAGTGAGTCTTCCTCATGTCTAGCATCTTCTGATGTAAAGTGCCCAGAGGCACAAAGCTTCTGTATGGTCTGTGAAGCTGTAGGTGTTCTCATGGACTCTTCTCCTGACCCGTGTCTTCCCATATATTTCTCCCTGGTCCAGCCTTTTCCCCCTTTGTGTCGAAGCCCCCAAATATCAGAGCGTGCGTGGTTTCCTCGGCAGGGTATAGGGGTTAGACCAGAGGTTTCAGCAGGTCCTTTTTAGAATTTTTCTGCCGCTTTGACTTGGTGCTCAATGTTGGCGCATCAGGTGCAGTTACTTTTAGAGGGTGACCTTCTAATAGATATTTATCGATCAATGAGTATTGATATTTCACTGGACACCTGCTGAGTGCCTGACCTCTGCTAGGCAGTGGGGATACAGGTACAAAGAAGGGAATTATCCACTCTCAGGGAACTTACATCAGTAGGAGAATACATGAAGAGCAAAGGTTTCATGGAACAATGCTGCTGGTGACCATCTGTAATCAGAACCACCCGCCGGCCCCTTCCTTTGCCTTTCCAAAAACCAGTCTTCCGTTTAATTACATCAGCCTTCTTCTGGTTGTATACCAGCAGAAATGTCGAGATTGAAAGGATTCAGCCCCTCTCATCCCCTGGATTATTGGAAAGGGCTCTCACGTTTAAAACCCCAACAGTCACTGGACAATAGAAGTGACATCAGCATCAGCTATACTAATTCTGCTTCCTCGTGTGTCCTTAGACACCCAAGGTGGTGGGAGCATCAGTGTAGAACTGAGGAGGCCCCTCAGAGGTCCTCTAGGCTGACACCTTTCCCCCCTCGCTTCACAGATTTGGCAGCATCAGGGAAGTTTAGTCATTCACTCAAGGCCCTCAGGGAGCAGCTGGCACAGTCAGAATTTGAACTTGGGTCCTCCAGAAGCTGCCTCTTTCACTGTATCTTTCTGGATGGTTGTGCTCAATTCTTGATGTCACATCTCAGGCAGGACATGACAAGAGAAGGCTTCATTCTGTCTTGAAATACCAGCCTGTGGAAAAGGGCTTTGAATTTCTGGGGTCGGCCACATGCCGTGCTGGAGACTTGGTCTTTGCTGGTCTTTCAACCACTACTGTCCTTGCTGCTGGAGAACATGCATCTCTTTGTTCCCAGCGTATTTTGACTGCCCTTCCCTGGGACCTCCCAGACAGAACGAGCCCCTCCACACTTAGCAGAGTGGTTTCATCCACTCGTTTGTTCGAGTACATTATCAGGATTACTTCATCCTAATTTCATGTCCCCTCCTTCCCTCTCCATACCCCTGTCCTGCAGAATGCAGACCCAGGAGCCAGGCGAGGCAGGATGTAACTATGAGAATCTCCTGAGCATGTCATGGTCTGCCTCAGGAGGTAGTGAGTTCCCCGTCACTAGAAGCCTTCGTGCTGAGCCTGGAGATTCTATAGAGAAGGAGATAAGATAGTTTCTGTGGTCTCATTTTAGCTCTAAAACGGATTCCTACATCACCCAGAATGGCCTGTCTAAGTGTCCTGGCCTGCGGGTCCTATGAATCTGATTAACTAATTAGAGATGAGATATTAATGTATAATTAATAGCTGATAGTGGCTTCATGCATTTATTACCTCTCCTTTGTAACATCTGCATTTTAGTACCTGAGGCTAAATTAATTAACCCGAAAGAGTGAGCACACTGGGAATTTCAGACAGAGTCCATGGGGGCCCACTTGGGGATGGGGTCTCTCTCAAATCACACTGGACACATCTCCTTTGCTAAAGCGTCACCCCCACAGAAAAACAGCCAACCCCGGTGTTCTGGGGCTTTGATCTGGGTTATCATTTTTAACCAGCCTGCCTAATGACCAGATTCACCCAATTGCCTGCAATGACCGGGTATGTGCGTCTGTCTGTCTTTCTGTCTGTCCTAGCCAAAGACATCCCAAAGCAGATGCGATCCACGGCTTCTCCTTGCCCTTTGCTGGAGCCAGGCTGACACGGGGCTAGAAGGGAGGTGGGTGTCCATCCACTGAACACTCCAGAAGAAAGCTAATTAAAAATCCCTTGAATACCAAAGGCATTTGGGGGAAACAAATCACGGGCAGTCTGATGGGAAGGGCTCTGTGAAATGTAGCCAAATGCACTAATTTAGTACTGTAATAAATGAAACTATATAAATCATGCCTCCTTTAAAAAAATTGCCCTCCACCTTGAGGGAAGGCATTGGCTTCATTTCCCTCAGAGGCAGAGGATGTGCCGGCCGGATGGCAGCTTTTTCCTATGACTTCACTAACGTGGCAGGGCCCCGAGGAAGACTGTGGAAAGAGGGGGCTTTCAGAAGCCACATATAGTGCCAGACCAGAGCGCAGGTGCTTCAGGCTGGCCTTCCTTACTATGATTCAATGTCTGATATGTGCCAGGCATTGTGCTGAGCACTGGAGGTACAAAGAGAGGCAAAAGACAATCCCCACCTTCACATAATAGGTGTGTAATGCAGACTTGTTGATTGATTATGAGAAAGAAAGCCTGTGAAGCAAAACTCATCCATGGAGCAGCCTCTTTTAGCATCAGATGCACCGTTCTGCACCCCTAGGCCCCCACCTCTGCTCAGAGGAAGAGCACGTGCTGCATCCTCTGATCTCCAGAACCAGCGCTGTTCGTGGCCATTATCCTGAGCTTAGCCGCCGTTTAAGGTTGTTCGTTATTATTATTAATTCTAATTATTAACCTTATTATAGGATTTTATATATGCATATATAAAATATAAGGTTGTTTTCCTGATATTATGATTGTGGGCATTATGAATATTATTCTGGTTCTGATTTCTTTGCTTTATGTGCTTTTATACTTGGCTTCCTGTTTCTTGGAATTCCCAATTCCTTACGCTGACAGATAGATAGATGGACAGACAGACAGACAGGAGGCTCTGTGGACAGATGGATGGATAGATGATAGTTGATATGCACACATGTGTATATATGTATATATATACACATATATACAAATGCTCATGTGTGTATGTATGTGGATGTAACAATGTTTTTAAGCTCATGTATTTGTAACTGGGTGGTGGCTTCTTCAGGAGAGAGCTGGCTCTGAGGAGTCCCCTCTAAAGGCTGCCCGCAATGATAGCCCCCCAGCCCCCCAGGGCTCAGTGTGTTCAGCTGACCTCTGTGATTCCAGAGAGAAGCAGCTTTGAGAGACATGACTCCCCTCGAAGCTCGGAGGTGTCGGGACCCTGGAAGCGTGGTTTAGGGGATGGACTGTCAGACACTTCCAGGAAAGTAGCTGGTCTGTGATGAATGACAGACTGAAGAGCATAGATAGAAGGCTTTCTAATGCGAGACGGGGAAGCAGAAGATTCTGGAGGGGCAGAAGTAGATAGGCCAGTGTGGGGGAGTGGGAAGGAGGCTGTATTTGGAGTTAGAAAATCTGAGTTCAAATCCCATCCCCAGCCCTTACTCTTTGTACTGTTGTAGGCAAACTGTTCTCTGTTCTGGGCCCTAGTCCCCCTATTTTTAAAGAAAGGGTGTTGGGCTAGATCAGGCTTTTTAACTGTTTTCAGGTTATGGACCCCTCCACAGACCTCTTCTCAGAATAACATTGTTAAGTACACAAACTGAAGTGTGGAGAATTGCAAAAGAAACCAATGGTTAGTGAAAAACAAAGGTGCCGTTTTCTCCATCCGTGTTCCCAGAGCCCTGGAAATCTGTGCTTGGGCTGACCGAGCTCTGAGACCCTTTCCCATTCTCCATGGGTGACCCTTTGACCTGGGAGATGATCTGGTCTGGGAGTTCCTTTGACAGATGAGAAAACTCGCCATTAGCTCGTCAGAAACTTGATCCTTGACCCTTTCCCCCCCTACATTTGAGCTGCCCTTTGCACACCACATCATTTCTGGGTGCCCTCTCCCATTCCCAACTGAATCTTCCCTTTCCCAAAAAACAGAAAACAAGCCACAGTTTAATAAAATCGAGTAACCCATTGCCTGCATCTGACGGTACACACAGCATCCTGCAGCCATAGCCTCCCCCACGCCCCCACTCAACCAAAGAGGGGAAGTACTTGTTCTGAGCTTAAATTTTAATTCCAAATTAATTAATTAAATACACTCTCTCAACCATTCCCTATAAGTATCAAAGAACAAGACTAATCACCTTTTAAAATTCACATTGTTGGGGAAGCAAGCACATCTGAGGTTCCATATATGGTTTATAGGGTTTGGGAGTTGGGGGTGGGCTGGAGTAAGCAGGGGGAGTCCAAATTTATTATTTATAGCATTCTTTTCTCTTTAAATTTCCGGATTCTCCCCTTCTTTCTAGCCCCTCCCCCACCCACTGAGAAGGCAAACAACTGATATCAATTACACATGTGAAATCATGCAAAACATATTTCCGTATTAGCCTTTATGGGCTATTTTAATACCGAGATGCAAACTTCGAAAATGGCGTTCCAGATGAACTCCAGAATCGGGTGGGGGGCTGGGCTACTATTTGGGCATTACCTGTCCAGGGAGATCAAAATGCCCGGGCTTCACCATTTTGCTGTTATGGCGTAAAATGTGTCCGTCACCATTGTCATCTTCCAAGATGTGTTGCCTTGAGAAGTGACCCACTGACCACAGCTCTTTCCAGGCAGGTGGCCAAGGCCACGCCTTTCAGGATGCCTACGCCAGCTGGAAGGGCGTTAATTTGGTCAGATTTGCGCCCTCATCAAATACTTGCTCCATCTGAGCATTGGAGATACACGTCAGCTGGGTGGCATGCTAATGAGGCCACAGGCTGCCCGTACCCAGCAGCTTCTCAGGGACTGCCCAGTGCTAAGGAGACTATCAGGTGGACTCTCACTCAGGAAAGTGCTCCCTGCTCACCTCTAGGGGCCCTGCCAGGTCAGGGAGAAGTGATTCCAAGCCCACCCTGCCCACGTAGCATGGAAAGATTCAGATGCATTGTTCCACATTCTCTCCTGGAGCATGTCTTCACCGGCCAGGTTATGTCTGTTGGTGTACAGGCCTGCATTCTCCAGCAGCTGACTTTGATTTTTTTAATGCCTTTTTTAGGTTCTCCCAGCACATTCATGTCTTCTCTGAGAGTTCCCACCTTCCTTGTCTGCAGTGATTCATACATAACCACGCAGAAGAGGCTGCTCCACCAGGGACGTTTTGCCTCTTTGATAATTTGCCCTCATCATAGGGAGGCAGGAGAAGGATGCAGTTTCAGGGAAGCTCAGAATTTTGCAGCTGGTCATCTAACCTAATAGAGAGCCAGAAAGATTCCCTATTACAGCATCCTCAACAAATGATGATCCAGGCTCAGCTTGAAGACTTTCAGGGACGGGAATTCACTACCTACCACACCCACCCATTCGATTTGGGGAACGCATTAAGTTTTTCCAGACATCAAGTCCACATCAGCCTCTTTGCATATTTCAACCCAGATCTTCCCTCCGGATCTGCCCTCTGGAGTCAAACAGAAGAAGAATAACATCTGTCTTCTACATGAGGACAGCTTTTGTCCTCTGCCCCCTTCTCTTCTCCAGGAAAAACACCACCACTCCTCTCAGTTGATCCTTTTATGGGATGCACTGGGGGCTCTGTGCCATGCTGAGTACCATTTTCTAAATGCCCTACACGTTATCAGGGTCCTCCCTCAAGTCTGGTACCCAGAACTGAGCACAGCCCTTCACGTGTGGGATACAGACAGTGTGATGTGGCAGGCAGAGTGCTAGTCTTGGAGGCAGGAAGATCTGTGTTCAAATCCAAGCTCTTTCCCTTACTACCTGGGTGACACTGGGCAAACCTCAGTTTCTCCCTCTGTATCATGAGAGGTTGGACTTGGCCTCTCAGCATCCCTCCAGCTCTACACCTGGGATTCTAGGGGTTCAGCCTACAGTGGGGTTTGGAATGTCCCATGGAGACAGACTAAGTGAGACCCTGGAGAGGTCCAGAGTGAAGAAGGTAGCAGGCGCTCTGCTAAGCTCCCAGCTGGAAGCCTGTGTTCCTCTCTGACTGTCGCCTTCTGAGAAGGACTGATAAGCTAGATGACATTCTGAGAACAGAAATTAGAGTGGAGCAGGCCCTTAAGTTTGTGGCATGTGAGATGAAGGAACTAGGGCTGCTAAGTCAGTGAGCAAGCCTTTATTAAGCGCTTTCTGTGTCCTGGGCACTGTGCTGAGAGCTAGGGATTCAAGGAGTCCAAAATGGACTTGGTCTGTTTGTCTTGAGGGCAGAAGTGGAAGCAAAAAGGTGGAAATGGCCAAGAGTCAAATTTAGGCTTAGAAGAACAGCCCAACGCTGAGGCTGCTCCCCTGTCGTGCAGTGGGCTACTCTGGAAGGATGGGCTCCCCAATCCTGGGGGTCTCCAAGCCAAGGTGGGGTGACCCCTTCCTGTAGATGTTGAGAAAGGGATGTTTGGGGGCAGAAGAGATCCCTTCAGCTCTGAAAGTGTGTGATTCCTTAGGCACTGGAGTGGGATTTGTGAATAAGCAGTCCTCCCTCCGGACCTTAACATCCCTAATATTTATTGCTGGGACTGTTGGATTGGATTAGACTTCGTGGGAAAAAAAAAACCCAGCTGCCTCTCTGTATAAATTTTACCAAATACCAACATGCTGTTTTTATTTGATCGTTCTTTGTGTCGAGCAGTGCCATGGCAAAAGGCTGTAAGTAAAATGTTTTAAAATGAGCACAGATGTCCATGCCCCTGAGTGATATAAATCTCCCCTCAGAGAGTGGGTCTTTTTCCCCAGACACCAACTCTCAGCCTCCTCTTAATTCCTGGAATCCCTAAGTAGCCCTGGACTGGCTAACCTACACATTACCCACCCAGACCTTATCCATTACCTGACTCGTGCTGCTGGCTGCATTTTCTCCCCATGTCAACACATCGGCAGCACACATTCCCTCCTTGACCCCGCCTCACCGCTGGGGTTTGCTGTTTCCTAGCATTCCCCTCAAGGATCTTTGTTAATTCTTGGCAGCCTCCACTACACATTGACCAGAGAGCAGAAATAGGAAAGGAAGAACAGGAAGGGAAGAGTACAGAGTGACCCTTCAACATTGAGGCCGAGACGCTCAGTTCTGACGGCCAGCTGCTCAGCATCACAACTCCGCGTCACCAAGCCAGAGGCAGAGCTGGGGAACCACCGATGGGGGCCCAGCTGGCAGGAGGCTTGTAGATTCTCAGCAAGGATTTCAAGGTTTTGGCCAGATTGAGGAGGGGACAAGAACGGCGACTGGTTGCAACTTGTCTTAAGTGACAGAAAGAGAAGAAAAGGAGGAAAAAGGACAAAACTTAGCCTAGCAAGGTTGGGCTGATAGTTTATCCTGTAGGAAAAAAAACAGCAAATTGGAGTCTTTGCTAAAGGGTATAAATTATCAACAAAGGTGCCATAAAGAAAAAAAATTGATTTTTAAAACTAGACCATTGGCTATTGTGATCTTTGGATTTTCTCAAACCCAGGAAAAATTTTTTCAAGGGGTTTGCTTTCATAACTAATAATATGCATAATAATTACTGATAATGTAGGCAGCTAGGTGGTGCAATGAATAGAGCTTGGGACCTGGCGTCAGGAAAGACCTGAGTTCAAATCCAGCCTCGAATGCTTTCCAGCTCTGTGCATCTGGCCAAGTCATTTAAGCCTGTACTTCTTAGTTTCATCTGCTAAATGACTCGGTGGCCCCTGGGGACCCCTCTGACCTCATGATCATGGGCGGTTGATTATTAAAGGGGTTGTTGCCTCCTTTTTTACAGAAGAGGAGGCTGAGGGTCTCCTCCAGAAGTGACGTGGCTTTCCCAGGGTCACACTGCCAGTGAGTGTCACAGGGGGACGGGTCCAGGTCCCTGCCCACTGTCCCTTGCTCCCTTGTCAGAGAATCGCCTTGCCACCTGCTTCAGCGAAGAATGGCTTAAGACATTTACTTTAGCAGCAGACCTCCAGAATTATGGATGTTCCCAGGTTTGGTCTCTGATAAGCGTGAAGACACATGTCGGGCTTCAGTCTGAAGGAAGATCAGAACAGGGGAAGCCCGAGCTGCCCTCCCGGCCATGCCCCATGGGGCTCCTTTGGCCTGCTTCCCTGACAGACGGGCTTTAATTTAATCCCAGAGTGGGTTGGGAGATGGAGAAACGCTTCGTGCTTTCCCACTGAGGTTCCTGAGGCTTTGGCTGAGTTGACTTACGGGCAAGAAGCGGCTGGACTAGGCAGGGGATCGATGTAGACAGAGGGCTGTGGGTGCAGCTGCACAACTATGTAGACCGAGACTCTTGGATAGTCGTCAGCGGTTTTTGGGGGCCGTTCCCCCATCTGGCGAGACTAGTGATGAGCCCTCAGCTGCTTTGGTGACAAGCAAGCCGGGCAACTTTATTCTGAGTCTGAACATCATCCCAGATGCCTCACTGTGGTTTAGAGGTGACCCCAAGGCCTCGAGGGTGACCCCAAGACTAAAGCTCAGAAAAGAGAGGAGGTTGAGGTGTCTTTGAGAAATACTTAACGAAATAGATAAAAATGCAATAAAACATAGATGATGCTAAGATGTAGTTTTCTAAGTCAGTGTGTGGTCTGTTTCGTGGTCTCCATTGATAACTTGCTCTCGACATGCCTTGCTCAGAGACATGCTCTAATAACCAGACCAACAGGCAAAACTGCATTTAACACAATTCAGTTCAGCCATTAAGCACCTGCTTAATAAATTATTCTAAATTAAATAACAATTAATAAATTAATTAGATAATTACTATAATTAATAAAATATGAAGCGCCTGGCATCATGCCAGACTCTGGAAACACAAAAACAGAATCCCAGTAGGGTTAGAATTAAGTCCTAACCCTAAGCCTGATAACACTGTCCCTGCCCAAGAACCTTACAACCTACTGAGAGGACACAACATGAGCCCAGATTGGGGGAGGAGAGAACACTGAGAAGTGATGCCCTCCTGGAGCAGGCTACCCCTCCTCTTCCGGGCCCCTAAATGTCATAGGACACCCCCTCCCATACTCACAAGCTGAGCCAGGCCAGCCTTTCAGCGTGTCCATAACAAGAAGCCTGGTGGGCGTTTTTAAGAGGATATATCTCCAGATGCCAAGTGTGCTCCAGGGCCATCCTGGGAGCCCCCAAAGGGATCGGGAGGGATGGTTGGTAGCAAAAGGAATGTTGGACACCAGATCCAAGCAATCCACTTTTCTTAACAGTCTCAGAGACTGAGATGATGTCCAGAAATAGGAAATTCCTCCTCTCCTCCACCAGCCCACTTCTAGGTGGAGCACCAGGAAGGAGGGATAACCACCACCATGTGTTTTCACAAATAGAGTTGCTGATGGAAACAGCTCCAGGCAGATGGCGGCACTTGAGTCTCCCGTGTGACCTCAGCACAATGGGCAGATGAAGGCATTCGCCTTCACCAAGAATAATAAATGGAACCGTGCTCCCATATGTTTCATCCGAGTTCCAGGGAATGTTTCATTGGCTCAGGACCAGCCCAGTGAAATCCCTAGCAGGCTTAATCAGCTTTTAAGATGTGGTCAGCATCGTCAAATGAAAGGTGGCTGATAACCAGACTAAAATGGCAGGCGGATCCAGAACAAATGAGATCCCATCATGTTAGTTGGAGGTCGCATGTCCAGATTGTTGGGTCTTTCTGCAGGCATGTAATAAGTACCTACTGTGTGCCAGGCACAGTGGTACAAAGACCATGGTGAAGCATTCCCTCCTGCCCTCAGGGAGCGTATTGGACAAAAGTCATTGCTGGGAACTGTGCTTCAGAAGCTCTGGTCAAATGATTTGTCTTCCAGGGAGTCTGTAACCTTGTCAGCGACAGTGAGGCCTGCTCCGGCGTCGACGCAGATCGGAGGCCCCCCTGTGAGTTGCAGGCAGAGCCCAGAAGAGCCCGTTGGGAGCGTGGGTCCCCCACCCCTCCCACCTTCGCAGAAGACGTGTAAATGGGCTTAGTGCCCCTGCTGCAGCCAAATGAGTGCATGTCCCAGGTCCCTCAGTCGGCCTCATAATCCATGGGGTTAAAAGAATATGAGGAAATATTGTTGTTATTGTTTAATCATTTTTCAGTTGTATCTGACTCTTCATGACCCCATTTTGGGGGGATTTTCTTGGTAAAAATACCACTTCTCCTTTGTTTCCTTCTCCAGTTCATTTTACAGATGAGGAAACCGAGGCAAATGAGGTTAAGTGACTTGTCCAGGGTCACACAGCTAGTCAGTGTCTGAGGGCAGGTTTGAACTCAGGTCTTCCTGATTCCAGGCCCACTGCACCACCCAGCAGCCCTGAATATGAGAAGTAGTTGAGACCACTTCAGCCGAGAGGGAATGTGTGTCACAGTAGCTTCCAGATGGGTGTCATTAATGGTGCTGGGTCTGCCGGTTTTCCTTTTTAACAGTTTGTCCTTCCTCACTAGGTGCTAAGCTTCTCTCGGTGCCCTGCAGGAGTGGGAGGAGGGGTTGCATTTCCGCATCCTCTGATCTTCGTGCCCTGGGATGTAACTCTCATCCCCACCCAGTAACTCCGATAAAACATGAAAGTCACATTTGAGCAACATCAGGCCCTCAGACTTTGCCCAAGGAAGCCACCTCCTCCTTTGCCAGAAGCCCGTCTTGTGGAAGGCAGGTTCCCATGGTCCCTGGGAAGCAGTCACGGAGGAATGTGGACAGTGATTTTAACATGTATCCGAAAGGAGGCTGGTGGATGGAGCCAGCGGGTCGGGAAGCCGGGGGGCCCCCGCCCTGGCCCTGCCTGTACAAGGCAGTTGTGTGGCTTCAGGTGAGCCAGTTACGATCCTCAGGGGCTTGGTGTCCTCACCTGTAAAGTGACAGATGTTCTGTATCACATGCCGAGGAAAGCCCTCCTGAGCCTCGCAGATCCATTTAAGTGTGAGTTATCATTGTCATTGCTCTTATTATCCCAACTCTGACATCTCCATGTCAGCGTGTCATGTCACTGACATTTTTAAATTGTGTAAATCATGTAAACACTCTAGATTTTGTCCCTAACTGAAATCCAGGTTTCACCTGACTGCGTGAGATAATGAGACATTTCCAGAGTGTCCAGAGTTCTGTCTCCAGGTCTGTCTCTCCAAGGGATGGAAAATGTGCTTGGTGTCTGCCCTACGTGACAATTAGCAGTCATCAAAGGGAACGTTTCCTTTACCAGGGAACCAGGAGCCTCTGAAGCAGGGGATGGGCCGAGCTGAGAACAGCTTGAAAGAAAATTAGCCCCCATTGTGATGAGGAAGTTTCCAATTTAGACCCTTCTGGCACTCATGTGGCGTGTGTGTGTGTGTGTGTGTGTGTGTGTGTGTGTGTGTGTGGACGTGCACGCCCAGGGGATGGGGCTCCTTGCTCTCAGATCATTTGTGAAGGAAGTAATGAAGCCAGGCGGAGGTGTTAGGGGAAGAGAGAGCATGTTGTTTCATCAGAAATCACAGCCTTCCTTTCCTTTCCCCTGCCTGGATCCCTGGCCCAGAGCCTCTCATATGGGCCTCGTTAGGTGGCCAGGTTCTGGCCATACCCTCCAAGCCCTGGGGCTGGGCTGGGTGGGTTTCCCTTTTTCCTTCCCCTGTACCAGGCTTCTCATAACCTTGCTCTGGCTTACAAGTGGTATTTGGGGCAGTTGCTGGAGAAAAGGGGGTGTACGGTCCCTGGAGGAGCTGGCAGCCTTTGCCAGATGTGATGGGGGGGGGGCACAGGTTTGTGGCTCAGGTGGGTAACACGTGTGGGACAGTGAGAGGATGTTCAGAAGCTGAAAAAGATGCTGAGATGTCGATCAGACCCGACCACGTTCCTCTGCTTCTCAGCAAGCACCTGTGACTTGTTGGGGATAAGATGCGGACTTAGGAGACCTTTTATGTTCCTCCCCAGGCTGCTTTTCCAGACTGAACCACACATGACTCTCCCACATATGCTGTACCTTCCAGTCAGTTCCTCCCATGGGGGAAATGGGTCCTCCAAGTGTTGGCACGAGCCTTAGATTGTCCTGAGGCAGGCCCACTTGTCCCAGCAGCCGCGGTGACAAGCTGCTGCAACTCCAGAAATGCCATAGGCTGGTGGTAGGATGCGGGGGTCCCTGCAGGTACCTCCCAGCCCTAGAGCTGAGGCCCTTCAGTCCCAAAGATTTTGCAGAACCTCCAGGCCCAGCCTTCATCATCCTCAGAGCCAGAAGGCCCCCTTCAGCGTGCTGGGCAGGCGGTCACCCAGCACTCCTTGGAGGGCGGCCATCCCATTCCCTGAAGACACTCCCTCCACTGCGGGACAGCCCTGACTGGACCACCTAAAGCTGTGTCTTGGGTGGTTTTCGTTGGAGCTTTACACCCTCATTGACCAGCAAGCAGGAGAGGGTCACAGACCCAGGACTGGAAGGGGCCTCAGCAGCCATGTGACCCAGCCCCCTTCTTTTTACAGAAGAGGAAACTGAGTCCCAGAGGGGCCACATGATCTGCCCAGAGTCACCCAGGTAGGAAGCATCAGAGGCAAGATTTGAACCTAGAGCCCGTGACTCCAGCTTCCCAGGCACTAAACAGACTGTCAGATTTGAGTTGTTCTGGATTCCGCCCATTGTTCCTGGGTCTGATCTCTGGGCCCCAGCAGCGTCAAGCTGATCCCTCCTCTCAGTGACCCTGTCGGATGTTGGAAGGCATCCCTCTGTACCACGTTTTTGTAGGCAGAGCGGTGGTGTGGGGGGCAGAACGCTGGCCGTGAAGTCATGAGGTTCGAGTGAGAATTCTGCCTCAGAGCCCAAGCTAGCAAAGGGTCCTTCTCTGAGGCTCAGCTTCCCGGTCTGCAAAATGGAATGCTAGTTATAACCGCGTGGCAGGCTCTGTTGTGAGGAGCAGATGAGATGCTCAGGGGGGCGTTTGGCAAACCTCGGAAGGGCTGTTGAAGCGGTAGCTGCTGTTACCACTTTTGCCTGTTCTGCCTTGTGTCTGAGATAATTATGCCCAGAAACAAGGGGCTGCCTGAGATTGTGAGGGGGAGAGGCTCCCTGTTCACGGCTTCTCCCAGTGCTGGCATTGGGGTGCTCTGAGAACGAAGCCTTGTTCCTAGATTCAGAAAACTGGAAGCCCCCAAACAAGAGGATGCTTTCTGTGCCCTCCTCGGCCAGGAGCTGCCCTCCCGCAGGCAGGCTGTGTTTGGGCGGGGGGGGGGGGGGGCAGACTTTGGGAAACAGGAGCAGCTCATCCCGCCTGCTCCCAGGGCCAGCAGCAAGATGCCCACTAATGAGTGTGCCTGGCTGACCCCCTGTCGTCCCGGCCCAGAGCCCCTAATTGTTCCACCCTTGCCATTTCCGATGGCTTGTTTTATCATTTTGACAGGTTGCTAATAAAAGGTCACGCTGACGGCACCAAAAATGCTCTGATTTACATATGTCCGTTAAGGAGCATCATGGGAAAGGCACCTCCTGCATGGGGCGCGGGCCTTGGTGCTATTGACAGCCACGCTGGGCGCCGGTCCTCGACGAGAGGGGCGCGAGGAAGCGGGCCTGTGCACATAATTAGCGAGAGGGGTTGCATTTTTCCATCGAACGTGAGTCAGATAATTTATCACAGCAGTCGCAAGCTGTCAGGGTCAGACAGTAAATACTTATTAAGGCTGAATAAGGATTAGCGGCGCCTGCGAGGGCCGGGGCTGAGAAGCCACGCCGGATTTCAATATTTACAGCACTACTTTGGGATGGTCTTGGCAGAGAGATCAGAGCTCTAAACGGCTGCTCATTTAGGAGGAGAGGAGAGAGGGGTGCCGGGCAGGACGTCCGAGAGGGCGTCTTCATCAAGCTGGAGAGCTTCCTAATTAATAGCAAATATGGGGGGGTGTCTGTGCGAGTGTGTGTGTGTGTGCGTGTGTACATGTGTGTGCGTGTGCGTGTGTGTGCGTGTGTGTCTGGAGGCTCAGTCTCCAAATGGATAACTGCAATGGAATGAAGGCAGGATTTGGGGTTCAAACTCCAGCTCTGCGCCTTACTCCCTGTGTGACATCTCTCTCTAAGCACTTCACCTTTCTAGGAGATTGGGTTAAATATCACCTGGCCATATCTGAGAGGGAGAAGAGATCTTAGAGCACATTTTCTGCAGCTTTCTCATTTTAGAGGTAAGGGACTGGGACTTACCCAAGGTCACACCAGGTAATAAGTAGCAGAATGGGGGATTTGAATCCAGGATCTCTGACTCCCCAACGAGGGTTCTTTCTACCACACCATCGAGCTCTCAGTCTGGGCCCCCTTAATCCCACAGACTTTAAGCAGAGTTATGGGGCCTCTGGAAGGCCCGACCTCATTTGTCTCTAGTTGGAGGAAATGAAGCATTTTTCACTTTTCTTCGGTTTCTACACAGCTTTATATTCATTTAAAACAACTACTGTGAAAATATGCAGGGCATTCAGAGGACAGAGAAAGGTTTTAGGCCAGTGACCAAGATATTTCCTTGCAAAAGAGCAAGAACAAGAACATATAATCCTGTGTTCATGACTACAGTGAGTTTTGTTGACAGGACGCGTGTAAACGGTCAGGTACAGAATCCATATCAAAAGCTGGGTTTGCTTCTCGGATACCTGTGGCAGGGCTGCGAACCACCCCAGAATAACACGGCCTTATAGAAATTGAACCTGATGTTTTTAGTACTTGCCTCCATGCCGAGTCCTCCTCGGCTCCAAGCTACGTGGAAGGAAAGACTTTCAAAATGTAAAGATCTGGGGCAAGAACTGCAAAGCAGGAAGGCAAAGGAGAAGACACAGGTCGCCCCTGTCTGCTGTGAGTCCTGTTCCGAGGATGCCTCCAGGGACCCTGCAGACAGTGTGCCTACATCCCAGGATTCCTGCTCGGTTACAGGAGGCATCCCTGTAGCCCATAGAAGAGCAAGATGGCGGCATGTTCTAGGACACTATCAGAAGAGAGAAATGAGATGAATGGTTGCAGTAATCAGGATTTGTGTCACGCTCTGATGTGATGTTGCCCTTCACATCCGTTCCTCTCCAGGGCGGTACCACTGGGATCGTTGTCACCATTTTACAGACAAGGAGAGAGTTTCCTGACCCTGAATTCAGCTGTCTTTCTGCCATGCCTTGCTGCCTCTGGGAGATGGAGGCAGGAGGGCACAGGTAACCAGGGACACAAGCAGGAGACCAGAAGCATTCAGCCACTGTCAGAATGGGCAGCCTGGGAGTCAGGGTCAGAGACAAGAGCTCAAGGAGCTTTGCAGAGGCAGGGACGACTCACCCCCTGCCCTCCATGTTGTCATGGCCTCAGAGAGGAAGACATGAGAGTCACCTCCTCTCTGAGCATCACGGGAAGGCTCCGGGTCAGAGTCTGAAGGACAGAGGCCCAGGCCCTCTGGGGCAATGGGGTGAAGGGTGTCACCTCATCCATGTGGACCCCCCCAGTAATACAGGTCACAACTTGTCCATGTTTTCCCATCCTGGGTGATTCTTGGGGATCCCTCAGGTGCTCTGGGAAGCTTGGGGGGTATCTACATGGCCAGCTGACCTTTATCAAGGTCTGTCACCTCTGGCCTCCAGTTTGGTCGTCTATCAAATGTGGCAGTTGGACTAAGTCAGCCAGTATTAATTAAGTGCCTACTGTATGCCAGATCTTTATGACAAAAACAACCTCCATTGTTGAGGACTCACAGTCTGACAAGGAAGACAACATGTAAATCGTTAGATCCACACAGGGGACGCACCAAGGAGCTAGTAAGGACAGCCTCTGAGGGCAAACATTGGAACTGAGCTCCATTCCTCCCAGGTCTATAGCTCAGATTCCAGCCAGTGTCATGTCATTCCCATGCACCCCAGTGGCCCCCAACCCCTCAGAGCTCAGAGTGGTCATCTCTCGCTGACCACACTGAGTCAGCCTGCTCTTACTGCCCTGGCTTCACATGATGGGAGAGCTCCTGTCCCAGTGGCCTGAGAGGCGCCAGGATTGCCAGAGCAGCCCGTCAGGCTCCTATTTAGCAGCTGAGCCCCATCTCCAGCCCCATGCAAACATGCTCAGCTGCGGAGTGAAGCCATAAGACCGAGACCTGGTTGGGAGACAGCAGAGGGGATTCATAGGATCGAAGCTTTGGAGGTGGAAGGGCCATTAGAAGTCACCAGAGCTCACCCCTTTATTAAGCAAAGAAGCAAATGCCCTGAGAAATAGATGTGCCTGAGGTTGTACGGAGCCAGTGGAGATGGCATAGCGCTCTTGGCAGAGCGTCACTGAACAGCACAAAACGGGCAAAATCCTTGTCTAATGAAACAGACAGAATGAGGCTAAGTGTTCCGGCCATAGAGCCCACATTAAAAAGGCATTTAATAGCCTCAGCAATGGGACCCTGACAGTCACCCAGCATGTCTAGGGCGTCCGGTATTTGGGCAAGAATACAGAAGCAAATGACTTGAAATATGTTGGGTTGGAAACATGGCGCCCCTGCTGCAGGTGACGATAAACACGGCTGCCCATGCCAGCTGCCAGTCAGAAAGCGTAGAGAGAGAGGTCAAGGGGATGAGCCACTGTGCCCGGAGGGAGAGGCCATGGGGGAGACGGGAGAGAGGCTTCTAACCTTCGCCACTGGCTTCTGCTCTCAGCATCGGCGATGTGGGCTCTGAGGGGGTGACTGAAACAAAAAAACCGATGATTTCAGGGAGAGCTTGAGAGAGGCTGGCTGTTCATGAGTCAGAGGGTGCCATGGGCATCGGTCACATCTGACATTTCCTGGAATGGGCATCCATTTGTACATAAACCCTGTCGAGGTGGCTCCTTCCCTGACTCTGATCCCGGCTCTTTTGTTAACTAGCATCATTTCTTGGGGTCTCAGTTTCCTCGCCTGCCAAAGCCCAGATGCCTGCCAAGGCCCATTCTAGTTCCACCATTCCGAGAGATGCACCGTGGCCATGGGACCAGTCAGCTGATGGCAGCTATGTCTCTTGGATTTATTTTTTAATAAATTATTCACTTCACTTGGCTGTCATGGAAACCATCTTCGTCCACTCAGGAAAATTACAAACAATGCATGACTGGCTTTGTAGAGGTGAGGGATGGATACAGTCCCAGCCATAGATTCGGCTGAATAAACATCTGTGGTTGAACCAGTTTTGATCGGTCTTCAAAGGATCAATTCAGTTAAATAGGTGTGCACCTACTGTCTGCATAGACTGAAGGCAGGAAGAACCCTTAGTGACCCACCAGGAAGCCCAGGGGTCCCAGCTGAGCTCTCCACAGCACCCCCTCCACCCTCCCAGCTGCCGCACTTCTCTTACCATTGCCGTGGAAACCGTCAGCCAATCAATTGGACAGCAGTTACTACTGTACAAGGCGGGTGTGCTGACCACCCAAGCCTCCGCTTACAGTCCCCTGAATGCTGCAGACCCAACCTCCCTTCTCTGGCCAACACTGCCCTTTGTGCAGGACATCCCAAAAGTCTTACTGAAGTTTTAAGCTTTAACAGCTCAAAAGTATTATTTATTATTATTAAATTCTATTAAAATGGAAGCTGGTTGAGGGCAGGGACTGTCTCCTCTTTGTGTTCGTATCCCCACTGCGTGTGGACCTCCATCCTCCCCTCTGGCCCCAAACCTGGGATCTTGTGGCCCCTTTGTCAGGGGTGACAACATTCCATCCAAGCCACAGAGCTTAATGAGTCTCATCCTCCAGTCCGAGCTGATGTCTTAAAAATAGGAGATGGGAAGTGCCTGGATCTGGGTTTGTGGGTTCAAATCCCGACTCTGTCACTCATTGCTCATGGGACCATCATTGGGCCGCTTCTGGGCCTCATTTACCTTCATGGTAACACGAGGGGCCCAGACATTGCCTTCTGGCTCCTCGGCCAGGATGCCCCGAGTGTCTGCGCCCCAAAGCACTGAATGAACCTGGGAGCTGCCGGAGCCCTCAGCAAGGCAAGGCAAGGCCTACCCTCCATGTGGAATTAATGAGGACCCCAGCTCATTTCCCTTTCAATTTCCATGAGGCTAATTAAAAAGTAGAACTTTCAAGTGGTTGGCTTTTCAAAGAGAAGTGTGTGTGTCATCTGGGTCAGGCACAAAGCGCCTCCTCCATTTGAGAATCCCTGTCTGACTTTTACATGCAATTTCCGGCATTATCTTGCCCCTTGCCAGCAGCTCTCAATGTGGGACTTGGGACGCCATGTGCTGGCTGGGGTTTTTTTCCCTTTCTTACACTATTAAAAATATTTCCAGGGAGGTTTTCTTTTTTTTCCCACTACACCGGCCTAGCCCATTATATTCTGTAGCTTGCCAGGCTCACCAAAACTCAGCAGGTAGCCTGTATGGTATGCGTGTCTGCGTGAGAAAGCTCCCCTGATGGGAACAAGATGTGAGCTGCAAAGCCAAGCCAGCATCTTGTCTGCAAGTGTGCAGGAAGGAGGACAGCCCTGGCCCAGCCCGAGCATCCGCGAATGTGCGAGCAAGCCAGGGCTCCGCGTTTTGTTGGGGTTTTTTTTTTGGAGAATAATTGTAGCGTTGTAATTATAATCAAAGATCAAGCCTCTAAATCCAGAGAGAAGCTCCAGGCGTCCAGATGGAATCCCTGCCTCGCGTTAGAGCCCCAAACCAGAGTCTGGGAGCAGCTCCTCAGGAGGAGATGGGCACAGGGCTGGCCGGCCAGGGCACAGCACACCCACTCGCCTGCTGGACATGCTATTGAGAACTAACTCCTCGTCTGCCTGCAGCGGCAGAAGGCTCTTCATATCTTGGGAGCCTTGAATGCCACTCCAAGCAGAAGGTCTTACTGCTGGCTACTTCCTTTCCGGGGTGCTGGAAGAGGAATCCCTTTTAGGAGAGCTGGGTTTAAAGGCAAAGAGATTCTGTGTGTCTGTGTGAATGTGAAAAGATTTCCAGAATGGGGGGGGGGGTGAGAAATGAATGGAAAAGCTTACTTATTACAATAAAAGCTAGCCTTTATTTAGTGCCTAAGGTTTGCAAAGCGCTTCACAGATATCATCTCCTTTGGTCTTCACAGCCATCCGGGAAGGTGCATGCTGGTCTTAGCATCCCCATTCTACAGATGAGGAAACTGAGGCACGGTGATGCTGTCTAGAGGCAGCTAGGTGGGGCAGGGGATAAAGTGCTGGGCTTGGAGTCAGGAAGACTTGAATTCAGATCTTTACTAATTGTGCGATCCTGGATAAGTCATTTAACCTCTGTCTCAATTTCTTCACCAACCGTAAAATGGGGGTCACAGCACCTACCTCTCCAGTTTTCTTGTGAGGATCAAGGGGAATAATATTTGTAAGGCACTTAGCACAGTGCCCAGTACACAGTAGGTGCTTAATGAATGTCTGTTTCCTTCCTTTCCTCCCTTGCTCAGGGTCTAATCCAGTGGCTGAGGCTAGATTAGAACTTGGTCCTCTCCTGATTCCTCACGCACCACCAGCTTTATTTCCTCATCTCCTTAAATAAATGTTATTTCCCAAGATAAAACCCTTCAGCACTTAAACGTGGCCGGATTTGTATAAAACCACAGAGAGTAAAGTGGCCCGAGCCAGGAGAACAGTCGGCCCCGTGACTGCCACGCGGGCATCCAGGAAGGACATTGGAACCAGCCTGAGAGGTTTAGTAGTGACCAAGGAGGAGGAAAGGATGTACCCCTCTCTGCTCACCTCAGAAATGTGGGGGACCACCAGGGCAGAATAGTGTATACCCTGTCAGACAGCCACTACTGGGGTGTGTTTGGGGTTCATTATTCTGTATTATAAAGGAAGCTTCAGCTTATGCTTGGGGGGAGGGAGTGGTGACAGAAATTGCTGTATTTATACAAAATACATCATACTTTTTTAAAGTCTCAGGTAACACTGCCTTCCCCAGACCCCAAGCTCATTCCTGGACCCCTCAAAGTCCCTTCTTTGCTGTCGGGGTCGTTAGGAAATGCCTGTTATTTGATAAATAAAAGACGTGTTTTCTTCTGGTGCCTCAGGACAGGCTCCAGCCCCCCGCCATGGGTCACCTTCACTACAAGGTCGCTAGTGGCTCCGTCCATACAGACAGAGGCTCAGCTCCCCTGGTCACAGCAAACTCATTTCTCCCAGGGCTCCCCCAAACAAGTCACGGCCTGCTATAGTCTGGTCTCAGAATTAGGGCTGGAGGGCAGTGCAGTCACTTGGATAGGAAAGGCAAGCTCCTGTAGGAGATGAGACGGGAGAGGGATTTGAGGGGGGTCCTAGGGGAAATTCTGGGCACATCTAGGGACCTTAGAGGGAGAACAGACAAGAAAATGGGGGTGAGGGTCCACACACCATTAGGGAATCTAGTGGCTAGACCACCGGACTTGAGGGCAAGAAGACCCTGTCGACCCCCTGCCTTGGACATTTGTCACTGGCTTGGGGTTGGGTGGTGTGGCTCTCGGCCCTGCGAGAGGGAGGGAAGGGAGCGAGGGGCACCACATGTGTCTGTGGGTGGGGGGTGGGTGCAAAGGAGATTGGCCTTTCATCACTGGAGAAGAGGAGGTGGCAGCGGAGGGCCCCAGGGTCACACCTGGCTCCCTCCAGCTGTGCTGTGGACACTGAAGAAAGTGCCCGCACATCCATGTGAATGCCGCACCCCCGTACAAGTCTGTGTGGCAGGCTGGGGGGTCATCTGGGCCCTCCTCATCAACCCTCCTCCATCCCCAGCCAGAGGAGAACGAAGCCTGGTGGCCCACGCAGTGCCAGGCTCTCTCCACCAGGTGGCGAGATGGCCCCACCTTGGCCAGTCCTAGCTGGGGACTCAGGGTTTGGGATTTGGTGCTTGTAGCTGGGGGGCAGGGGGTGGCCTTGTTTGGAACCCCAGCGGGCCTGATGTGCTCCCCCCCTTGGAGCATTTAGCATTCCTTGACACTTGTTTGCCCTAGAGCAATCATGAATCCATTCATCAATGAGCATTTAGTGGAGATTCAGTGGACTGCAGGGAGCTGCCTACTGTGTGCCAGGCAGTGTGCATGGAGGCGCCTACTGTGTGCCGGGCAGTGTAAGCGAAGGCGCCTACTGTGTGCCGGGCAGTGTAAGTGGAGGCGCCTCCTGTGTGCCGGGCAGTGTGCACGGAGGCGCCTACTGTGTGCCAGGCAGTGTGCCAGGTGACAGTAGCAGACACATGGAAGGCAGAAAGACAGACAGCCCTCGCCTGTGAGTATTATCTACTGATAATACTGAGGGGCAGTGGTGTATCAGGATGAGTGTTGGGGTTTGAGTCTGGGGTTCTCGGACATATACTCCTGGTGGTGTGACCCTGGGTGAGTCACTCACTTCTCCAAAACTCAGGACACAGGTGTATCTTTTGATTCACATAGATAGAGTTCTGTGCTGGAGACCCCAGACCAATAAAATCTCAGATCCCTGGCCTCTTAATGTAATAATAATCAATCACTGTATAACACTTCAACACTTAAAACGCCCTTTGTGGTGGTGACCCTGTCAGGGAAGGGGACCATAGGTACTGTCACCCCTCTTACAGATGAGGAAACTGAGGCCCGGAGAGGTGTCTTACCGGTCACACAGGGTTATTAGAGTCCCTCCGAGCCAGCCTTTGAACCCGTGGCCTCCCCCAGTGTATCAGTGTCCTCCCTCCTGATGTGAGGACGGGGCGTGTCAGGCACCGGCTGATCCTGCCCAGAGAGACAGCCCGGCCAGGGCACGGGGCACCTTTCCTCCCCAGCTTCAGAGCCCCTCACCACAGGCGAGTGCAAACGGGAGGGGTTTGGTGGCTCAGACAAAAGGGACGGTTCCAGGAGGAAGCATTCGCCTTCCTGTGTGCAGGTTTGTCTCCCTCTGCTTGTGTTTGTCATGTAGTCCCTGCCCTGGGCTTTCCTGTGCGCTCAGCCAGTGTGTGCCCGCCACACTGCCCGGCCTTCTGGGCTCACCAGGGCCCAGGGACGGCGGCCGGGCCCTTCTCTTGATGCTGAGGATGAGAAAACTTCATTCAGAAAGCATTGATGAAGTGCCTGCTGTGTTCATGGCCCCCAGCCCCCTGCTGACATCCTGCAGCTTGGAGCAGCGTCTTGTCCCCTGTCTCTGTCTCCCTTCCTATCATCTGCCCCCTCCCTCCGCCCTTTCTGCTTTCCCTCCCTGTGTACTTTCTTTCCTATAAGAAGACACAAAATTAGATGCAAGTTTGTTTTGACATCTTGAAGAATTTAAATGTTCATCTTTTGGTCTTGATTTAATCTTGGCTGTTATTATTTAAAGAAAAGATTAGGTTTGCGGAAAATGCATCCAAATCCACATGTGTGGGAAATGCCCACATGTGAGGAAAGCCCTCTGGGTCAGGTCTGTGTGTGTTAGACGTACTTGGCACCGTCGAGTCCAGCTTTGCCAGCAGCCGTCCACCTGGTGGCATCCACAGCATCTGCAGGTGGCTGAGGACAGTGGCTGGCGTCTCTCCCTGGGACTCCCTTTCTCCACGCGCCCACATCTGTAGATGTGGCTGCGTGTGTATAAAACTTTGTGCATATGTGTGTATATGTGTACACATGTTTATGTGCATGTGGGTATGTAGGCATGTGTCTGTATGTTTGTGCGTGTGGCTGTGCCTGTGTTTGTCCTCTGTGTGTGTTCATGTGTCTGCATGTGTCTACAAGTGTACCTGGGTATCTCTGTGTGTGTATGTGTGTGTGTGCGTGTGTGTGCACATGCCTGGCAAACCAGACTTTTTTTTGGCTTACCCATGACTGTGCTGTTTCTCCCAGATGATGCCCCAATGAACCAGGTTCTGTTTAGAAACGGCCCAGTGCAGCATGACAGCTGTAAGTGATGGGTCCTCGAGCTGCACCAGAGCCCCTCTGAAGTGTAAGAGGCCATCTCCATGTTCCAGCCTGGAGTCAAGTGACCCTGAGGAGCCTTTGGGCTTTGCCTCCCAGCTTTCCCCTTTAACCAAAAAAAAAAGTTCTATTTACATGTTTTACAATATAATAGATGCTTGCTCCCTTTTATGGGAGCTTGTGCTTCCAGGCTCTCAGAGAGTAAACTTTCTGTTCTTCTGGAGAGATCAGCCAGCCCAGCTTTTTCCTCTCCTGTATACGTGGCTACACACACACACACACACACACAGATACATGCATATATGCATGTATGTATACATACAACCAGTCACCCAGAATGCCAACTCTAGCCTCACATTCACCACCTTTAATCTTGGGTGGCTGCAAATCCTTCTTGGCTCATGCCACCCCCACCCAGGTTCTCCCTGGAAACACGAGAATGCTCATAGACAATATTCTGAATAGAGAATGACAGATATCAGATATCAGATCAGAATACTGTACACAGAATCCCAGAAGAGCGTTTAGTGCCTGTGTATGTACTTGGGCAGAGGCAGACTGTGCCTCATTCCTTACCTGGCCTTAAACGTTGAATGGGCGTTGCCTTAGTCAAACCGAGACCTGTTAAAGACCTTGGCTTAAAAAGGCCAAGGCTCCCCACGGCCTCCTGGGCTGTCTGCATTCCTCCTGATCGATATCTGGCCTCTGGCCCCAGAAAGTGCGGCTGGTGACTTTGCACAGCCCTGCCTCACTTAAATCCGATTCACTTGCAAGTCATGGTGTCGCCTCCCTGATGTCGTGGTCTTCTTCCAGAACAAAGGACAACCACCACCCCCTGTGTACTTGGGCCTGCAGAGGATATTGAGCGTAAGCTAGCTGCAGTAAATACAAAAAGTAAAAACAGAACAAGCCTTCGTCCCCCTGAACCCATAACCCAGACTTTCATTCTTGTCCTTCGTCCTCAGCACCAGCCTGGTGCCTGGCACAGAGTGGCACCAGTGTGTGGTGATCGAGGATTAAATGATAAGTCCCCTGGGCAGAGATTTAGAGCTGGAGACTTCGGGGGACAAGAAGTCATTTTCTCCCCTTCCCCCTGCTTTGTAGAGAAAGAAGCCAAGGCCCAGAAGAGTTCAGTGACTTAGCCAAAGTCATACAGACAGAAGCGAGATTTGAAATCCAGCCCTCTGATTCCAGGGCCCACCCTCGTCGAGGCTCTCCTGGAAGGGAGTTACCAGAGTCAGCCCTCCTCTCTGCCCTTGCCCCACCCCTGCACAGCTCACAAAGCTGTATTGGTCACTGGAAGGTAACCGTGAGCACTCACAGTAGGAGGGATTTGCTCCCCCTCATCACGGACCTGTCCGTTGTCGCTCCTCCACTTCCAGAGCCCTCCTCTCTCCAGGAAGCTTTGTCCAGGTGCTTTTCTCTGCATTCCAGTGAGGCTGCTCTGCCCGTGGCTCTAGGACGTGGCATCACATCTCCCACCGCCACGCTTTTGCTTTGATGGTTGTCCACGTCTGGTATTCTCAGCTTCCTCATCTCTACTTCTAAGAATTCCTACCCTCTCTCGAAGCACAGTTCAAGGGTCCCCACCTCCCATCTTGAGCCCTTTTCCTGCCCTTCATTGGTAGGACCCTCCTCTCTCATGTACTTTGTATTTTTCATTTACAAGGGCAGAGGCTGTTTTTGCTTTTACCTTTTTGTCCCTAGCACAGTGCCTGGTAATTAGTAATCATCCGATATGTCCTCCTTGGATGGATGGATGGATGGATGGATGGATGGATGGATGGATGGATGGATAGATGGATGGATGGATGGATGGATGGATGGATGGATGGATGGATGGATGGGTGGATGGAGGGAGGGATGGATAAATGGATGGATGGAGGGATGGATGGATGGATGGATGGATGGGTGGATGGATGGATGGGTGGATGGATGGATGGATGGTGGAAGAATGGATGGATGGGTGGATGGATGGATGGATGATGGATGGATAATGGGTGGATGGATGGATGGGTGGGTGGATGGATGGATGGATGGAGGAAGGGAAGAATGGATGGATGGGTGGGTGGATGGGTGAGTGGATGGAAGGATGGATGTTGGAAGAATGGATGGATGGATTGGTGGATGAATGATGGATGGGTGGATGGATCGATGGATGGATGGATAGGTGGATGGGTGAGTGGATGGATGGATGGATGGATGAATGTTGGAAGAATGGATGGATGGATGGGTGGATGGATGATGGATGGATGGATAGATGATGGAAGGATGGATGGAGGGATGCATGGATGGATGGATGGATGGATGGATGTTGTTAAAGGGCATTCATCACACCTCATATAGAAGTGATTGAAGTCTCAAATAAGGTATTATTGGGGATGTCTATACCTTTATCTCCGAAGCTAAAACAGAGGCGTGCTCTTGTCATCTTGTTAGGTTGGTGAGCCTTTCTGTACCTCACACATGCCCTCTCTCTATGATAAAGATATGTACTATATGAGTTTAGACATAATGTGTATCTACATAGACAAATAGATGGGTGTGTTGAGAGAGAGAGAGAAAGAGAGAAGGAAATATCCAGTAAATACGACTTTGACTCTCCTCCCACACATAATCCATAATCCTAACAGAAGAGCCACGGACTAATAGTCTGTATTTGGAATTTTCCTCTTAAAGATAGGATTGGGTCAGGTGGATGCTTTGTGCAGCTGTGTATGACCCACAGAGAAAAGGTGGTTCTCTCTGGGAGTCAGGGATCACTTTTTTTGAAAGCTTGTCCCCAGCCCTCCATGTTAGGGTGGATCAATCACTTAATCTTCTTGGGTCTTGTGGAAATTTCAGAAATGAGAGTGTTACTGCTCACCTTCTTTCTGGGAACAAAACTAATGCTTCAGATGATCATGGTGGGCCCTATGACAATCGCATCGGACGGGAGCCCTTAGGTTCCATTGGAATGGTGCGTGTATTAAAATCCAAGGAATGAAAGTCAGGGATAACTCATCATTTTTCATGCACCTGTTGTATGCCAGTCAGCACGGTAGGCACTAGAGATAACAAAGGCCACAGTGCAAGTACCTGCCATCAAGTGATCCGAGAAGCTGAGACTTGGGGAGGCCATCCCACACAGAAAGAATACCCTGGAACATTGGCCAGCAAGGTGTAGTCCATACTAAGGAGCTGATGCCCCATCGTGGAGGCCTGTTGAATCCAGGATGTCTGGGACATGATTAGATGGTGCTGGGGGGCAGAGGTGCAGACTTTGGGAATCGCCAGCTGGTAATCTCTGTGCAGTGGAGGAGATTCCCATTTGTCGTAACTGTCAGGTGTTAGCTGGAGTCAGGACTGACTCACATTTAAACCCAGCCTCGGACACTTAATATACTGGGTGTTTGAGGCTCAATGTCTTCATCCATGCAGTGGGAATAAAAATGCCTCTAATGCTCAGCTCCCCGGGTGTGGTGAGGATCCTGAGTGGGGAGAGACTGGAGATGATTGGGGCCCCTTGGATGGTCGAGGCGAGAGGCAAGAGGGTCTGAACTAGTTTTAGTGATACCATGAAGAGTTTCTGTTTGTTGTTGCATCATTTCTGTCATGCCCCAGTCTCCCTGACCCTGTTTGGGGTTTTCTTGGCAAAAGATCATTTGCTTGGATATGTGGGGTCAGGGAGAGTGAGGAGCCTAGGATAGAGCCAAGGTTATGAACCTGGGATCCTGGAAAGATGGCAGTGCCTTCGACAGAAGGAAGGGGGGAAGATTAAGCAGCTGTGCTGGTATTTGAACAGACTCCTTAATAAACCTGGAGAGGTGGGCTGTGAAGGGCTTTAAATGCCAAAGGAGGGGGTGGTGCTTCCTCCTAGAGGCCATAGGGAACCCCTGGAGATTCTGGAGCTGGGGAGTGGTGTGTCCAGGCCTGAACATCCGGGATAGCAGGAAGACGGAGTGCAGCAGGCTGACCACATCTCACAACTGACCACATCCACAGTTGAAGGAGAATTGGATTAGCTGTTTGCATCAAATTCCCAAACACCTTCCAGCATGATATCCTCCCTCCTCCCCATTTACAGGACCACCACCACCACCACCACCAGCACTTCCCATCCTTTTGGCCAACCACTGAGGGCTTTATCGGGGGCAGTAACTGAGACAAAGATCAGCAAAGAAGTGGTCTTTGCGGGCTTTGGACGGTCAGTCTGGGAGGGCATCAGCTCTCCCAGAAAGGATGAGGTTACTTTAGTTTAGAGCCAGCTAAATCAGATCTTACCAAAAGCGAGCTTTTAACAGTTGTGTTTGATTTCTCGTCTAAGCGGTAAATCTCAAAGACTGTCTTTGAGAGGCCGTAGTAAAAGGCTTCTCCCACAGCTAGCCTTCTATTGGGGAAACCCAATAAAAATTTGTTAATGCAACATGATTCAGCACCACTATGAAAGTGAAGGATAACAAAACTCAGCCTAAACAAAGCACCGTGGGCTGTGTTTATATCTGTGTTCAGCTGAAGCCGTGCCGAAAATTACGTGTTTTTACCCTTCATTCTTTGACAGCTTTAAATGTAGCAGAAAGCACCCAGCCAAAGGCTGTTGGTTGCCTAAATGAAACCAGATAAGCCGAGACTTATAAAAACTAGCAGAAGAAAATCATCAGGACATTTCAGCATAAAAGTCAGATGGCATTTGGTGCGAATTTGTCTGACTTTGCAGTCACTCTCTGGCTCTATAAACCCAAGCCAAACATCATGGGAAATGGTGGGCCTGCCCAGTTTGGGGGCTGTGATGACTGGGGGAAGGAGGAACCAGAAATAAAGCCCCCTCAAGAAGTGAGTAGGAGGGAGAAGTCCTTCTCTTTCCATTAAATCCCTGGTTGAAAGGAAGATGGGCAAATGAATGGCATTGAAAGCTTTGGCTGCCTTTGTAGAAGAGGGAGTCTTGAGGTGTGGAACACTGGGTACCCTGTCAGATTAACTTTTTTCTTTCTCTTGGTTACAAAGGATAGCTTGCTGGGTAACAGAGAGGGAAGGTATATATTTGGAAATTAAAATGGTATATAAATAAAAGGTAGTAATGAAACTTATTTTAATATAAATTTGATGAGTATATGCAGGGATTGTAGGATTACATTTTCAGGGAAAACTTGGACTACTTATGAGCTTGGAGAACTAATGGGAAAGATTTCCTGGAACATTCTTATCTATCAGATAGTATCAGAAATCTCCTGTTGGTGAAATTTCTGAAAATGAGCTTATCCTGAGTGGGGGAGGCATGATATTCAGTGAAGGAGAAACCAAGGATAGCCACTGTTGGAAAATGGAGAGTAGCCATGGTGACTGTAAAGGAGTGATTCAAGTTATCCTTCTAAATCAGTCTTAGCCTTTTCAAAGTAGTCCCCCTCAGAAAGCAGTGCACTTATTCCTGTGATATTGCTATGGCTGAAGCCATCCTTGGAACACCTCTCTGGAAAGTGCTTTCAGAGCTGGTCAATAAACACTTATAAAGCTAGCCTAGAAACCCACCCTTTCAAAACTGGTCTCATTTCTTTATGATCATACTGTGTTAGGTTGGGGGTTGGGGTAGTTGGTTTATGTGTGTATGTATTTATTTTTCAATGAAAAGTGGTATTATTCAAACCTAGCCTTACCTTATGCACCAGCCTTGGTGCCAGGTCACCTTTAGCCCTTTCCAAAAGCCAACCCCACTCTCACACAAGGTTTTCCCACCGCCAGGGCAGTTGAAAAGAATGTGCCACAGGCTCAAATGTGGTTTCAAGGCATAGTTCCAAAGATGCTTTGAGTGCCTTTGGAGTAAGGGTGTATGGCGCTCTCCAGTGGGGGACTGCTGTGGAGGAGACAACACCCCTTTGGTTCCAGCTTGGTTCTGTTTGTTAACTAATCAGCCACCTGGCTGTACTTCACAAAGCACTTTCCTGTGGGCTCTGTAACTATAAAGGGCTCTGCAGATGGAAGGTTTTATTAGTGTATACATGTTCAGGACAGTCCAGGAGTGAGCACACAGCTGGATGTGCCAGTCCGCTCACTTGTGGCCGAGTCCCATGTAGTCCTGGACAGAACAACTTAAAATCACGGGGTGGGGATTTGCCCAAGGAAGTCACGGAGGATCCGAAGACACCACATAGTAAAGACTTGTCCGGGGACCCTGCCAGACCCCCCCCAAAGAAAGCAATGATTGAGGTCTCGCTTTCATGTGGAATTGTGGGCGAAACATAAATATCTTCATAGTTGATGGGGTTTTTTTCATTCCCTGAATTTGAGCTCTTTGAAAAAAAGCCTTCAATACTTTTAGGTCTTACAACTAAAATCAATCTGTAAGACATCCAATTCAGAAAATACACAATCCTCCAAAAATAAGTTTACTTTTAATTTTTCTAATTTTATACATTTGTTTGAAACTCAGTGATCAATAGAAGTAGGAGGAAGATCCATATGTACAAAAATATTTATAGCAGCTCTCTTTGTGGTGGCAAAAAATTGGAAATTCAGGGGATGCCCATCCATTGGGGAGTGGCTAAACAAGTTGTGGTATATGAATGTCATGGAATACTATTGTGCTATAAGAAATGGGGAGGAGATGGACTTCATATTCACCTGGAGAGGCTTATACAAACTGATGCTAAGTGAGAAGAACAGAACCAGGAAAAACTTGTACACGATCACAGACACATCATATGTGTGATGACAACTTTGATAAACTAGACTCTTCTCAGCAACACACAGCTATAAGACAACTCTACAAGTCCCAGGATGGAAGGAGATGTCTACATTCAGAGAAAGATCTAGACAGAGCAGAGTTTAAATGGAGACTGAAGCAATCTACATGCTGTCGCTGTTTTCCATGTTTGGTTTTGTTTCCTCTTTCCCATTGTTCACGCCATTGGTTACAACCCTTCTACACAACCAGACTAATGTCCAGTGTGAAA
>CM053585.1:538193248-538211228 GCA_028646515.1 Pseudochirops corinnae
CTGCTATGTGCTAGTTAAGCTTCCTTTGATACAAAGCCAAGCAAAAATGAACCCCCACCCCCACCCCCTGTCTTGAGGAGTTTATAATATGATGGCTATGCTCAAAAGATTCATTTTTACCACCTTTGGGGGGCAGAAGATTCTGGTGCCTAATTATTGGTTTTTTTTTTATTTGCCTGTAGTATATAGAAGAGTGTTATAAAGTAGGAAATGTGATTATATTCTCCATCAGAAAGTAAGATTGACATCCCAGCCTTGGTTTACCCAAATGTGATTAAGTCTGATAACCATGAACAGTGAACCATGGTCTACTCAAACCACATCTAGAGAGCATCCCCAAGACAGGTTATCCAAGATAACAAATGACCTTGGTTGAAGGACCTTTATCTGTAGAAGAGAAGACTGTGTGGGAAGGAGAGAAAGAAGACTCTCGCCCTCTCTTTCTCTCTCTCTCTCCTCTCTTCCTCCCTCTCTCTTTCTTCTCTCTCTCCTCTCTCTCTCTCCTTTCTCTCTTTCTCCCTCTCTCCTCTCTCCCTCCCTCCCTCTCTCTCTTCTCTCTCCCTCTCCCTCTCTCTCTCCCCCTCTCTCTTCTCTCTCTCTGTCTTCTCTCTCTCTCCTCCCTCCCTCCCTCTCTCTCTCCTCTCTCTTTCTCCCTTCCTCTTTCTTTCTCTCTCTCTCCTCTCTCTTTCTTCTCTCTCTCCTTTCTCTCTCTCTCTCTCTCTCTGTCTCTCTCTGTCTCTGTCTCTCTGTCCCTCTCTTCCTTCCCCCTCTGTCTCCCACTCTGCCCCCCTGCTTCTTTCTAGATAGTGAAGGTGTGTCCGGTGGAAGACCTCCTTATGGCCTCAGAGGGTAACTAGAGAACAATGGGGGGATGTTCTAAAAGCCCAGATTTAGGCTTCAGGGAGGGAAAAGCTTCTGAACAGTTTCCTCAAAGTGGAGTGGTCTGCTTTGAGACATCCTGGGGTCTCCCCGTCTCTCTGGGGATCTTCAAATGAAGGCCATATGTATGACTACTGGTCAGACACACATCCACTGAGGTCCTTTCAAGTCTGAATCCCCGTGATGTCTCATATGCTTAGAAACACTTGGTGGATTGAGTTGAGTGAACGAGGTGGATTCTGAAGTTGGGGATTGCTTTTTACAGACTTCCATGTGACGGCGACCAGCTCGCCCTGAATGCTCACATTCCTTTTTCCTCTGTTTCTTCCATTAGCTTGGGTCCAGCTCAGCCCTGCCTGATCTATTACATCCCCCCTCCTCCCCTCTCTGAGTCTTTCCTGGCGGGCCTGAGGGTTGGTTCCTAGCCTGCCCATTTCCCATGTTTATGTGCTACCACTAAATCATGGAGATGCGGTGTTCATTTCCCCTCTGCTATGCCGAGAATATGCAAATGTTCTGCCTTAATCCTCATCACCTGTCCTCCCTGGCTTTGGGGGGAGTTAGGGCAGGTCCCCCCAAGGCTGAGCTGGGGAGGGTAAGGGTGGGCGTAATGACTGTAAATATGACTGGGGCTAAAGACCAAGAAATGGCGCCAGTGTCTGTCGAGCTCCTGGTTTTTGGCAGCCTAACATCTGCTGGGATGCGTGGTATACTATAAAGCTGGGCTCAGTCTCACAGTGGGAGATGCACAAAATTAAGGGGGTAGGGGAAGTTCTGGTCTGGCAGCCAAAGTGGAGTCTTGAGAGCATAAAGTAGGACATTAAACTCCTCCAGAGGGTTGGGATGCAGGGTTGGGAACCATTTCCCTAGGACCCAACAGCTGCCTATTTTAACTTTGGCCATTGACAGTTCAGACCAAAAGTATGTGTCTCTGGGTTTTATGTCTGAAATGAACAGATCTGGAACCTCAAGGTAATCAATCTTTATTGAATATGGGGCTTGTGTTTGGAACTGTCCCATCAGGAGAACAAAGACCTTTCCCTACGGCACTCTGAAGAATTCTTCTTGTGTCTACTCCAGCAAACCAATCAAATCTTCCAAAATACAATGAACCTTTATGAACCAATCCTTTGATGCATCTGTGATCTCTCCTATGTCAACATTCCCTCCAGTGGTGCCGATAGCAACCCACCCATACCTGGCCTTACCATGCAGTTCCTGCCATAGCTTCCCACAAGTTTGCACAGAGGGTCTATCCACCATTCTACCATTCTGGTTATCTTCCTCTGTCTCACTTGTCTTTGAGGAGGAGCAAGCACACCCACTGATCGACCCCGCCATCTTCTTTCCCCAGCCTACATCTCCCAGATAGTGTCCTTTACTCTGGCAATTATTTAGAGATCCCTGCTTCAAGCTGCCCAATTACGAGGGCATTGAGGGATCAATTCCCAAAGTATCTAAAGGAGAGAAAGATGGCAGAAGCACATGAAGTCTCAGGCTTCATTGCTATCTTTAAAATGAAAACACAGACCAGTATGCCCAGTTCTCCATCCCTTTAAAATGTGTATGAGAATCACCCAGCAGATCTGGCAAAGCAAAGTGAAAATCCCCCGGGAGGTGACTGGGACCTGACCAGAAGTCTCAGAGAATTACTGAGGTCCAGAGAATGCCATGACTTGAGACTGCTCCCAGGCGAATAGATGTGTCATGTGTACTTCTCTGTGCAAACATTCCTTTCCCTCAGTCAAGTCTGACTCTGAGGGCAGAGATCCTTTCCCTTCTGGCCCCCAGAGTATATTCCTGCTTGACCCCTTCTTAGATGCCCAAAAACTTTCCTGAATCCCCCTCACCCCCTGTTGTCAACTCGAGTATTCAGTAAAAGGATAGATTTTGGTCAAGAACTTCCTGTTTTAAAAAAATCTACGGCCTCTGTTGCTTCTGGATTGTTTCAAGACTATTTCAGTTTTACTGGTAAATATTATTAGCTCTTATTTCTGAGAAAGAAGAGGGATTATTTTTTTGTGGGTAACCTTTTTTTAAAAAAGTATTTTTAGTTTTCAAAGTTTTTTTTTATAAGAAAAAAAATTACTTAAAAGTAGAATTCACATTTGACCTTCACGATAACCCTGGGAGGTAGAGGCTGTTCTTATCCCTGCCTTACGAATGAGGAAGCTGAGGCCTGGCGTCACACAGCCGGTAAGCGTCTGAAGGTGGATTTGAACTCAGGTTGCCCAGCACAGAGCCTGGAACACAAAAGGCCTTTAATAAATGTTGACTGATTCCTGACTCCAGGCCCAGTCTCCATCCCCTGTACCACTTGCTGCTTACAGGAGTCTTTCTTACGCAGATCCTGAAAAATGGATAGATTAAAATAATACTTTCAGGGATCTGTTTATCAGGGGTTTTTTTCTCCTCAATAATTATTTCCTAGAATCACTGACTTTGAGCTGGAAGGAACTCAGGACCCTTTAGTGCAGCCCTTTCCTTTGACAGGCGAGGAGCCGGAGCCCGGGGCGGGGCGGGGACTATTTCCCTAGGGTCACCCAAAGAGTAAATTACAAAAGGTCAGTTTGACCCAAAGTCCACCCAAAAGGAAGGGAAAAAAAATCTTCCCTATCCAGAATGAAACGTACTTTAAAACTTCATTCCTTGTTCATTGAGATTTTTGAGAAATCCACCTAATCTCCTAGGATTGAAGGACATGATTGATCAACAAGAGTTTATTGATCGCTTCCTGTAAACCCTGCAGTATATTGGGCCCTGGGCATACAGACAGAAACCGTCTCCTCTTTCCGTGTTGGCCGGTGTACATACGGGATCCACACCTTAGAATGGATGCTGCTTGAGGTCAGGGCTTCTTTAGTTCTTTGCTTTCATATTCCCAGCACCTGACGCTGCCTCTAGCATACACAGGTGCACACTTGATGCCTGTGCAACTGAACTCATTCATTCTAGCTTTAAAAACACCAAACGCCCTGGCTGGAGAGGCTGGCATTTCCTCTCCATAATTGCCTTCTCCGTCTTTCCATAAATAGCAGAAAGAAAGCAAGAATCGGAGGCTTAGTGACTAATACCTCCCTTCTGCCCCAGCTCCAAGGTCGATCCGTTGGTTGGGATCCTGACGTCAGAAGCAGCTGAAGCAGCGAGGCCGGCAGCCTGGAGATTCCTTCTTAACCAGACCCCAGTGACCTAAAAACATTTTTCTGAAAAGAAACAGCCCTCAGATGATTTAATGCAGATTTTTTTTCCCCCTCTTGGTAAATGATTTATTTAATAGAAGCAGGGCCGGCAGCCAGTGTCAGCCTGTCTCGATGATAAATCTCTCTCTAATGAGATCTTATTTACTCACTTGGAGCTCTCTGAGGCCTTCTCCCCCACTTCTGGCCATGGGCTCAGCCCCGGGGAGGGCATCTCACTTCCCTGGGCCTGCAGAGGGCTCTGTGATACCACTTTTCCCCCAGTTACGCTCTTGGGAGAGGGAAAACCGCCCCGTGCTAGGAGGGGGAAAGGGGGAAGGGAGTGGAAGCCTGGTCCCAGTCTGGTAAACAGGCTGGGGGCTGCGGGCAGAGTCTTGTTCCTTGGGCTTTGCACCAAGCATGGGATCAGATGACTCGGGCTGGACTCATTATTTTAATAGCCTGCACCAGTTCACATAGCAGTGGGAGGCAGTCCAGCCAAGGGCCATTTAATCGGTGAAACCAAAGCCGGGGCGTTCTAAGTCCAGATCCCTGGGATTCCAGATCGTTGGTAAGCGTAGACGTTTATAAAGCTTCCACACCGGCGAGCGGAGAGTCGGACGCTGGTGTTCCCATAAAAAGAGTAAATAAAACATCTTTTTGTACATTAAGGCTCCATTAAGCCGTGTGATTTCATTCAGCAGCTTAAGGCAGGCAGGTGATTTGTGCCAGCCTGCCTTCAGCTGGGTTTTGCATGAGGAAATTAATTAAAATCGTCATTTATGCTTTTTTTCCACTTGCAAGTATGAGCCCTCTCTTGATGACAGCATCTCTTTTCCCTTCCATCACCCTTATGGTACGTTGGTCATCTAACTTAGCGGCTGTGTCTCACGCACTTTGTTTGGGGGTGCACGGGTGGGGGGAGGTAATAACCCAATGAAAAGCTTGCACGGGGCAGCAGGGCTACTGGAGGAGCTGAAACCCAGCGAGAGGAGCTTCCTGCCCTCTGCTGGAGAGGGAGAAGGAGACAGAAGAGGGAGAGGGAAAGGCACCATTCACTTTTCTGTTTTACTGTCCTGCCGTTGTGGAAAGAATGCTGGATTTTGGATGAGTTGAAATCCTGGCTCTGCTGCGACCTTGGGCAAGCCGCAGCCAGTCCGGGACTCAGTTTCCCCACCTGTAAAATGGCAGAGTTGAACTCAGCAGCCTCTTCAGCCCCTTCCAGGTTTGAACCTGTTTCATCCATTCACTCTACCTCCACAGGGATCCAGAGGGAATGGGACAAATATCTTGGGTTCTTTGGTGTCGGCCCCTTGTTTTGACTTCCCCAGGAGACAAACGGGATGGATTTGGGGGATATGGACCGCCCCCTTCTGTGGGCCTCAGTTTCCTCGTGTGCGCTGAAGGAAGGAGTCTGGACGAGAGGGCCGGGGAAAGGTCCCTCCATCTTCAGCCTTCTTCGGTTCTTACTGTTCTAAGGCACATCAGAAGCCCGCGTGACAGAGGGGCGGCCAGCTGGGAAGGCCTCCGAACATGTGCAGCCCGGGGTTCTATTTCAGAGCTGAGCTGGTCCCGAGTCCCCAGAGCTATTGAAAAGATTATGTATCACTCCCCGTTTGTTTACTTGCCAGTTATTTATGCGGAACAATTACAAAGACTAATTATTACTCAGTGAAGTTTGAATGACGTTAGTAATTTTGGTCCCCAAAAGGCATGTGCTGGCGAGTGGAGCTGAGGGCTTTGCAGAAGGGGCAGCGGCAGAGGACTTGGCTGTCACCCCCAAACACCCAGGACGGAGTCCCGGGGAGAAGGGAAGAGGGAGCTCCGCGTCCGCTCCAGCCCCCAAGCTGGGCTGCTGCCTGGGCAGGGGGGTTGCCGGCTGCTGCGCTTCTCTGCGGGCTCAGACAGAGAGGGCACTGCTGGGCTCTTTCACGCAGGGCAGGGCCCCTTACCCTGGGTTTTGCTGAGCTCCAGTTCTCAGCCATTGACTGGATAGTAGGGGATTTCAACCTCTCAGGTGACAGTGCAGAGAAAGTCAATACCTTTTTGTCACCAGTCAGCTCTGAAGTCTTTTTTTTAGATTATTTTATTACTCCAGAGTGTAGGACCCTTTCAGAGAGAGATCCCAGCTCAAAACAATGAAAATTCTCACTTCTGTCAGCTAAGCCATAACCAGGTAACATACACTTCTACTGGTGTGACCTTAGCCACTTTGCTCATCATATAGAGACCTCAGTTTCTTCAACCATGTAATGAAGCAATTGGGCTAAATGCCCATTAAGGACCCTTCCAATTCTAAATGATTAATCCTGTGTGATAAGGAAGAAATATAAGTCACAAAGATAGCCAGCATTTGGAAATTTCTAAAAATAAGGGCATGGCTGGGGCTGGAGAGGAGAGTGAAGGAGACATAAATCTTAACATAGGAGATAACGAGGAAATTAAAAATTGGTATTCTGGTTTTGGAAATGTCATTGAGCGTTGGAAGTAGGGCAAGGTGCTTTGGTATGAAGCCAAGCCATTTGTCAGAGATGTAAAGAAAAACAGAAATTTTAAAAAGCATTTCTTCTTTAAATACTTGGGTATTTTTAGAGAAAGATGAAAGAAATGGTTGCTCTTTTATGAGATAGAAAAGGAAAACAGATGATGGGAAGAAGACAGAAGCTTTTAAACCTTTTTATTAGCAAAGTCATATAAAAATCATCTGCTAACCAATAACTTGAGTGGCAAAACCTTGAAATGGAAGATGAAAAAACACACAGAAATGTATATTTTTGGTTAAAGTTACTGACCGTGGTCATTCAAGGACAGTCTAGGCCCTTAAGAAAGTAGATGTGTGAATAAGTAATCATGTTTATAGCTCACATGTCCATAGGCTTTTAAGGTTTGAAAACCACTTCCTTTGGGGCTTCACAGCAACCCTGAGCAGTAGGTGCATTTTCACAGATGAGGAAACTGAGGCTCATGGGTGCATTTCTAATAAATGTCAGGTGGGAACTGAAGCCACATCTTGACCTGAGATCCATTGGCCTTTCTGCTGCCCCCATGCTGCCTCTGTTTTCAGAGCCCCCCCCCCCCCCCCAAAGTAGCCACGTTAGGAATTATGCAAATCCAGTGTTATTTCCCTGTAACAGCACACTGTTGGCCCTCATCCTTCTTTTCACAGTAATTGAAAGCCTGCATGTCTTAGGTCATGTAGCGATGCCTGTGTTCTGTTTATTCTGCTTAGCTCAGGGCCCCCACATCAGGCAGGGTCCCTCTGAGATACCTGATGGCGATATCCAGCAACCTGTTAAGTCAGCAAGCATTGATTAATCAATGCACCTGCTATGTTCCAGGCAGGATTATAAGCACGGAGGGTACAACATGAGCAAAAGGAAGGACAGCCCCTGCCCCTAATGAGCTTCTAGTCTAATGGGGGACCTAAACACTGGCAAGGGAGGAGGGGAAGGCGCCATGATTCGGCAGTCCAAAAACTCAAGGACAGAGCTGGGCGGGGAATGGAGGCAGACTGGCTTGGGAGACCCTGGGAGGAGGAGATGGGCCTGACAGAGGGGTATTCCAGGCATGAGACACCAGCAGAGGCATGATGTTGAAGTCAAGATATGAAGAATGAGGGACGGCTAGGTGGCACAGTAGATAGAGCACTGGCCCTGGAGTCACAAGGACCTGAGTTCAAATCCAGCTTACTAGCTGTGTGACCCTGGGCAAGTCACTTAACCCTGATTGCCTCTGAAAAACAAGAGAAAGAAACATATAGGAGATATTGGGAATAATCTCAGAGGAAACATCGCTGTGGTGAAGGGGATGGAGGAAGATTTCTCTGCTGATTCATTCCATTACCCCGCCGCTAGGGACACCCTCCCCCCATTACTTTGTATAGATTTAATATGTGTTATCTACGGACAGGTTGCTTCCCCTGCTGGATCGATGGGTGGATTCATCTCACACTGTATTTTGAGATTTTGTGCCTTAGGATGTGACTCTCTCTGCCCTTAAAAAGCTTGCAGTATGACCTGCATTCTTACATGAACGTGAGGGTTTTTAGTAGCTGTTTGTCTGTGACAATGTTCATAACAGGAAGGTCAGTGGGCATGGGGGGCAGGGGAAGAATGCCTAGGTGGAGCAGTGGCCTAGAGTCAGGAAGACCTGAGTTCAAATCCAGTCTCAGAAGCAAAATGACTGTGTGAACTTGTATAAGGCACTTCATTGCTGTTGCCTCCGTTTCCTCACCTGTGCAGTGGAGATGGTCATAACAACACCTCCCCCCGGATTGTTGTGAAGACCAAATGAGATAATACAGAGTAGGGGCTACGGAAGTGTTACTATTGTTACTAAGCTTGGTGACCGGCCGAGTGTCCTCAAGAAGGGCCTTCTAAGTCAGGCACTAATGGGCATCTAGTGGGAACAGACGCCTCTTTAGCCCTTTGACCTCTGCCGGGTACCTTGCCCGAGGAACGGTGCTAATGCAGGTGTTAATGTAACGATGATGAAGAAATAGACTTGAACCTTTCCCAGAACAGTGTTTGCTGTTCCCCGGGCCTGACTGGGCCCAGAGGTCTTGGGCCATCCTCCTTGCAGGCTCTCCTGCCTTTCTGCTGTTGGTTTTCTTTGGTTTTCCATCCAGCTTGTGTGTTGTCTTCCCTGTTTGGCTGTGAGCCGGGATTGGTTTTGTCTGTCTTTATGTTCCCAGCACTCAGGACAGTGTCTAGAGCATAGTAGGTCCTTGATAAATGCCAGTAGGCTGACCACTGTGTCTGCCTCTTCTGCCTGGTATAGTTGAATGAGCGCTGGATGTTCAGAGACTGAACTTCTGGCTCGGAGCCTGCCTCTGCCATGTACTCCCCAGGGCCTCAGACAAGGCCCTTCTCTTTGGGTCTCCGTTTTCCTGTTTGTCAGTTGTGGGGTCTCTAGGCTCTCTCTCTTTGTGCCCTGAATCCTTTTGCCTGTAGAAGGACAAAGAGAATTGAATCTCGGGTTGTTTGAGTAAAAAAGTGAATATTTGAAGGGAGAGTAAGAGGCCCATTGGCATCACTGTGGGTCATTGTAGGACAGCTCTGAATAAAGAGGGTTTCTTTTGAATCTCATTGATTGAAGAAAATTCAGTCCTTCTTGGCCACCCTCCTCTGGAGGGGCTCAGGAAATGGGGTTGGGGGAGAGAGAGGTACAGGACAGGCCCACCTTAGGTTGAATCATGTTGTTTACTGGATAATTTAACAAGGTCTTCAGCAGAATAGTGGATTACAGTTGACCATACCTGGAGTTAGAAGAACCTAGGTCCAAATCTCTCCTCTGAACCTTAATAGATGAGTGACCAGGCAAGTGACTTCCTATGTCTCAGCCGTGTCTGCTTCCTTATCTGTAAAATGAAGAGAACAGTGCCTTTGGTACTTACGTCACTGGGCTGTTGGGAGGCTGAATGAGGGGATCTCATCTATGTGAAACTGTTACATAAATGCTAGGCTGACTCATAGTATACATGTATGTATGTGTACACACACACACACACACACACACACACACACACACACACACACTGAGCAAGGAGATGCAGAATGGCTTCTCAGAAGCCCACGAGATCCAGGGTGGAGAAGATGGGAGACCTTAGCACATCAGATAATCTATTTGAAATCTAAGTGGGACTTTCTGTTGGAGTCATGGTCAAATCTGCCTTTGAATCAGAGCGCTGACACATATTAGATACTATTGTAATATTATCCTGTAGCAAGTCAATAAATCAGGGCTACCATCTTTAAGTTTAATGGCTGACTTATTAACAAAAATTGAGTATTAATGTTAAAGTCAACATATTTACTGCCCTTTTCAGTAAGATGCTATTCATTATTCATTACCCAATTACTTTGGCAATAAAGAGGGGAGTTATGATTTGTTTTGGTAGCATCTGTTATTAAATTAATGATGTGTTTCCAATAAATGTTTTGGCCTAAATGTTTTAGTTGAAAAACATATCTGTAAAATTTTGCACCTTGCCTTATCCCGGCTGTAAACTGACTGTAATAGGAGCATTAAGCCGCCCTGGTTCTTTCACTGCTGGACAATAAGGCGGGATTGTCAGGTTATCCCGCTGATTGGAGAGGGGCAGCTGTCAGATCATGTACTTGGATTAATTAAGCAATAATAGCCCATGAAAGATGTGTTGTTACCAGCGGGTGACGGGTGACGACTGGTTTGTTAGTTAACGACCCGAGCAAAAGTCGGGCTGAGCTAAGCGCTAAGGCAGCCGTTAACTACAGGAAGGATGAATTTTGAGGATGATAATGGCCAGATTAAATGGAGTTTGGCATTTTATTACAGGCTGTTTTCAAAACATAGCAGTTTTTAAACTATCCCCCCCCAGCATGCCCGAGATGGGCCGGCCAGCACTCCGGATAGCCTGCCCGGCGTCCTTTATAATTATGCGGTGAAATAGCCAGGCTAAATTAGTTGTTACCAGTAATTAATGAGCAGCTTGATAAAGAGGATGAGAGCGGAGCAGACGGTGGGTTTTGTAGTCATCGTTATTTTGTTTTAATGGGATGTGCATGAAGGGACCGCCCCCACTGCAGGGACCTGGGTAGGTCACAGCTAGAAAGCCGGGGGCTGCCTTCCTTCTCCTCCAGTTACCCTCCCGGCGTGTAACGTCCGCAGCATCGTGGCTACTGTCAGAAATAAGGTGTGTTCTAGGGGCGTGAAGCCTACAGGGTCTGGGTTCATGCCTCTGAACACTAAGTCCACTGTCCCACCGAAGTCCTGAGCGCGGAAGCACGTTAGAGTCTGAATGGAATATTTAACGATCTAATAGGAAAGATAAACGTGAAAATGAAACAGCATCCCCTGGCTTTTAAGAAAAACGCGTGTGTGCGCACACAAGCGCAGCTTCAAATATCTGTGACTTTGCAGGTGTGACTTGCCCCTCCACCGTGGCAGATTGCAGCCCTTTCACTCTGAGGCCGGGCTCTTCATGTGTTATCAGCCTGCAGCATCCCTTCTGAGAATGAGGCTGCTTCTGATCTAGATTAGTGTGGCTGGCCCCTTGCGCTTCCTGGCCTGGCCCCAGAGAACCTAGGGTCCAAGCCCCAGAGCCTCGAGCCAGTGTGAGCCTCTGAGTGTCTGCGCTGGTGGAGGGAGTGGCTTCCTCTGGGACTAATCCTGGCCCAAAGCCTCCTCCTCTCAGGAAAGCTGCCGACCTGGAGCCAGAAAGTGGATTGCCACTTACCCTTCTTCTCAGTGGAGCAGGAGGCAAGTCCCGTCACTGGCAGCTCCCTCATCTACAAACAAGTGGATGCTTGTGACAGGACCTCCCTCTAGGAGCTTTTGGGCAGGGCAGGGGTGGGGTGGAGTGGGCGTCCCAAAAGTCTTAGTGCGTGGGGGGGGGGGCCCGGGGGGGGGGGTCCCCCGCTCCTGCAGTCAGTGTGAAGGCTGCGCCCATGAGGCTCCTAGTGGGGACGACCCGTGTGCTAAAGGGCTCTATTGGCATCGCTGGCAGGTAGTGAGGCGGGGCTGGAGGAGAGGGGAGAGAGAAGAGACAAGTCAGGAGCAGACAGCAGGGAATAAAAGGCAGGATTCTGATTGTAAGGTTCTCGAAGCACTTGAACCAGGTGGTCTCACTTGTTCCTAGACACAATGACCAGGTGCTACCGCCTTCCCCATCTTACAGATAAGGAAACTGAGGCTCAGAGGTGGAGTTACTTGCCCAGAGTCACGTGGGTAGTTAATAAATCCTCTGGCGTTTTGTTTGTTTTTGATAATAGTTTATTTTTTCCCAACTGCACGTGAAAATTTTTAACATTCATTTTTTGAAATTGCGAGTTCCAAATTCTCTCCCTCCCGCTTTCCAGACGTAGTAAGCAGTCCAGGAGCTGCTGAGTGTTTGACCCAAACCCCAGTTGGCCTCGCTCCACTCCCTCTGCCCCTGATGCCTCAGACCTCAGTTTCCCCACCAACTCAGCCCCAGAACATACATTATAGACCCCATTTCCCCATCTAAAGCGCAGCAAAGATCATGTCCTTGCACAGGCCACAAGAAACTGAGAAGATGTGATGAGAAAATTGACTACAGCTAGGGAAAAGTCTGGCTTAGAGGTAAAGGGAACCTTCTGGAGTGTAAGCACCGGGTACCCGCAGGGTGCTGGGGAACCAGGAATCTGGGGGGCTGCTGGGCACGGATCTGGACACGCCTGGAGAAGGAGGGCTGGGCCGGCGGGCTGGCAGAGGACGCCTGCTTGTTTAATCCCTAGTCTCATAGAAACCCACTTTCTCAGGCACATAAAAGCCTCCTGGGTCTGGCCACATCCTCTCAGGCCCCATAAACATAAGCCTGGCCACCGCTAAGCCCCCATCCACTTTAGCCCATGCTCGCATCTCCCACGTTCTCCTTTGTACTCTCCGTGTTCCCGTTGTAAATGCCTGGCAGGCTGAATGGAGGCCAATTACTGCTGAACTCTAAGCTCCAGGAGGACAGGAAATGTCTGTGTCTTCTTGGGGTCTCCTCCCACCTGGCGCAGGGCAGGGTAGCTTAGGTCCAAGTGAGTAAGTGAGTGAATGAAGGAGGCAGAATGTGATAGTCTCCATTAGTCATACACCCCTGCCCAAGATACACACACAGACACAGACACACACACACACACACACACACACACACACAGGCATTTTCCTGGTCTTGCCTTTTGGAGTGTCTCTTCCTAAAGCTCCCATGTCACAAAAGCCATGGGTCTCTGAGTACCCTTCTCTCCATCCAGGCCAGACGGGCAGGGCCTGATCCTCTCAGTCCTCGATGACCAGCCTCTCAAACACAGCACAGGGGAGCTTCCAGGAATCTCTGCAGATAAAGGGAGGATCCTGATTTAGACTTCTGGGCAGTTGGAGAAGGGGGACGTTGGGGAATGAGAGGTGTCCATCCACTCTTTAGAGGTGTGGGTCAGTGAATAACTGCCCTGGAAGGACCATTAGCATTTAAGAAAAAATTGCCGTTTGTGCTCTGAGAGGTTGGGGTTGTTCGTTGCCTGAGAAATATATTTGGAATCCATGGTCACTGAGCCTTTTTGCTGACCATCTTCAGAGGAGGTTTTGTTCTCATTTGGCCTAATCAGTATCATTCATTGAGAGGTGTAGGTGGCCTAGCAGATGGAGCTCCATACAGTTCAAATCCCTCCTCAGACACTTAGAGCTGTGTCACCCTGGACAAGTCACTCAACCTCTGCTTGCCTCAGTTTCTGTATCTGCAGAATGGGAATAATAATAATACCAAAAGCACCTGTCTCCCGGGGCTGTCATGAGGCCTACACAATAGAGGTAAAGCACTTTACAAACCTTTAAGCCTGATATAGATGCTAGCTTTCAGTATTATTCTATATGGCATGTGTATTTCTGCATGCACACATGTATACATACAAACCCAGAGTATCTTTACTCAGGGTCTTTGTGGGGGAATTCCAGGCTCAGACTCGGCATCTCTTCGTCATATGAAGAAACCCCCTACGCTATTGGCATTTGTCCATTTCTAATCTTGGAGAGTTTCCTGGGTCCCATTTCTCCAGTGTGTTTTGGAGGCAGTACTTGAGGTCTTTCTGACTGTAAAGCCCACCATTCACCTCATACGTGTGCCGTGCTACCTCAAGCGAAAGAGTTTGTGGCACATTCATTTCCCTTGCTCTGAAGGTTGGAACCTTCCATCCTCCATCGTTGCTCTGTGTGGGAGTCAGGATGGGGAGGGGTGACCTCCAGGCATCCTGGTGTCTCAGCAGAATAAGTAGACATCTGCAGACTAGGGCTCAAGGTGTCTTGAATTTGCTGCTGACTGAGTTGAGTATGTGATCTCAGGGACAAAATGTAACTTTTCTGGGCCTCATTGTTGTCATCTGCAAATGACTGCTTGGCCCTCTTAGTTCCATTTCAAATGGACGGCCCTGGCATTTTGCTGGTGTGCTTATTAGTGCATTTAATTTCCCAGCCGAAAAGAGAAACTTCATTTTTACTATTATCATCCTACTATTTTACTGATTGTTCACTGTTATTCTCTTACACCTTTATTGACATGAAGGGAGAAATGAAAGCTGAAAATATGTCTTTCTCAGAAACTGAAGTTTCAAATTCTTTTCAGTTACAGATTTAATCTTAATAATTTTTCTGTTTTTTTCCCTAAATGTTTCCTTTACCACGGGGATTTTTATAAATATCAGGGTCAGATTTCAGAGCTGGCTGGGGCTGCCATTGAGGAGTTGCTTAAATAATTTGTCTTCTCCCTCCCCCCCCCCCCCAATCAAAGGAAATAAATTGTGGAACAAAGACTGGCCTCACTTATCGCCTTGTTAAGGCCTCTCCTACTCTCTCTCCATTTACTGAGCTGGGGAAGAAATGTCCTTTGAAGTCGGTGGGAGGCCCGAGTGCCCATCACTTCTGAAGGATGTAGGGCCATAGAGGAAACTGGCTCATAGCTTTTCTCACCCCGTCCCACAAAAAAACCATCTGAACAGTGTTTGTTCAAATTCCCTCCTAAAGAGAAATCCCTCAGAGCACAATAGTGTGGAATTTCTACTTCCAGGGAGGAATAGCCTTAGACATTTTCTCATTTGCTCTGCGTGGTGTAAACAGTATAGTAAAAAACCTAGGCCAGATAACTTCCTGGTTCATTCCCCCTCCTCCCCCCAGCAATGGAAAATGAGGCTTAAAAGAGAAGCTTTATCCTGCAAGGACCAGGTAACCCAATTTGTTTCACTGGGCACTGGAAGAATTTTGTGCTGAGAGATGTTGGTGAATGATTTTTAAGTGAATTTGAAGAGCATCTTGCTTCTGTCTCTTTTATTCAAAACATAATATTCCAAGGTTTGGAATGGGCTATTTCTCACGTGTCAGATATGTAAAGAAAACCCTTTCACAAAGTCAGGTTGGAAACACACAGATTCTGGGTCTTCCCCCCCGCCCCGTCCAGATACGTGTCCCTAGATTTTCTAGGACAATCCCACTTTCAAGAAAAGAAGGCACATTTTTAATGAGGTTTCACAAAAAACAATATGCTTTGTCAGGCTGCTGTGAGTCCCAATTTGGAGGCTGGAAATGGATCATTGTAGACTTAGTAGACAGATATTTGGAAAATGAATGAATGTTTGTGTATGTATCATGACAGAAGGAAGGCACATCCTGAGTCGCATTCCAGGATGCTGGTTTGTGAAATGTTCAGGTGGGAGTAGAAATGCAATTTCCATGATGGGTTGGGTTCTTTTTTAATAATTAACACTTAGTTTTTTCTTGTTTTTCTTCTATCTCTCTGATTGCTCCTTCTTTGTCTTCTTCACACCTGCCTTCTTAACTTCCTGCTTAATATTTCCATATGGACGTTCTGTTGGTACTGCAGATTTAACATGAACACAGTTCAATAAAACTTTCCTCCCTGTCCAAAAAAAAAAGGAAAGAAAACAGCTTCTCCTCCTCAGTTTCTAATTTCTGTTAAAGACATCCACCACTCTCCCAGCCAGTCAGTCTGGAACGTGCCCATACTGTGAGTCATGCAGACTGTGTAGGTCCTGTAGGAGGCTGGGACCCACAAGAAGGGAAGGCTGCTCCTAGTCACCCTAAGTTCTTTCCCCTTTCAAGGAGGGCTCTTCCATGGTAACAGTCTAAGTCTATTGTCTCGTTTCCAGAATTTACACGGTTCCTGGCACATGGTAAGCCATTAATCCGTGTGTGTTGAGTGGCTGACTACTCTTTCTCTCCATTCCCCATCTGCCCTCTACAGCCTGAATGATCTTCCTCATTTTAGCTCTGATCGGGCCATTCCTCTGCTCAGAAACTTTCAAGGTTCTTCATTGTGCACTAAAACACAAGACCATTGCTCTGGCATTCAAGGCCCTCTGTATCTTTCTTTACCAGATCTTTCTAGGTTCATCTATCACCATCCCTCTTTTTTTTTTTTTTGCCTTTTTTTTTTTTTTTGGAGAGGGAAGGTAGGGCAATTGGGTTTAAGTGACTTGCCCAGGGTCACACAGCTAGTAAGTGTCTAAGGTCACATTTGAACTCAGGTCCTCCTGACTCCAGGGCCAGTATTCCGTCTACCATGCCACCTGGCTGCCCCAAACATAGCAGTTCAAATATTTAGATACCATTCTCAGGTCTCTTGTGGAGCTTACCGGCACCAAGTACCCCCCCGAGGCCCTCTCCAGCCCTGTGTCGTTCTGGTGCCTTTCCTCTGCCAGTTGTTCCCTATTTTTCCTGTATTTCTCTTGCTTTGTACATATTTGTTTCTGTATTATGTCCTCACTTAGAGTGTAAGCTCCCTGAGGAGGTGACTGCCTCTTTTTGCATTCCTAGTGCTCAGCAGGGTGCCTAGAGCTTGGTAGGTGCTTAATAAATGTGTATTGGTTGCTTGATTAGCTCATGGCCTGGCCTCCCCCTGCCCTGGTCACCCCTCCCCTTGTCAGAGGCTCCAGGGGCAGAAGGGCCAGCTCTCTCCCTCCAGTACCGGAGAGCTCACAGCCCACAGCTGGGGGGAAGGTGTGTAGCCCCAGAGTCGGCAGCCGTGGGCTTGGATCCTCTCCCTGGCACTGCTCAGTGTTCCTTGGGCAAACCACTCCCAGGGCTCTGCTGCTGCCTTTCTGCCGACCTCCAGTGCTTGTCACCTGGAGGGCCTCCCTTCAAGGGTGAGATGAAAAGGCGCTTTTCTTCCTGGATTGGGGGGAATGACAGAGATGAGGGGCTCTCCACAGTAATCAGGAGCTGCCGGGGTTTTACAGCATTCACTTTATGTTTTCCCCCAGGCATGTGGCTCGTTTCCGGGGGCATAATAAGGCAGGAGAGACACAGTGTGAGCCCGGGCGAGTGTCTGTGGGAACGTTGCCTGTCTGCTTCCCAGAGCCATGGAGGGCAGACAGTGGGGTTTTGTTGGTCAGTATTTATTCAGAGAGCATAATTGGGCACCAGCGATGGCCTGCATGCATGCCTGTGAGAGGGGCCCACTCCAGACAGCAGCAGAAGGAATGCTTTGTGCTGGGAGCCCTCTGGCATCCAAAGGGGCTGGCAGAGCCCGCAGAGGAGCAGGATTGGAACAGGGTGGGTTTAAATGCCTGCCCGGCACCCAGACCAGCTTCTGAGTGCTTTGAATTTGAGACTTGTGGTCATCAGCCCTGTTGGCTTTGGCTTCTCCATGAAGACTACGGTCAGGAACACAAGTCCACGATAAACAGAACTGGGGGGGGCCCACATACACCCTGGAAAGGAACCAGCTGCTGGTAAAGACTGGAGAGCATGTGCAGGGCACAGACAGGCTTGGGCATTGTGAATTAGACCTGTGTTGTTCAGTAAAACATTCAGTGCATGGGCCTCCCCTCTAGCCTGACTGTCATAAGGTATGTGATGGACTCAGAATGGAAATTCCTGTTCATATTCTGCCTCAGATAACCTCAGCAGCATGGAACCTCCTTGGGGACAGGGGACATTCCTTTTGTCATTGGGTACCAAGGACAGCACCCAGCACAGCCCCAGCTCTGTCAGCACAGAGTAGTGAACGTTATCTCATGTGAACCTAGAATAACCCTGTAAAGTAGGTTATTACTGTCCCCATTTCACAGATAAGGAAGCTGAGGCTGAAAAAGGTGATGTGGCAAACACGTAGCTTGTGGAGAGTCTGAGGCAAGATTTGCCTGCGCACTTCAAAGTACTTTATAAAAGTGCATCGTTGTTATTTGTTAGGAGGCAGTCTGGTATGGGGCAGAGAGTGCTGGAGGCAGGAAGGACCTGAGTTCAGAATCTGCCTCTGATCTCACTAGCCATTCCCATAGGTGGTCATGGTGATGGGTAGTAGTAGTAGTAGTAGCCGTAGTAGTAGCAGTAATAGGAGGAGGAGGAGTTGTAGTAGTGGTAGTAGTAGTAGAAGTAATAGTAGTAGTGGTAGTAGTAGTAGTAGTGGTAGTGGTAGTAGTAGTAGTAGTAGTAGT
>CM053585.1:538221144-538270408 GCA_028646515.1 Pseudochirops corinnae
CTGTCTCTGTCTCTGTCTCTCTGTCTCCCTCTCTCTCTGTCTCTGTCTCTCTCTCTTTCTCTGTCTCTCTCTCCCCCCTTCTCTGTCTCTCTGTCTCTGTCTCTCTCTTTGTCTCTCTGTCTCCCTCTCTCTCTGTCTCTGTCTCTCTCTCTGTCTCTCTGTCTCCCTCTCTCTCTGTCTCTGTCTCTGTCTCTCTGTCTCCCTCTCTCTCTCTTTCTCTGTCTCTCCCCTTCTCTGTCTCTGTCTCTCTCTCTTTCTCTGTCTCTCTGTCTCTGTCTCTCTCTTTGTCTCTCTGTCTCTGTCTCTGTCTCTCTGCTTCCCTCCCCCTTCCATTTTCAGTTTCTTCTTAAACTGAGAGAGCAGTTTTTACACATTTGCCAGAGGGTCAGTTAACATCCTGTGACGGAAGGTGGGACCGTCTGACTTGACTTCCCCGCCGCCGCATACCTGCTCTGCTCGCTGCTCCCCAGCGCGCAGGGATTCCAGCTGCCGCGGGCTTTATTGCCATGGAGTTAATTTGTGGGCTAAGCCTTCGGCAGAGGGGTCTGTTGGGCTTTTATATATTTATTTATTTGCCTTTTTCGGTTATAAATAAAACTGCCTGTAAAATGGGCGGCTTAATTGCAGGAAGCCCAGAACTATTTAATTTTTATTTTTTTTCCCCTGAAAGTGGTTAATAGCTTATTTTTGTTTAGACGGCGCGGCTGAGAACCCTGTCTGAGCATATACCTTTAAGGCCGAGATTGTGTTGCTTGGTTTATCATGTTTTCCCTGAACTGTATGTAAACAGGAGGCCGTTTGGTATTAAAAAGTCTTTTTTTTGTAGAGAACGGAATTGGGAATGGGGAGCAGGAGGGAATTTATAGAAGAATGCAGAATAACTTGCTGAGACTATGGGCGCTGTGCGAGCTGTGTGATGATGAAAGCCCAACAATGCATTGTTGAGGGGTGCAGGACAATCAGCTGCCTCCCACGGCTCCCTTCTGGTGGGATTCCCAGAGAGAAGAGCCTCCTGGGTGGAGGACCCCTGCCTCCTGCCTTCCAGCCGAACTGGAAAACACTCCCGCTGGGGCCATAACCTGCTGACCTGTCTCAAAAGCAAAAAAACAAACCAAAAACAAAAAATGCCCCCCAAAAGTTTTGGGGTGATAGAGTGCTGCCATCTGGATTTACATTTTTTAGTCCATTGCTGATTTGTTTTCCCACCTCTGAATGTGAGAGCTTGCAGATTTTGTCCCGAGATGTCCCCTCCTATAAATGTGTGTGATACAGGTGTGACATCAAGGACAGTCGGTGCCTGCCGGTGGCTGTCTCCTTCTTCTCCGAAGCTTTGTGGGTACCTACGCATTAAGCCTCATTTAGGCAACTGGAAAATGCTTCCTTTATGGACTGTGACACATGGATTATCCCATTAGGAAATGAGTCGGTGACACAGGGCTTGAAAAATAGTGTGGGTTTAGGATGAGATAAGGAGGGGTGCAAGCCTTGGGTCTCATAATAGAAAGGACATAAAGAGGGGGAAGGTGAGGGCTGAGCATCCCATGAGCATGGATTCTCCCCTCATTCTTGGGCAGGGATTCTGGATCTGGGTCCTTTGAGGTTACTGATGCTTCCAGGGTGGGAATCAGCTGAAAAACAGGTGTGGTGCAGTCCAGAAATCAAATTCCAATGCTCTGTCAGCATCTGTCGAATCCAAGGGGACACGAGTTAAAGTTGATGTTCATTTGAGGATTTGGAGTAAGAGCACTGGCCCCAGAGGACCTGATTTCAACTCCAGCCTCAGACACTTAGTAGCTGTGTGACCCTGAGCAAGTCACCTAACCTGTTTGCCTCAGTTACCTAATCTTTAAAATAAGCTGGAGAAGGAAGTGGCAAACCTCTCCAGTATCTCTGCCAAGAAAACCCCAAATGGGGGTCACAAAAAGTCAAACCTTACTAATGGACTAAACAACAACGGAAATCTCTTAGCATCCTTCACTGCCATTCTAAAGCACAAGGCCCTTCCTGGCAGCAAACCGGGCCTAGGAAGCTGTTTTCAAACTTTCAGTTTGTTTCAGAACTCATTTTTTTTTTACTGTATTCCTGAGTCTGTGATATTGAAGGACCTTTGAGTCGGGAGCTAGGGTGACTCAGTGGAAAGGTAATTGGCTCTCCCAAGCTGAGTTCCGATCACACCTCTGGTCCTTGCTTATCTTGGTGATCTTGAACCTGTCCTGTCACCTCCATTACCTTCAGGTCTTCTGTAGAATGAATGCCTCGGATTAAACTTGGCGCTTCTGCACCAAGATCTGTGATCTAAGGGCTCTAAAATTAGCCTGTTGTTTCAATTAAATTAAAGTGTGCCCAGAAGGTATTGCTGTTTGTTAACTCTGGGGCCAAAGTTACAGATAACTAATGAATTAAACACACCCAATGCTGACAAAAGGGAGTTCTTATTTTCTTAACTGCAGATTCCTAAAATACTGTTTTAGTTCTTAAAATTTGACTCAATGATAAAACTCCAAGCTCTGGGTTTTTTGAACAATCCACCTCAATTCTCCAAGGAATAATTAAGAACCTACTATGTGCCAAACACAGCACTAGGTGCTAGAAATATAGAAACAAAATATAAAAGGCTTTGCCCTCTAGGACATTGCATTCTGCCAAGAAGAAACAGCCTCCATGTCCATAAGTGAATATAAAATGATTTCTGATGGGAGGGTGCAGGTGATGGCACGGTGGAGGGTCAGACTGGAGGCTCAAGAAGGCTTCATGTGGGCTGTGGCCCCTGAGGGGACCTCAGAGGGAAGGGGTAGGTATCCCTGAAAATCTTCAGAGGTGGCTGGGATAGAGTCAGAGAGGCATCAGGCAGAGTCAGAAGACCGTGGTTTCTCATGGGAGGAGCCTTGGGAGTCACCAGTCCAACGTCTTCATTCATAGAAGGGAAATTTGAGGCTTGCCCAGACTGGTCCAGAGCTCAGGCCTCCTTCCTGAGGGCCGGCTCCATCATGTCCCGGGTACGAGGCTTCCAGCCACCAGCCTCTTTGAGACTGTTTAAAGTGGGGTCGTGAGAGTCGTTCACACTTGAAGCTGTAAAGCACCCCTTAAATTTCGCTTATTCTTATGAGCATTTGTGACAGAACCATTCTTAGCATCATGGGTCTGACTCTGGAAGGGACCTTGGAGGCCCATTTCTGTTTCAGATCCCTTGGTTTTATAAGTGAGTTGAGACTTAGGGGCAGCTGTATGGTGCAGTGGGAAGAGCATCAGGCCTGGAGTCAGGAAGACTGGAGTTCAAATCTGGTCTCAGACACTGCCTTGCTGTGGGACCCTGGGCAAGTCACTTAACTAACCCTGCTTGCCTCAGTTTCCTTATCTGTAAAATGAGCTGGAGAAGGGAATGGCTGACTGCTTTAGTATCTCTGCCAAGAAAACCCATGGACTTTGTCCACGGGGTCATGTAGAGTCAGACACAACTGAATGAATTAACCACAGAGATTCTAAGAGGCAGGGGGAAGACCTTTGCAGAGGTAGGCCTTTGTCAGGCCTGAAGACCAGCTGGAAGGACAGCTTGCTAGGAGGTAGACTGGAGGCAGATCATAGATGCCAGATAGAGGAGGGGGTGTTTTTTCCTAAAGGTTATTACTACCTCCAGGTAAAACCAGCTTCACCTGGTTACTAACCCTAATTCTGCAGGGGCTCCAAGGAAGCCTAGAGTTCTTTGGGGAGGGGAGTGATGTGGTTTTAGCAAGATCACCCCGGCGGCTCTAACATGGATTGTTTGGAGAGGGATTGACTTGAAGCAGACAGGCCAGCCAGACAGAGGGCAGGGGTCCAGGTTCGAGGTGATGAGGACTGAACCAGCATGGCTTCTCTTCTCAAGCACCTAAAAATCTAAGCAATTCCTCCTGGAGAGCAGAGGCTGCTTCATTTTTCTTTATATATGGGAACCTAGAAGGTCCTTAAATGCTTTTGTCAATAATTGATTGATTGGTTGATTCTTGGAATTGATTGGATTGATTCTTGGAATCTGAGAGTCACACTGCATGAAATGCCATTCCTGGTGTTGGGAGGAAACCACTGCATTAGGGGTCAGATGGCCCATCTCTGAGAGCCCCACATTGATTGTGGGCTCCTCCTGGGACACAGAGCTTTGATGAGAAATCACTGGAATGTGGGTGAGTTTCTGGTAACGTTTCTCCCATCAGAGCTGTGTGTTATTTCCATACACACCTCACTTGTGTTCTTTTGTCGTGGGCTGTGCCTGGGGAGAGAAAGGCATTTTCAATGGCTCCTTAAAGGTAGGGTGCCTGTGCCCCCTCATCGTCTGTCCTTCTGTCCGTTACAATGCTTTTTTCAGTGCCTGTCACTTCATCTTAGCTTTCTCTGGGCAGATATTTTTCCTGTAGTTGCACATGCCATAAATGAGGTATGTAATATTTCATAGGAGGAAAAAAAGTGCATCTAGAAAGATAGCCAGAGAGGAACATGAGAAAATGGTCCTTTCATGGTGACTGCAGATGCATTTACAAAGATGGTTGCTGTGAGTGAATAGAGCACTGGCCCCAGAGTCAGGAGGCCCTGAGTTCAAATGTGACCTCAGACACTTCTCACACACACACACACACACACACACACACACACACACACACACTAGCCGTGTGACCTTGGGCAAGTCACTTAACCCCAATTGCCCTCCCTCTCCAAAAAAGCAAAAAATTAAAAATTAAAAAAAGATTGTTGCTGTGGGCAGCTGCTCTTTTTGTGGTCAGCCCCAACATCTAGGCTTTGAAAGGACTCGGCCCATGGGGATGCAGGAGCCAGCTCGTATCAGCGTGCCGAGCTGATAGTTATATTTTCTGTGTGGGCGTTTCCCCCTCGGAAATCAGCAAATACAACAATTCTAAGCCAACAAACGTTAATTAAACTCCTCCTGTGTGCCCGGCACCGTGCTAGGCATAGCAACAGAAAGACAAGCTAGCCTCTGCCCTCGAGAAACTGCCATTCTGGGAGGGGGCACAACTCGGCAGAGTTTAAGGGACGCGGGGCGAGCTCCTAAACACTGGCGAGCAGGGAGTGGTGCCTCGGGCCACTGTGTGGAGGACGACCAGCTGGGCTGGCACAGTAACCCGGGTGATCGGGCGCCTGCATGAGCTCAAATGGTCGGGGATTCCAGGAAGGAGAGGTCATCTTGGCTGCGTGCGCTGCCTTGTGTGGTTTAGCATTAAAGCTCCGTTTAATGATGGTGCGTTGGTCAGCCAGAACACAAGCCACAGCTTGGCCGGGACTGGACAAGCCGGGGCCATGTTTTAATTTGCCATCGTGGGCATCGGCTTTTAGGCTTATCCGACCTTTCCAGAATATAAGTCAGGGGTGGATGTCGGCTTCAGGGAAGGGCTTCTGTTATGGATCTCCCATTATCTCTGTTTTCTACAAGGAGCAGAGATTTCACAAGAGCTCTCACTGAGAGGTTGAACAGACCAGCACCAAGGACAGATCCCTGTGGCCCTCCATTAGAGACCCCTCCAAGCTGACATCAGTGAGTTCACAGCACTTTGAAATGCCGAGTGTGTGCCTGGTCCCCTGCAAGGGAGGAAACAACACACACACACACACACACACACACACACACACACACACACACTCACTTACTCTCAGGAGGCCTTAGAGAGGGGGCCTAAGGGAATATTACAGAGGAAATTCCAGCTGGGGCATGGCTTGGACTGAGCATCCTCTGAAAGGTCCTTTCCCACGCTGAACCTCAACAGGGAGTGGGATCTGTGTGAATGCTGGCCATTAGATTACTAATAATTAGCATCATTTATTATTGCTGCCAATGCGATACAGAGTTGCAAGGGCAGCCCCGCAGGATCTCTGCAGCCTGGCAAAGGTGACACTGCCCCGCCCCCCAGTGACAGGTGTATGGTCTACTGCAGCCCTCTGGGCTGTCACCATCACCCCCTGGCTCTGTTGGGGCCATAGCAGGCCCCCTGCCGCTCCTCTGAGCAGCGGTGTAGGAGGGACGGATTCTGTGATGCAGAAACCTTGCTTCCCCTGCAGACTGGAGGTGCCTTGAGGGCAGGGATCCTGTCCAGAGCTTCCTGGGCACTCAGGAAGTGCTGCTGACCTTTTGACTGACCCCCCCCTCTGTTTGGGTATTTGGCATTTCTTAAAAGGCAGTTCTTTTGCAGGGGTGGCTGATTCATGCCTTCATTTTCCGTGCCAGGCAGTTTAAATAACATGGGCACAGATGATCTCTCACTCTCCCCTGACAGCCCTTGGAGCTGTCTGGCTGCACATTCCTAGAGGCCTGCCACCCACTCATGGTCCAGACTGCAAGTGGGAGGCCACAGGGAGCCTCCAGCCTCCCTGTGAATACTGCCTAATAACCTGTGATCTAATTAAGAGTTAAGGTATTTGGAGCCAAGAGAAAGTTACTGACTGTGCCATGCAGATATTGCACTGGTCCTGCGGATGAGATTACGCCCCCGAGGACTGAGTTGGGGCCAGCAGGGGAAAGGTGCAAAGGGGTCAGTTTAGGTTTGAAGTCAACAAAACCTTTCTGACTTTTAGGGGATACAGGAGTCAGGGGAGGGCCCTTGGCCCCCCTCCCCCAGGAGCTGGACTGGAAGGAGGCAGAGCTTCTTTTAAAACAGAGACAGTGGAAAGGCACACAGTGGGAGGGAGGACGGGGGAGACCAGGCTTTTGTGACAAATGAACAAGGGACAGAAAATAGAGTTCTCAGCAGAAGGGGGGTGTTTGCCATCAGTCTCCTTGTGGGACAAGAGAACGCAAGGAAGGCCCCCCCACTCAGTGGATGGGCCCTTGGTGGTGAAATTGTGGGAGGACATGGACAAGAGCCACACAGGACAGGCTGAAGTCTGCGTCGTGGGAGGGAGCCCCCATGCTGGGAGGTCACCCACTTACTTGAACATGAGGGTGTTTGTTTCAAGGGACGAGATGGAAGAAGGAAGAGTTGGAAGTGACCATGTGAGGATGTTCGTTTCTGCTGAGAAGTTGTCAAGACATCCATGGAGGGCACTCACATTACTTTCCCCATAACCTGGTCTTTTGCTTCAGGATAGTTCTTTCCTGAGATGAAACACCGCTGAAAAGGGACAGGACCGTGGTCGTGGCAGTGGGCCTTGGTGCCAGACCCTGCCGTGTGAGACACTCCTGGAAAACTTTCCAGATGTGAGAACCCAGTGGAACTCCCCTGCCCCTCATAGCTGCCCCCTGTACATCACGCAGCTGCCCCCAGATGATCCGGGCTGTTTTGAGGGTGTCGAGGGCCCACAGTTAGCAGGCCACCAGCAAGTCACCGGAGCTCCAAAGCCCAATTTCCTCATCTATAAAATGAGGGTATTCATAGCACCTACCTCCCAGGGTGGTTGTAGCAATCAAGTTCGGTGACATGTATCAAATGTTTGTCAAACCTAGAAGCACCACAGAAATGCAGCGCTTAGCTTAGTATCCGTAGTACCGAGGGAAGGGACTCTGCCCTGTTCCTGGGACTTGGCTTGTTTAAATGCATGGAGCTGTGTCCGTGAAGGGAGCCCCCAGACTGACAAGAGTCCATCAAGAAGGCACTTCAAGTTTTCATGTGTCTCTCAGCTCTGTTTAACACAAAATTGGTTTGGATTTTTTTTAATGTCCCCATTCTCTTGGTATTCAGGTTAATAAATTAGTCCAATTAGATGAGTAAATTAGCGATTCCAAATTTCCAAGGTCTTGCTTGTGAGGCTTTGAGAAATGCCATCTGAAAGGGCACGGCCCTGTGGCATTTGTTGAAGAGTCAGACGTACCAAAACGTGACCTACTTAAGGGAAATTTCCAAAACTCTGCAGATCGTTCAGGGAATCGTCCCCGGCCAGGCCTGGCTCATAGCACAACTTCCCGGCCTGGACTGTCCTTCCTGGGAGGAGAGGGATCCCGGGGAGCCAGTGTGGCCATTTCTGGAGCATGTTGGTCTGTCCCCTTTTAGGAAAGACAGGGAGAAATGGATGGAGAGAGGGCAGAGGGCAAGGGACATGAAGCCAGGCCTGGCCCCGCCAAGGGGCAGGTGACACTTGGCCTAGAGAAGACTTGGGAGGGGCTCTCCAGCATCTCAGTCAGTTCACCAAGCACCTTCTGCATTGAGCTAGGTCTTGGGGGGCACAAAAACAAAGGATGAAAAAGTCTCTGCCTTTTGCTTGAGACAGCTTGGAGTGCGAATGACCTGATGGCTCTTTGTGTAACCTGGGCCAGTCACTTAGTGACTTCTGTGTGCCTCAGGCTCCCTGTCAGCAGAGTGGGAATAATAAGAGCACCTTCGGGGCAAGGTTGTGGGGATGGGACGAGAGAGCATGGGAAGGACTTTGCCAGCCCTAAAGTGTCCTAGAAACGCAGGTGAGCAGCAGCATTCCTATGAGTGCTGCATTCATTCTGCTTGGCCCACACAAAGAGGAAAATGTGGTCAGTGAGCATTTATTAAGCTCCTCCTCTGTACCAGGCACTGTGCTAACGCTGGGGGGAGATTCTCTCATAGTGAGTGAGATGGACCTGCCTTGGAGAGTTGTTGTCTGACTCTTCAACAAATGCCACAGGGCCGTGCCCTTTCAGATGGCATTTCTCAAAGCCTCACAACCCTGTTGCCAGAGGTCTTCAGGCAGAGCCAGCAGGTCCATTTGTCAGGTCTGTGGTAGAGGATTCTCATTCAGATATAAGCTGGATCCAGTGGCCTCCAAGGTCTCTGTTCAGCTCTGAGATCCTAGATTCTGGGACCATCCCAAGCCAGCTACAGCCAAGGATGGCTGAAAGCCCCTAGAAATCCCCCAGACTCATTTTGCCTCAGTTTCTCCTTCATTGCTGTCCACCTACTCTGGCCCTTCTAGAACAGGGTGGGGGAATCCCAGGGAGCTGAGTGAGACCCATCCCATCATCCACCGGTGAGAAAATGGAGGCCCAGGGAGAGGAAGAAGAAGTCCACCTGGGCCCCTGCCTCTCCTGGCGAGGTCTGGAGGAGGGGAGGGGGATGCTCTTACGAATGTTGTTCACAGTGACATTAAGGGAGCAGATGCCAGTGCTGAAGGCTTGGGGAACGCAGGTAGCCACAGAGCCAGGAGGGCCCAGGGCAGACTCGGGAGGACCCAGGGCTGACCTCAATGCCTCCTGTCCACCCGTGTGGCCTCGCACCTGGGGGAGGTGTTTCACAAGGCCAGAGCTGCCACCATATAATTCTTATTAACGTCGTGTTCTAATTCCTATTTATTCCGCAGGGCTTGTAAATGCATTAGGGCTTGTCACCGTGTTATTTTACACTGTTTATGATCTGGAGAATTATGGTCGCTGGGGTCACCTTGCGCAGAGGCCAGCCCTGACCCAGAGCCGATTAAAAATAAAAAACACCCATGAGGCCCTTCAGGCAGGGGAGTTGGGGCTTTCCCTCCCACCTCCAGCCAAGTGACAGATGGGGAGGTCGAGTTTCTGAGGAGTGGCCACATGCCTGATGGCTGGGAGGATAAAGCTCGGCTCCCTTGGGGGGCCGTCACGGAGGGAGAGCCTGGGCAACAAGGACCCGTTTTGAGGGAGCTGTTGGGGGCTGCTTCCCCTCTCTTGGCCTCAGGTCTTCCTCTCCAAGATGAAAGGTTACCTGATAACCTCTGAGGCCCTCCGGGCCCAGCCCTCTGGAGACTGGGCGGCTCCAGCTCCCTGAGTAAACAGGACAGGGGATGTTCACCCGCTAGCAAACAGGACAGGCCCTAGGCAAACAGCTTCTGCAAGGCCGGAGACCTCAGTTTCCCCACTCAAGTGTCCTCCCTCCCCCCATCTGCCAGCACCTTCATGCTCTTCTCCTTGCCCCCCATCAAAACCTCTCACACAGGGATCTGAAGCACATTCATACTGAAGTGTAAATGACTGATAGTGTATGTGGGGCTTTTGGCCCTTAGCAAGCTAGGGGAGTGACAAGCCTTGGTCCAGAGATCTTTAACCTTGTTTGTGTGCCGTGGACATGACATGTCCACGTGTCCCCTCTGGCGGTCTGGTCAGGTCTCTCAGAACAGTGCTTTTAAATGCATAAAGTGAATATATCAGATTACAAAAGAAAGCAGCTATAAAGAAATGTTTTTATAAAAATAGTCCACAAAACACCAGTTCAGGGACGCAGGCTAAGAGCCCCCACCTGAGAACAAAAATAAAACTGGGATTTTGACACCAGCCAGCTAGAGCAGGTGGGTGTGGGGCGGAGTAAGGTCATGCTTTTAGCCTCTCCACCTTTCCAGGAGTCTGGACCCCGAGGTCTAGGCAGCAACTTTGGGCCCTGCTGATAAGGATGATGAGGATGATGATGGCTGCCAGCTACGCTTAGCATGGCAGGTGGTGATCTGCCCCAGTGAAGAAAACAAGGCCCAGGGGAGTTCCAAAGGTAGAATCTGAACCCAGCACCTTTGACCTCAGCTACAAGCCATACCCATTGTCCTGTCCTGGTTTATAGAGGAGGCAGCAGGTGGCGGGAGAACGCCTGGCTGGGGCTACACACTGCTGGGCCCAGCACTGGCCTTCAGGCACAGGCTGGGACGGGGGTCTCACTCCCTGTCTGTCCCCTTCTCTCCCCCCAGGCAGTGAATATGACGAGGAGGAGGTGGATTACGAGGAGTCGGACAGCGATGAGTCCTGGACCACAGAGAGTGCCATCAGCTCCGAGGCCATCCTCAGCTCCATGTGCATGAATGGAGGGGACGAGAAGCCTTTCGCCTGCCCTGTCCCCGGGTGCAAAAAAAGATACAAGGTAAGAGCCCTGATGGGGCCATGTGCCCTTGTGCCCTGTGTGCTGCCATCCTGGGGCCCTGGGCCTTCCCTCTGGCTGTGGGCGAGGAGGTGGCACTGCCAGGACTGACCCCAGGCTCAGGAGGTGCCGGGCGCAGGTGGGGCTCAAGGGCCTCTCCCCCCACCAGTCTGGGGCTCCAGACGTGTTGGGAATTCCCAGCACGGAAGTTCCCTCCGCTTGGCCAGACAGACAGCAGGTCTGGATGCTGCGGTCTTGGAGAATCATCCGAGGAGGCCCAGATGTGTCCAAGGCCCTGCCGAGAAGATGACCAATGTAAGCGGACCTCGATGTCCAGCTCATCCAGCCCCCTCATTTCACAGATGAGGAAACTGAGATAGAAGTTGAATGTGTTGTCCAGGGCCACGCCACCCTGTTGCTGTCCTGGTGGGGTCATCTGCCATGCGGGCAGCTAAGGGGTGAGGTCCATAAAACACTGCGCCTGGAACCAAGAAGACCCAAGTTCAAATTCAACCTCAGACGTTTCCTAGCTTGTGTGACCCTGGGCAACTCACTTTACCACCATCTGCCTTAGTTTCCCCAAGTGTGAAATGAGGGTCATGACAGCTGCTTCTCAGATGAGGTGTGTGTCACGTCTTAGTGCTCACAGTGTGCACGCAGAACATTCACACTCAGCCCCTTTCTTCCTTCTTCTTGAGGTGGCCTGTGATTGGCGCCCCGCCCCCCCCCCCCCCATCCTGGGATGGATCACGCTTGGTCACTGCACCGGTCAGCCCTGAGCCCTTCATCCCGTGCTCCTCATTCAGCATCTCCTTATCAGATACAGTTTTCAGTCTTTTCAGTGAGTTCTGGGCTGTAACTGGAAATCAGTCCAGCCTGGACTTGGTTAAGTGACAGAAACTCAGCTGTGTTTTTAGTTTTCCCAGATTCATGTCTTCTCTGGGAATTGGGACAGGGAAGGTAGGAGTCCATCCAAAGAGTGATCCTGCCCCTGCCCTCTGGCCCAAGGCTCACAGTCGAGGGTCCTACAGGGGGTGGGAGGGTGGGGTGTCAAGAATCCACAGACATGGACAGGAGTGCAGGCTTTTGCCTCTAGCCCAGAATGTTCTCACTCCCCCACCCTCCCTTGGGTCTGCCCTTGGCCCCTCCTGTGGGAGCAGGGGAGGGTCTCAGCTCTTCTCTTCCCATAATTTCCCCCTCCTTCCCCCCTCCAGTGTAGGCCCAGGCCGCCATCACTGGCAGATTCTATCTCTGTGCATGGCTGGGGGCCCAGAGCCCTCCCTTCACCAGAAGTGTCTCCAAAAACAAATTTGCAAAGTTTTCCAGGATGTTTTAGCAGCGCTTTCAAACCGGGCTGAGGAAACGCATAACTGAAATATAAAACCCAGAAATCTACCTGGCGTGTGGGTGGGTTCACTAATCCAGGCCCCGGAGGGCCAGGCCTGCGAGAGGAGCCCAGATGGCCCCTCCTTGTGGGGCGGCTGCTCCTCCAGGAGACCCTCTCCAAGCCTTGTTGGCACTGCTCAAGATACAAAAGCAAGGAGTCCAAGTTTAATTGGTGAAGTTAGACCCAAGAGGGGTGACAGGCACACTCTCTTTGCTGCCCTGTTCTGGCAGGCAGAAGCCCAGGGGAAACCCTTGACCCAGGATTCAGGACACAGAAGTAGAAGACAGAGAGTCCAGCCCCCTTCATTTTACAGAGGACACTGAGGCCTGACTGTCCCAGGCAGGAAACGACAGAGCCAGGGCTCGATCGCAGGTTATCCATGCCCAGCTCCACCAGACCCCACTGCAGGAAGAAGTCTTTCTGGACATTGAGAAGTACAGCTGAGCCAGTGGGAGACCCTCCCAGGGCCACTGGCCCTGAAGAGCCAAGGAGAAGGAGGCTGCTGAATGGTACAGGTTCCTCCTCTCTCCTCGCCCCTCCAGGGTAACTTGGCATTTCAAAATTCCTTCCTTTTAAGTTTTCACTTAAAATAATTAAGGCTTATTTATAGGAGAAACCTGTGATATGGTGCTTCCTCTCTGGCCGACTCGACTGCCAGCCCCTGCAGCCTCATTGTTGCCCAGGAGGCCAGCTGGGCCTGCCTGCTCACTCCCTGCCCATCCTAGGCTGGGCCTTGGCCACAAGGCAAGCATCGGGACCAAGACAAGTCAGGGAAGCACATGGGTGACAAAGGGCCGGGGGGAGAGTAAGAGCCTCCCAATTAACACAGGAGGTAGGAGCCATTATCTATAATCTTCATTTTGCAGTGGAGGAAACAGCCAGACAATAGATAGCCTCACCGGGCTATCTGAGTTCACATTTGAACTCGGCTTCCTCTGCCAGAGAGAGGAATCTGTGTATTTAATCCTAGAGAGCCCAGGAGGCGACACGGCCAGCCAGGCACTTAGGAATATCGTTTGGGCAGCCTCGTGGAAGACGGCCTGGATGGAGCAAGGCAGCCGGGAACAGGGGAGCAGGTAGCTGGGCAATCACAGGGGACAGGCCTTGAGACTCAGGGTCAGACACATGGGGGAGGTGGCTTGGCTTCACTGACCTCTAAGATAAATCCAGAAGGAATGAGGGGAAGGCTGAGGGAAAGAAAGCAGAGGGTGCCCAGGCCAGCGCCTTGATGCCCAGTCTCACGGGCCCCTCTCATCTGCCCCAAGGCCTGGTGCGGGCTCAGGAGCCCAGCCCGGCTGTTCCAGAACAGCTTTGGGCACTGTCCATGGCACTGTCCACTAAGGGATGGAGGGAGGGACTGGTCTCTGGTAGGGCAAGGGCGTGTCCACAGCTCCCAAGTCTTCTGTAGTATTGAATTGAGGACAAGTAGGTCCCATTGGCCGTCCAGATGGGGTCACAGAGTCGGGCACGACTGAAATAACTGAAAAATAAAGTCAACTTAATGTTTCCTGTATGGATTAATAAACAGGCTGTGTGTTATCACTGATCCACTGAGGAGACCCCATAATGGAATGGGACATAACAGAGCCAACCACATATGGTCTGTTCACAGGAATACCCAGAGAAGTCCCTGCCCCATCGGGACCTTTCACAAGACCCCCTCCAAGACCCCCGTCCATCTCCCCATTTGACACCTTGCTGGGCCTGAGTACCTGGAAGATCCCTGGACACGTCTCTGTCCAAGCATAGCACTTCCCTGCTTCTGTTTCCCTTGAGAAAATGCAGCTCTCAGTATTTCGCTCTTCATCTTCAGTGTTAGACAGATTGGGCATGTCCAGAGCTTGTGTAAGGATGCAAGAGGAGGCATCCTGGTCATTATTTACTGACGGCCTCAGTATCTCCTTTCAGGTGTATTAGTATCATTCCTGTCAAGGGGAGAATCTCCCTGAAATACTCTGTCGAGCTGTGTCCCGTGATGCTTTCAGAATGGTGATGATGGGGTCCCCGAGGTGGAGGCGGGCAACACAGTTGGAGCTGACTTGACTGAAAATTTAGCCCTCATAGAGAAGGCAGAGAAGCAAAATAAATCACTTGATAAGGAGGGGAGTGAGATCAAAACCAGATTGGGAACCAGAGGGTGTGTGTCTGTGTGACTTTGTGCAAGTGTGCAAGTCACTTCCCTTCTCCTGGACTGCTTCCTCATCTGCAGTATGGGGTTGGGGGATGAGAAGGAATGAACCATAGACAGATCCCTAAGGTTCCTGTGAGCTTTAAAACCCTCGTGTTCCTGTAAATCAGCCTTAGGACAAGAGTGTGTTTCAGAGTCTGTAATTGCAGGCTAACTTGTCCAGTAAAGCTGATATATGGATTTGGCTGCGTTTTCCTTCTAAACCCAGCAAGCTTAGGGCAGACACGCCACCAGTGTTTACGTTAACCGTGCAGAAAGGGGCTGAAGAGCCCACGGCCACCTGGACATCAGACTCCTCCGAGGGCCCTGGGGCAGAAGGGGCTTGGTTTTCTCATGGATTTCACTGGATTCTTGTGGCTTAAGAAATTTCTGGTTCCAAGCCTCCCTGACCTAATTAGGAGCAAAAGCACCGAGTGAGGCGGCGTGTCTGTGGTGCGATCCTGGAGAAGGCGCCGTTGGTTGTCTTTATTTTTAGTCGCCTCTATTTTTCATCAGGGTGTGAGTGTGCCACCCGAGGTGTGACTGGATTCTTTAATGACCCATCTCAGCGCCAGCAGCACCGTTGGAGAACAAAGAAGGGGAGTGTTTGCTAACTCTGTTCCCCTGAAAGGGGCCCCAAGAAGGCACTTGATAAGTATCTGTCGGATGGATGAATGAGTGAATAAGTAAATAGAAGCTGGAAAGACCGAAGGCCTGAGTTACTTGAGTCCATGAAGCCTTGCAATCTGTCTCTGATCACCAGACAATTTTATCGCCAAATCTCCAAATTGGAAGGCAGCCGAGAGGCCGTCACATGCAGCTGGGCCTGAACGCGGATTCCCCCCTACATCACACCTGACAAGCGGTCAGTGAACGTCTTCTGGAAGAGAAGGGACCCTCTTCTAACAGCTGCGGCAGCCCATCCCACGTGGGGGCGGCTGTTAGAGAGCTCTGCCCTCTTGCTGGGGCCATGCTAAGGGTGCCCTTCAGCTGCCCACCTCCTGCCTTCCAAAGATCTCACCTCTACCTGCTTTCACCTCTGCGAGATGACCCAGCCATGAAGCTGGACCTTGGACTCCTTAGCAAAGCTCTCCCACCCTATACTTGCTGCTGAGTGGTTTGCGTATTTCTACTGCCACAGTCTCTATGACAGTGTATTCTGAACCCCGCCCACGCCAGTGAACAAACCCTAGCCCCCATCGCCACCTGCCCACTCCCTGACCTCATGCCCCTCTAACCTTCCTACCCAGCATCTCACTGGACGTCAGTCCACCCCTTCCCTGGGCTCCCGGAAAGCCTGCTTCGTACAAACCTCTCTCCATCCTAAAGCTCTGCCCTTCTCCCTCCCTCCATTTTCTAGATCTCTCCGAGACCTGGATGCCTCCTAATGAGGCTGTAGCTCATCGCACTTTGACGCATACCCTGCCCTTCCTTGCCCCTAGCACACACACACACACACACACACACACACACGCACACGCGCGCGGCAATCAGAGCACTCCCTGCTCCCCACTTCTAGACTCAGCCCCTCTACTACCACCATTTCACAGCTTCCCTCCTTTGAGGTTCCTCCAAGCTCAGTAATCCATCTGTCCTGATGACAGCAGAACATCCTATCCCCTTTCTTGCCCAGTGCATTCACTGTCTGTGTGACAGATGTCTCTCCCCATTCACATCCTCTCAGGCCGGAGGACTTCAGCCTACCTTTGCTGCTTCCTCACATGTGATGGTTGGTCATTCCCACTTTCCCTTTGCGCCCTATAACCTCCAGATCTGTTCTTCATCCAGGCCTCAGTTCCTTCCAAGGCCATCACCCCGTCTGTGTTGGCTCCATTCTGTCAGCTGAGAGAACGAATGCACCTCACAGGTACCTTACCTGTGCGTCACCAGCCTTTCCTTCTTGTCACACAGCACTGACATCTTCCCCCGCCACCTTCGTTGTCCCTCTCATCTCTGCCATTTCATCCACACCCATCTTCTGTAGCCCTTCTGCCATCCCTTCTCCCTACTTCATGGATCCTTCTCTGCTGCCTAAAACATGCCCCCATCTCTCCTTTTCTTTACCAAAAGACCTCAGTACTAACCATCGTCCCGTCTTTCCTTCTCTCCTTGGCTAAATTTGAGAAAGCCATCTATCCTGGGCACCTTCTGCTTTCTCTCCCCTTTGCAAATTGTAAAGTCCTATTGGCAACAACAGTGTTAGCACCCAGAAGGTGAAGGGAACACTCCCCACCACATGGGGATTTCTGAGGATGCCCTTAACAACTCTGGGTAGGACAGAGCAGGGATTCTCCCTTTCTCCTTCCATTATAGTTTGGGAAATCTACATTCAGCTGGTAGAGAAGAGAGACTTGCTTCAGTTTTATTTTTTTTAAGTTTAGATGTATTTTTAATTTGAAATCTTTGAATGGGTGAGTGAATCAGTGTTATTTTACCTTGGGGAGATGGTTGGTTACAAATTTCTAGTAAGACTTTTTGCTGGAATAAGCGTTGTAATTTCAGTTAATACTGGTTAGTAAGGGGGGGAGAGAGTTTGCTGGACAGGTTTGGGGTGAAGCCATCACTGTTGGAGACACGGCCCCATCTGTGATTGCTCTGCCCTCAGTAATGCTGCAGTGCACGTCATGGGGAATTAGGTGGAAACACTGAAATGTCTCTTCCTGTTCGTTGAAATAAAAAATGCCGTAGAAGGAATGCTGGGCTCCTAAATGTGAGAGGCAAGTTGCACGAATGGAAAGGATGAGAAAAGCCTTTGCCTCCAAGTTCACACAGATCAGTCCCTGTGCTGTATAGCAGCTCCTGGAACATGCTGTTTATAAACGCCATGGCTCTCTTCTTTATCCATCTCTCTTCCCCCCTCCCACCAAGGCAGCCTATCTTTGTGACAAACAGGAGGGGAAAGGGCCGTTGGGCAAAACAAACACGAGCAGCCTGACTCCGTACTCCACAACCGCAGCTCCCCACTTCCCCCAAGTCTCCAGTTTTATTCCATTCAGAATGCCATAAATGAGAGTGGAAGGTGGCCACCTCAAGTCTTCCCTCTTAGGATCATCTCCCAATGCTGAGGAGAGGCTAGCCGATGAATCTTCTAAGTACATCACAAAAGGCTTGTTTTCAGTTCTTGGTCAGGGGATGGAGGGATCCCATTTCCACTCGCCGTTTGCTCTCTGCACTAACAAAGCTTTGTAAAGTGCAAGTATTCCAAGGTAGGAATTACCAGGGAGGAGGGGTGGGGAGGAAGACTCGATGCTGTTCGGATTTTGGAGAACTGTGTTGTTTAGAAGATCCTGAGAAGTGGGCCATTCTGGGGGATGGAGAGAGCCTTATTTTATCTATTGTAGTGATGATCTTTCAAGTACAGAACTCCGAAAAATGCAAGTTAGGTCCTCCTGGGATCACACCAAGATATACTACTGCAGCTGAAAAAAGGCCCTAAGCAGCTTTTTAGAGTGGAGTCCGCCCTCGAGTGATAGGACTGGGAACTGGGAAGGGGATTACTGATCACCTGATCCAATGCCCTCAACTGAACCCTGGCCAGCAGAGAGGTAAAGTCACTTGTCCAAAGGTGATACGACCAGGTCCATGTCCAGGGCTCTTTCCACTTAGTACATTGGGCTATCTTAAGGAAGGTTGGGGTTTGAACCCAGATTCTGATTTTTACTGGCTTAGTTCACAAGCATCTCAGGGAAATCATGTCATCTGCAAAATTACAGGAATGGATCTCCAACATAATTCCTTAAAAACCCTCCTGCCAGGTCCTAAGCGCATATGATCCCATGAGCCGTGTTGAAGGGACACTCTACCCTAGAGCCACCCCAAGAGGTGCTCGTCTACCGGCAGGTGCTAGACAGCAGGACCAGAATAGCCACCACACAGGTCCTCAGAAAGACTGACCGTTTCTTTCTCCCTTTCAGAATGTCAATGGCATCAAGTATCATGCCAAGAACGGCCACAGAACACAGATCCGTGTCCGTAAACCATTCAAATGCCGTTGTGGGAAGAGTTACAAGACCGCTCAGGGCCTGCGGCACCACACAATCAACTTCCACCCCCCAGTGTCTGCAGAGATTATCAGGAAGATGCAGCAATAATCCGCTGGTCCTAACTGTGCCAAGAAATCCTCACCAGCAGTTGCTGATTTTTGAAAACAGCCACCTTTTGTCAAGGGAAGCGTTCAGCAACCCTTTAAAAGAAGAGTTAAATGCATGCTTTAAATTTTTTTCTGTAATTTTGGAATGTTATCTTTGTAGAGTTAATGATTTTGTACATTTGCACATGTAATCAATCATACCCACCATTTTCATTACTTTGATATAAGGTGCTAAAACAGAAAAAAGCTCTAGGCTCTTCAGAATCTTTTCCCCAAAACAAAATAAACGTGAGGGCATGTGGCAAATAGGTTTAACCGTACCGGAGCGTTACCAACTTGGGGGGAAGCCTGGCACGGAGATTATTTCAAGATTGTAACGTGACTGAAGTTACTCAACACATCAACTCACATGTGTGCAAAACCAAAACACCACCACTGTCGTCAAGCTGGTTAACATGCCTTACTAGGGGAGCTCGGACCCGTGGCTAGCCAGTCGTTAGGTATCGGAAATATAAATAAGAAAGAATGTTTAACATAATATGCTAAAAATATTTTCATACTTAAATAACATACATAAAGAGGTGTGCTTTGTGTTTTATATTTTCTTGCAAATCTTTTTTTCCCCTTTGAAATGCTGAAGATCTTGCCATGTGACTGAGCAAACAATCATTCTAACATTAGAAATGACTTTTTATGAGGTGTATTCCATTCATTCATCCATCCACCCATCCATCCATCCATCCATCCATCCATCCATCCATCGAGTGCCTACCAGGTGCAAGGCATGGTGCTGGATGCCCAATTCATGCCCATCCGATGTCTGAGGACCAAGACCCAGTGAAATATTTCCCCTAAAATCTGTTTGGAAACACTTTGAAATACTTAAGAGTGCAAATTGTGTGTGTGAAACTTAGCTCTCTCTTCATCCTCTGATGAAGTCTTAAAGCACTTTGCAGTTCTCTATTGCCAACAGATTTGATGTTTAATGTGTTGCCAATTCTTGCAGCTTCTGCCCTCTCGTGCCTGTGGCAGCAAAACAAGATGAAAGCTCTAAGCATGTTTCAAGGGGAGGCCCCCCCAGGCTGGTATTCGTGAGACTGGGGAGGGAGATGCTCTGCTTCACTCTAGGTGTGTGCATTCCAATTGGAACTCTCTGTTTAGCTTTAGAATTCACTTTGCCGAAATAAGACATTGAGCCTTACTGAGAATGAAGTGCTTCTGGCAGCAGGTAGTCAAAGAGAAGGGTGACCAAGATGGCCCACTGTAGCATTCACTTCTACCGGGACCATTCCTGAGCTTTCCTCAGTAACAGGACCATCATGCCTTGAGGGTTCTTTTTCTCCCAAGTGCTATTCTTGAAACATGAGTTTACCAGTTGCCTAATTATGCAATAAAAATTGCTGTGAGACGGCCAACTTCCCACAAAACAAATTGGTAAGAGGCGAGTTTGGGCTGCTTGTGACAGCACTCTCCCCCTGTGGCCTGTGCACATGGGATGAAAGGTCTTTGACACAGCTGGGAAGCAGGTGGCCCTTTTTTTTTTTCAGGACACTTACTAAACTTTGAAAGGATGACAATTATCTGTTAGCCAGATGTGTAAACATCTACTTTCATCAGCCCTGGATCCTTCCTAATGAGAGGTTTTTAAGTATTCCTAAAGAGAATGCCCTCTCACACTTCCCTCAGATCTCTGAAGGCACGATCGTGGTTCTGAACACACAGTGCTACCACTGAGGTTTCAAAGACGATCCAAACTGAAGACGTGCCAAATTGGTGCCCGGCAGGGCTGCCAACCAGGCCACGCTCCTGCTAGGGCCAGGCTCTCCCGGCTGGATCGGTGAGCTCAAGCAGCTAAACAGTCATAAAATAAACTCATCATGCATGGGACTTCCTTTCAGCTATGAAATCAATTCTAGCTTCTCATTACCTATTCCTTGTGACAGTATTACTAAACAGGTAAGGACGGGACTATTTTGTTATACCGCGTGTAGTGAATGTATTGTAACGTGTCTGTGAAAACTGTGCTTTAAATTATATTTTCCTATGTTTTGTTGGGGGGAAAGAACGTTAAATCTGAAAGTGACAGAGGTTTGTTTGAACTGAAGGTGATGTACGGATACAAAATTCCTGCTGAGAAAGCTGCTTACAAACGTAAATGAAATCACATTTAAAATAAACTGCCTCTGACCCAAAGCCAGAGTGAGCTTTCATTGACCCTCATCTCCTGAGTGACGGCCTGGTCACCCAGTCCTGCCTGATCACCGCCTGCAGAATTCCTTCCAGTTATGACTAAAGCCTCTGGATCAAAGCAAGGCTGTGCTCAAGAAAGCCAGCAGGATCCATGTCCTGTTTTGACTCAGGCGGCATGTGGTGTGGTGAAAACTGGGTGACCCTGACTTGAAAAAAAATCCACGAGGCATTTCCATACTTTCTAAGGAACAGGCCACAATAATATGTGTGCGCACAATCGCCAACGGGTACACATCACAGACAGACACACGCACACACGCACGCACGCACATGCAGGGGGACCAGTCACCTGCCAAGGCTCCAGAGAGGGACACTCGCTGCCCCGAGCAGGCTTGTCTGGGGTTTGCTGAGGCAGTTAGTCCTTCTTAGGTGGGTCTTGGGGAGATTTCCTCTACTTTTGGGCCTAACAGCACTTCTGTGCCTGTTACTCATCTCACATGAAATAGCTAGACTCGAGGTGATGTCTAAAATTCCTTCCAACTCCATTTAGGATTCTATTTTTAGTGTCAGTCGGTGGTTTCATCTATGTAGGGAAGTAGGAGTGAGGAAACCCCCCCTCCTCTGCAGCCTGAGGCCCGAGAGGTGGGAGACAAGAGCTATCCAGTGAGCCTCCCTGCCCTCTGCATGGCTCAGGACAGACCCCAGGCCCTGACGTGCAGATAATCCACGTGTGAACATGTACACAGGCCACAATGTGGAACTACTGGAAAGTACCCCATAACCAAGCTGCAGTCTGACCCAATCATTTAAATGGCGACTACATTCAGGGCAAGTTTAAACAACCTGCTTCAGTGCTAATAAATAAAGGAACTGCGAGCCCACTGAGCAGCACTGCTGGAATTTCCAGGCTTTCCGCACCACAGCAGAAGGGCACTAATTCACTGATTTAGAGAAGGACTGAACCAAGACAGAAGAGTCTGAAGAGTCCCAGGGCGGCAGAGCCCGGGGAGACCGCCCCCCGAATGTTTCCAAACATGTAAGAGAAAGCACACAGTATTACAAAAGAAAAGGAATACAGGGAAAAAAATTACCAAAATGTAAAATAAAAATACCAAACCTGGCAATCTCCTGAAATCACAGGGATCTGTGAAGCCCCGGGGAAGAGCCCCTCCCTCTACTATTACAGATTAACGAGATAATAATGAAATCAAACAGCCACAGACTCCAATACCAGCTTACTTTTAATGTAACGAGTACTATACAGTCAGAAACAAATTTTAACCAAAGAAACACGTGACCTTGATTTTGGTGTGTTTGTCACATCTGTAACTGCTGAATTAGAAATGCAATTTTTCAAATTATTACTCAACAGGAAAACTGCCAAATGTACACCCCCACCCCCACCCCCCCCCCCCCCGGTTCTTGTCAAGAACACCACAGCTTCGAGCCGAATCTGGTGTGGAGGTTTCTTCACTTATATCGGGGGGTTTTGCCACTTTCCCATTAGCTATAAATACAATTGTTGAGCTGATTTAAAAATAAGCATTCAGATAAGTCTAATTATCATATTTTTTAATTCATAAAAATACTGGATTAAAGCAAAATGTGCTTTCTTGGATTCACTCCTAAGGCAAACATTTCCCATGTACAAGAGGCGTTTGCTATGTTGCAACAAGTAATCTCGTCATACACGCACCTGAACTTCTAAAGAGGTTAAAAACTTTATGTTCCTAGAATAAAACTATATCATTTTGTGAAAGTCACCCAAAGAACTACTCCACAAGACTGCTATCAGAAATACTTTTTATTACATAATATTTAATCATGCTCAATCACCTATTCAACAGAAACTTGTCATCAGTCAGCTAAGTCACCCACCACCACAGAATTCTTTCCGTTGTCACGTTAAAATAATCCTGTATCCTTTACTGATACGGTGCTCACAACTGGGGAATAAATAAAGAGCCACACACACAAAGAACTTCTTTCTTTTCTTAGAGCAGGTGAGAGACACAGAGGTTAGATCTGCTGACAAGCGCGATACTGACCCTGACCCTAATTCTGCTACTGCCTTGTGCACAGGTAATGTGGAGCGTGAGGAGTCAGAAATCTGCAGCAGAGATTTTCTCAGATGTGGTCTAACTAGGAGAGGTGATCCTTTTTAAATGGTAAACTAGAATAATGCATAATAAAAAGCGACATTCTAGTCAAAATTTAAAACATTATGATCAAAATGGGTCTGAACGTGCCTTTCAAAGCCATGCTGGTCATAGTCTGGAGGGAACTGCTCACTGCACATGGGGCACACCTTCCAGTGGCTTTCGACATGCTCTTCAAACTTGCTCTGATCGTAGTTGGGAGGGAACATTAATTCACAGAGGGGACACTTCTTGTGAACATCAAAGCTTGAAGAGACAGGGACATGAAGTCATTACATGTTTCTGACACACATGTGCACACTAACATGCTAAGCACTGACTCTCAGAACTGGAGGTCACTCCAGGCCATCCGGGGCCGCCATTGCCAATCCCCTCCCTCTTGTCCATGACCTCACTGCCCCTCACCAAGGGCCTGGACGTCTGCAGCTCAAGGAACCCACATTCCCTGCTCACTGAGACGAGCATTCAGCAAGCGGAACCATTCGCCAAACACTCAAGCCTTTGGCCTTACACATTTTTGGTTGTTTGAGCTCCCAAAAAGGTTCCTCATAGTAAGTAAAAAGAAGCACATAATTCCAAAGGTACCACAATTTCAAAAAGAAAGCCTTTTGTAATCATCCATAAGGGTGAAAACAACCTGAAATTCCCCAGAGCATCTACCCTCCTGAATAGCTAAGAATTTCTGAAACTATGTACAAAGCATCAATTCTACATGGAAAAGGTTAAGATTACCTGGAATCAAAGCAAAAGCCTGTCCCATGAGCATGTGAAAGCTGGCTGGGAGGTTCTGGAGCGGTAAGGGCATTCTCATCATCATCCTGCAAAAACAAAATTCCACAGGATTTATTTAAGTGGGTCTGAAAACCACGTACAAATCCAGAATCCAAAGGAAATTAGACCATATCTGAAGGAAAACTATTCTTATTATCTTTTGGTAAGGGTTTCATGTGAACGTGAGGCTTGAAGATCAATTTCTGGGAAATTTTAAACTTACTTAATAACAATGTAGACATGAAAGCTGACATCAACAACAAACTGGAGATAAAAATTACCTGTTAGATCTATGCATATGGAAAAAATTAATGAACAAGGGGTGGCTAGGTAGCGCGGTGAATAAAGCACTAGTCCTGGAGTCAGGAGGACCTGAGTTCAAATTCAGCCTCAGACACATAACACTTACTAGTCGTGTGACCTTGGGCAAGTCACTTCACCCCAACTGCCCTGCACTCCCCCCTCCAAAAAGCAAAAACAAACAAAAAGAAGAACAGGGAGTCTATAAGTGTGCTCCATTGAAGTTCACTGTAGAAAATACTTCAGAAAAATCTCAGTGCCCCTGCCCCTATGTGACTGGATCAAAACTCATCCAGAGTTTCTCTCCATGCTTATTGCTGATAATGTGAATTCATCTCTATTTTCCAAGGATGAAGTTGTCAACATACAACAAACAAGACAACAAGTGAAGTCACCCCAGTTAAATCAAAGATAAAGCATAATTCTGGTGAGGAACCAACTTAAAATACCAACACTTTTGCCCATACTGCAAAACTTCAGATCACCTTGTTTCTCATTCCCTCTAATGTCTCAGTCCTAGAATTACAGCCTGATAGGAAGGGCATTCGTAACTAACCCCCCCCACCAACAGCTGTGTCTCACACGGGCTGTGACCACGTCACTCATCGCCTTTCTCCTAGCCAGAGACAGGGGGCCGGGAACAGAGAGTTCCCCTGGGTTTCAGGTTGCACCTCAGAAACTATCTGTGTGATCAAGGGCAAAAACGCTTCCCATTTTACAGTCTCAATTTTCTAACAAATAAAATGGGAATAATATCTGTTAAGCCGGATTCACAGTTATTATAAAGGGTCTTGCAAACTTGATACTATATGAATTACTACATCCTGTATATTTTTTCCATATTAATTATCCCAATTAATCTCAGTTGCTTCATCTTCCCTCAAACTTGAAGGGATTTGTGTCTTAAATTAATAGTAACTATCACATTGGCCTTGGGCAAGTTTCTATAAAAAGACACATTTGGTGACTTCACAAGACAGGAAGATACTAAAATAACTTAAAATGGTAGCCATATAATGGAACATAAAATCCCTGAAACAGTAAAAAGGAGCTACGTAGGGGGACTAAAATGAGCCACTCAAGCTGAAGATTGATTTTCACAATCTTTGTCCAAATTGCCTTTGTCCCCCCCTCGGGGGACCTGCGAGCATCCAGACTCCCTCTGAGCTGATTTTCTGCCTTCTCTCGAGCACAGAGAGCTCAGAGAGCTCTTTGTTCACTAATGCAGCTCTGCCACTCAGTCTAACTTACGTTTAAAAATTATTTTCTGATAGAATTCTTGAGTGTTCTAAGTAACTATTGTTGTGAAATCTTTCTTTTAATGTGCAGAAATTAAAATTACATCCTAGAAGTGTATTCCCATCTGATTTTCATTTCCAACTGCCATAGAATTTAAAGCTAAGACTCTGTGATGGTGTAGACAAATTGTTTTCTGTCTGGTGTAAAGAATCTGAATGGAGAAACAGTAATCCAAGGTTACTTCCTACGCAAGCACATTAGAGTTTTTTCATCTCATTACCAAATCTCAGTGTGTCAGCAAATGAGCACAAGACTCTAACACTGCTTCTCATGCGTTTGCAGGAGGGCAAAGCACATAGATCAAAAAGGGCGGGGGGGGGGGGGGGCGGGGGGGGGAACCTCTGCTAATTAAACTGAAGCAGATGACTAAGAAAGAGAAGGGCTAGTCACAGGTAATGTTGAAGCCAAGGATGATCAGATTAGATATGCAAAATGGGAAGTAAAGGTGGGAAAAAGCAGTAAGATAATACTCCAGACCTTAAACAGGCTGCAAAAGTTCTGACAGCTTCCCTAATTATTCCCAGTAATGGACACAGGAGGGCAAAAGGCAGAAGGGAGAAATACATTTTTCTCCATTATGGGTGCTGAGCACCAGAGCTAAAATCATGCCTGTCTGAACACTGATCAGCTTCTGCAAAGGTTAATAGCAATTAAATGCAGCAAACTAGATTAAATGAGAAGCAGGTCATGATACCACTGTTCTTGCAAAGAGCACGATAAAGGCATTCGTTGAAGTCCATCTTAGACCACGGCTCATCAAGAAAGTATGATGAGAGAGAAACAAACTTGTTTAGTAAATGGTTAAGGAATCCCTTCAATGCAATCAAAGACTATCACGACGTGTACACGTGCCAACGCCACACTCGTCCTTGTCTTCCTGCCAAAGTACAGGGGACGCTACATTAAACAGAAGGAGAGAGACATCTACGTGAAAGTCTTCCAAAAAAGGAAACACACAATAACACTCGTACTTGAGTCTTTTCTAGGTGGACACTAACATAATTCAAATCATTTAAAGTTTCAAGTGGGCAAAGAGATAAATAAAATCTGCAAAAGCTCTCCCTCCAGTCTAGCAAGCCAACCTGGAAAACAAAGTTCTTCTCACTTACTTTGCAAGTATTAATTTTTTTTTTTAAATGAAAGCAATTCAGACTGATAACTCTCATTTACAGAGGACCAAAGAGCCATCACATATTGTGAGCTAACAGGGCCCTGGAAAGTCCCCTCAGCCAACCATCCTACCCAGTGTCACCTCATTGAACATGAGGAGACCACGGCCCGTGAAGGGGATGTGACTCACCTGGGAGGATCAAAGGCATAGAATCGGTGGCAGGGCTCGAAGCCAAGACTTCTGACCTCAAACTCCAGCCCTCTTTCTACTCTACCACACTGCCTTTGGATATATCACTCTAAAACTTAAGTGATATTTATTACATTTATCTATTACTTTAATGAAAATCCTATAGAATTTTTTTTAAAACCAGTTCTGAAGCATTTTTACAACTGACTAACTCAAAAAGGAAACTTAAATGCTGCCAGGTTTTCTAAAATTTGTGGCCATAAATGTATAATATTCTAATAAATAGGTTAGGCAAAAAAAAAAAGGAGAGACTCAGTTTACATTGCTGTCCTCAGGGTCTTCTAAGCCATCAGGTCGACTAAGGTTTCGAGCAGGCTGGCTACAGACTACGTTGTCTTCCAGCTCCCACAAGAACGTTCTTGCAGGTGGCCTTTGGATTTCATCTGGGTAAAAAGCACCATCTGCTCCATCTAAAACACAAATCATAAAAGAACAGTGAAACTCAATACTTTGGTGTCTGTATTTTTATACAGGCTCAATAATTTCTACCAAAATTTAGATGTCAGATAGTTTAGGGATCCCCCAAATTATTCAAAATCAAAAGTATTTTTAAATAACTAGAATTTAAAATAATGCTTTACGGTTTACAGAATATTCTAAATGTTATTTCACATCCTCACAACAACCCAAGTCAGGTAAGAGTGAGATAATTATCACGAATATAATTTTTCCCATTTTTCAGATGAAGAAACTGTGGCCACGTGACCACAGAAAGCCTCATTCTGAGAACTGCTGTAGACAAAGTGTCCAGTCCTGACTGACTAAGCTATCTGAGCCTCAGGGTGTTGCTCTAAGTTTATATCAACAGGGTACATTTGGTGACCAGCCCAAGCGCACACAATTAGTAATTGTCAGAAGCAGGATTCAAATTCAGTTCTTTGCTGCCTCCTCATCCAATGTTCTTCCCACTATCCAGAAATAAGTTCTTTAATTTCTAACTAAGACCTGAAATATTTTTTCCCCACTGTTTACACACAAAAGAAAATCACGTATTTCTACTAACTTTCATACACTTGATACTCCAGCTTAACTCAAAGGCCAAACTCTTTCTGAACAAACCTCTTGCATCCTGGGCTGCGTAGGGATTTCCAAACTGCAGAACTGGTCTCTTGTTTGGCACGGCAGGCACAGGCCCGCTCTGCTCTGTGGCGGCGCTGCTCACTTGGGAGTGCCGGACACCGGCACCTTCCCCAGCTCTCTCACCTTGGTTCTCAAGTCTCCTTCTAAGCTCCTAAACATCAACAACAAAGAGTGATGAGCCCACTAAGGAATCAAGGATGAGTGGTAAGACAGTGTCAAACACAGCATGCAGAAGTGACCACAGGGCACCTTTTCCACTGTATTGGAAAAATGAAACTTCTATTTGCCCAAGTTATAACAAACAGGCTCCTCAATCTGACATGGAGTAATCACACATTAACCTACTACGTGCCAGATGCACGCTGAGCACCTTACAGATATCCTCTCATGGTGAACACCCCTATTTCACACTGAGGAAACTGAGACGGAGAAAGGGTAAGAAAGGTTCTGGGTGTGTGTGTGTGTGTGTCTGTGTGTGTCTGTACATGTGTGCGTTTAACAGCATTTACCTTAAAGGTATCTACCTTTAAGAGAATCAAATGAGATAATAAACAAAAAACATTTTGCAAAGCTTCGGGTACTATTTTAATGCTAGCTATCATCACTATTAAAGGCAGTTGGTGGCACAGTGGACAGAGCATAGGAGTCAGGAAGACCTGAGTTCAAATCCAGCCTCAGTCACTCACTAGCTATGTGAATCTGAGCAGATCACTTCACCCTGTTTGCCTCAATTTCCTCATCTGTAAAATGAACTAGGGAAGAAAATGGTAAATCATTCCAGTATCTTTGCCAAGAAAACCCCAAAGAGAGTCACAAAGAGTCAGACTGGACAACACCAATCATCACTATTACTGTTATGGTTGCTGCTATTAAAATGTATGAGGGCGAGTGTCATAGTAGACGCAGCCAGGAATAACCCTGATTCACATCCTGCCTTCTGCTCGTGCTGGCCACGTGACCACAGAAAGCCTCATTCTGAGAACTGCTGTAGACAAAGTGTCCAGTCCTGACTGACTAAGCTATCTGAGCCTCAGGGTGTTGCTCTAAGTTTATATCAACAGTGCCCTGCAAATAGTAGGTGCTTAATAAATACTTGCTGATTGATTCCATGTGATCTGGCAGATGGCAGCAGCTGGGATTTCCCAAACACAATCTAGCCCCGCCCTCTATCTGAATTTTGGTCCTAGACCATTGTCCAAGATCGGGTGGATCTCCCATTAATACTGTAGGGCTGCACATCAGGTGAAATAATAGCTCGGGCACTTCCTCATCTGTAAAATGGGGTTGGGAGGAGGAGGAGGAGGAGGAGGAGAGAGGGAGGGAGGGGAGAGGTTCGGGGGCCTGTAATGTCCCTTTTAGCCCCAAGTCCATAACCCTATACTCTTCTATGGCCCAATGCTGTGTAGAGTACAAAGGGCAGAGAAGTGTACGGTGGGCATTCAGGGCTAGCATTTGTTGACCTGCCCAACAGAGATAAACAGCCAGGGCTTTGGCCCAGGCAGCTCTCAAAAGAGGGAAGCTATCAATATATAAAAAATGGATCTCAAGTCCCTAATAAAAACGATGCAGATTAAAACAATTCTGGCATTCCTCCTCACACCCATCAGACCAATGAGATGGCGCGGCTGGGACCGGAGCAGCCATTCTGGGGGTGGTCAGCAGCCACACCCCTAAAGGCACTGCTAAAGGCACGGTCTTCTTGTTATGAGGCGGCATTGGAAAGAGGAGGAGGCCCCAATGGGGCAGACCAGTCACACGGCAAAGGATCAGTTATTCTGACCAGTAAAGATGGCAATGAGTTTTAAAACCATCTTCTTTGAAAACTAACAAGCAGGAATGACTTGACCAAAGATAGCCACAAATGGCATCAGACAAGAGAAAACTGCCAATCGGTAGATAATGTTTTTTAAAAAGACTTTTAAAAATAGATCACTTACTGCTAAGGAATGCTGGAAATTAAACATAAAATACATAAGGATTTTTTTTAATTCTGTGAATTATTTTTATACAGATTTGAGGATTAAGTTCAATTCAAAATGTTGATACTCCAAGATGAAATCTTTGAATCCACAGTAAGGACTTTGCATCCTTGGAGCACTTCCTTCTCTGTACTCTACCCTTCAGTGATAGCAATTACAGATGCTCAATGAGCTTTTAAATAAATCACACTCCTAGAATGGATTTCTCAGAAATGATTAAAAAATAATCAGCTTTTAATGTCAGTAACACCCTCTGAAAAGTACAGAATTCAGTATTTTTCTTTTATACATTAAGAAATTTTGGGGAAACTTGAGAAAAACTTGTGTTCCTTTTCCATTCTGTGAGTAAACAAGAGAGGAGTTAAGTGCATATCCAACACTTTAAATTTATCATGTTAACCTGATTAAAAAAAATCAGCAACTTACTCATCTCACAAGTACTAAGAAAATCAAAATTTCAAAAATGGGCAACTGTGCTTATGCATGTAACTTTTAAATACCTACATTTCTTGTTACAAACATGGAAAACTTGTCAGCTTATTAAGTGAACGGAGTGAGTGTCTGTTGCTTTGGTGATAGCTTTTATGACATGACCAAAATAGTTTCACATTTCATCCTAGCTTCGATAACTATTCTGTAAACAGAACAACAAACGCATTCCCAAGATTTCCAGAACTGCTATTTTATTTGATGGGGTGATTTTGCTAAAGATTTAATTAATTTAGAAAATAACAGATTTCATTCTCACTAGTAACTGACCTTAGCAAACAGTAAGACTGTAACCCTCTAAAGCAAGGATCACACTCAACTTGTGACTACTAAGACAAAATTGAATTATGAACAAGTTTATCACACACTAAATACAATTTTGTTCCTTTACTTCTTCTTCATCCTAATTAAAACATTTTGTTAACATATGAGCCTGAAATCATTTTTAAAATAACATACAAAATCAGTACAACAGTCACAGGGTATCAGCCACGTCGGGGAGGCATCCGTGAATCCTTGCACAACCTGAAGGAGGATGCAAAGGCAATCTGCTCTCTGCTGCAACCACTCTTTAGAAGGATGCCCACACCACAGCAAGTGCTATTCCATTAAATTCTATCATCAGTGTTTGTTACAGCAATTATAAAAGCTAAAGAGGGCCCTCGGCAAGCCCCTTTATTCCCCATGCCACGCAGCTTTGGCCTTTCCCTCTGCCCCCTTATTTCGCCATCTCTGGAAGACTAATGGCTCTTTTCTGTCACGTTCACGGGACCTAGGCTTGAGCTGAATGGGCGACAAAGTGTAATTAAGGGCCACCACAATTCCTCTAAAAATGCTGCCTTTTACCAAAGGAAAATACACACATACACACACCACATGTGCAGACTGGGTGACTCTGAAAGTCGGCACCATCACAAGACAAGCCATTTCACAGTGGATATTCTTGTTTTAAGATCAGAGTCTCAACAAATCCAAATGAAATAGTTTGCAAAACGTATTTATTCCTGGAATGCCTTAACTATATATATTTTCATATCACTTCCTTTTTTGGACCTGTATTCTGAAACACACAGGTCTTCTAATGTAGTCCTATTCTAGCAGCAATAAATCTGAAAAAAGCACTGCCTACCTTCTCCTCTTCCTTCTCCCTGGTAAGAGTTTCCAAATGTGAGGTCAGATCATTTATTTCTTGTTCTTTCTGCATCAACTGAACCTGTACAAAAAGTCAGCATTTAACCCATTTAAAGAATGCAGTTCAGCACACCCAACTCATTCTGCAATGCCGCCCACACTCTTCTCAAAGGTCATATCAATAACTTCCTCATGGCCAAATCCAACATTTTTTAGTTTTTCTCTTCTCCTCGACCTCTTAGCAATCTGCACAATCAATTCCTCTCTCGCCTCTCTGGAGATCAAATCCTGCCTCGAGACACACAGTAGGCACCTAATAAACAAAAGCTTGTTCCCCTCCCCCTCCTTTTTTTCCAGACTCTACCTTTTCAAATCGGCCTCTGCACTGCTCAGATACATATTCCACAAGGGTGTCCTACTTCTGTCAATCTTCCATGGTTCCCCCCACTGTCTACATTCAATGAAATCCAAAGCTTAAGCCTTAGACAATCTGACCCCAACCTACCACCTTTTAAATCTCACCTCCCCAAAACTTTTCCCCCTAAGAGGCCTTGGCTACATACACCAATCCTACACCTGGCTGGAAAGGAATGCCCTGTCACAACGTTTGTCACTCATTTGTGTGACCTCCCTCCCAGAGCCAACCGCAAGGCCAAGTCCTCCAGGAAACAAGCAAAAGTGTGTGCACAGACAGACAGACAGACAGACAGACACACACACACACACACACACACACACTCTCTCTCTCTTTCTCTGTCTCTCTCTCTGATCCTTCCTGAGCATACAAGCTCCTTGGGCATAATCAGGTGGTCTAAGTACACTTTTTATCCTTACCACATACATTACACCACCGACAAGCTCTCTTAATTTTCAAATAAATCATACCAATATACAATCAAATAAAAAATATCATTTCAGTATATCAAAACTGAGTAACTTCACAAGAAGTTAGCTGCCAGTCTACAAAACAGATACAGGTTCAACACAGAATGCTCAATCATGACCATCAAATTTCCACCATTTCATGGCTGAAGGTACAGAGAAGAGATCGATGGGAAAGTCTGTAATAAATAGGAGCTGAAGACAATCCTGAAATCTTTCCTAACATTTGTCTATAAATTCTACTGTCCTACTTCGTCAAGTAGTTCCTGTCTTCACGCAGAGAACAGGAGTGCAAAAAACAAAAACTGAAATTCTTAACATTATAAGATCATAATTTATTTCCTTCAGGGAATCAACCCATAGGGATGTATTTGTCTTGCAGTTTGATTATAATTAGATAAAGATGGCAGTCATAAGCACAGACTTAGAAGTGGAATGAATTCTTATTTGTGAGGAATTAAATTCACGGGGCGGCTAGGTGGCGCAGTGAATACAGCACTGGCCCTGGAGGGAGGAGGACCCGAGTTCAAATCCGGCCTCACACGTGTGACATACTTACTAGCCATGTGACCTTGGGCAAGTCACTTAACCCCAATTGCCCTCCAAAAAGAAAAAAAAAAGTTACAGGAATTAAATTCAGATTACATATATTTTCACTATATATTTGTGATCCAAATAATACCATGTATGAAATAGGTATCCAGGGGGCAGAATGACCCTGGACATCGAAGATGTCTCCAAATATCTTCATGCCATTGTGAGTAATCAAAGCTAAAAAAAAAATCACACAAAGCATTCTAAGACACCCTGAAAAAGGTACTGGCTGGGTGTCCCTAAGCACAAAGCTCTGTAAGAAATGGAAAGGACACCCATGGTTCCTAATATTACAGTGAACCACAGAATAGTGGGTGTTCAACATTAGCACAAAGAAGATGATTCAATACTTAGAATCAGAGAAACAAGCTGACAACACCCACTCGTGTTCCCCACTCTGACCCAGGTCTATCTTCTATGCGTAGAGGGTAAGATTTTCTAAGAAGGTAGGAAGGATGGATGGATGGATGGATGGATGGATGGATGGATGGATGGACAAACAGACAGGCAGGCAGGTAGACAGACAGACAGACAGAATAACAATACTAAACATACTATTAACAAACAACAGAACAAGGGCCACACTGACTTTGTACTGGTCCTCCACCTCCGCAAGGCGCAGCTTGGCTTCCTCGCTGACCTTCACCTGCTCCTTCCACTTCAGCTCCAATCTGGCCAGTTCATCAGCGTAGCTGCTACATTTGGCCCTCTCATCCTATAAGACACAGACCATTTTGATTCTGGTTACTCACTTGTACAGTTCAAATTAACTGAATAAAATAACTATCAGCTGGATTTCTGACCAATTATGCCTATATTTAAAGCAAAAAAACCCAAAAAACAAAAAAACAACCAAACAGCCAAGCATACAGCAAGGGCTGTGGTTTACAGAGGGGTCACACCTCCTGGTTTATCCCTCCTGGTTAGATGACCAGTCTCCAATTCACCTGCAAGTCTTTCCATGACTTCAGTGGACCACCTAAGCAACTTCTCTACTCAGGAGGCAAGAACTACCTCAACAGACCAAGATACTGAGAGTGATTTTCAAACCTAAGCTCTCCAAAGAAGATGAAAGTGTCAAGTGTGACTGTTGGGTTGAGTGACACTCTAGGACCAGATGGTGACCTGATCAGGTGACTCCCTCTTAAAGGCATCATTCTAAAGTGGTCACTGTGGTGGGAGAGGAGAGGAAAGATCAGGGACTTCATCAGTGGAGGCAACTGTTTCTAGTAAGACACTGGCTCTGAAAGGAGCTGTCTTAGATACTGCCCTGGGGAACAGAGAGGTTTGTTGACCTGCTGGGGTCACACAGAATGCATCAAAGGCAAGACTGACTTCAACCGCAATCCATCAGACTATGCTACTTCTTACATGATAAAACTGCATCTTAACTGAATTACCACCAAACATGGAATTAATGTGGGCCCTATTGGCTACTTTAGAGCATGGCTGCATAAATTCGAGGACCGCATCCACTTAGGATGCACAGCAATACTTTCCGATGACCTCACATCATCTGATCCCCTTTTCTAAGGGAAGGGGGGAGGGGGAGGAAAAAGAAGGAAGCCTCCATCCACCATCAGTGAAAAACACTCAATAAATTCAAGCTGACGGATCATCAGAAAGGTAGCAAAACTAAAAGTTCTGATGACCCAAAAGGATCTGAGATGGATGCCTGAGCATCCCCTGACAGCAAGCTGCCTTTCTCATTTTGCGAATGGGGCCACTCACTGATTAATTCTGCACAACCACTTTGAATTGGAAAATGTCTTCTTCTAAAATGAAAGCATTCCTTTTACATGAAAAATAACAGAAAGTAACTGAAATATTATTAGGCCAGCTTCTAAAACAAAAGTTGTTATCATGGGAAGACGTACATGAACTGATGCAAAAAGAAGGGAGCAGAACCAGGGGAACACTGTGCACATTAATAGGTACAAGATTTAGGTGCTCTGATCACTATAATGTTTACCCACCATAACTCCAAAGAATTCGATCAAAAATGTGGCTGGAAACAGGCTTATCAGAGACTGTGGGCTTTCATGACCATTACATCCAAAGAATATTGACATTCTCAAGAGAACTAAAAGTATTCAGGAGCCACATCTCCAGAGAACTGATGGACTCCAAGTGCTGACTGAACCATATTTTCTCCTGCTTTTTTTCCTCTCCAGAACATGGCTAATTCTGAAATGTCTTGCATGACTTTTTATCTACAATGGGTGTTATATTTCTTAATTTCTCAATGGGAAAGGAAAGGGTGGAAAGAGGGAGAAAATTTGGAACTGAAAACGAAAGCAAATGTTTATGCCCAGTTCACAGACTTAGAGCAAGCAGGGGCCTCAGCGGACACCAAAACCAACCATTTTTAAATGGGGAGGCTGAGAGCCAAGCCATTAAATGCTTGCCCAAGAGTGGACCAGATAGAAATGGTGAAAGTGGAATTTGAACACAAAGCTTCCTGACTCCACATCTGGAAGGAAAAGCAAAGCATGATGATTTCACTTGTATACGATCAGAGCAAAATAGTGTAATGAAAAAAGTGTGAGTCCTGGGTTCAAATTCTGTCTCACACACTTATTAAATTTGTCATTGTGGGCAAATCCTAACCTTTCAGAGGCTCAGCTACTTCATCTGGAAAGTAGGAAGGGAGCCACACATTACCTTTCTCACAGTGTTGCTTAAAGTAAAACACGTAAAACGTAAAAGTGCTAAATCAAAGAAAACCATTACAAGGCAAAACATCTTGTGTCTCTTTTAAAGCTGCATCACATCATTGAAAGAAAAGTAGGGGCAGCTAGGTGGCACAGTGAATAGAGCACCAACCCTGGAGTCAGGAGGTCCTGAGTTCAAATTTGGCATCAGACACTTAACACTTACTAGCTGTGTGATACTGGGCAAGTCACTTAACCCCAAGTGCCCCGACTTCCTCTCTCCAAAAAGAAAAAAAAGTGAGGTTGAATGGCAACCTTGTCTGGTGACTAGAAGCAGCCTCGGAGCCAGGAAATCTTGGTCTGCGCCTGTCTCTGCCACACAGTCACAGGCCTCCTTGGGGCTCCACCAAGGGCAGAGAAGGGGCTGCCCAACGTGGGCACCAGAGGCCTCACACAACAAGAGACAGGACAAAGGCTAAACAGCACCTGTGCTTATCAAGAACAGCAGTTTTCATTAGCAAGACATCAAGGCAGGGACAGAGGAAGTCTCTGGAAGCATCTACACATCTGGCGTCAGGTTCAGCTTCTCAAAGCTGCTAACTTACCAAGAGAAGTTGTTTACATTTCTTGTATTTTTCTGTTTTCTCAGCAATTTCTTTGGTCATTTCACAGACTTGCCCCTTTGTCACCACCTCAGAAATTATCTCAGTTGTAGGAAGTCCAACTATTTAAAAAAAAATTAATTTAAAAAAATGTAAAGGTATTGATGGGGAATCACTCATTTCATTTCTTAAATTAACTAACTATAGCTTAAGTGGACAAAGGCCAGCCCACTGTCAACGTGGATTTACTATGCCCACCACTATTGCTTTAAAGACTTTAACATTAGCAGAAATTCTGACTATTATCTTGATTGTAATTCAGTCTGACACTGAAAACACCATAGTCTTCATTCTTATGTACTGTTTGGGCTCCTACAAATTCAGAACACTGTAAAGGTATTTCACCACGTTACTGGCCATAGGTCCTGCTTCACATGGATCCTTCCTCTCCCAGCCCACACGTCGGCCCCCCTCCATAACTACCGCTCTTCCTCTAGATTCCCATCACCCTCCTCCCATAAATGCTCTCCAGCAGGATCTCCCAAATCACAAGACCTTCTTCTAGATCTACGTATAGGCGCTAACTAGGACAGAACACAGGGCCAGACCTTGCCGTTGTTCTTCTCACATGAAGTGATGGGTTCTAGGTATTTCTGATAAACCCCTTGCGTGGCTTCCCCTGCACATGTCTTTCCTGACAATGTTTTGGCCTACTCTTGCCCACCACTCATGAGAGACTGTAGCCTTCCATTACCACCACACCAAAAAAATACTGACATTCTCGACATTCTGTCCAGTGGCAAAGAAGAGGAAGCCAAGAGACTGCCCTTGCCCTGGGTAAGGCCCACCACACTGCAGCCCATGAGTGTGAGAGGGTGTTGCTGGGTCCTAAGAAATGAGCAATGGTATGAACACAGAATGCGTGAGAGGATGACAGAAATGCAGGTTGAGTGGAGCAGGAAAGAATGGAGTGGAGCATGGAGAGAACAGAAGCGAGAAAGTGACCGGGCCTGATGCCCACAGAATCACACAGACCAAACTTGGCCCCAAAAGGGCTGCGAGGGCATCCCTGCGAGGGTCTGGCTTCCCAGTAGGGTGGATGGTTCTACTAAGCTATCCCCTCCTGCTTCCCCTTCTTTGCTGCCTGCTTTAAGAGAAGGCGAACACGGGGCTGCCCTGGGAAATGTTGGTGATGCCAAAACACAAGCTAGCAGCAAAGTCATTTTTGAAGAACCTTTGTCTTGTATGGAGGAAAAGCTTGGTCATGAAAAGCAGTGTACAATTCCCCAAAGCAATCCAGCCTACACCTGCCTCCTGCACCACTTATTTACAGCCTAATTTACTGACTACATGCCGCGTAGACCCAAGACCACGGACTGATGGATCACTTCTGAGAGGCACAGAAAAGTCTGGCAACAAACGGTCAACTGGCCTTGCCCTCCCGTGTGAGTTTTGTTATTACTGAATTGGTTCAGTCACGTCCGACGCTTTGTGACCCCTTTTGGGGTTTTCTTGGCAGAGATACTGGAGCTGTTTGCCACGTCCTTCTCCGTATCATTTTACAGATGAGGAAACTGAGGCAGAAAGGGTGAAGTGACTTGCCCAGGGTCACCCAGCAAGGACATGTCAGAGGCCAGATCTGAACTCAGGTCTTCTTGACTCCAGGCCTGGCACTCTCTCCACTGTCCAAGCTGCCTCCCTGTGTAGGTAGTTAGGCCATATGGTTTCCACCAAGACGGCTCTCCTCCTAAGTTCTGATGCAAGCACCAGCAGCTGGGGCTGCTACCATTTTTAGGGAATGCCCCTTCTGTTGGTCTCCTTGTGGTGACTGCCTGTGGTGATGTCTATTCAGTTATCCATTTCCCTTTTAATGTCAACAGCTGACTTAACTGGGCCAGGCCAGAGCTGGCCAAGGCATACATGCTTATCATCCCATGTAATTCTTCTGCCTTTTGCTAACAGCTTGATTCCCTGGCTCTGCTGTGCTGTTCTAAGCCTCAGATAAACCATAAAAACCGGACAGGTTAAGAATACCTGCAGTAGCTGACAATTTGATGTTAACAGGAGAGCCGGCCGCTGTCTCTGTGTTGCTGGAGGCATCCGTCACTTTCTGCTGGTTCCCAGTTTTCTTTAGGAAAAGAAAGATTGTTATCAGTTATCGATGCAATATCTTAACAATTGTTAAATGCTTATATTATCACTGAAAATATACATATAATTATTTAAAGAGAGTTTTGCATGAAGCCATCTGGTGAGTAAAGAAACTCTTACAAATGTAACTACTTTAATAATCATAAGAGAATTTTAAAACAAACCGTAGCAAGAAGATCAGCAAAGACAACACGGCGAGATTAACAAAGGGCTCTCAGCTGGTGCTGTACATACTGTACATACTTTATCAAGGAGAGAAGAAAATACTCCACTGGTTTCAAGCCTCTCTGCTAAATCGCTCCTCCAGTCCCCAGAGCTCTTCCCAGAAATCCCTCTTGAGACCACCATTACATCACACAACATTACACCTCCTGGGCTTCTCACTGATAGACCCCAATACCTTACAAAGAAGAAACCGTACCCAGGAGCCACCGCCCAGGAAGAAGCGGCTTTCCCCAATGACTAGCTTCTGTCACTCCAAATCCCTGCTCTCCTTCTAATAATTACTGCAACAGGACAGAAGGAAGCTGCTCACTAGTGGTGCAGTGCAGGGATCTGCTTACCAGATGGAATTCCCAAACTCCACCTGACAATTCTACAGAAACAGTGACAAGATGCCACACCCAGAGCACTGAGGCATCAGGAAGAGAAAGCTGCTGTCCTCCCCCTTCTGTTCCCCCCGCCCCCAGCACTGGCTGGCTGTCCATGGATAAGCTGCCCTGAGAGCCCCAACCCTAGACTGGTCCTGACAGGGTCAGGAGACAGTTTCCTCATCACAGCAAAAGAGGAAAAAGTACTTGGGCATAAAGTATAGGCATAAACCTATACCCCAGGCCTGCTACATTCTCCCTGGACAGCCTTAGGCAAGTCCCTTCGCCTCTGTGGTCCTCAGTTTCCTCATCTGTAAAACGGGAAGTTAGAGAAGATGACTTCTGAGGTCTCCTCCATCTGGAATCCCAGGCACCAGGGGTTAAACCCAAAAAGGAAAGTCCTCCCAGGCCCAGAAAGCACACGGCCATGGTGCAGCTGGTGTGGTGCTTAGTATCTGTACTCATTACTGCAGGGATCATCAGGAGAGGCTGATGTCAGAGCTACTCACGGCCTGCTCGGAGAGCCGTGTCACCTGCTTTTGGAGTCTCTGGCACTCCTTGAATTTCTCCCTGTAATGGTCTGCAGCCATCTGCAGGCGGAGCTTCAGGTCTTCCACCTCTCTGCGCAGGTCCTGCTCAACGGGATCCGTTTTCTCCTTTAAGGAGATTTTAATAAAAATAAGTTTAGAAACAAATAGCCCAAGTATTTGCTTTAGAAACACATTTCTTCTCTAGAACATGTATTTTTAAAACTGAATAAATCACTGCACAAAATGTAATGGCAAAGTTGTCTCAGAAGCACACATCCACTAAAAAATAAAGGTGACCCAAGAAACCAAGGCATCTGGGCTACTTTTTTCAAAGAAAGCATTTTTGCCTACAACATTCCTAAACAGGTTTCAGGAAGTTTCAAACAAAAATTATAATCTTTCCCTTGAAAAACTTAATTAAAAAACAGAATCAGTCATAACAACCACTAAGAGTATGTTGAAAAATACTAGTAGTTCACCACAAAATTAACTTCAAGAAAAGCAAAAGGGTTCTGTGAGCTAAGAATGAAAAGAGAAAACGTGATCTAAACCCTGATCTCCCTGTGAGAACCCTGCATTTCTCTTGTAAGTGTTCACATTTCTCTGTGAGCAGCACACACACTCCAGGTAAACTCAAGGCCGGGCTGGCTGACCTGCTGTTTCTTCACCACGGCGACTCTCAGCTCGGCCACCGCCTCTGCCAGCTGCTTCTTGACTTGCTCGTTCTCCAGCCGGGCGCTGTGGAGATCAGCCATGGTCTGATCCCTCACATTGACGGCATCGCTCAGCTCCTTGGCCAGAAACACAACTTCCTGCCGAGTAGCCTGGACCTGCTCCTCTGCTTTGCGAAGCTGCTCTTTCAGATATGCAGAATCATCCTGGAAAACAAATAAATAAATAAATAAATGCAATCTATAAGTATGTACATTAAAAAAAATCTTACATTTCATCCAGACCAAGGTTCCCCTTTCTCTATCAACCACCAAACCCCACCACTTCCTGCCAATAAAATCCATGCTCTGAACCTTTTATTCCTAACAACTCAACACACTAGCTCTTAACCTCCATGGTAAAGTGGCACCGAAGTTAACACTAACATGACTGCTTCAAACTTAATACTTCTCTCATTTTTAAGAAAGCAACACCTTTAAAATGTTGAGAAAATCCGCCCTCTGATGCCCTCCCAGTCCATGGGAAGCACAGAGTTATAGATCAAGAGCTAGGGGAAACAGCAGTGGGCATCTAGCCCAGCCATCACACTTCACACAAGATACCCAAGTCCGCTAATGCCACAGTCAGGACACTGATGCTTTTACCCTGGATGTGACACTGGATGTAACTCAAAGTTGGCAAAATGAAAAATTCCGTAAGGAAGCAGCTAGTTCTGTGGTTGTGCATTCTTCTGTTCTATGCCCACCGGATGCTGGGGACTAAAATGAGAACGACCTACAGGCCTTGAAGGGACTATCAGTGCCAGCACCTTCTACCTCTAGAGCACTGCTTCTTCAATGACCTCCCAGTGGCCTCCCAGTAACGCTCTGGGGCAGGAGCATCTCCACTTCTCCTGCCACATTCCTCACGCTGAGGAGAGCACTGAGCCCTGCTGGACAGCCCAGGCCAGTGAGGAGCACCATGCAATTACTCTACAAAGGCAAAGGACTTTCTGCCCAGGGTTTTCCCTAACATACAAGAGAACAGCAGGGCAAAGAGAGGATCAGACCAGCGGACCTCAAGTTAGCCACCGCTGTTGTTTACTCTCTATGCCACCTCCAGTAAATTATTTCATGTCCAGAGCTTTGGGGATCCTGAAGGGCATGGATGATGAAGGGGTGGGACTCTGTGGTCTCCCATGCTCAACATACATTCATTCACCTTGCCACTTCTTTTACATCCTTCCTTGTCACTGGTTTGCCTTTTTCTTCTCCAGCTCATTTTACAGATGAGGAGACTGAGGCAAACAGGGTGTAGTGATTTGCCCAGGGTCACTCAGCTGCTAAGGCCCAATCTGAACTCAAGTCTCCCAGGCCCAGGGCTCTGAGCTCTATGGCACCACCTGGCTGCCCCAGTAAACTAACGACTAGGACAAATTTTCTCCTAGAGAACTGGTTACAAATCCAAGCTATTAAATCAGTGGTTCTCAACCTTCCTAATGCCGCAACCCTTTAATACTCATATGTGGGCGTATCTGCATGTGGGCAGACCCATCTGGAGACGGATAGAGGAGCGGTGCCTCGGTTCCTAAGACCATTGGAAATATGTGTTTTCCAATGGTCTTAGGTGACCCTGTTTGAGCTCCAAAGGGACTGCGACCCACAGGTTGAGAACCGCTGTATTAAATAATAAATACACGGGCTGAAATCTGACAAAAAGTGAAGATTAAGTAGCTCAGGAAGATATAACTAAAAACCAAATGCAAAACCAACATGTCATGAAAAATCTTCCCTGTATTCTTACATAACAAAACAAACTAAGATAGTCCAGTTTACAAATAGCTTTGCTCACAACCCAACTCTGGGAAGTGAGCAGGTCAACAGTCCTCATCCTACTTTACAGATGAGGAAAGGGAAGGCCAGTGAAGACATCTGTGTGCCTTCAGGTTCAGGAGGCCTTCACCAGGAAGCAAACTGCTCTCACAATTACTCTGCTGTGTTCAACTGTCCTATTCTTATCTTTGTATCTATTTTAAATGTACAGAAGACAGCAATAGATTCTTCTGATTTAAACTACCAAGTTATAGCGCAGTACACGCTGGCTTTGTAACAGAAGGCTCATGAAATGCAATCATACAATCAGACCATGGATTTTTTTTTTTTAAGAAATAAAAATCTAAAAAATAAAAGAAATAAAAATCTACATCGGCAATGAACGGCTGAAAAGATCTACTTTCTGCACGTCCACAACACTGGTCTGACCATCTCAGACCCTCGGAAGCCATCAGGGGCCCCGCCCCTCCTGGCCCCACCCCGCCAGGCAGAGCCAGCCAGGCACTCACTCTGTCTGGGACGGTCAGCAGGAAGGCTCTCTTCAGATTCTCCTTTTCGGCCACACAGAGCTGCAGCCGGCCCACCTCCTCCTTGTAATGGGCAATCATATTCTCCTTGTTCCCATCTAAATTCTTTAAAGTCTGGACCTCTGTGACCAGCTTGGTGTTCTCTATTTCTGTGTTCTTCAAGTGGACCTAGAACAATGATGGGAAATGCAAGAAGATTGGCTGTTTGGAAGCCTGCACTTGGATCCGGCTTTGCCACAAATGATGACTGACCCTGGCCATTCTGGCCTTACCCTCCTCATGTGAAAAATGAGGATCTGGGGATGCCCAGTAGAAAAGTTCTTTACCTTCCCCCTCCTTCCCCCTCCCCCCACACCTGGGCTCTCCCAGGCTTCCTCCTTTTTCTGGCGAGGACCTGGAGCCGCCCCCTTTACCCACCCCAGCAACTGAGGCTGGGCCGAGCTCTGCTGCCCCCAAAGATCTTTACCTCCATACCCCTGGGACCTCATCCATAACTTTCTCCCCACACACCAGGAAACCAGGCCGTGGGGCCATCGACAGGGGCTTACATAGGAAAAGTCCCTAATCCCACAGCACGGGAGGGGTGGAGGCAGAAGAGAGCTCAGGGTCTCCAGTCTCATGGCAACAGAGATAAAAAATGTCCAAAGGATCTTGAACTGGAACAAGGAGGGGATATTCTTATAGAAACAAGTTAATCAGTGATCTGATTGTATAATGCCATTAGAACAATAATATAACATAGGTACATCATGAACTAACTGCACTCCAATGAACTGATGGATCACCAATATGTTCTACAGGAAGACAGCAAGAGTCTGGAGTCTAGTCATGGTTCCGCCGCATAATCAGGCAGACTCTCAGCTTGGACTCCTCGGACTTCAGCTCCCTCACTTCTAAAACGAGAGTTAGGTCCTGTATGAAATCTACAGAAGTTGGGTGGTCCCTTCTAAGTGTTCTAGGTAGACCCAGAAGTGAGGGATTCAGTTCTGAACTGACTGAACACAGCAGAGTCTGAAGTAGCCTCTCAGGATTTATGCCTCGAGAGTGCCAAGCACCAGCTTTGTGTGGAGTGTGCAGTGGGAGCCCATAGAAGACCTCCTGGGACAACAGGGCAGAGCTGCTCTGCCCACAACCCTGATCCTCCAAAGGCCTATGGAGAAAACTCAGGGGCTGCCACGCCACTGGCCTGTCTGTTCCCTTTTAAATGGAGCTTCACAATCTAGCCTCGTTTCCTCACAACCTCCATGAGCCGGAAGGAAAATAAGGGGCAGTGAGACTGTTACTTGCCCACAGACACAAAGTGGAAGCCAAGACCTGCCGACACTCAGAGCCCAGGGTTCCATCACCTCTCAGAGCCCAGGGTTCCATCACTGGGCTACCTCCAAAAAGGATGGGCCTGGCGCCACACCGCTGCCCGAGGGGAAGAGGAAGAACACTGCTTTGTGCTCTACATGATAAGCAGGCTGTCATCTGATCCTCACAATGACCTTCAAGAGAAAGGCAGGGGTACCAAGTCCAGGTGAGGAGAAGAGCCCCAAGGACAGGCCTTTTGCTTCGTCTGGCGTCCCCAACGCGGGCACAGGGCCCAGCGTACGGTGCCTCACAGATGCGTGCTGAAGGAAATGTCACACAAACCAACAGAAAAGGAGAGCATCATGGGTATTTCCCCCAACACTCATGTGGGCTTTCCTGCTCTTTGCCGCAGGGGAAAGCAGCAAACGAGTAACCGAGGGGAAACGCCCAAGCCCTTCCCTTTGTTCATTCCACAAGCACAGGTGAAGCACCGTGCCAGGCATGGAGAGGAAGCAGAGGCAACCCACTGTCGCCGGCTTCCACACAATCAACACACCCATTAAGTTAATACAACACCATTTTTAAAATTACACATTAATTATTGGGGCATGGGGGTAGGGAGAGACCACCAGCAAACAGGGGGAAATGAAGACAAGCCATATGTGGCCATGGTCAGGAAGCTGGAAGGAGACACGATTCTAAGAGGCAGAGGGAAAAGGAGGAGGCTCAGCCAGGTGTGGAGGGAAGCCAAAGCAAAGGGCCAGGTGGGGGAGCAGAAGGCAGCATTCAGTGCTCGCTGTGCTGGCACCCAGGGAATAACCTGCAATAAACCAGGAGAGGCTGGAGCTGCCCTGCGACCAGAAGGGCTTGGATGATACCCCAGAAGCCCCAACAGGCTTCCTGAGAAGGTTGGTGGCCTGTTCAAGACCCATTTTACTTCAGGATCATAAACAATCCTGCGTGGCTGCAGGGCAGGGCGCTTGAACAAAAGTCAGGGAAGTAAAGAAACAAGGTGCAACCCAAGAATCAGCTGTGCTCCCCACAAGGAAATGGGACAAGAACATCGTGAGCTTCCTCTCAGACAGACCTGCAACCCTCTAAGGCCTCCATTAACACCTGTATCAGGGAGAGATAAAGGAAAGAAAAAGAGGAAGAAAGAGGAGAACCTTCCTAGGCAACACTGTTCCCTCTACTTCCTAAGAACAGACTCCCAAAGTCTCTCTCTCTTTGGACACTTCCATCTAGAAATTCAAGCACTCGCTTTAGAACATCTGTGCTGCCCAACTCAGATTGGGCTAAACTCAGGAAGAGTTCAAATCTGACCTCAGGCACTTACTACCTGGGCAAGACACTTCACCTGCTTGCCTCAGTTTCCTCATCTGTAAATGGGCAAACCACTCCAGTATTCTTGCCAGGAAAGCCCCAAATGGAGTTACTGAAGAGTTAAATATGACTGAAACAAATGAACAACCAAAAATCCTGTCTGAAATTTTTTGCTGTTCACATTAAAACAAAAACAGCTTGTTAAAAATTTCCAACTAGAAAGGTCGACAAATATCATTTCAGCTCACAAAGGTGTCATGGTAATTAAATGTAAGCAGCAGCTAGGTGGCTTGGTAGATGAGAGCAGCAGATCTGGAATGGTTCCTACCACAGGCTAACCAAAGATGAAACAAGCATGTTCTACAAACAGCCCCTGGGCTCCCCCCCCCCACCCCACGCAGTGACTCAATCACCTCTGACCCCCATTTCCTCAGAGCCATCTCTTTGTGTGCTCAAGTCCTCTTCATAAGACTCTACATCCTAATTCCCAACAATCTACCAGAACTGCAACTTCACACCAACCACTATCCTTCCAAAACCTTTCAGAGCATCTGCACAACTCCAATGAGGCTGTCACTGCTGAAAACACTGCTGGGCCTGCTTTTAGAACTGCCTTCTAAAGAAGTGAAAAGATAGGCAGGAAGATCAATGTCATTTTTGACCAAAAAAACAATTCTTTGGCTTCAATATCCACCTTACTCACCAGTCTTAGCTATTAATGATTTGACTTGAAAAAGAAATCTGCCCACAAAGGAAAGGATTTGTCACCATGAGAGAACGTTGGGGTTTTTTTAAACAACACAGAGAAAGCAATCTGGTGAAATGGAAGGAGAATCCGATGATGATCAAGGTAGATGATTAGGTAGATGAGCTCATCTACCTAAAGTGCTTTACTGCCCTATCAGCGACCTCTCATTACTGAGGAGCCAACACTCTGTGCATCTCTGGGATCCCAAGTTTGTTCAGCTACAGCAGCAACAAGAAAGTGAGAGAAAACACTCTCTAAAGTTTTCATCTTTAAAGCTTGAATATGTTACAATTCTCAGCTCTAAAGATAATGGTAGAAAAAATTACGCCTGAGAAATGATAGCATCAATGGAGTAAGTACAATCTCCCTCACCTTTAACATGATAGTCATATGAATTTTTAAGTTATTGTTTAAAAGGCAGATTACCTCTCTCATACTAAAGACATGAAGCATGCCACCTAGTTCTCTAAAATTTCAAATATAATTATCATTAAGGAGAAGGATGAAAAAAAATAAATTACCTTATAAAGTTCCTTCTCATCCTTTTCAGTCTTCAATTGACATTCCAGTTGCTCTTTTTCCAGTGTTACTTTCTTGAGTTTGTCTTTCAAACTAAGAAAATATCAAGTTAAGTTAAACAGGAGAAGAGATCACTTCTGAAAGTAGAAAAGTCAGCCCCAGCCGTCCTCCCTACCTGTCCAGCTCAGTCTCCTTTGTAATCGCTCTCTGGGTCACAGTCACAAGATCGTTCTCCAGCTGGAGAACTTTCGAAGTTGCTTCATGGTGTTTTTTCTCAAGTTCTTCATTTTCCATTTTTAGATTTTGTGATGCTTCAACAAGACCCTTTGGAACAAGGCATTTATGAGAATCAGGGAGGCGCTTCCAAATGCAAAAATCAAATCATAGAGTTTTTGAAAATATTAGAGCAGATCTTCATAAGCAGCACTTATGCTGAAACTAGTTCAGCACCTAAATGAAACTGCTCTTTTACCATGCCTCGCCTACCCCGTCCTCTAGCTTTGGATAACTTCACTATTTTCTCCAGCAGAGGGCAGGCATTAAAAGGGAGAAGGAAATGAAGAACAATTGTTCTTCGTGGCTAGCTTTTCTATGAAGGTGCAAGATAGAAACAGCTGAATCAGGAGGCAAACGTATGTGGTTTCTGATGACTATCAGAATCATGAAAGCCATATGTCCCTTTCATTAGCAAAGATTCTGATATTATTAACAACAGAATTGTATGAAGTCATTTAGTAAAAATACAATTTTTTCAATACTGTTCTAAATAAATTTCAACAAAAAATAAAGGTCCAACAAAGAAAATAATTGTCAATTTAAGTATATTAAACTGTAGTTTAAAGTTTTTGTAAATAAGCTGAAGAAAACATGGCATGTTATTAAATAAAAGATCACTAATTTATTTTATGAAAACCAAAACTGAATTTGACATTAGAGGAAAAAATAAACCACTAATCCATTCTTTCCTTTTGGCGAATGCTAAGGAAAAAATGAGACAAACACTGATGTGGTTTGGGGGAAAAACAGAAAGAAAGAAGTTTAAAGTTTATATGACGTTGCTGAATTAAGGCATGCAATATACAACTTTTTTTAAAGAGAGAAATCTTTTTAATGAAGATTTCTTAACATTCACAATTAGCAAGACAAAAACTACATAAGAATTCTTTCCAACCAGCAGCTTAAAAAGCTATCTATCGTATTACTTAAATTTAAAAATAACTGTACGTTGCCAGAAAATATCTGAGCTGATGGATTTGGAGATGGAACACTGACCGCTTTAAGGACCTTTAAAGCAAATGAAAACTGCTCAACTGTTTCCAAACTGCACTAAGATAGAAGTCTAAGGCTTCTGAGGACAGAATCTGTTACCTCCTTATGGAGTGGGAGTGACCCCAGCTTCTCTATCATAGAAACGCTTACCAGTCCTGGCTAGAGGAAGATATTCCAAGGGTAAAACTGACCAGCAGCATTTTACCCCTAAAAGGACCAAAAGGACACACTAAGTCCAGGCCTCTTCCTGCGCCTCACTGTCTCAGCTTCATAAAAGCTTCATGAGAATGATCCACGCACGGACCAAAGCGATCGCTGACAAAATGTTTTCCTAAACTTGTCTTCTCCAGGATGAACATCCCCACTACCTTCACCTGAAGCTCATGTGGCCTCAAGGCCCTTCGCTACTTCCCAACTCAGGGTGTTTTCACCAGCCATCCCCCATGTCTGGAATGCTCCCCTTCCTCCTGACTTTTGTCAAGTCCTCGTTTAAATCCCATTTTCCACAGGCAGCCCTCTTCCTAATTTCTTTTAGTTCTAGAGCCTTCCCTCTGGTAATCATTTTCTATTTATCCTGTATGTAACTGTTTGGGTACATAATTGTTAGATGTATTACACAAGTAAAACCAACAACTGAAATGAAATGGATGAATATTTAGAAAATATAAACACCCAGATTATTAGAACAAGAAATAACAGGACGTAAAACAGCCCACTTTCAGTAAAAGAAACTGAAGAAGCCTTAACTGAGCTCCCAAAGAAAAAACTCCAGGACTAAATAGAGTGGTAACAAGGAAATTCTATTCAACATTCCAAGAACAATTAATCTCAATATTGCGTAAACTGCTTGCAGAAATAGCCAAAGAAGGGATTCTACACCAAATGCATTCTGTGATACAAATGTGGTCTTGCTCTCCAAACCAAAGCAAGCCACCTCCCACACTCCACACAGCCCCTTCTCCTCCTGCCTGCAGAACCGAGACCCCCATTCACTGTCCATGTCCATCATGAACAGCTTATCACGGGCTGGACAATAAGCATTTCTGCCCCCTGGGTTTTTCTAGTGTGGACAGTCAGGCTTAACTTACTGTGAGTATGAGTCACATTTAAAAGTCCCATAACGTTCTAGAACTTGACTCAGTCACCTCAATGTCATCGCCAACAGAACACATGGAGGACCCAACCATCTACTAACAATCTCTCTTCCATTTGGACTCGGTCCTGGACATCTTCCAAGGGACAAAACCCTTCTCCCAACATAAATCTCACCGGTTTATGATGATGATATTAATCATCAGCAGATCAAAGTTATTTCTGTTGTTAGTTCTTCAGAGGAATGATTTTGATTTTGATGTGAATGGGAAACCTCTTACTGGAGAACTCTGATGGTGGCACTTTGTTCTACTAACTCGAAAACTGGGGGTTTGGTTTGGTTTTGACCAGCAACCAACAACAATGACAGGATCTTATACTCTGGACAACTGTGAGACTGGGGCACAGGGCTACGGCCTTCAATCCGTGTGTGTGATTGTTCTTACAGAAATTCAGAGGAAATGAGAACAATGACACACGTGGGCATTCAGGTTCTTTGACCTTTTTCTACGGTCTGAGACTTTTTGCCAAGCTTTTGGTAACTTTCCCTCTTTCAAATACCTTAAAAGGTTATTTTACCAAAGATCCCAGCTCCTGGGGGGCAAGAACTGACCAGTGAACAAAAGACCTTTGGGAAAATTGGAACACAGTCTGGCAGAAACCAGGTCCAGAGCCACATCTCACACCATCTACCAAAACAATCTCTAAATATGTGCATGATTTAAACATAAAGGGGGAAATCATAAACAAATTGGAGGAACACAGATGAACATAACTGTCTGATATAACAGATGTGGATGAATTCAAGAAAAATTCTGTCACAGAAGACAGAGAAGTTCACAGAAAATAAAACAAATGCA
>CM053585.1:538270908-538283557 GCA_028646515.1 Pseudochirops corinnae
GGATGTATGTGTGTATATATATGTGTGTATGTATGTGTATATATATATATATATATATGCATGTACACTATAAGATAACGGAGATGATTATATATATAAAATTTAGGGGATGTATGTGTGTATATATATGTGTGTATGTATGTGTATATATATATATATATATATATATATGCATGTACACTATAAGATAACGGAGATGATTTCAGGAAAGCCTGGAAAGCCGTGTATGCAAAGTGAAGTAAATGGGATCAAGAGAACAGTTTATAACAACCACAATCCTGTACAGGCAAATAACCGAAAGATTTGGGAATACTGATTAGAACAATGGAACCAACCAGACTTGCAGAGGACTCAGGATGAAGCACAACCCTCACCTCGGAGAGGGACTGACAGACTTAAGAGGGCAGACCGAAGCTTCTTTTTTTGGACACAGCTAACACAGAACTGCTTTGCCTGACTGTACAGATTTGTAATGGGGTTGTTTCTCTTGCTTTCTCAATGTGTGGGAGAGGGGGGAGGCGAGGAGAGAATTCAGAACTGAAAGCATAATGAAACTGAAATTTAAAAAAAAAGAATTCAGTTTAAACAGATAAGAAACACCTAATTGTTAGGTACTAGGAATAAAAAGACAAAACCAAAACCATCCCTGCCCGCAAGCAGCTTATTTTTATTTCTACTGGGGGAAAGCACCCAGTTAAGTAATTATAAGATACATGCAAAGGGAATATAAAGGAACTTCATGGAGACAGGACCACTAACTAGAAAGGCCTCCTGCAAGAGGGTCACCCATGAGCTCAGTCTTGAAGGGAAGAGCAGGAGGGACGGCCAGCCTGTACCAAGGAGAACACAGAATACAAAACACCAAGTAGTCCCAGCTGGCCTGGAGCCTGATGTGCTCAATGGCTACCTATGTCCAAAAGGCCCAGCCCGCTCCAGTCACTCCTGAAAACCTAACAAACTAAAGAAGCTTCCCCAACCCCCTTTGGGGTGACCTCTCCCCCATTTACCTTCCAATCTCACACAGCACTTTATTTTCTAATTCTAACGTGGTATTGTGTATTATTACAGCTACTGCTGCTGGTGTGTTATCTCCCTAAAAAAAGCTAAAAGTTCCTTGTGGGGAGAAGCCATAGCTCATGAACATCTCATCTCTCCCAGTGCCTAAGACAGCATTCTCTGCAGGGTTTGATAAAGTTTGCCACATTGGTACCATACAGTAATGCTGGGCACATTGAAAGTCAGTAATGACTTTCATTATATTCTTAATAAACAGAACCATAGCCAAAAAAAGTGTCTTAAAAATGATTAAGATTGGGGCAGCTAGATGGCGAAGTGAATAGAGCACCAGCCCTGGAGTCAGGAGGACCTCAGTCCAAATATGACCTCAGAAACTTAACACTTACTAGCCATGTGACCTTGGCCAAGTCATTTAATACCTATCGCCCTGCCTTCCCCCTCCAAAAAGGGAAATTTTTTTTTAAATGATCAAGATTGCCTGGTAAAAAGAAAACTTTAAAATATTTCAAAATTGGTACATAAAAGTGTGACTCATCGATACAAGTGACAAGAAGGCAGTACTGATGTTTCAACAACCTGATTATATCAAGTCTGTTCTCATTTAGAATGTGTTCCAGTAAATCTGTTATGACATTTGCATATGTGATAAACAAAGCCTTGGAAAATTCTACTGCTTATTTTTTTCTCTTCCTATTCTTAGTCACTAATGATGGTCTTATGTCTCTTTATTAACTGAAGCTTAATTAACTGTTAGCTGCTTCAGCTACTGGTTTTAGCACTCTACTTCAATTTTCTTCATCTCTGAAAACACTGTACCCCAGCAAGACTTCCCATTCCCACTCCCTCCCCTCCTAGAATAATGGCTAATGGCAGAGCCACATGTTAGATGAACCACTTTTTTAGTTACTGTTCAGCCATTCTTCAGTTGTGCCCAGGCTCCATGACCTCGTTTCAGGTTTTCTTGGCAAATATACTGGAGTGATTTGCCAATTCCTTCTTCATCTCATTTTACAGATTAGTAACTGAGGCAAATAGGGTTAAGTGACTTGCCCAGGGTCACTCAGCTAGTAGGTATTGAAGCTGGATTTGAACTCATGAAGAGGAGTCTTCTTAATTCCAAGAGCAGTGCTCTATGTGCGGTGACACCCCTCCCCCCCAGCTGCCCCAAATTTTAATTATGTTTGTTGTTGCTCAGTCACATCTGACCCTTCCTGACCCCACGGACCATACTGTCCAAAGGTTTTTCTGGCAAAGACACTGAAATGGTTTGCCATTTCCTTCTCCAGTGCTAAAAAAACTGGATACCTGAAATGAACCTAGTCATATATAAATAACTGGAATGTGACAAATGAATGCAAAGGCATGTTATGTGGGTCCACTATAGGAACCACCTTTAACAACTATGCAACTTAGGCTACGTTCACAGCCTAACAGAAACCAGAGCAAACCAAAAAGCAATCAGGGGGTGAAGATGAAAACGAGCCTCTGACATTTTTTAATCCCTTTACATAACAGAAATGTAATTACCAGGTGCTTTTGTAATATGACCATAATAGGACTCTCGGTCTTCAGAGTCACTTCAAGAATATACCAGGCGCCTGCTAGAAGCCAGGACTGTATACGCGCCATGAGGGGAATGAATGACATGGAAAAGGCCTGCTCCCCGCCACCCCCCCCAGAAGTTTTCAATCAAGCTGCAAAGAACAAAGACATCAGGCATGTTTTAATCAGACAAGACAAGAACACAGGCAACAAGCGGTGGATTACAGAGAACAGACTGAATATACATATATACGTACACACAAACTTAGAGAGAGAGAGGACAAAGCTGGCTGGCATAGTTAGGAGAGAAAGGCTTCATGAGACACATCTTGAGATGGCTGAATGGACAGAACTTCAGAGAACAGAATAACTACTCTTTTTTGGCAGAGAGAGTAATACGTGGAAAAGAGACAAGAAAAAGTGAAGACACTGGCCTGGATGGATGGCAAGAGGGGGGTTCATGGTAGAAAGAAGTCAGAAAAAAGGCTGCTTAATATGTAAGACGGAGAGACTATGTTAGAATATTAACTGAGGAGCTTGATCTGGGCTTAAGGCTACAAACTTTCACCTAAAGGTCTGGTTTGGGCTGTTTTTTCCTCCAGGGTCCCTATGATCCAGGATTCTAGTCAGCCCTTGGTCAGCAGCAGCAAGAAGGCAAATAGCAATCAATGGTCCTGAAGCCTGAGGATGTCGGTTCCTGCTGGACATCCGTTCAGTGCAGGGAAGGTTTCCTGCAAAAGCTTTACTAATCCAACAGTCAGGTCCTAATTGGTGTGAATGCAGGTCCCATGAAGAGACTGCAAGCTTCGGATTCATACTGCATACTTCCACTGGGCTGGAACCGAGGGCCAGACTTTACTTACTTACGATTTCAAATAGTGCACGAGATTAGTCACAGGATCCCTCAGTTCCATTAATCAGGAGCTTGCTGTAGCTAGTCAAAGAACAGCAAAGGATCGTTTTCAGTCCACAACGGTGGGCTGGAGACGGTCTAACCTAAAAACAAATTTCCAGTTCTCTCAGAACAACGCTGCTACATTGCCCTTTGACCTTCCATTCCTGCTGCTGCCCTGCAGAGCCTCTAAAATGTATGATGTGTTTGATGTCTCTTTAAAAGAAAGATACCGAGAAGGAAGATACAGGGAGGAACCGATACAGGGAGGAACCCATCTAATCTAACCTCTTAATTGAAAAATGAGCAACGAGAGGCTGGCGAAAACAACTTGTCCAAAGTCTCTTAGGCAGGAAATAATGAGCTGAGACTTGAAACCAGTAATTCCATTCCAAATTCAGGGCTCTTTCCATTGCACCAGTATAGGTACCTTATATAGCTTCCTATGCCTTCCAGGATTGAATACAGAATATTGTTTGGCATTCAAAGTCCTTTGAAGCCACACTGCTCCCCCCACCTTTCCTGTCTTCTTACACCTTATTCACCATCATTCTTCCACCTAGGGACACAATACCCCATCTTCTCTGGCTTTTCCTTCTTCATGTCTTCATCTCTGCCTCCTGGCTTCCCAAGACTCCTTTAAATCCCAAGTAAAACCTCTCCTTCCAAAGGAAGATTTTCCCTATCAGTCTTATGTCTAGTGCCTTGCCTCTGCTGATCCTTGACAGGGCTTGTCTGTACAGAGCTGTCTGCCTGTCTTCCCCTGCTAGACTGTGAGCTCCTTGAGGGCAGGGAGCTTTTTTACGTATCCCTAGTACTTAACCCAGTGCCTGGTAGAGAGCACTGTAAGGTACAGTAAGCAATGCTTAATCTAATTGATTATGGTGTTATATTTATTATAAATATCAATTGTGTTTGGATATAGTGGAAAAAGCTATAGGAAATCAAAGTCAAAGAAAATGGGGGCAATCACTCCTCTGCCACTGGCGATGACTCCAGGCTGACTTGGGGCCCAGCGTCCTCATACGCATCCATCTGTAAATAAGCAATCTATTTCTTCAGTCTCATCTATGCTAAGATTCTATTCTCCACCACAAGACCCTCAAAGGCTGCCAAAATGTGTGGCTCTTCATTTGATCTTGTTCTGAAAATCCCTCCCTTCCCACAGGCTAAAATGCTGACTTAGCTTCTCTCAACATTTCCTGGCTTTAATATTCTCGAGCTTCTCATCTGCTGCCTTAAAAACGAAAACAAGCCACTAGCTTGAGAAGAGCTGCCCAAGTCCTCCTATAGGAATAAAATACCTGGGCTCTAGAAAAGCCATTATCTTCACTGTCCAACGGTCATTTTGGCCCAAGTCAAGGCCTGTGGCTCTGTTCCAGGCGATTTAGTGATTTCCCCACCCCCCCAAAATATGACTTCTAACAGCAGCAGCTTCAACTGATGACAAATATAAATCATTTTAAAAATACAAACAGTATAGAAGCCCCGGTCTCTAAGAACTACATTCCTGAAGTACAGATCAGAAGGTATATTTGGTATCCAAATAACCACATGACATCACCCCCTTTCTGTTGCTTCCCCATAATTCAGAATAAATGCTACTCCCACACCCTTCTTTTTTCCTGATATAAAATAGCCACCAAACTCCTCCAAGGGCCATCCTGAAGGAAAACGGTTTGTCCTTGACACTGCTCACAGGACTGAAGTAGCAACTGGATTCTTGCCACTGAAGGAACAGCTATTGAGGGCACATTTCTTAACTCGACCCCTTTACCAGTGTAGAGCAAAGCTTTGAGAGGGGCAGGAAAACCAAAGAGGAGCTCTGTCCTCAAGGCACTTTTTTATCTTTCTAAATCATTTGAATACACATTTGTATGAGACTGCATTAGTAATACTTTGAGTAAAAGGCTCACCCAACACTGGAGAACACTAGATGTGAATCCAGATGTTACCTTGTAATTATAGATTATTTTAAGTTACTAATTTGTTCCCATAAAAATTACCCCTTTTATGGAAAGAAACAAAGTTTTCCTATTGCATGTAGAACTATTCAATGTCTAGACAATTTTCTAATAAAAAGTTTACTGCATAAATCAAGGGGTACCTATACATGGTATCTCAAAAAGCTCTGTGCCATTTTAAGCCATTAAAACCTAAATCTGCCCAATTTTGGGACACCATTAAGTTTTAGGGACTAAAGACTCTGTGACATTTAGAGTTGATGTTATTAATCATTTATGCTTTCCTTCCAAATTTACAACTCTTAAAAGATTTACATTTCTTATATATAAATCCATTATGTCTTAGGAAAGGAGAGAGTCAATTTTCACACAGAACATAGGCCTAAATTTGGTCCTATAAGTCTGCAAGAAAATAAGATTAACTTAATAAATAAACTTACTTCATATTCTATTTTGCCTAAACATATATCTGACTCCTGAGAGGTTTATATAGGCAGCATCTCTCTCTCTCTGTCAAGACCAGACAGGACTTCCAAATCAAGTCAGAACAGATGCCAACCCCACCACCTCTGGCACTCACTCAGCTGTGTGGCCTTAGGAAATCAATCAACTTTTAGAGCCTCATTTTATAAAATGGATATAATACGTGCAATTTTAACCTCACAAGGCTGTTGTGTAATTATGTACACCTACTTTGTACAACTTAAAAGACCTCTACAAATGTCCACTGTTATTTCTACTAAGTTAAAAGAAGATCCAAAAGATGTTTATTGTCTAAAACAGTAAACTGAAGTCATTCCATTGCAGGAGAGAAGGACATAAACTGTCTTCTGCCTCCAATCAGGTAATTGCATAAGACACTCTGACCGAACTTTTCCAAAATTTTCACAAATTCCCACATTCTCCAAGCAATTCGTTTGTAGATCCTTGTCTTAACTACCCTTCCAGCTGTAGCTCACTATCTAAATGCTTGTTTGGTACACTAAAAATATTCAATGGCAGTATTTGTAGAATAACTGCATCTAAGTTTTGGAAACTTTTACATTTAGTCACTGTTTTTCTTCTTCCAATTTAAACACACAGGCTTTAATGAAGTCACTCCAGACTTTTCTATATCTTGTATTTTTCAGCTTTAAAAGACTTGAAGGGATTAGGCTTCCATTACATGTCCATCAAGGTGCTTCAAACTGATTTTTATAGTCAAAAATTACAAAAATTCATCTCCCTTATCCCACTTCCTAGGTTAACTCATTAAATTCTTCTTTTCTGAAAAGCAATTGTTTTTAATTGCTTTATTTTATGAGTCCTTTTCTCAGTGTGTTAATAGTTCATAATATTGCAAAAACAAAGACAAAAATTGGTTTTCTATTATGAATGCTGCAATTACTGTCAAAACATCTGGAAACAGTTGTCATGAACTACCTTACCAGGCCTGGCACCAAAAGGCTGAAGTATCTTTACCGTTTTATAACCTAAAATGAGCTGTGGCAGAAAGCTAATGGGGCCCAACCTATTCTTGTGGCGATGTCTATCTAAGTGTGACTTTCTTCCACAGCTGATTCTCCCCCATTTAACTGGGTCTTGGGAACGTGGCTCTGCCGCACATGCCTCACCTTGCATTCCACTTGCAGCTGGTCACATCTCTCCTTCTCACTGCCAAGGTCCTTCTCCAGTCTGCCAACCTGCTCCCTGAGCTGCGAAGTCTCCTTCTCCAGGACGCTGGTTACCTTCAACAGGGCTTCTTTCTCTTTCATTGTTTTCTCAATTTTGAACTACAAAACAGAGGAACCTTATATAAACCAACATCTTTCAGATTTAAAAAGCAAGTTTACCCTTCGGAAGTATGTTGTTTTGCTACAATAAGTGAAGAGAGAGCTACTAGAGACCAGAGTCTCTACAAAAAACCTCTGCCAACCCTCAGTTGGAAATATCCTTTCATAATCCCAATATTAAACAGGAAAAAAAATCATTATCACAATATATTAATAATAATAAAGTATATATACTGAAGGAAATAAGACATCTGACTGTGGCTTCAACATCAACAAGGCATATTTCAAGCTGTGGTAGATTTAATTCAAACAAACAATTATTAACAAACCTTCTATTTGTGGACACCACCGTGCTAACTCTAATTCCAACTCTGACTCTGAATCTAAATTGCAACACAAAACCACCATGACCCTCAAGGATTTTCAATTCTACTACAGCAATGCCACAGGCCCACTCCCAGCGAGGAAATTCTATCTACCAATGCAGATTAGCACCTGCTCTGCAACCTGACTTTCTTAGAGAGCTGCCCAACACCAAGATGAACTGAACTCAGGTCTCTCTGATTCCACTACAATGTCTCTCAGGTTATCACCCCATGAGTGTCACCCTAAGAGACTGTAATGGTAAGGGAATGTGAAGATCTTCCCTGGCCCTTAATGGGCCTCACCTGGAGCCCAACAGGAGGAGCTTGACTGGGGGGAGGCTTGTTTTCCAGGAAGGCCCACACTTTGTTACTTTGTAATCAGGCAGTGGGACACACATATGCTATGAGGTGAGGTTTTGCTTTGGGGTTCCCTTATGGGAAGAGTTGTGTGATTTGGCCAGATGAGACTGTGGGAAGCCACTCACCCCCCACCGCCCACCCATTTGAAAACCCAGATGTTGCTGCTTCTCTCTCTGGCAACTGTGTATGTATGTAATGATCAGTCAGCTAGAAGTCCTGTCTGTTGGTCTGCTAAATTGTGTTGTTTTCTCTGTTTGCATTTTGTCTGCTTGTAATTTCTGTTTGTATTTTCTGAAGTTCAGGGTGCTGACTTTTTTCCCCCAAACTAAGTGAATGAGATATATACATAGATAGATAGACAGACAGACAGATACAGATGTTTAATTAAAGATTGCTGATCCCTTTAAAGTTGCTTTCCTTTAGTAAAGCAGATCAAAGAACCTGTGCTAGCAGCCATCCTGGGTGTGCTAGGGTGCTTGCTGTTACAGAGATATCTGTCAACATGGTGAACATTGACTAGGATCCCCACTTGTGCCCTAGCAATGTGAAGGTTTTCATATACATTATCATATTTGAGCATCACAACTACCTTATAAGGTAGAAAGTACAGATATTAGCATTATTTTACAAATGAGGAAACTGAGGCTCACGGTTAACAATCCCACCTACTCACCCTCAAGGCTGCTGTAGGAACAGTCAATGTAACAAATACCCTTTGAAAGCTGTATTACACTAGACACACAGGGCTGCATGGCCCAGTGGAGAGGGCACTGGCTCTAGAAGCAGAGGATCTGGCTGGACAACCACCTCTACTGCTCTACATCTGTGTCCCTGGGCAAGTCAATTGATTTTCCTGGATCTCAACTTCTTTACCTATAAAGCTGGATTGGATGAACTCTGAGGCACCTTATAGGTCTAGACCCAGGATCCCACGATCTCTAAACTAAGCATGAAACAAGCAACAATACATACAGTCCTCTGGGCTTCAGGGCAAGTTTCACTTGCAAACAAGAAATATTTGTCAAGTATTTCTGAGAACAGGAACTTCAGGAAAAAAGCAAGTACAGATGATGGGAATTTAGTGCCAAAAGGGATGCTGAGACCATCTAGCGAGCCTGACTTTCTCCTAAATAGATCTTATTCCTGATTCCTGCATGACTCTTCTCTTACACTGTCCCAGGCACATAACCAAAGGGAACATACTCTTCACTTTCTTCTGCTACTTCCAGACCTCCCCACCATCATTTCTCAGCAACTCCTCTCTGGTCTTAGGAAACTCATCCTATCTCTTGTCATCCATCACCTTCTGTAGACTCTCACAGCTTTCATCTAATGAGACAAAGAACGAGCAACAGTACAATACAGATGGAATCCACTAAAAGGTTTTGGTGTTACTACCACAAAGCAAGCCTTTGATTCATCACTGATCAGCTATCACACTACCCAAAGTGAGGGTAATAAAACTTACATTCCTCAACTCCACTCCATCCTCTGTATCTTACCAGATAATGGGACTTTCGCTTTTACAAAAAACTAAGGTCATTGGTCCTGAGCATCTTCATTTTCCCTACTTCAATACCTCAAAAAGTCCCTTTATCTTTGCCATTCCCCTTCAAACTACATTCCTATATGCTTGTAAAGGAGACTATACTGTTTTTGCACAAACAAAACCAACACAGCGAAAATAAAGGCATCATCTCTCAAATATATAGGGAACTAAGTCAAATTTATAATAAGTCATTTCCCAGTTGATAAATGGTCAAAGGATATAAATAGGCAGTTTTCAGAGAAAGGAATTAAAGCTTCCTGTAGTCATACAAAAAAATGTTCTAAAATCACTATGAGAGAAATGCAAATTTAAACAACTCTGAGGTACCATCTCATGCCTATCAGGGTGGCTGAGATGACAGAAAAGGCAAAGGACAAATGTTGGAGGGAATGGGGGAAAACTGAGACACTAATGGACCACTAGTGGAATTATGAACTGATTCAACCATTCTGGAGCACAATGTGAAACTATACCCAGAGGGCTATAGTAGAGCATAGTGTGTGTGTGTGTGTGTGTGTGTGTGTGTGTGTGTGTGTGTGTGTGTGTGTGTGTGTGTAGGGGGGGTGTTACTGTATTTATATGGATAGGTATGTACATGTATGTGTGTGTGTGTATATGTATGTATGTGTCTGCATGCAGACAATAACAGCTTTTTTATGCAGACAATAACCTTTTGACCCAGAAATACTAGGTTCATATCCCAAAGAGATTTTAAAAAAGGAAAAGGATCTCTATGTACAAAAATATTTATAACAGCTCTTTTTGTGGTGGCAAAGAATTGGAAATTGAAGGGATACTCATCAATTGGGGAATGGCTGAAGAACTTGTGGTATTTGATGGTGATGGGATACTATATTCCATAAGAAATGATGAGCAGGCAAATTTCAGAAAAACACAGAATGAGTTATATGAATTGATGCAAAATGAAGTGAGCAGGAAAACATTGTACAAATTAACAGCAATACTGTCCAATGATCAACTGCAAATGACTTCATTATTCCCAACAATAAAAAGATTCAAGACGATTCTGAAGGAGCTATGATGAAAAATGCTATTCCCCTCAAAAGAGGGAACAGATGGAATCTGAATGAAAATCAGAGCATAGTTTTCCTTTATTTGGGGGGGGGGCGGTTTTGGTCTGTTTTCTTTCACAACAGGACTAATATGGAAATATGTTTTGCATGACTGCACACGCATAACCTTTATCAAACTGTCTGCCTTCCCAATGATGAGGGAGGAAATGGAGGGTAAAAGAGAATCTGGAACTCAAAATTAGCAAAAAAAAAAAAAAAAAAAGATTAAAAATTGTTTTCACATGCAATTGGGAAAAAAAAAACCATTGTTAAAATTCAAAGGAATCTATACTCATAGCCTCTATTTCCTCATCTACTAAGTCCTAAGACACTTGGAATATAAAATATGGCTTCTGGCCCAATACCTTCACTGAAACTGCTTTTTCAGATTTCTTACTGAGCTTTTCATTGCTCCCTTCTATGGCCTGATCTTTTTTCATCTTTCCAAGTCAATGACAATGTCCTCCTCTTGGAATCTCTCTCCTTTGGCTTCCAAAACACTGCTCTCTACTGATGCTACTCCTGTCTGAATGCTCCTCCCTCAGTATCCCCTGATGGCTCACCATCAAGCTGGGTATCTCCAAGAGTTTAGGCCCAGTCTTGCTTTTCTCTCTTCTCTATGAAGACAATTCATAAACACAGAGAGGCAAGATTCCGTGTGCTCTCAACATTTCTTATCGTGAACGCATCTAACAATGTCTAAAACTACAGCAAATTAGCCCAGACACACAAAGTTTATCTTAGCGCACAGACCTTTCCGCCCTGACTTGTCCCTTTTTCTCTCCCAGTTAAAAACAAAAACCTCTTTTCTTACAAGAGACCTCCCTCCCACGGGGCTTGGAGAGCCTGTGTTCACATCCTTGTTCAAATTACAGAAGTCAGAGAGACGAGTCTTACTTTTGGGGCACTTGTTCTTAGCGTTGTTAGTGACCTAACCACGGGCTATCACCTGTCCTCGTCAGCGTGGCCGGCTCTCTGGAGTGCTCGTTTGGTCTGATGAAAAAGGCAAAAGGGTTGCTTGGAGATTTATTTATGTGTTTATTTAAACCCACACAGGAAGAGAAGTGCCAGAGTGCACATCAACTGGCATTTACCTCACAGGGAAAACGGGTATGATCTTTAAATAATGAAAAATCATTCCTCACAACTTCTCTTTCCTACCTCCATACTAAGGGGATCCGTTTTTATCAATAATATGACACATCCCTCAAAACAAATGTGAGGGAGCCTCAATGTACGGAAGAAAAACTCAAGCAAATCTTAGCAACGGTCTCTTCATCTCATTCATGTCATAACGGGGAGCACCCAGTGAAGTAAAAGGAGCAGCAGTGCGGAAGTCCAGAACCGGCTCTGCCTAGGGGCAGCCTGGTGGTGCAGTGGACAGCACACAGCATCTGCAGTCAAGAAGAACTGAATTCAAATCCAGACTCAGCCACTGAAGACACGAGAGCCGTGTGACCCTGGGCAAGTCACTTCTCTTCTACTTGCCTCATTTTCCTCACTGCGTGGGAGGATCAAATGACTGTAAGGTGCTTAGCACAGCACCCAGCATAGGTCCGCAGCAACGAGGGGCCCTGGCATAAGTTCCCTGAGTCTCCCAGGAGTGTGTATACATGCCAACAACAATCCCTTCTGGCTCTACATGCTCTCATACACTGCCCCAGGGATCTTTGATGAAATCCCAGAAATCCCAGACCTGTAACTGTCTGTTACATTGACATTTAAGCCGTCATTGTGCCAAGTGTGGGAGACACAAATGTAAATAGAAAGGCCAAGCCCTGTTCTCAACGGGCTCATATTCTAACGGGGAAGATGACAGACAAGAGAGAGCTGAGTAGGGGATGGGGAGGCATGCTCCCGAGTCTGAACTGGGCCTGGAAGAGGAGGGCAGGCTACCTGGGAGAAGAGCAGAAGGACGAGAGCATCGTGGGGGAATGTCCCAGAGCTGACTAGGAGGCCCTTAGAAATCGTCTCTTCCCAGAATGGGGTTGAGCATCTCATGGAAGAGACAAAGGATAATTGTTACAATAGAGGGAGAGAACAGGAAGGCAAAAGGGAAAGAGTCAACCTTACTCTCACTGAACTTGGCTTAAGGAAGGAATGACATAAACTCTA
>CM053585.1:538283657-538315569 GCA_028646515.1 Pseudochirops corinnae
TCACAATGTGCCCACTGTGGAGAGGTTCTGCATAATTACACATGTACAGCCTGTATTTGATGGCTTGTTCTTCCAGTGGGGGTGGCTGACGAGGGAGGAAGAGAAAGAATTTAGAATTTAAAGTTCCATAATCAAATTTTAAAAATATATATGTATGTATATATATATACACACACGCACAATTATTATTAATTACATCCAACTGGAACTTGAGATACACAGGCACTGGGGAAGAGAGATCCATCCTGCCCTATCGGAAAGTTAGAGGAGTGATGGGGGAGGACATAGGAGAGATTAGATTGGGGGAGGGGTTATACAAGGGGATGGCTGTTTTGGGGGAGGGGGTAGGGGAAAGATGGTGAGAAAATTTTTAACTCAAAATCTCGTGGAAATGAATGATATAAACTAAAATAAATAAAATAAAATATAAAAAAAAAAAAAGAAATTGTCTCTTCCAATGTTCCTATTTTACAGATGTGGGAGTTAAGGTATCTAGGTGACAGGTAATGTGATTGCTCTAAGGCCACAGACTAAGTGGTCTTTGGACTCCCAGCCCAGCGCTCTCATCATTCATTAAACGTGACCCACACAACTAGAACTTTCAGCACTCTAGATACTTTCTATTCCTTGATGGTCACCTTTTTTTTGCACTTGAATTCAGACCACCCCCGGTTTGCTTTCTGCTTGGTGTTTTGGACTCTACAAGCCCTTTCATAAGCTTGGCTCCCCACCACAAACATCCCTTCCACAAAGCTGGAGTTAAGGGCCCTCGGCTGGGGAACTGTGTTATTGGACACGCAGCCAACAGGAAGCTCTTGGCTTCTGAAGCAAGTTTTCATAGCTTGTCAAGCAACACAAAGCAGCCATTAGAACCATACCTCCCCAAAGATTTTACCACTGAGAACCCATGAGCCTTAACTGCCTTCTGCTAGAGTGACTGGTGAGTCCGCCTGGCCGCTCAGGCCGCATAGCACCAGGGCGGCCTGGCTTCAGAATGGTGTCTGGGCCTCACTGGATCTTTATTTATTCTGATTATTATTCCCCAACTACATTTTAATCTAACACAAGTGGCCCAGGCAAGTACTGAGGGCTGCCTGTGGCTGCATGTTCCCTACCTAGTACAACAGACAGAGTATCAGCCTCACAGTGAAAGATCTGGGCTCAAGTCACACCTCTGATACAGCCTGGCTTGGTGACCCTGGACCAATCACTTGATCTCTTGGGACTACTGGCAACACCTGAGCTCCTGTCACAGAATGCACTCGAGACCTGCTTTGGTAAAGGGCATTTCCTCACTGGTTATTCACTATACCAATGCCATCACAGGCCTGATGAGCCCCCTAATCTATTTACAATATTGCAATTTATTTTTAACCAGAGTATATAGATTTTGGGTATGCTGGTTTTTATTTTAAATACACCATTACATTTTTCTTAAAGGGAGAAACTTTGAAAAACAAGGACGGGAGAAGGGGCTTCTGTCTTTGCTCTGCTCACGTGTGACCTTGGGCAAGTCACTTTCCACTGCTTGGTCCCTGATGCTCAGTCTGCACAAATGATTTATTCCACCCATACCTAGACATCTTATATCGACGCGGTTCCGTTGCTACATCCTCCCTGAAGAAATGGGGCTTCCCTGAGAACAGGAACTGTTTTAGTGGCATCTCTGCAGCCTTATGGTGACTCCTACATGATGCCTGCTGAGACTGTGCGTAAAGCACTATACTGGGTGTGGCATCCAGAGGAAACACCAGCAAAGCCTGCTGCCCTCGAGAAGATCCCATTCGCCCGGGCTGGAGAGGGGGAGGAGGTGTTGGCTGATCCTGTGCCTGACTCTGGGGGACCACCCTACTACTTACCCGGATATAAAGTGATTCAACTTTTGTCTGTCTAAAACAGGAGTTGAGAGTACAAGCCCCTAGAACTGCGGCCACTCTAATTCCAGGCTGACATTCTAAGAGGACACAGAGGGAAATCTCCTACCTAACAAGCCAATAGATCCAATTTTCTTTCTCTAAAGCCATCCTATTAGATGAGGATGAACTGAGAAAATGTTCATGCTACTTCACACAATTACTTAGGAGAAGCAGAAAGAAAGAAGCCTGGAAAGCAGTAAATGCCCAAACTGCAGGAGTCTGGGAGAGTTCCTGGTCAGGGAGAAGTCAGGGTGGTCTAAGGAGGACCCAACAAGCTGCTCATTATCAGCCAGAACAACATTCTTCAAGAGGGAAGGTTTGTTTCAGTCTTTGACCAACTATCCAACACCAGGCTAAAAACCTTGATCATTAAGCAGTTGTCACTACAAAATGTTTTAGCCACCCTATAAAAGTTAAATTTATTTATGTAAGATAAGACAGGAATTTCGGGAGTGGAGGCGAAAATGGAAAGATTCCCAAGAAAAATATTAGTTTCTTCTAGCTTTCTTCGTTTTACATATTTCTACAAAAGTGTATCTACCACTGGTTTTTTTTTAAGGGGAGTTGTCTATTCTCCACATTCTTAATTCTTAAAAAAAATTTTAAATAATTAAGCTGGAAGCAAAATTACATGCAATAAACCTACATTCCAAAGAGGCCAACGACCAAAAGAAAAGCGCCACACATACCAAAATATTTAGAACAGCACCTCTTGTGGCAGCAAAAATGGAAAACAAAGCAGACGGCCACCCCTGGGGACTGGCCAAGTGAGTCTGGGTATATGAACGTAATGAAGCATCACTGTACTCAATAATGAGCATGACAACCACAAAGAAGAATGGGACAAGGCTTTGCAATGACTAATAATGAAAGTGGAAAGAATAATGACAAACAATTGAAACTGACCACTGTGAAACTATCAGGCTGCCCTGTGGGCTGCCTCCCACTGCCAGGACAGATCCCAGGCTGGCACGAAGCTGGCAGGGCCCCGGGGGTGCTTAAGGCTGGTGAAGCAGGCCAGGCCAAGTCAAAAACAGAACAAGCCAAAGCTTCCCTTGCAGATCACGGTGGCACACGCCTGGGCTTCCAGCCTCAGGCCGATGGCGAGAGCCAGTCTTTTTTAATGATTTGTGTTGATCATCTTGGCCAAGGGTGGCCCCAGAGAAGGGACCGAGAAGGTATTCTGCTCCTCGGCAGAGGTGAGGTGCCAGAGGTGGGGAGCACCGTAATGCTCCATCAGGCTTACTGGCTATGATAGTTTCACTGAACTGTTTTGTACTCTCTTTTTACTCTCTGGGAGAGGGAGAAAAGAGGAATATGTTGGCAAGTGTAGGTGATCATAAAAACAAAAGCAATCGTAGGATCACTGATTTAAAGCTAAAAGGAAACTTAGAAGCCCTGGAGCCCAAGCCCCTCATTTTACATTTTTGCCTAGGGCTAGCCAGTCTTCTAAAGGGTCAGAAGCAGTAGGAGAGCTGAGGACCTCCAGACTCCAAGTCCACTGCTCTTTCTACTATACCACACTCCAATACAAACCTAGAAAAGGGAAAAATTACCGAACTTTCGTTGCTGCTGTTCAGTCACATCTCACTCCCCATGATCCCACGGACCAGGACTGTCCGAGGGGTTTTATTGGCAAAGATACTGGAGGGATTTGCCATTGCCTTCTCCAGTGGATCCTTTGCACCCAGTGTGCTTTGTATGCTGTTCTGCGCACATCTGGTTTCTCTGACTACATGCTTTAGGAAAGAAGGGATCATATCTTAAACTCTGTGTCTCCCCTAGCACACAGCAAGGGGCTTTGAACAAGGTATGAAGTTAATCTTTGCTGCAGTTAAATCACAGTAACTCAAGTCTAGCACACTCTTCCGTTAGGCAAAGTGTGAAGACACGTGGAGAGTGGGAGCTGGGATCAATGGAAATGTGAAGGGCAGTGACCTACAAAACACAGTCATTCTTCTCCAAAGTAAATGTTGCTGCTCAGTCATTTGAGCTGTGTCTGACTCTTCATGACCCCACTCAAGGTTTTCTCAGAAGAGATACAGGAGTGATTTGCCATCTCCTTCTGCAGCCCACTTTACAGACGAGGAAACTGAGGCAAACAGGGCGAAGTGATTTACCCAGGGTCACACAGTTAGTTAAGTGTCAGAGGTGGATCTGAACTCAAGTCTTTCTGACTCCCAAGGCCAGTGTTCTCTCCTCTACTAAATTCCTACTAAATTCCAAAACAACAGGGCCCTGTTTCTTTGAGATCAAAATGGAATAAACTTGACTTGGCAGTAAGTGATGACCTATGGACACTTATAGTGGGAAGCCATCCAGGCGTTATAAAAAGGCAGGGAGGGGAGGGCAGAGGATGAGCTAACTCCAACAGCCACATCTCTCCTGGTCTCTCCTGGTGTCTCCAAGGAAAGGCAGCAGTTCACACGTCTCAAAGACAGATGCTGGGCAAGCACAGAGAAGGAATCTCTTTCTACACTGGCTAAAGAAGACAATGGAACAATTGCTGCATTTGTCTCTATGCATCCCCAGAACCTCTCACACAGTAACCTCTTGCCTGCAATTAGGGCTTAGTAAGTATTTTGTGCTGCTCAGCAAGCAGACCTGCCCATGGTTCCTGTCATACTCTCTGTGGCACAACAGCCTAGGAAAGGCAGGCCCACATCCTGCTTTAGAAGGTGCTATCCACTTTTTAACCCTGCAATGCTTCCTCAGCCCCCTGAGACACTCATAACGGCCCCCCGGGATGACCTAGAAACCGACAAAGGCTTCTAAAGAAAGTCTATGGTAGCAAGGAGACTGACCTGACTCAAGGCACTGAGAAGCTCGTGGCTGTGGTTCAGTCACCACCTCTCTCAGCCTTCCTTGGCTGCCTCATCTATAAAATGAGGGGGTGGGATGTGACAGCCTCCAAGCTCCTCTATCTGACTATGAAGCCAATCAAACTGACTTTCACTTGAAACCATTTATGTCACAGAACTTATGACTGAAAGCCATAAGGTCCTATACCAAGATCTAAGGTTACTTTGTCTAACTGTGATAGTTTTATTCCCATTCTCAATCAAAACAGCTTTACTCTCTACAGCAGCAGTAAGATCTGCACTTGGAAAAAAGTAGAAAATCAGTGATTGCTTTCTGATAAGTAAAATATTCCCAGAACTTGTTAGGTAATTGTTTCTTAAAGATTCTTCTTAATACACATATGTTTAAGATAAAATGTTAAACATTTTTTTCTTTCAAAATTTAACAGTAAGAACAAACATTTACATAATACTTCCTGGCTTACAAAGTGCTTTACGTATATCATTACATCTGATTCTTACAACTGATAAGGCCTTTTTACAGATGAATGACAGGATTCAAATTCAGATCTTCCTGGTTCCAAATCCAATGCTCTAGCCACTAACACCCAGCGGCCCCAATGCTTGTATACACCTCTTCATTGCAACGGTAGCAGTTCTGTTTCTAACAAACCTCGAGCAGGCCAGCTTTTGTAGTGACCACCAACATGTCAGAATTGCCTTCGTCTTCCACAGTCAGCAGTTCCTCAATTGGAGAAGATGCTCGAAACTGGAAGGGTGTACTTGCTCCTCGAATCTCGCCCTTGTGGGTAACATAACAGAACTGATAAAACTCTCCATCATCGTTTGGGAGGTAATATCCTAAGAGAGAAGCCAAAATCGAAGAAGTGTTTACTACCCGGCAAAACACTAATCCCAAACGGAGAGTTCTTTCTATCTAACCATCTCAAAGGCTTTTTCCCTACTTTCCCCCATGCTTGGCACTCTCTCATCGTTAACCAACTCCTCTTCCCGTTCCCTAATCAAGTTAAACATTAGAACTGCAGTAAAGTAACTGCAAAAAAGTCATTTGTTCAAAAGTAGGAATAAGACCAACAGTTAAAGTTGTCTATTTTATTATCTATCATCTCAAAAACAACAAGTTAATAAAGTCTGTTGGTTATTTTCCTCATCAAGGGCACCTCGAGTTCCTCTGAGTAAAAGCTACATGAAAGAACAATAACAACAGTACTCCCAGCCGATCGACTCCGCAACAGGAAACATTTATTTTGAATGTATTTCAATATAAAAAAAGTATTTCAAAACAGAGATTTTTGCTTGAAATTTCACAGTGAAATGCCACTTCACTGGTTTGACCTTGCCACTGTCTTGGTTTTGTTATTACTTAACCATACTCCAAAAAGGAACAATCCTCTGACATCAGAAAATTATGGCTTCTGTGTTCTTTGCAGTGGAAGGGGAATGATACAAAGTCAGAGATTAACATTATTTAAGAACAGTTTCCATTACGGGTTCTTAGTGACAGAAGGGCCCTTAAAGGGCATCTAAGGCAATGCCCTTAATTTATAGCTGATGGGAGGCATACAGAGACAAGTGAACTGTCCAAGGTAACAGAGATAGTGAGGCAGTAAATGCCAACTCACAACGTCACAGAGCACAAAAATGGGACCCCAAAGAATCAGAAACAAAGGAAACTGAGGAACAGCTCAACAAAATATGGGCCTTGCATGAACATAAACATGTCCTAAAAAACAATGACTATAAAAACAGAGGTAGATGCAGGAAAACTTGTATGAACTGATACACAGTAAAGATGAACCCAAAAATAACCTACACGTGACAAGAATGGAAATGGAAATAGGAAAAATAATCACTCAAGTGTGAGTAATCGCAGAAGCAAAGAAACACAACCTTTTCCTCCCTTGCCTCTGCAGAGCCCGGCCCGGAGCGTCCGGCTGGGGACTGGTCAGTTCTGCTTAATTTTTTAAAGGGTTAGAAATTCTACTCAATGAAAAATGCTCTGCACTTCCAGAGAGAGCCATGACCTCTTGGGTACTGAGGGACGCCTATCGTTTCTCACTTTACTCTCCTGGGTTTGTTTTGTTGTTGCTGGCAACAAGGTGAACAGAAATGTTTTGTGTGACTCCACATGTATAGTGGTTATCACACTGCTTGCCTTTCCAATGAGCGGGGGGAGGGCATAGAAAGAGGGAGCAAATCTGAAATTCAAAATAAAAAGAAGATTACATTTTTTTAAAAATAAGTTAGAATGCTTACTTTAGGCAAAGAGGGAAGGACATAATAGGAAATAAAAGTAAACAAAAAAATAAAATCATTTAAATGTGGCTACACAAAAAAATCAAAAACTAAAAATGGTTTTCATTGATCAAATTTCATACAAGGCCTCCTAAGACTTGATCTTACAGCTTTAGACAACTGAGAAAATGACCAAAATTGTGTACATAATCTCATTAGTCTTCCTCACCAGCACAGTTCTGCTGCCAAATCCTTGAGTCAGCAGAACAGCTTTACATTTCATAAGCAATCTCATACTAATAACTACTATCCTGACACAAATATTGTACAATTTGAGTATACAATGGTTTTTGTAAACAAGAAAATGATATTTTCACAAAACACAAAAATGTATTTGATGCCCTTCTTTGGGGGCTGCCCTGGGAAACAGAAGTGATACAAAATCTAAAGAGAGCTGTATCTTTTTTTTTCTTCAAAAGCTCAAGTAAATTAACAAGTAGAATAGCTAAATAAATAAAATTTGATTCCAGTTCATTCAAATAATCAAATACTTTAAAAACCTAACTTACTAACCTGCAATTAAAACTGTCAATCTTACACTTCAGTAAAAACAAAGCTGGTCCACTTCTGGAGACAATACAACTTTTCCAGGATAGTATGGAATTCTTTAGAAAACTCTGGTCTCATTAATAAGGTCAAATAACTCACTCTGTGCCTGTCCACATTCCACACAGAGCCAAATCTATTGCTTCTGCCTCCACATAAAATAATCTTGTGTCCTGCCCCCCCACCTTCTGGTGGAGACACTGACTTCCACATATACAGATCAACAAATAAATCATAGGTTCACTTACTCTAACTTACTATCTAATTATCTAATTGTTTTAATCTTATAAAATCACAGTTCATCAGAGCTGAAAGGGACCTTAGAAATAATCTAGAGCAGGCCAAAGGACCATAGTGGCAAGCCAGTGTGAGAGTCCCAGAAGGGTGAGCTTCGCTCTCAAATGTGACTCAGAGTCACAACGCTCCCTTCTCCAGCCCCACCCCTTTTCCTGGGCTGTCAGCACACCTAGCACAATTTTCGGCTTTGCCTCATGGCTTTCTTCAAGGGTCTGCTTAAATCCAACCCAATACAGAGGCAGCCCATCCCCCAGCAGCCAGTGCCCTGCCTTGGAGATTCTCTCCAGCTGCCCCAGCTCTCGTCTCACACACCCAAGGTTGTGCTTGTTGTCTCCCCCATGAGGAGGTGAGCTCCCAGTGAGCAGGACTGTGCTCCGCCTCTCTTCGTATTCCCAGTGCTCAGCATGTGTGCCTGGCATCCAGTCACTTAATAAATGCTTGCTGACTGACTGCCTTTAAATACTTCCATTAACAGGAAGAAGGTGGGCCATCCATGCTCCAAAATAACTTGGGGTACACTATGCCAACACCTGAATCCTCATTAATCAGAAAATCCTCCCACAATGACCAAGAAATAAATAACCTATTCACAAGACAGGATCCCAATGTCCACATTTTCTTCCAACCAGCAGTCTTACCGTTTGCTGATTTCTTAAACAAGGGTCAAGCCCAAGTGGGAACTACAGAGGAGACGTTTGTGTAAGGCCTTAACTGCTAATTTTTCTTCTTATTCTAAGATCAGGACTAGAGTTCTTAAATTTTACTCTGAAACTGGCAGGAAAATAGAACGTCTGGGAACAAAGATCAAAGAAAAATAAAGTCAATCACCAAAAGCTGAGCTGGGAAAAAATATTATTATGTGCACTGAAAGATCAGGGAATAAGGTGACAGGAAATAAAGCTCCAAGTGTGATTAACAAAACCTGTTCCAGTCCCCCCGTCTCTCAATGACTGGACAACTAAACAGAACATCACACCAGATGAAGCTTTTTTACAAAGCTGAGGACAATAAGACATCTAATTCTTTCAGATTTCACAAAAGAAGGTCTCTCACCTTGAAAGGACAATAAACAATTGACTGTTGATCCTTCCACATAATGTTCCGGCATTGGGGACCATAAAAATGTATAATAATCCCGAGCTGTACTCCAACCAACCTGAAAGCACCCAAATGAATAGTTTGATTACAAATAAATAGTTCAAGATCACATTATAATATCTTACAGCATGACAAAACATACCATTTCATCTGAAAGCCAAAATACACATTTAAATGTTGAGAAATTACGAATATTTTAACAAGCACATTAAAATTTTTATCATGAATTTTTAAGTTAACTAACACTACACAAAGATCCCATACAAATTGAATAGCAGATAGGTTCTAAATACACATTAAACTGTCCCTTGATAGTCAATATCTCTCAAAAAAAAAAACTAAGAAAGTGCAAGTAGATAGAGAAAAGAAATGACATACCAGACAGCAAAAACAACCCATAAAATCTAAGAAATATGACATACAAGACAGCAAAAGCAATGATCATCAAAACAATTTAGTACTACTTAAGAACAGAGAAGTCAATCAGTAGAAGGGTTTAAGTATCCAACATAGCAAAGCAATCAAACACAGTACCATAATGTTTGATAAACCCAAAGACCCCGACCATTTTAAGGTCTCACTATGAGACAAAAAGTGTTAGGAAAACTAGAAAGCAGCGTGGTAGAAACCAAGTGTTTACTTCAACATCTCACACCCTGTGCAAAGACAAGTGACCACGTGGACAAGTGTTAGATATAAAATGTTCTATCGAAATGAATTAGAGAGGCCAGAAAGGAAATTAACTATGACAATCATAGATGGAGAGTCCACGACCAAACAAGTTATCGATAGAGAGAATCTCACAAGACAAAATGGACAATCAGAATTACATAAAACTTAAAAGTTTTAGTACAAACAAAATGAATGCTAGTAAAACTCAAAGAGAAAGAGTAAACTGAGAAACTTTGCTGAAAGTTTCTCAGATAAAGGTCTTATATCCAAGATATAAGGAGATATAAAGATATAAGGAGAGACAGAGACAAGAGCCATTCCTGAATAGATTCATGGTCAGACTACAAACGAGCAGTGTTCAAGCTGTCTACAATCCTATGAAAGAATGCTCCAAATCTCTACAATTCTGAGGTTCTGCTTCACACTCATCAGACTGACAAAGATGACAGCTCTTGGAGGACTACAAGAAAAAAAACACTAATGCACTACGGTGCTGCTGATCTGTCCAGTCATTCTAGAACACAATTTGGAACTGTGTCCCTAAAGTTACTAAACTGTGCATATTCTTCTGATCAAGGGATACCACTATGAGGTCTATGCCACCAGATTTCAAAGAAAAAGAACCCACACATACAAATGTATTTACAGTAGCTCTTTTTGTTAAAGCAAAGAATTCATTGAGGAAACGGTTGAACAAATTATAATACACGAATATAATGAAATGTGCATAGAAATGATGGGAGGAGAGTGGCAAGGTGGTGCAGTGAATAGAGCACAGGCCCTGGAGTCACAAAGATAAGAGTTGAAATCTGGCCTCAGACACTTAACACTTACCAGCCATGTGACCTTAGGCAAGTCACTTAACCCCAATTGCCCTGCCTTTCCCCCACCAAAAAGCAAAAAAAAAGACAAAAGAAATGATGGGAAAGACAGTATGTGAGAAACCTGGGAAAACTGGTGTGAACTGATACAAAACAAAAATAATCATTAATATTATAAGAATATCGTAAAGATAAATTAAAGATTGTTGTTGTGTTTGTCCTTAGTTTTCAAAGAGGACCATGGCATCAAGGAAATGATGACATGACTTGCCGTTGACTTTGATTTGAGTGAGAGAAGGCTGTGCAAGGTCACCAGTCTCCATTTCTCCTCCAGAGCCATCTGGCTCCAGTGGTCAGAGATTCGTCAGGACCACTCAGGATGCAATGGGATACCCTGGCCCTTTTAGACTGAGGCCTTTTCAGGTACTGAGTGAGGTAACACCCATTCAGTGAATAGGCCTCTTTAAAAGTGAGTCAAGAGATGGTCCCTTTAATTAGAAAAAAGAAAGAAATCAAGGTAGGAGGGGAAGACCCTTCGGCTTGGTGTTCCAAAGAGAATTACCACTGACATTCAATGCAAGCCAGGAGGGCCCAAAATACAGCCACTGAGTAGAGCTTGGGCTGCAGAGTGAACTGGGTTTAAGGTTGGAAGGAAAGAAGGAAGAAAGGAAGAAAAACTAGCCAGTGCTACCCCCTTCCTGAGAGAGTGATGGACTCAAGGTGCAGAAGGAAACATACATTTGTGAATATGGCAAATGGATGGATTTGTTTTGCTTCACTATTTATACTTATGGTACAAGGATTGCTGTTTGTCTTTTTATTTGAGGGAGAGGGATTTGGTGGGAGAAAAGAGGATCACTGAAGCGTTTTTTTTTAATTCACAGAAGACAAAGAAAAAGGAAACATAGACAAGTAGGACAGCTGTGAAAGTAACACGTTAAATTTATTATATACTTAAAAAGAAAACCCAGCTGTACATAAAGTTTCACCATTTTATGTATAATCAATCCTCATTTTTCTGCTCTAGCTGGCAACTGGGTATGTTCATCATATCTGGTGTTTGAAGAGGCAATATGAAAATGGAGAGAAGAAAGGGAAAGACCAGAAGAACAGGGGTGGAAAGGGGAGAGGAAGGACAAGGAAGGGAGGAGAAGGAAAACTAGAAGAGGGAAGGAGAGGAGAGTGAATCTAGCCCCTTGTCAGTAAGCTATTAACATATTCAATCTATGTTTTTATCCACGTTTTTATCCACTTATCTTCATTCTTCAGTGAAACACTACCAGGAAAAGATCTATCAATATGCACAAAGAGAAATGAGGCCAAAGAGCACACAAGATGGAAAGAAGCTGTGATCATGAGAGCACATGACAGTGAAAATGGAAAACTGCAAGTTTCTTCACTAACACATGACTAAGCAAGCAACAACAGAAGGAGGAGCTAGGAGAGGAGGGCTCCTATACCACAGAAACTCCTCAGACCTGAAAATCAGCATCCAGTCGTCACGTGTGCTGGGCAGCCAAGCAATGGGCACGGCTGAAAACAGACCGGGGCTAAACATCAACCACAGCCCTTCAGAAAAATTCACACCCTGCCTGTCATGACTGTTTCCACACAAACACACCAGCTGGAACAACATCACAGGAAAGGAAGCCTGCCACAGAGACAGTTTTATAACTGGGCAATGTTACAAGTGGCCTTTTAATTAGAAGGTCTTCAGGGCCCACTAGGAGGTGCAGTGAACAGAGAACTGACCCTGGAGTCAGGAGGACCTGAATTCAAATCCAGCCTCAGACTCATAACATTTACTAGCTGTGTGACCTTGGGCAAGTCACTGAATCCCAACTGCCCTGCCCTGCCCCCTCCAAAAAACAAAATTAAAAAATTTGTCTAATTTTAAAAAAAAATTAGAAGTTCTTCACAATATTGGTGACATAACATTGTTCAAGCCGGCTGCCCCCCCCCCCCCATGACCTCTGGGGGCTTCTTGGAAGCTGACCCTGCCTCCCTTTTCCATTGACACAAATGCTCTTCCCCTCCATGCATGCCAGCCCTCTGAGCCCTTGCTCTCCTGACTCTTCCAACAGCCTTTCTCACACTGCCTCCTTCCCCATCTCTGCTGTGCCTGGACCCTGGGAAGCACCAATGAGTCAGATCCACACTGCTCCCTCATTTCTGTCACACTGCTCTGTGATGGACAGCTGCTTCCCCCCAGGCCCACCAACACTTTTCAGGAACCTTTCAAGGATTATCACTCATCCACTCCCTATCTTCATAGGTGTGCCCCATTCCCCTTTCTCTACATGCTCTCAGTGATAGCATATGCTCCTCTGGAACCAGTTTCCAGCTTTATACATTCCCCCATCTCCAGACTCCGCTCTTTCCTGAGTTCCAGTCCCCCAACCCCACCTATATACATCTAGATGTCCCAGAGGCACCTCTAATGTGAATTAACTTCCAGTCCTTTCCCCCAAAATTCGGCCTCTTCCTCAGTTCCCCACTTCTATTAAGGCAACCACCACTTCTCCTGTCGCCACGGCTATAACCAGTCATCTTGACCTCTGTCCTGACACAGAACACCAACAATCCTAGAGGAGAGGTGAGGCTGACAACTGGGAGTAGTTCTGCCTCACTCAAATCCAATTATCACACACAAGTCAAGACTTCACGATCATGACGTCATTGGTCCTCTTACAGCACGAAGGACAAACACCAACAACACACAGGTGCATTCAGCAGAGTGAACATGGCCACCATGTGGAATTCATTTTTCTGGACCGTGTTGACTTGTTGCAAGTCTTTTCTTTATTTCACTTGTTGACTGGAGGGCTGGGAGGGAGTTAGCAATGGTGACACCAAAAATTAAAGCCTTGGAACACAGAAGAGAATAAAAGGAAGCCCAGAGAGGCAGAGAAGGTGTCCAAAGAACACGGGCTATCGAGTGAAGATGTGCTGTTCCACAGAGAGTCCTGTTTTTGTGTTGAGCTGTGTGTATGGAAGGGCTTTGATGAGGGGTGATGAAAAACACTGATAAGGAAAACACTATGCAAGCCAAATCCATTTAAAACAAACTACAAATTATTCTGGCACGACAAAATTATATTTAAGTAAATACGTGTTAGAAATCCCATTACCTAGAAGCTCTAAGGAAAAGTAGGAGAGGATGGTCACCAATTAAGGCAAAGATTCCGGACCTTTTTTGAGACTCTCTTTGGCAGTGCGATAAAGCCTTTTTGTAAAATAACATTCTTATATGCATAAAATGAAATGTATAGCATTATAAAGATCAATACTACTGAACTGCAGTTATCAAAATATTCCAAAAGCAAGTTCCCAAACTGCCAAGTTAGAACAGGAGTTCCTAGGAAGGGCACACCCACTCCCAAGGCAGATCAGCAACTGTTCTGCAATGTTCAGTCCAATCAGATGCAAAGAGAAAACAAATGCTCTAATTCCAGGAGAGGAAATCGCTGAAATAAACTTGTGATCACTTTATTGTTATCTGTCTTAAGCAAGAAATTATAGTTACTGAGAAGTAATGGTGGGGTTCTTTGATGAAAAGTTAGAATAGGTTCAATTTAATGATGGCTGTCTCAAGATAACCTTTAAACCATCATCCAACCACCTGCCTAAATCATCTATGGAAGACTTGCTCAAATGTTCTTACCTTAAAAATGCCAACCCAATCTTTTGGGTGTGGATGGATATACTGGGTCAAAGTGTAATGACATTCCAGGTGGGCATTCGGAAGGTAACTCTTGGCCACATTTTGAAAGATGACATGAGCAAAGTTGGAAGTCTGAAGAGTGCTTGACAACGGGACTTCTTGAAAGGATGTCATGTTTATCTGTAAGAAGTTATTAAAAGAAATCTTAGTAACTAGCTTGATTTTGACCAATCTTAAATAAAATAAAAAATCCATCTATAGAAAAAGCACTTAAGCACTGATAGTAAAAACATCACAGAATGTCAATGCTAGAAAAGACCTAAGTTCCCACCTTACCTGAAAAAGACCCTCCACACAACATGTAACAAGTAAGAATGAACAAACGAAAGAGTGAATAAAAAAGCCAGGCCAAACACTGAAAATACAAAACAAAACAGGGGACTGACTTTAACACATAAGAGGAAGTGATGGCCAGGGAAGGGATGTTTACACAAGGAAGTCAAGGGGAATGATACTTAGAACCAGAGAGCAAATTTGCTGGAAGACTTCTGAAGAGGAACCTACTTTCAGGAAAGGCAGCCCATTCCAATTTTTGGACAAAGTGACTAGTAATAATGTTTTCCATAATCTCAAGGCCAAATCCACCTCTTTCCTACCCACCGTTCCTGGTTTTGTCTCCTAAAACCTAACAGAACAAATCTAATCCCGCAAACATTTATTACGTGTCTATCATGTATGTCAGGGATCATGATACATGCTGGGGGCCCAAAGACAGAAATAAAACAATTTCTGCTCCCAAGGAATTTATAGCCAGCCTATCAAGTGACAGAAAGGAGAGGCTATCAGCAGTGTAGGAGACAGTTCTCAGAAAATTATCAGCCATGTGACAATCACAGCGTACTTGGCCTCCATTCTGCCTCTGTAAAATGAAGGACTTGGACCAGATTGCCTCTAAGATTCATCTAAGCTTTCACTCTGTGACTCTCATTCATATAGAAGTATGTACAAAATAAATACCTAGCATAAGTGGTGGTGCCTAAACTAAGTCTGGTAGGAAATTATGGCTTAGGAGAAGCAGGGGAGAAGGGAGTGCATTTCAGGCTGGGGGATGGCCATAGGAAATGCTAAGAGATGAAATGTCATGGGTAAGAAATGGGGGAAAAAGCCAATCTGGCTAGACCACCGAGAGCAAGACGTCAAATAACAAAGAATGAGGAGGCTAGAGAGATAGTTTTCGACCAAGTTACGAAGTGCTGTAAAAGCCGATCAGGCTTGTAGTCCGAACAGGGCAATGTCAAGGTCAGATCCGAACTTAAGGAAAATCACTTAGACAGAGGACAGAGATCAATTCCTCTTCCCCGCCCAGAGCAGTCCTTTAAATATATGCAACAATCACGTGTCCCTCAAATCTTCCCTTCTCTAGGCTAAATATCGCCACTTCCCCATAAATCTGGAGGCCTTCAGGCTCCCAGTGGCCCTCCAGCATGACCATCACTCTGGGTTCTGTAAAATACCTAACAACTGTAAAAAAAGTGGACTAGGAGTACATTTATTGGGAAAGAGCTGTCACCAGTCTGGCTCAGTAAGGTAATCAAAGGAAGAACTGGGCACAGAGTTCAAACAAACTAAATAAACATCAAGTCCAGTATTTCAGGGCTCCCGGAAGTCTTTGCTCTGTGTCTGCTGCACCCACGCCCAGAGGCTCTGCCACCCTCTGGCTCCTGGCCCACAAACTATGGGTGGTCGTCAGCCAGCCCCAGCAAGGTACAATGGAGGGCACAGCTAATCATTGCCACTAGTGTTCCTCCATTTGTTCCAGGATTTCTGCTACCCAGGGCATCCAGAACTGGGCTCTCACCACTTAGATAATGATTTTTTTTTTGTCTTTGGACTCCAGCTGTGGTTACCTTGCTATAGAGAGAAAAATGCCACCTTCTTGGCAAAGTGTAGAGAAAGCTTCAGAGGCCAGTGAGATGAAGCCACTCATCCTTCACAGTCAAGATAAGCACATGTCCAAGGCGGGCCTGAAGCCCAGCTCTACCTGCCTCCCTCCCAGCCTGTGGAGGGGTGCCTCCACTCCAAGAGATAATTCTGTTAATTATGTTATCAGTTCAACGGGGCCTCCCTGCTCCCCAGCAAGCCTCAGATCTTTTTGGACTGACTCACTTCCCAAGGGCTGGTCAAACAAAGCCTTTCTGTACTCTCTCTATCCCCTTTTCTCCACCTCTTATCATTTCTACAGCCTAACCCAGCTCAGAGCCTCCTCTACAGATTTCCTCCACAAGCGTCAAGGGTCCAATGGATTACTCCTTCCTATGATCAAGAATCTACAATGACTTTCCATTGTTTCTACAGAAGAATACTGTAGGCTACAGCCTCCTTTTCCAGTATTATTTCCTATTGTCCCTTCCACAGATTTCACGTTTAAAACCACACCAGCCAGTCCATCCCTGACTTCTTCCTCCCCATTTGCACTTCTCTGAATCCATAGCTTCTTCAAAGCTCAGTCCCTGGTCTATCTCCAAGGGGAAGGGAATTCCCTACTTGCTTCTTTTCTCCTTCCTCAAGTTATCGTGTGTGGTCATAATAACAGATACCATTTACACTGAGCTTACTTACGCCCATGTGGGCCAGGCTGGTGCCTGTTTACAAATCTCATCATAGCTGATCCTCACAACAACCCCGGAGGTAGGTCTCATTACTATCCCCAAGTTACTAAGGCCCAGTGGGATGTAGTGATTTATCAGGGTCACACAGTCAGCCAAAGTTCTGGGGCTGAACTCACATCTTCCTGACTCCAGGCTCAGCCGAATGTAAGCTTCCTGAGCAAAGAGATGGTTCTGTGTTTTTTCTATGTATCTCAAGTGTGCCACAGTACACGGCCTGCACTGGCCTCTTGATGCACGTCTTGGTCCCGCCGGATCCCTGCCTGAACACACTGGACTCGCTGTCTTCTGGAGCTGGGCCACCCCCATCTGTTTCAATTCTATCCTCTGACTTGGGACCATTCCTTCCTACCAGTCCCCTACATTTAAGAGATCTCAAGGCTGCCATTCTTTGCTGCCCTGGGATACACTCTATTAGGAAGCCTGAGCCTCGAGTCTAACCCCTCCAAATCTGGGCCTCTCATGATCCGCCCCTCTCCAACAGCAGTCAAGGCAGCATGATTAAAGTTCTTTCCTCATTTCTAACAAAAATATGGACACCAAAGAAAGAGGCTAGATCTTTCACAACAAAGCCAACTGAAATCATTAGAAAGACTATATAGTCAGTGCTGTCTGGCAAAAGCAACGCTTGCGTGTTCCTAATCCTAACTCTGTCTTGAAGGCTCAGATCTAAAATTAATGGAAATTGAAAACAAGACAAATACCAATCAGCAAATGTCAAGTGCACAAAGGTCAATCGATGTGACTGCTACAAACTCCCAGAATGCTCACTGGCTCTCGGGGATCATCAAACCGAGTTTCGGTTCCCTCTGCAGACAACTGCCAAGCTCAGTTTTTCACACTTCACCCTCTTCGCCTGGGAGTGCCAGTAACAACTCGGCTAATGCAGATCTGCTCAAAGCAGCGCCAACACGAGGTAACCCTCAGGCACTTTTTTTAATTATTAAAGAAATCATCTCTCAAACTGTATGAATCTCATTTGTTTCACAAGTCACTGAAAGTCTTTGGGTTCAGGGCCGCTAGGTGGCACAGTGAGTAGAGCACCAGCCCTGGAGTCAGGAGGACCTGAGTTCAAATCCAACCTCAGACACTTAATACTTAGCAGCCATGTGACTTGGGCAAGTCACTTAACCCCTACTGCCCTGCCTTAACCCCTCCAAAAAAACAAAATAAAATAAAAAATAAAAATAAATTTAAAAAAAATTTTTTTTTAAAAGAAGAAAGTCTTCGGGCTCAGGATTGCATTGAAACTCTATCCTATAACTTACTAATTATTGTCAGAGACTTTATCTAGAAAGACCCCTAAAAGTCTAAACCTTTCTGTTCTGATGTCTCTTCACTTTCATTTTATCTTCCTAACCTTTCAAATTAACTACAGAAAAATAGCTCAAATAACAAATACAAGTATTGAATGGTTCAAAAGCCATTAAAACCAAAATCTTAATAGTTAGTGATTCTTATTTTTAAAAATTAACTCCTTTTCATAAAGATTAAAGTTTGTACCATTCCGTTTGTACAAATCCAAAATTTACCACCAAAGTACATTATTTTACAATCTTCTGTGCGTAACAAAACATTTCAGGAAAAAGAATTAAAGTTCATCGTAATTATTTAAACAGAGTATCTCGAACATTAAACTGACACAGAACCCTTGTAACCAGATATATTCCCAAATCAGTTACTCCTGCAACAATGCCCAAAGGCAAAGTTTGCTCAAATGGAATAGCAACCAGGAGGATATTCTAATTCCCACTAAAGACTAACAACCACCAGATCCACATCCACACCCACTGTTCCCATTCTACTTTATCCCCCACCAGGGACCACCCCAGTGATCTTAAGGCTCTGGGAAGATGAGAAAGTACTTCTTCCCGAAAAAGTTTAGAAATAGCTGTTTAAAAACAAAAGATCTTACAGTGCGCATTTGTGCTGCCTGAGCCAACAAGTCAGTGGGTTGGCACAGTGCTAAGGAGGCTAAGGCCACAGACTTAATCCCCAGGAGTGGGGAAGGACAAGAACACAACATGCTCCTTCCCAAACTCCAGTCAGTCAAATCCAATAGATGGCAAATCTTGAAGTCCTGAGCATAAAACACAGGCCGTTCTTTTTCCCCAAACTTTACTACACACATGATTTCATGGAACGCTGCTTCCCAGAGGGCAACCAAGGGAAACAGTGCTTCTCCTCTAACTTTTAGACAAGGGGGCAGAACAAGGCAAAAAGTGTTCATTCAGCACTTACTATGTGCCAGGCTCTGCCCAAAGCACTGGGAATACAAAGAGAAAGTGAATAATATAATTTTAAAGCATTCATTAATCCCCCGATCCTAAGGAGTGTTGTTTCCCCAGTCACTATACTTGTTTGAATTTTCACATGTCTACGTTACAAAAAATTAAACTCAAACCAAAACTGTTTCTATGATGATGGCTATAATGGAAGGGGATTTCCAAGTGGAATGACAGTATTTACATTCATAAATGTTAGCAGTACTAATGAAATCTTTCTATAAATGCCAGCAGTGCTCTGAATTATTTTAAGCCAAACACAAGTAACTTGTGTTGTAGAATTTATGAAAGCATGGCTATCTTATGATTTTCTTCCCTTTCCTTCAAATTTACTATCTTTTAACCAACAAAAATTAATAGCTGAATGAATTCACAAAAGAGATGGTTCTGGTTTATCACATGGAATAAAGAATCCTATCAATTTCCTCCAAATTCTGCTAACCTTGCCTTCACCTGCTCCCTCAAGTCCTCTGACTATTCGTGAATAGTTTCCAGGAGTCTCCAACTGACTCAAATTCCCTCCCTTTCTGCTTTTGCCACACACACCCCAACCCAGCGGAGATTCCCAGGAAACACACTACCTTCACTGTTGGGAAATTCCTAGAGAAAATACGGTCCTGCCCCCCTCCTAGAGAAAAAAGAGAAACCAATCACACTTAACACCCTCCCAACAAGGCAGGGAAAGTAGAAGCCACAGCTGCTAGCTCCAGGCCTCGATCTCACTTTCTGCTGCCAAGTGTTCCCCAATGGGAGGCCAGTTTAAAATGAGTGAAAACTGAAGAGTCAAAACCAAAAGTCACATACAAAGACCAACAGTATATGCACGCGCACACGCGCGCGCGTGCACGCACACACACACGAGCGGACCACTTCCACATTTCATGTTGCCTATCCAAAATCTCCAGTTCTGTCCTCCTCAGCCAGCTACACCCAATTTTCTTGGAATCCTTACAAGTCACCTAGGAACTCCACATTAGGAAGCCTTCAAGCTAAATTCTTAATCTTAATTCTAAGGGTAATAACTGCAATGTGCATTTCCTCCTGCTTGCTGTGTAAACACGGTGGAAGCTTAACAAGCAGAACTAGCTACACTTCTCTAGGCAAATTTTTCAGTCCCATGAAGATAAAGGATTGCTGGTTACCAAGTTTTCTTCTACAACATTACTAACAGCCAATCCTCCTATATACCGTATTTATGATATCATTTGACCTTCATAACAATTGTCTAAGGTCAGTGATCTCCACTTTTTACAAAGGAAAAAACTGAAGCTCAGAGAGAGCTTAACTAAAGCTTTGTTCAGGCTGGCAATGTCTGAGGCAAGATTTCAAGTTAAGACTCCTTGACTCCAGGGCCTGGGACCAAGGCTATCAAGCTACACTGCATTATCCATTTCACAATCCTTAGCCAATTGAAGTAAATATAAACCTGTGAAAAGATTCATAATGTCAGTGGTCATATGCTTTTTTCCAATCACCTTATATAATTTATCAGCTCTAAATATATAAAAGTGATACCAAGAGAAAACGGACCTCTGGTTTCATTATAGTAATAAAAAACTTCTTGGATGAGGAAAACTCCCTCTACTGAAGCAGGTCAGCATATTCTCTTCAACTTGCAGCAACAGAGAAGTACCTAGGGGACTTGCCCAAGCTCCCATGGCCAGTCCTGGTAGAGGCAGGTGAACTCATGATCTTCTCGTCTCAGAATCCAGCTCTTAGAAAGTCAAGCAATTTATAAGCAAGCAAACAACTGAAACTATGAGCCAGTAATTAAATGTTATTGCTTTTAGTGAAAGTGATGTGAATGTGGAGAAACTTGCTACTTCTATTCATTCTTTTTGGAGAAGCAATCAGGGTTAGTGACTTGCCCAGGGTCACACAGCTATTGCATCAAGTATTTTGAGACCAGACTTGAACTGAGGACCTCCTGCCTCCAGGGCCAGTAATCACAATCAATTTTTAAAAACTATGTACAACTTCATAGTGAATTTTAATTGTATATTTCACCGACAGCACAGCTTCAGATAATCGGTGCTTTAGTTCACAGGGGCATAAAACCCTTCAGAGGCTACTAAGTAACTACCTGATACTCGAGGAGCCCCTCGGCATGCACTGACTTACTCTCCTGCAGCTTTCACGGAGGAGTCCTCCGTCTGCGGGAATCTGCACCAGTGGGCTGAAGGCAGCAAGCAGGTGGACGCTCCTGCGGGAGCTCGACTTCCCCCATCAGCTGAGAGGGATAGGGCCCGCCAGGCTGCAAGGTCAGCCCGGGAAAGGGCACAGGGAAAGGGCACACTTCAGCCTCTCAGTCTGATTGGGGGGGGGGGGGGGTGGAGGGGGGGAGCCACCACGCTCACATGAACATCCCAGGCGGTTGCAGGCCTCCGCAGATCCCGGGCCTCCGAGAGCCGGCGCTGGGCTCCCAGGACATCACCGCACATCCAAGGAGGGCGCCGAGGCTGGTCCGGGGCTCCGGCCGGGAGCGTCCTCAGACTCCGCTCCCGGGTGAGGCAGATCCCACCCCTAGACCAGCTCGGAGGCCCTCTCTGCAGGATCGCACCCCCATCTGCTCCAACTTTCGGCCGCCCCGGACCAGCCCCCTCTGGCCCAAAGCCGGCCGCGGGAGGCCGCTGGCCCGTGACCCCTGGGGCGGCTGAGGCCACCGGCACCGCTCCCCCCAACCAGCCCGAGGCGTAAGTGCCGGGAGAGCAGCCCCACCCCGCCCAGGCAAGCCCCTCCCCGGCCCCGCCCCTGCCCACCTGACCACAAACATCGGCTCCCGGGCGCCCCGAGCTCCCCTCCCCCTCCCGACCCCCAGGGGATCCTGGCCACCCTCCACCCCCCCTCCCCCGCCTAAGGGCCCCCGGCCGCGCCCCCTAAAGTTCACGAAAAACGAGGAGGAGCCGCTCAGCTGCGGGGCTCAAGCCTCTCTTTCGTCAAGGCCCCGCCCCTGGCTCTGCCTTCTCGGACCCAGTGGGTCAACCGACCAGCACTCATTGGGCACCTACAGAATACATGCAGAGGCTACGGAGGATCGCGGCGGGGGGGGGACAGGAGCCCAGGCCCCCCCCATGGCCTCTCCTCTTCCCCGAGGCCCTCGTTTTACAAGCGGGGAAACTGAGGCGACGAGCGCCCGCCCCACCCCCACCCCCTGGGCTTCGGCTCTCGCCCCGGCCGCCCTGGGAGCCCCTTCCCCTGGAGGACACGTCACAATCCCGGCACGGCCTCCCGCCCGCCAGCTCCGGCTCCTCACCCAAGGCGGAGCCGGCGAGGCCCCGGCGAAGGCTGGGCAACGTCAACAAGGCCTCCCGCTCAGCGTCGCCATCGGCCGCCAGGAGCCTTCTGCCACAGACCGGCTGACGGACGAACAGACGGACTGACGGAGCGACCTTCGGACCTGCGACGAGGAAGCCGGGGAGGAGGAACGGGGGAGGGAGGGGTGGAGTGGCGAGCCAGCGCGTCACTTCCGTCCTTCCGGGAGCCTCGCTTCCGCCGCGCGCGTGCATTCTCATTCCGGGGCACCAGGCAGGAAGGGGCGTGCCGGGGGAGGGGTGTGCTCCCGGCGCAGGCGCGATGACTCCGGGCCCGAACCGTCATTCGCCTCGGCCTGGAACCCGACGGCTAGAGGGCTCGGTCAGTGCTTCGGCTTCCTCGCCTGGGTTCGAATCCCGCCTCGGACACTCCCAGAGAGGGAAAGCCCCCCGAGGGCAGGCGGGATTGCTTGGCTTGCGTCCCCAAGAGAGGCGCACGGCGCACAGGTGGGTTTGCAGAGCACCTCTCACGACATCCTCGTAGCAGCCCTGGGCGGTGGGCACTGTTGTCGCCCCCATTTCACAGACAAGGAAATGGAGGCTCACCGTGCTAGCAAGCTTCGAGGCAGGACTTGAACTCGGGTCTCCCTGACCAAGCCCCAGGCTTCTACCTGGTAGGACTGCTTCCTCCCCTCCCCCCAGAGAAATCCCCAAATGTGTATTGGTACAGACGCACCTGCGGCCCCCCTCAGGAGGGTGGGCCCCGAGGGAGCAGGTCCCTTTGTCGAGGCCTCGGCGTCCCCCGGTGCCTGGCAGGGAGCAGGGCTACGGGAGAGACGCTTCGTAGTTAATAATGACTTTGGAGCCGGGGGACCTGGGTTCTAATCCTGCCACGACTGACCCGTATGGCCTGGGGCGGTGGTAGGCTCCTTCCTTCTGTCTACAGGAAGCGACCCCCGCCTTTATCTACATGTAAAGTGAGCTCTCCCGTACCGTAGATTTACAGACTCCCCGTGGTTCCTGTCTGCGGGTATGTAGACACACGAGTGGGTGACACATACACATGCATATGTAGGATGGACCATGAGGATCAAAGCTGCTTGGTGCTCATGGAAGCTACCACATAGATAGTAATTACTACAACTGGGGGGGGAGGGTGTGTGTGTGTGTGTGTGTGTGTGTGTGCGCGCGCGTGCGTGCGTGTAGTAACTAACCTTATTAGTAAGCGCTTTGCAGTTTTTTAATCTTGTGATGTTGACGTTTCAGAAAGTTAAACTAACAGTTACCTAAAGTGACTAGAGGTGACGTCAGCCCTGGTCCTTCCCCCACACTTTTCGTTTCTTAGCACAGTCGGACCAACTAGCTTCCCTTCCTAACTAAATGAAATCCAAGTGCTTAGTCAGCCCCCAGATGTGCTCCATTTTAATGAAAGGGTGACATTACCTAGCGCCAGTCCTGCCAGAAGGTGGGCGAGTCAGCACTGTGCAAGAAGCAATAAGGAATTTTTAAAAACTACTATATGTCCACGAGCTCAAGGAGCATCCACTAGCAATGTGGACAGCATGTCCATGCATAAAATGTTGACTGTCAATAAAAAGTTGTCCTGAGAGCTGATGTGTGTAAGCCTTATATTCTTCATTTCCTTTGTTCTTCATAATGACCCTGATATTTAGTACTCTCATTGTACAGAGGGGAAAACTGAACTCAGGTGAAGCGACCTGCCCATAACCACACAGCTACACGTGTCAGAAACAAAATTTTGAGTTTCTGAGTCCAAGTCCACCAAACTGCCTTTTAGTACAGTAAATAGCTTGGGAGTTTGGAGAAAACAGACATCATGACAAAACAAAATGGTAAGGGTGTTGAGGTTTAGGGGTGTGTGAGACCCCAAAATACCAACATGCCAGGTCCTGCTGAAAGAATTCAACTCAAGCCTTCTCTCAGCCAAAGTAAAACAAAGTTTATTATGGGGATTGGCCATAATGGGTAGTCTCTTTAAAGTATTTGTGACAAACGGGCCAGAATGATCTGACACAAAGTGAGTCTGTACTAGATTAATCTCAGCACCTTCATGGAGGCAAGATGGAGCTTATATACAGAAAGATGGTGGGAGGATTTAGAGGAGGAGTTTGAGGAGAGGTCTAAGGAGGGTCTTTGGTGGAACTGAGGTCACACTCCAGGAATAGGGTTTAGGGGGAAAATAGCTGGAGGCTACCAGACAATGGAGGGTGAGGCTGGTGTAAGGATAACAGATGTAGGTATTGATATTTTGATAGGATCAAGGGTGGGAAGCAGCTGGGCAGTGGAGGACTAGGCTAGGTTAAGAATCTGAGATTTGGGTCCAGCATAATGAAAGGCTTATAGTCTCAGGCAAATGCCTCATCATGTGCTGCATCAGAGGGAGGCTTAAGAGAAGAGGAGAATAGTAAGGGCCTAATTAAACTGGTCCTTGAAGGTTGATCTCAACTGTGTGAATGTCTCTCCTCTGCTCAGCAATGCAAGAAGCTGCAGAAGTGCCAGATATGATTTCTGCCTTAAACTCTAGTTAGGAGGTGCCTGACACACAAAACAACCATTACCAAACAGCCCAGCATACAGATAAATTCAAGGTTTTTGCAGCACACAGCTCTGCCGTGGGAGAAGAGAGAGAGAGATTAATGAGGACCATTGTCATGGCTTGGTGGAAGATCAGACACGCAAAGAGATCTTGGAGATTAGGGGGAATTTCAGTGGCTACAGAGCAGTACAGAGGGAATTATTCTAGGCCTGAGAAAGCCTTCCTTACACTTTTCAGAATGGGAATGAGCTTGGCATGTTCTGGAGACATTAAAAATCACCACAAGAGGATGAGAAATACAAGATGGGGATCAATAGGAAATGAGGTTGGGGTAGGGGAGAAGCACCTTATGCAAGACCTTGAAAACCAAACCACAGAGTTTGTACTGGGGACAAAGACAGTTGTCCCAAGAGGATCTGAATGACATCACTGTGCCTGAGTCAAGTTGCGATGTGTCAGACGGTGGCTGATCGGACAAACAGGAGCTCCGGATGTTCTGCTGCAGGTTGGGCACAGAGTCCATGTGAACATTTGGGGTGAGATGAGATTGAGAAGCAGACCTTGAACCAAGAGGATTTGGACAGGCAATTCAAATACAGAGACTGACCTTCTGAGAGGGAGGGGAGGATGCAGTTGTGGGAGGAGTGAAAGATAAATTTAGAAGGAAGCAAGTTATGCCCAGCTCATGGAAAGCCTTGACTATCGGGCCAAGGCAGTACATAGAGCCAATGAGGTCTTTTTAACAGGGGAATGGCATGAAGATGATTGAATAAGAGGGAAGCTGGAGACAGAGAAAGGAATGGCATGTGGGTCAGTGCCGTTCAGGTGGCACAAGGTCGGTATTTCCAGAATACTTACTTATTGAATGGAATTGGAGGCTATGAAAATACAGGCCTCAACCGTGGTTATGGCAATGACCCAAGTCAAGGGAAGACCCTCCAGGATGTGGAGACTGGACATGGATAGCCAAGAAGACCTTAAGCCAAAGATGGCAGAATTAAGAAGATGCCAAATGGCAAATATAAGGTGAGTCAGAAAGGGAAGACCCGGGGGGGGGGGGGAGGAGCAACAGAAAGTTGTCTTGTGGCATGCTGTTGGTGTCTCGTCCGTTAAGTAAGTCCAAGCAGTATATTTACCTTGGACAAGTGTTGCAAATGAGCAGTGATGATCAGAACTGAATAGGAGGCCAAGTGCTTACATTTGGGAGATTGTATGGGACTTCCAGGGATTGCAAAGCCCCTCAGTGCCATCTGTTAACCCAGTATTCTTCTAGGAATACCATTTGGCAACAAACCAGGGGTCGCCTTTGAAGAATCAAAATGATAGATGGTCCAGGAGTCAATGGAGAGATGCTTAGTAATGACAGAAGACTAGCCTATGCCAGGATACAGAAAGTGGGACAAAAGGCATCCTCACAGATGTGTGTGTCCAGACAAGGATGCGTATGGGGAAACGAGTGAAGGGGTAACAGATGCAAGGCCCAGGCTTGCACTAGATCCAGGAAATAGCCATAGACCCAGAACAAGGACCCCAGTATGTAGATTATATGAAGACTAAGAGGGAACAAGTTCAGAAAATGCACAAAAAAGGAAGAAGGCATAGGCTGCCATTTCCAGTGGCCCAGGGGCCTCACTCTTGTTGACATCACAGATCCATCAGGGTAGTAAAGAAGCTTTTCTGTACCTTTAGGCATGGTGGCTGGGAATAATAGAAGGCCCAGTGGTATTAGTCCAATCTCAGTGTGGCTGTTTTATAGTGGTATGACCATGGGCAAGTCATTAACCTCTAAGCCTCCTGAGCCAAGTTTCCTCACGTGTAAAGGAGACAACAAAATCTTTCCAGCCACCTCAGGAGGTTATTGTGAGGATCAAATGAAGCAATGTGTTACTTAAAATAAAATTACACAGAGCGCATGTCAATATTAAAGCGTATAACATTATCAGTCATTATTTATTTCCAAAATACTTAAGTGTTATAATTGGGACCATAGTCTCGACCCATTAGCTGAGAACCTAGAATGAAATGATTGGACAAAGAACAGATGAACAAACGATGTCAGCACACTGAGCAAACTCCTAAAATGCGGGGGACCATGGTTCCATTATAGCTGATAAAGTGTAGGAGAAAAGGGCCCAGAGTCTGAGTCAGGGAAGGTTTAATTCAAAACCAGTCCCACTGATGCTTCTAACTGGGTCAAGTCACCTAACCATTCCACCTCAGTTTTCTCATCCAGAAAATGGGCATAAATTTCACTTAAGACTATTAGCCTTACCTAGCTGTTGTTAAGGAACAAATCAGATAAGAAGAGAGAGAAGGAGGGAGAGAGTATGTGTGTGTCCTTGTAGCCATAAAGGCTACACAAATATAAATGCAAGCTATTCTCTTGGTTATGCAGCAAAGCTGCTTTTTTTCCTTCTTCTAAATTTAAGGTTTGAATTAAATTCCAATAGAAACGGAATGTGATTAACCGACTTTTCACGGTGTTCTAAATATAGCACCCATTTATTTATACAATTTCCAAATATATACTAACGGTTCTGGTTTAATTGGTTTATTAAAAGTTTCTTAGAATTTTTGTAAGCAAATTAAGTCGCAGGCCAGGATCAGTTACTAAGGCTATGTCTACTCTAAGTAAAGAAAAAATTGGTGGTTAATTTAGTAAAACCGTAGTGGACAAAAATAAAGCCTCCCCAGGCCTGATTTACCACGTGCCGGACTTGACCAAATTAGCTGGCTTAGTGCCAGATCTTTATTTCACTTTGCCTTCAGAGTCACCATCTTCATTTTTGTTCTCCACAAACTGTCAGGGAAAAGGTAACCAGGTTCCATTCTAGGGTGTGATAGAGCTTCCTTCCAATGTATAAAGAGTAGCCCTTTGTTAAGGGTCTCCTATGTGACAGGGACTACGAATACAGAGACAAAAGTACAAGACACTGCCCTCAAGGAGCTTACAGTCTTGGGAGGGCACAGTTTGTACTAATGTTTAGGTAGATTACAAGAGATACAAGGTAGTCATGGGGGGGGGGGGTTGGTGAGGGGAGTTTAGAGAGGGGAAGGCCCTAGCAGCTGGGGGCATCAGGGAAGACTTCCTGGAGAAAATGGCCCTGGACGTGAACCTTGAAGGCAGAGGTGAGGAGGAAGTGAAGTCCAGGCCTGTGGGACAGCCCCAGCTTCCAGAAAAGCAGTACAGACCTGTCTTTCGAACAGAGTAGACCTGTCACTTTGCTGAGGCGCTTTCAAAAGGAAAAAGTCTTTCTGCACACTTTGGATTTTCTGTTCTGACACTTAATTAGAGCTGATGAAGAAACCCATTTAAAGGTTGCCAGAACTGCCCATACTCCTAAAACTGTCTGTTAGATTGATGAAATTTGTAACTTTGTTCACAGGGGACTAGGTGAGAGCAGACATGTTAATTCTGCTTGTATATATGAGAATTTTTTTGTCTATGGCAGAAAGAAAGAGTGAGCCTAAGGTGTGAGACTTGGCAGCTTCACAGAGTACAATGGGCATGAGAAACATGCTTCTGAAAGCACACATTGGAATGACTGTTATTTCACAGTGGGATCCCTGTATTGTCAAGAGCTGAAGGAATGTTTCAGTACAAATAAAATGAGGGCTTTCACTGGGGCCCTTCCTCTAGGGTGCTATAAATACACTCTCTGGGGGACGCATGACTGAGGGAGTGTTTCATTTCCCATTTAGGGGACTCAGTTCTTCTCTTGACACCCAGGATGGAGGAAAAACTCAATGCCAGCAGCCACAAACACACTACACTCCCAACAGAAGAGACCAAGGGATGGGTTTGGATTGCAGATTGATTGTCTAAATGCATAGCTCTATCCAATAGACCCTGATTGCTACCCTCCTCCTTCCCAGCCACACATACAAACACCCCTTTTAATACAGCCTCAAGAGTCCGAATCCACACCAAAATGTTGACCATGGTGGGGATGAGCAGGCTAGACAACCTCAGTGCCACTCTTCCCTGAGCTCCATTCCCACACCACCAGTTGCCTGTTGGACACCTCCAACTGGACATCCTATAGGCGTCTTGAAATGGTGTGTACAATGTGTATACAGAGCTTAATGCCTTCCTGCTCCATTCCCATGCCTTCCCTTCCAGACATAGCTCTTCCTGTTGAAGGCATTACCATCCCTCCATCCCAAGTTCACCGCCTTAGCATGCCTCTGCTCACTCCTCATCACACCCAATCAGTTGCCAAGCCTGGTCCGTTCCATATCCCCAACATATCTCTGTCCCCTTCTCTCGACTCACCCAGCCTCTCTCTCTAGTCAGGCCCTCATGGCCGGCCTCTTGTCTAGAGTTTTGCCAAAGTCCCTAATTGGACTCCAAGTTTTCCAGTTGCCTCTCTCTCCAGTCTGTTCTCCACATAACTGCCAAAGGAAAATGCTTTGCCTGTTAAAGAACTTTCAGAGCGTTTGCCTCACACCCAACAAATCAGGAAAAGCAAGAAAAAAATGAATCTAGCTGATGTTGGATGGCTGTAGGAGGCAACCACTAATTCATTTTGGTAGCTGTGAAGTGGTCCATGGGACTCATTCTGTCAGATGAAACAACATATTGATTGGTTTTACCAAACTATTTTTTGTTTATTTTTTATGTTTCTGGCAAGAGGTTTCTTCTTAGGACCTTAGGACGGAACAGTCAGAAATGCTTCCCAGGGACTGTCTTTTACCTCCAGGCTATAATACAAATGATTCAAGCTGCCACATAAAAACCTTCATTACCTGGTCACAGCCTTCCTTTCCAGGACGTTTCATATTACTTACCTTCACACACTCCAAGTTCCAGTCAAATCAGAGTACAAGCTATTTCCCCAAACTCAGCAGTCCATCTCCCACCTCCCAGTCTTTGCCTAGGCAGATACCAGGAGAGAAATGGATCTGTAAACCTCCTGTTCTCAGCCCTTTATACTCCCTAACTTGCCCCAAGCCCGCTCCTTTCTTCTCCTCATTTGTTAATGATTCTTCCGTCCTGAAATTACAATGTAAACTATTTAGGCGTTCCTGGGTGTTCCCTAGAGGATGTAAATTCCTTAAGGGGAGAGACTTTTAAATTTTATGTCTGTATCGCCCCCCCCCCCCCCCCCCAGCTTAGCATTGTGCCTTTCAAGTATATAATAGGTGTTTGAGAGAAGCTTTTGGGTCCTGAAGAGTGTTGGGTTTCCGCCTTGTATCTCTTCCCCCTTTGGGGTTTTGTTTTGTTTTTGCAGAGTGGTTTTGCCATTTCCTTCTCTTCATTTGACAGATGCATAAACTGAGGCAAATAGAGTAAAGTGAATCGCCCAGGGTCACACAGTTACTAAGTATCTGGGGCCAGATTTGTACTCAAAGAAATGAGTCTTCCTGACTCTAGGCCCTGCCACCACCTAGTACAGAAATGCTAAACAGGATGGCTTTACTGGAAAAAAGGCAGTTCTCCCACTCTCCTAAAATCTCTAGAACTGGAATGCTTTGGGACTTGGCATTCAGTGTGAGACCCAGCTTGGTGTCCTTATTTCTTAACAGTGATTCTAAGATTTGCTGCCCAGCTGTTGCCCACCTGGAAGTTTGGTCCCCAGTGGCCAGTTCTTTCTCTACTCACAGAGGCTCCTTCTCGAAAAGGACCATGACAGCAGGGAGGTGATGCCATTCACATGCATAACATGTGAATTGGATTTAAGTGAGAGAGCTGTGCAGAGTTACCAGCCTCACTTTCCCTTCTGGAGTTATCTGGGTCCAGGGGCCAGATGTGGATCAGGATGACTGGAGATGGCCCAGGATGCAGTGAGAGACCTTGACCTTCTCAAGCTCTTTCTTTCTCCTTTTTTTTCCTTTCTTTCTTTTCTTTCTTTCTTCTTCCTCTCTCCACAGAGTGTATCACACCCTAACCTGCCTCTGTCCAAAGGGAAAGTAAATCTCTGAAACTTGTTTTGTTTTCTCTTAAAGACCAACCTTACCCCAAATCACTCTGGTCTCAGACCAACCCCTCCTTGGTCACTATTTGGACCCTGATTGACTCAGAATGAATATAAATAACAATGGTTACTATTTTTGCCAGAAACCCTGAAGGTCTTCCCTTCCCAGAACTATTTTTTTTTTAAAGAGGCCATTCTTTGCCTCATTTTTTAAAAATTAAGCTTTAATCACTGAATGGGTACTGCCTCAAATTGAGACCTGTTAAAGCTGGAAAAGGCCCCTCAGCCATCTCCAGTTGTCCTGAGAAATATCTGACCACTAGACCCAGATGGCTCTGGAGGATACAGTGAGGCTGGTGACTTTGCACAGCCTTGCCTCACTTAAATCCAATTCACTTGCATGTCATGGCATCACCTCCCTGATGTCATGATCCTCTTCAAGAAGGAAGGACAAAGAGCAGCAGCAGCCCAGCTGTAGAAAATGCTTGAGTTTCAATAGCGAAGTATATAGATCTTCTACTTGCCTCATCCCAGGAAGAGATTGGGGCAACCAGATGGCTCAGTAGTGTCAACCATTACTAAGTATGTTCATAGAAAGACAAACAAAATTAGTCTGAATATGGGTGTTTATTTCTCTCAAGGCTTGAAGAACATGCATATAGAGATACTCATGGGAGCTCATCAGAAGACAGTGAATCCAGAGATGAACAGACAAAGCAGACCTTCTATCTTTAGAGCAATTCCCTCTCACTCTTCCCTCTTTTCCTGGCTCAGGATGCCTATGTCAGCCAGAATTATAGTCTCTATATGATTAACCATGATATGAGAAAGGAATTTCTTAAGTGAATAGGTTATAAATACAGTAAGACAAGGCAACTGACAAAGTATCAGTTGAAATTACAATCCCAGGATATCTGTGCTTCCTTTACCATTAACATGACATAACATAGTATATGATCATAAAATACTTAAGAAAAGTCCCATTAGATACAAGTCATTCCCCAATTGATAAATGGTCAAAGGATATGAATAGGCAATTTTCAGAGGTAGAAATTAAAGATATCTTTAAGCATATGGAAAAATGCTCTAAATCACTATTGATTC